>JAPZDV010000016.1:8903872-8942224 GCA_029814665.1 Acanthurus lineatus
CCCTGTAAAGTAGTGAAACGGAATTTATGTTCTGTCTTCTTTTTTTTCTTTTCTCTTAATTTTCTTCCGGAATGTTTGTGTGGCCTTGTTGCCCCCCCCCCCGCACACACAAGCACACACCCCCCCACCCCTTCCCCAGCGTGTGATCCACCATCTTTTTACGTTGTTTAGAGCCTCGTCGGTCCGGCCCGGCGCTTGAGACTCACTGATCAAGTGTTTGTCATCCACATCAGAGACTTAAATTCCATGATGTGGGAATGGAGGAGGAGGGGGGCGATCCTCACAAAATGCACAAGCTGTTGCTAAGTTTGCAGATGAGAAGAGTTCCATCAATCGGCAGGGGGGGTGGGGAGGTTGAAGTAGAGGGAGTGTGGGGGGCGGCATAGCGATAAAAGCAGGTGGTGTACGCCATTGTCGCACGCCGGGAGCAGCTGACCTGCAAAGCTGGGTCTGGCCCCCCCACCACTACCACTACCACCACCACCACCACACCACCACACCATCACCCCCAACGTCTCCATCTCTTTCTCATCACAAGCCCCTGAAAGGAGTGCAGAATCTCACCGCAGGGGCAGCTCTCACATTTTTACCCCCTATTGCTCACCCCCCCACACTCACAGCCCTCAACCCCCCCCACCCCCACCCCATCGTATTCTCTCCTTTAAAAAAAAAAAAAAACCTCCATATTACCCTTATTTATTCCTCCCTCTGCTACTCTCAGGTGGCGCAGCTTCCAAACCCAGCCATCCAAGTGCTTGTTAGTGCTGCCCCCTTTGGTTCAGCGGTGACCCTGTCTTTATCACGAAGATGACCTTTTGCTGCTTTAACAACCCCACCTCTGTGTATCAATCAAGCCCTAAATGAGCCAAAATAGCCTATTTAAACTGTTAGAGAGGTGGTCAGCATGTGAGAGGGGCTGAAGATTTCATTTAGGCGGTGGATCTTAACACCAGGGTGGCCGTCTTAAAAAGCCCCTTATTATTTTTCCTCCACAGCCATTAAATTCATCCTCCTTACCTGTCCTGATATTGAAGCCCTCAAATCAATCACACTGCTAGGAATTTATGAAAGACTGAGGGGGAAGGGGAAAAATAAATAAGTCGAAAAAAAAATTTGCAAGAGGCTGTAAATAGTGCTTTAGTGCAGCCGTGTGCTGGTATGAAAGCTCCCAGGTGTTAAGTAAACCCAAATGAAGTGGAGGAACCAATAAAAGCAGCTTCAAAGCTCCCCTATAATCTTGTCAGTTAGGAAGGACACCCACTAGCCGATGCAGGATTTCTCACTGATTGATATCATTCATATCCCTTCTTCATAGAGTACCTGCAGTAAGCACACAGCCTGGAGTCTTATTTTCTCCTTGCTTAAAGCACGGCGTGATATAAAAGTGGGGGGTGAAGTGCCTTTAATGCATTAAGGTAATGCAGTGTGGGCACTGGAGAGTTTTTACAAGAGTGGCGTCTAAAAGTTTGGATCAATCCCCTGAAGTTGACGTTGAGAAGTCCAATAAACTCCTTCCCACTCACTCTGCGTCAGCTCTGCAGGTGTGCCATTAACTAAATAGTTTACTGCTTTTAAGTACATGTCACTCAGGGAGATGGATGACAAAATAATTCTCTTTACAGTTTACAATGCATCAGCAACACAGGTGTAATTAAGACCACCAGAACACTGACAGACGCAGATGGTGTACTGTATATGCACCGTACGTATCCAAAAACTGTCTGCACTCACACTATACAGCATCTTTACCCTTGATAGTGGGTGACAATCTTAATTTGTGTTGGTTCTTGGATGGACTTTAATATTAACATAGCTTATTTTTTTGCGTGTACAAGTGAGGCAAGCATCTACATAAACATTTGAAGGTCTGCAGTAATTGCTGCATGGCTCTCGATATTTTATGACACCCATATTGAACTATGCATGATTGAATATCCCACAGTAACAGCCCATACAGGCCAGGTGATGGCCTTCATGTAGTATTACTTTTGAAGTAAACATTGCATGCAAACACCTTGTAAATATGTCCTCACAACGAAACCGCTTGTCACTACTAATCACAAACGAAACTATTTTATTTGAACACAGTAATCTGAACTCAAGGTCCCAAGCATCACCTTTTATCCGAAGCTTTCAAACGCTTTGCATGGTGGGCCTTGAGAAAAGATTAATTTTTCAAACTACTTTTCAAGGAAGTTAATAAAGTTCATGCACTTTCCAAGCAAATGACCGACGTTTTAAGTTTCACTTTTTCATTTCTGATAAAAACAAAACTATAATGCATCAGTTTTCTCACCTGGTATGTAATGCAACAGTATTTGCAAAGTGTCGTATTAAAGACACTCTGCAGTGTTTCAAAAGTATGAACAATGTTTTTATTAGCAGACCACTGTTTTATTAGCATCCTGTGCTCCGCGAACATGTGCAAAAGGATGCATAAGAACGTATGCTTGCCTAAATGATAAAAAACATATTTCAACAATTTTATGCTATTTAACTGAGTGACATTAGGTGGCAGTGAAGCTCAGGTTCATCATTAACGTTTTTGTCACTGAGGGTAAATTTGTCTCGCAGCCAGGTCAAACACACAAAGACTAATGCATCAAATATAAATACATCGAGTGCTGAAGTAAAACCTAGAGTGTGTTTAGCTATAAGCATTCATTCAAACTGTCAGAGGTTAAAAACATTATCACCTCCAATAGTATGATGAGAAATCATGAGTCATGTGTATTTAACAGTTTGGTGGCCTGAGAAATCAAAGAGTTATTCACCCTGTTAGACGAGGCCTTTGGTAGACCAAATCTCCGCCCGGAGGGGAGAGGATCAAACTCTCTGTACAGATGATGAAGAGGAAACTGTAAAAAGACTCAAGCCTTTGAGATTGCTCTTTTATGGAAAATACGGGGCAGATCAGGCAGTTTATCACCAATGATCTTACCGGCCAGTTTGACTGCAGGTTGCAACCTGTTCTTTTTCTCCTATTGAAAGATTACCAAACCAGGTAATAACACAGATGGCAATGACTGAGTCTACCAGAGCGCTGTAGAAGGGTGTTGTGGGTTTACTTTCTTGCCATTGAATTTCATTTGACATCTTGATTTGAAAAATGTGCTAGAAAATGTAGTGATGCAAAGATAAAAATGGTATATTTTTATTGTCATCGCAGAATATTTTATTTGAAAGGGAAACAAACAGCAAGAAAAACTGGTAGTAAGCATAGATATAAACAATACAGGCTGTGAGATACTTAACAAAGAGATATGCAGATGGTTTACAATAAGGGTAATGCACATAGGGTGTCTATAATGAGCTGCAATTATGATAAACATACATTATTTTTTAATCCACATCTTCTTGACTGCTTAATTACATTGCAAACCCCATGTTTTTATGATGGGACAAAGACCTCTCATCCATTCATCTATCCCCCTGTCCTCACACTGCCTGTGGAGCCTCTGCCTCGAGCTCTGTTGGCTCCCCCTCCAGGAACTAAGGAAGTTTTTTTGGATGACTTCCTGACTGATCAAAGCACCAGACCACCCAAGCCACACTGTGACCTCTTGCCCTGCGTGCGCCCTCCCCCCCTGCAGACACAAATACAAGGTTTGGCAGTGGTGAGGGTGACCTTTCTAGACTCCCTCAGATGAAGGAAGGCAGCAGAATTATTTTCTGCCTGTCATGCCCTTATCTGTGTCTGGCTGTTGTTTGTTTTAAATTACATGGAAGAACGACTTTCCAGCGGACCAGGGTGGAGGAGAGGATTGAGGCAGAATAATGAAAATGAAGAAGCAGCGCAGACATTACTGTCTCAGCCATGCTGTGTTGAGCCTCTGTATCATATCTCTAATGTAAAATATTATGAAAGGATTAGTTGCTACAATGTGGTGCAGTCGTGACTTTAAACATAATCCATTCATTATTTTCTCTAAGGCTGTATTCAACCCCATACTGCAAAGATCTCTTTTTTTTTTTAGCTTTTGAATCACCATTCGCCAGTTTAAAGCTAATTAATTGTTTCAAGTATGTCATTGTTATGAACATGCAGTGCAGAGCAGGCTCTATTTAAATATATCCAAGCCTACCTTTCAATACACAGGCAGAGTTTATTTGAGGGGAGCCGAGACCGACAGTGTATCAAAGATGAAAGAACTTGTTTTGTTGTGAATACAGAGGCAGTAAAATGATGAATATGAAAGAGAGATATTTTTCCCAAAGTGCTGCCTGAAGCCCCTGCGTAGCTGCAGAAAGCAAAGGAAATAAAAATAAGGCAAAGCAGAGAGAGAGAGAGAGAGAGAGAGAGAATGAGGTGAGCTAATTGATAAGCCCTTTTACTGTCACTGACAAGCAGCATTTCATTACCCACATACGCCCCGAACCCTTTCGCCAAACCCTTTAGCCACATTACGTCCTGGCCTTATTGGATTTTTGCAAAAATGTTTTTGCATCTTGGCCGAGCCTGGCAGCACTTGGACAAAGCACATTCCCTTAGCCGGCAGCTATAATAAACACAAGGAGATTATGGTCATAGTCTTGATTGGATGATGAATTGAGCTTGATGTGCAGGGACGGCTGTGATGTTGTGGTGGCGGTGTCTGATTGCAGACTGTGTGGTCTGTTGCATTTTATAAAAATCATCAACTATGCTGAAGCTTTCCTCAACGAGAGATGTGTCCTCACTACACTTAATATAAAATGTGAGCTTTACTCATTGGCAATTGCGCTAAGTATGCAAATCAAAGTAAAAATGTGCATTTTTAAAGAGAGGTTGACACTTCATTGAAGTATTTTGTCTTTACATTTCAAGCAAATAGCCTCAGACAGCCCATAGAGTGTTGTGACATTTTTTTGTCTTTTTCTGACAGCAAAGTTACAGTGATAACTTTTGACAGAATGTGAGGATGTTAGATATTTTCATAAAGTCTTTTTGACTGAGCACCTGGACAAGATAGAACTGCACGTATTGTGAGTATTACACACCCAATTTTATTATTCATGTCCCTTTAACAATAAATTGACAAAATGAAAATGTTCAATTAAAAAACACCACGTCCTACTACATAATATCTCTAATTATTATAATCATTATTACCTAATTCCATTGGCAAATATGACTTTTAATAATATTTAAATGGAATAAAGCCATTAAAAAATAACAAATAAGCCAATTTGAATGCTAAATGAAGGGAAGTTTCTTGAAGAAGGACAAAGCGGTGAAACTGCAGTGTAATTTGCTTTGTGTGATGACACTAGACTTGTTGTTGAGACCTCTGTTCCACTGATCATCATTATGATTCTGTTTTTCTTTGCACTTTGAGCTAATGAAGCTCCGCGCGCTCATTGAATGCCTCGCAAAAGCACCAGCATTACGCGGCAAGGTTGAGCAGAGCTCAGGTCAGTGTAATAAGAGTATAATTTGGTACAGTTGAAGGGCTGTCCAAAGGGCAGATGCTTAATTAAGCGATAACATGCTGATACTTGCAGGGCAGCCATAGTTGTATCCACGTGATGTGTACTACATAATATGCCTTAGAGTTTCATGGGGATGCGTTTGATCACCCGCTGCGTGCAGCCCCTGCAGAGATCACAGTGCAGCTGCAGTTCTCAGATCCTCCCTATACGGCAGATTTGACACAGATGTGGTTGCGGTGGGTTGGCATGCTACCTGCTTCATTACCTTTTAAAATGACTGATGTGTCCACTAAGATTGGAACAAATTGCATATATTATTTTTAAACATTTCCTTCGGTGTGGTATCAGACCACAAAGATAACAAACACTAAATCTTAACAAGACGTCCTAATTTTCTCTCTTCAATCTTTATAGCGGTGTTAGTTTTGGGTGATGTGGAAGGAAACAGACGTCATGTAGCATGACTAATGGTTTTGCAGATGATTAGTTCAGATGTCAGCTGCTACAGATTTACGTGAATATTCTCCCAATATCTGATCACAATATGTATTTTATCGTGTCCAGTTGTGATGCAGCATTATTGCAGCTCAGGATAGAGCCTTGGCATGATCCAATTCAAAAATTAGCTTTAAAAAAAGTAACTTATGTATTCTTAATGGAAATCAGTATTAACTAAGCATTCCCCACATGCAATTTATGCAAAGTTACACCACTCTTGCACTGTGGCTCTTCAACTTTAAGCGCTCATGTTTTAACTAAAGGGACTCTGCTTCCCATGGAGTCCAATCATTGTGCATCTCAGCACCAGCACAGGACTTCACTTCCTCACTCTCTCCCTTAGGGATCATGTAGGCCTGCAGTTAATTCACCATATCTCTAATTGGCACTAAGGGAGCCTCTGACTCTTGTCGGCATGTAGTGCTGTACTAGCCCACAATGGACATTTCCATGAGTAAATCCAACATTAGGGAATTAATTAGGCAGAAAACAATGGGTCATAGGAGTTCTAACGACAGAATAACAAGGCACAGAGTCTTATTTGGTGCTCACCAGACATAGCATACAACTGGCAGAATGCTAATGAGCTTTAGAGCTTAGCTATTGCCCATATTCATCTGTGAAAATATTTTATGTCTAGGATATTGTTCAGATTGTAAATTTTTACCAGTGGTGCATGCTGACATAATTTCAAAACCCTTGCTGCTCAATGAAGCAGGCACTTTGCATGCAATCAGCGGTGCTTAAAATGTAATATGAACATTGTACTAATGTTAGATTCCATAAACACAGTAATTGGTCTTTTTGCCACTTGAGGAATTCTTATTACAAATAGGCATTTTTTGTCTTTTGTTAATTTAAGAACCTTTTGTTATTGCAATGCTAAAGCAGAAATCAGGTTTTCATGGATTGTTGGTCCTCTACTGCAGAAAGAGCCACAGGAAAAAATGATGCACTTTTTTTCTTTTTACTCTTGTTCCCAAATCAGTTTGATGTTTTACCTCACATTTTTTTCATAGAGAATTCAAGAAACCTACTTTGCTTCAAAAAAATTCAGAAGTTTATCTGTCAGCCACCAACTTTATTATACTGTTGAGCTGAAGCTGCATTTGTTCTCAGCTGCCTGTAACTCACTTGCTCCCTCTAGCTCACCTCACTCAGAAGGATCTAAACAGAGGGAAATATGAGACCAATTATATTTTGTCATCTTTTTGCTTCCTGCTTTGTCTCTCTCTTCGAGTACAGCACCCTATTATCCATCACAGTGTGCAGTGACCCCAGCAGAAAAGAAAAGTTCATTATTTAGATGACCAGCCGTGAGCTATTTGGCATCGCCGTTTTTACTGCCACGTTTTTCCACTGACAGCCCGGCCTCTTGTGTTTTAGGTTTGGTGAAGGCTACACAGTGGTTGTGAGGGTTGGTGGCTCTCCTCCTGCGCTGCAGCCAGTTGAGGACTTCGTCCAGCGGACCTTCCCGGGCAGCGTCCTGAAAGAGAAGCATCACAACACACTGCAGTATCAGCTGCCACACACACAGGGAGCTTTGGCCAACATCTTCAATCAGTTCACCAGACATCAGCAGAGGCTGCGTGTGGAAGACTACTCCGTGTCCCAGACCACTCTGGATCAGGTAAGGCTCCAAAAAAAAAAGAGATAAGAGAAACAACTTTTTTTTTCCCCCTCCTCTGAGCCTTTTGGGTCGTACATTTTTCCAAACTGGAGTGTGTCTAATTTGATTTCATAGCTTCATTTCAGCAATACGGCTGGTACAACATTGATGGTTTATTTCTTCTTTTTTTTATCAACCACTGTCATGTGGGAAAAATTGCATAAAAAAAATCACGGTCACAGATTTTACAGAAACATGGGGAAAAAAGCGCAGCCATTATTTTCTATAATAAAGGTTGTTAGTGTTGTAAGGCACCAAACTGAGTCTACAAATTGGTTTTTAAATCATTTGTCATCAACTGACATATAATAATGAACAAATAAAAGACAGCACTTTTAGTACATAAAGGATTTTGTACATTCTGAGGGCATATTACGGTACATTTCTGGTTATTATTGAGGCTTAGTGAGCTGAACTTAAGTGACTCTTTGAATTTATTTTCCCCTTTTTCTTTGTTTTTAATCATTTCATTTTTAGACATTTAGGTTTTGCAGACATCTTTCACACAAATCTCCAGGGAAGATGAGGTTTTTGTTTTGTTTTTTTGAAATATAAGCCCTCACCATCTGCAGAAGAGTTAACACATTGTTCTTAACACAACCAGCTGCAGCTGATTACTGAAATGAATTTGGCCTTTTCCCCCCAAAACTATATTCTCTCTGAATGAAGCTATGATATGTCTAGAGGTAAACATACTGTTGCTTTAACCAATATTCCATCTTATCATTTTCCAAGACTATGGAAAAAGGAGTCAACTTAAATCTCTTCATCATTATTCATTGTTACAACTTCCGAAAACTGGCAATAGATTAATCAAATCTCCCATCTTTATTTATACCATCAGAAATTTTTGTAAAACTAAAAGAGCAAAAGAAAAAGACTGCTCAAAAACATGGATATGCCCACTTCAGATCATTGTTTTTGTGTTTGGTGCACATGTTTTGCCCAGAAAAACACATTTCTCATGTATCCTGAAGCAAAAAGCAACTTGAAAATACACACAGGCTTCATAATGTGGTAAACATTTCCTTTTTGCCTTGGGTATTGGTTGGCCTAATAGTGGAAATTTGACTATTTCCAGAGTTATGTTCAAGCACAAACTTGGTGATGACAGGGGGGGGGTTTCGTCCAAATGAAGTGTCATCAATATGAATCCATTTGAGAAAGTTTTTCTGTGGTTTGGCCAAAAAAGTAGAGTTGAGTGCAGATGTGGAGCTGTTTAATATTTTTTGTGATCATTCTTGAGGGCAAAACATCAGTTTTAGCTGGTTTCAGCCTGTACAATAACAAATGATGCACAATTTGAATTAAAATTTCATGTTTGATACAGGCAACATTTAGGCCAACTATAGAGAATCTGCAGCTGTGATCTGTTGTCCTACAGTATTTCTGTGGTGTGCTGGTTTAGTCTAACAGATTATTGGGTCATTAGTCAGTGCGTTCAGCATTTTAAATGCTCTAAATTAATGCCAGTCTGTAGTCCAGGATAAGAGTCAAATATCTATCATTGCCGACACACTGTCTTCCTTCATTTCGGCTGTCAGACTGACTGACCAATGAGGGCTTCACTGCATTTGTTCTTCAGCTGCCAGGTCCTGGTATTGATCAAGAATCTAGACTGAGATTTTTTTTTTCAATGCATAAACTTCCCCCCAGCCTTTTTTTTTTTGTTGCAGCCCAAGTGCAACAGGCTGGGTGAGTTAAGTGAGCCCTGCCTGTTACAGACTGGCCTCACCTTGTGTTTTCCAAATGGCCTCGGGGACTCGCTGCAATCAGGCACTCAGGGGTGAGTGTGAGTGTGTCTGGTCTTGCAAGCCGGCCATTAGCTCAGCGGCAGATAACCAGGTGGGAGGTGAACATGACCTCTGAGCAGACCAGAAAGGTCATTGGTCCATTTCTCCGCGGAGGGTAAAATAGCTGCTTCTTGGATTAAAAAAAAAAGAAAAAAAAGACAAAGAGTGTGCATGAATGAGTGACTAAGTGAGTTGTCAGTGGATTCATTTGTTATGTGGCACTGTTGTATTTAAATCAAATTATATGATAAAAGAATACTACAGGGATATTAAGCATCCTATTATCAGGATGATCCCCTTGCGGATAACCCCTAATTCAACATAAAACCATCTTTTGCAGCATTATCAGGGTGAAATATGAGCTTGAGGGGGCAATTAGCCTACCGCTTCGACAGGAGGGGAATTTATAGACAGCTGAATGCTTTAACTTGGTGTAGTTTACAGCCACATTTGTTTCTCCTAAAGGGTTTGTAGCACTTTGTATATCATTGTAAGTTATTCATCCATGATATTCTGTGTATGATTATCTCGCATCATTTCAGTTTTAACTTTTTCCTTAACGTGTCCTATATTCAGCACTGGTCAATATTTACCAGATCACAGTCAGTAAATAAATCACACTTGTACCAGGAGGTCAAAGTATTAAAACACAGAGGGGGGGGACTGAAGAACCTGTGGAGACCCAGACTGTCACCTTTCAGCTGGTGATTTATAGAGAAAAGCTGTGACCTATAGTATAACACCCGACTTGCACTACAATTAATATTGATCCACATCGGCCTTAACACTCATGGCCGAGACAGTGCAGAGCGTCTGAGAGTAAAATGTGACTTTCCAAACTGTCTTTTAGAAGCAGGTTGTGTGATAGGAAATGTGAAGTTTTTGCTACTCTGTTTGTGAACGACCTTTAATATAACAGTATGTCCAGTCTTGATTATCGCTTACACTTTCTTGTACTTTTCAGTTTATTTCACATTTTCTTAAACTTAAATATATCTTGCAAACATTTTAGTTTAACAACATTCAACATGATCTAAGAGTATGATGTAATTTGACGTAACATTTTACCTGTAGGACTGTCAGCAGTAACTGCTGTATAGATAATTTACAGCCAATTCTATCATCTTTAGTTATGGTGAGATTAGAAATAGACCTATGATAGATGCCTTCTGAAGAAATACTGCATATTTAGTTAATGAATGGTAAAAATATAAATTATGTGTTGATAATAATATGTTTTAGAATCATTCAGTTAATTGTTTTAGCTTTCTGAGCTGCAACTTTAATGTTTAGATTCAATCCCAAGGAGGTACTGATAGAAGAGAGTAAATAAAGGACTTATATCTGAAAGCATGTTCCAGGACGATAATAATGTTAATGTTTGTTTTATATTTCATTTTAAAAGGCAACAGTTTGCCAACATGTTTGCCCTCACAAGTGTTTATGATGATAATATTTCAAAGCTGCGTTTACAGCTTGTTGCATTCCCCCAGAAATGAGAAAATCCAATATTGCAGGTTTAAATTGTGCATAATGATTCATTTCTTTCCTATTGCTTTACAATGAAAACTCTGCTTGAAAGAGTAATAACATGCATTCTGTACAAATGAAGTCCAGTTGTTTTGTGCAGCCTCAGACAAAATAACTTCACAGACAAAAGCAAGACCTTCCATTTGCCAAAAAACATTTCCAAGTCGCATCGTGGCAGTGGACAGTCATGTGGATGACACGCCTGTAGAAGTAGCCATTTCACATTCTGCAAGGACTCCTTTGATATAGGGGAGAGGTTAATTGGGTGATTCACGTCCTTCCCCTTCTCTGTTCTGCCTCAACGGGCATCAAATAAACACCCAAATGTAACCTCTGTAATGCAATTAATGCCTGTATCCATCTGTTATTAAGAAAATGCCACTCAACAGCACTGGTGCATGACATTCAAGTCATGAATGGATGGCCAGCTAAATACCCAAAGTGTCCATTATGAAGAAAGTCACATTACAAAGCCGCGGATGAATTTACCATGGTCATCTGAGTCCAAACACTACTTTAAGATTCTGTTGCAAAACTATACAGCCTTGACAAGGAATACCAAATGCTGTGCAAGCCTCAGCACATCAAGCCAATATCAGCCAGTGGCAGGGTCAGACGCCCAGAGAGATGGGCGGAGGGTGTATTTGTTGCTACTGTCATTCTTATTCTCTTATTCATTCTGCCCCGATAAGATGCCTTGTCAACTGTGACCTTGATACACACTGCTGATGGTCTGACATCACACACACAGAGGCATACTTGAGCCCCAGGCGTTCTGCAGGCGTAGCTTGCTCCTCAGTTACGAGGTAGCCAGCTGTTTTGCTTTTTTTCTACACCCGAATGGCCACCAGCTTCCTGAGGTCAGGAAGCTTTACATATGTAGGTACCAAATTTTCAATGAAATGATAATTACACAAACAGTGGTATTTGTTTGGGCAAGAATTGTTGCTTATTCCTTGGAAATTCAGTATATGCAGCAGCAAAAGCCTTTTTTACCTCGGAGTGAACAAAGGACTATAATCCGCTCTTGTAGAATTACAGTTTCTTACTGGAAGCTGAACAATTTGATTCCATGAAATCCCTAGTTTAAACAGTTTGACTCCTCCGTTGAAACCGAGTCAGAGCAGTGAAAAAGGAATAATCCCGCATCGCTTATCATTGCCGTCGAGACACCCTTGAGCAAGGCATTAAACTCCGAACTCGCCTCATATGCGCAGCTGCTCTGAAGCCAGCGAACACAGGGAGGCTGTGTTTATACTGGTGTGCTTCCAAGAGTGACTTTGGAGCAGGATTTTCCAGGAATCAAGTGTTTGCACTGAGTAAACTTATCCTGGATAAATTTTTTTAACAAAAGGGTAAATATAGGAAATATCATTTGTGATAATTCTGTTGCTTTTCTGACTAAAAACTGTAAAATCAAGATCCAAACATCAATTTGTGGTTGCTTGTTTTAAGGCTCCAGTTCCATATTTAATGCACAGGCATTAAAGTTGGATTGATCTCCTCATCTAACTCTCAGCAAGAAAACAAATAAGTTTGTTTTTCAAAACGTCAGACTATTCTTAAAGGTTTCATTATATAAAAACTATTGTTGCCTATTATATGAGCAATGAAAATGTCTCCTTACCCCATTTTCACTAACAGAAGCCTTATATATTACACAGAAGTGACAAAGTAAATACATCACAGTAATTGGAAAACCTTTTCCTTTACTCAAAAAATGGAATTTACTGATGTTATTAGACTTTTTCTGTCTTTATTGTTAATATTAACATTGAATTAAAAGAGTACTGATTAAATAAATAGGCTAATTAAAAAATGGAGCTTCAAAGGCTGACAGGTTATATCTTTATTACCCTGTTTTCATCATCTGAGCTTCTGAAAAAACAAAAGCCCCAGAGGACGCTTTTGTTTCCTTATGTTCATTTATTCCTCTATCCTATTTAATTTATTATTATGAAGCTACGAAGAAGGATTTAATACATAGAGAGTCTGATGGAATTGGTCTGGATGATTGTATATTTCTTTTTTTTTTCCATTAAGACTTTAAATACAATCTAGTAATTCACATATCCTTTTATACTCACATAGCCACTGGAAAGGTTTTAATGAAAAAGCAATGCTCTTATCATTTTATATGATCCTCTTCGTTGCTTTTTTTTCCCCAGCAGAGTAAAAGTCTTTGTGTGGCTTCGCTGCAACAGACAGCTAATGTTAAGAAAATAAAAAGCCTGGACTACAGCGATGTTTACAGCACAATGAAATACACACAGCTTTTTATGAACGCCATAGGATTGATTTCTTCTGACATTAAATGGGCATCACAGAGAGAAGAATGATTGTTTTATTCTCTTTCTCAGCTGGTCAAAGATGTCAAACTGACATTCACTGTGTGTGCCTAGACGCTTACTCGATGCTTCATAGCCCTTGTCTGGCAACTCATTCACATGCGCCCCGTTGTCCTTACCGCTATTTCTGTTTGTTTTAGAGGCAGAGGGTGGGAGAGAGCTAAAATGAGATGGATAGAG
This sequence comes from Acanthurus lineatus, assembly GCA_029814665.1. Taxonomy (NCBI): domain Eukaryota; kingdom Metazoa; phylum Chordata; class Actinopteri; order Acanthuriformes; family Acanthuridae; genus Acanthurus; species Acanthurus lineatus. Next base: position 8,917,303 of record JAPZDV010000016.1, read on the forward strand.
AAATGTCCACGGGCCCCTTAGTACTGTGTGTATTATCATTATTTTTTAAAAATCCTGCATTTGCCTTTAAGTGCCTTCTTCTTCTCATTGATATTCCAGGTCTTTGTGAATTTTGCAAGAGAACAGAACGAAGAGGATGATTCTGGGGCCTATCACAACAAAGTGGACACCTCAGATGAGCTGCCATTGCGGTCTGTGAGGACTTCTTATGGGGGGCAGAGGGTGTAACAAAACATCATAAGAAAAGCACAACTCATTGTACTTACATTTGGCCAGCAATCTACCTTAAACAAGTTTGCATGGATTGATTTTCACTGGCAGAATAATGGGCCATTGTCCAAAACAAAGTATAGTATTTGACTTTAATTGCATATCATCACTCAGCTGCCCTTCCAAACTCTTTAAATATCCTCATTTAGTTCCCCAGCAACCACACAAACCTAAAAATGAGTGACTTAATGTTGAGTTAAAGTGAAATTACACTGAAAAAACTTTCCAGCTAATTGAGTTGTTTTTGTCTATAATTAAATCGTTAAAACCAAATTTCTCTAGGATATTAAAAAAATTACTTGTTTCCATTAGAAAAATGCTTTAATCAAATTTGGGTGTCTTGATACAAAGGAGGAGGATCGGTGTGCTGAAATTAAGAAAAACTTAAATTTGAAAAATGTGTTAAAATAATCATCTTGCTTAAAAAAGACTTTAAGACGAGTTTATTTCAATTGCTAATATTTTTCACTTGCTCTTATTAAAATCAACGTGATAGACAAAAATGACTTGATCAGCTGAGGGTCTTTGCATTGTGCTGCCATGTGATCAAAATACTGCATTTAAGAAAGACGCAAATTTGTTTGGAGTATATTGCTGGCTAATACCTCAGGATGGTAAATGTACTTGTATACAATGTAAAATGTTTTCATCATACATTGCACTTAGGATAAAGCATCCAGGACTCCTCAGGATTTAACTTGAGAATTAGTCATTATGTTCAGATTTGTTTACATTTACTGTAAGTTGCTCTTGAAAAACAATACCAAAGAAAAGATCTTGCCTTTACATATTTCAGTAAATTTGATTAGACTGAATATTGGGCTCATTAATGCCAAAAGGCTGGGCTAATTATATTTAAAAAAATATAAACAACCATTGTATGAATACATTGTGAACTTTAAATCCCAAAAGACATGAAACCACAATTAGTTCCAGCCTGACACTTTGAGTTGCTGACAGGCACCTTAATGATTGCCACTGATAAGAAATTAATGATAATAAGTCTGTCAGATGTGTTGACTTTGAATGTCTGAATGAGCCTCCAATCAGCTGCAGATGGTGTTTAATGAAAGACACTGAGGTTACAGCAGTGGCACAATACAAAGTCAGTCAGAGTCAACCAGCTGTCAACATGTTGGGCGTGCGAGGAAGACGATGTATCCAACAAGCACCAACCACAACTGCACACTCCAACTGCATTAGTCTCACCAAACACTTACGAACTCGTAAGTGGACACATATCAGAAAGATCTCTCAAGAATTATTAATGGCAAAAACAGATTTATATTTTATGAGATTTTTTTTAACGCATCGCCTTGTTAAATCTATTTTATTTATCAGCTTTTCTTTGCACAATCTAAATCAACTGTATCACTGTGATTTTCTTGTGATAGGACATACTGGTATTAGACACCAGAGATCAGTGTCAAAAACGCAGCTCTGCCTCTCATGCACAAAACACTGTAGGTAAAATAATTACATAATGTCACAAAGTGCCTTGTAAACAGTCAATGTTACAATGTGTGAGCTATGCAAGTATAGACCTTTTTTATGCCCAAGTTCCTTTTAAGTTACTGTTGCTGCAGCTGTCAAGTTTGATGTATATATATGCAGTTTACAATGATAAAGCTGGCAAATTCACCGCTCAAAGTTATTAGAATTTTTGAAGCATTGGGTCCTTGATTTAAGACAGTAGGACACTTGGCAACCCTTCTCAGGGATCGCTAGCTAGTTTATGTTGGCTCCATAACTTGGTTAAACACGTCTCCGGCTGACTTTTTCATGATTCCAGTAAAATAACAACACTGTAAAAGGGTCCTTTGTGCGTAAACAAGGGTAAAACTGTATATGCAAGGTAAAAAGTCAGCATCATCAGATGTAACTTATCAGTCTGCCGCCAAATGTGAAAGACAAGCATCTTGAGTGCTGTAAGATTAGTATGTTAGCACACGTACATTTTCTTTTATTATGTTAGTGAGAAAGATTTCTTAGGATTAGATCTAACCAATAAGTTTGGCAAACCCGATGCTATCTATATTTTAACATTAGCTTAGGTTGCTGAAGGGTAAACGTTCTGATTTCTAAACAAGAGCAGGATACAGCAGCTAGCATTAACCCAAACACATCCAGGAGAGTGGCGAAATGCTAACTCACACAGTCGTTGCACAATTATTTATGTACTTAGTTAATGAACTATAACCTATTTATTGGAAGAAATACTTGAAAGTATCTCTAGGTTTCAACTGTAGATAGTAGCTTATTAGCTGGGCATGCTAACAACTACATTTAAGCATAATTTCAAAAAACCACTGTTTATTTAACACATTTCTTGAGCTTCGGCTTTTGTTTCCTTTTTAGTTTTGGAAAGGACAGACAAAGACATCTTCCTAAAAGCTCTTAAGATGCCAAATATCACTCTTACTAAAGCCCCATGCACAACACTTCAGCATGTGGAAAAATCCAAAGCTTTACAGACCTGCTGTGCCTTTAGTTACGGTTGCTAAGCTTCAGTCGTTCGGTGAATGGTCAATTGTGTTTTATTTCAGCCATGCATAATATAAATACAGAATTAAAACTGCTCTCTCTGCTCTATCATAAATTTTGATTGTATGTAAACAACATGGATATAATTTGTACAGATATTGTATTTGAAAATTTGGGGAAAAAAAATACAACTTTAAATTGTTAATAAAGTTAATTTCATACTTTATATCACTCATGAATGTTTTTATTCGATTTTAACTCATAAATATCTTTTTTTTTAATTTGAAGAGTTATTCATAGCTTCATTCACATTATTTACATTATTCTGTACTGTACTGTAAATCATTTTAGTGATTGTACGTATTCTGACAAATAAAAACTCCAAATCTCTTGACTAATGCTGCTTACATTACTTGGCACTGACTGCAGGATATAACACTTCTTCCCTTCAGCAGTCACGGGCGCTCTGGTCTACTTTGAGAGCCTGACTTATTCTGTATGCTGTGCTAAAGTCCTCACATTACAACAATGTCCATTGCAAAGAATAATGAATCCTGTTTGTGCTAAATATTGCTTCATGCCAAGACAAACGCTTAAATGTTTGCACAAATTGTAATGGGACTCTGACTTTAATGTTTGCACATTGCTGTGTTTGTCTACTGAGTCACTGAGTCCCAGTTTAAAAGTCGCTTTAGTTCAATTTCTACATGCTGTTTTGTTGTCTTGCCTTTGTTTTCACTGCCGTTTCTTTCACTTTGAGCGTAGCTTTCAGTTGAAGGCTCACAGTTGTTCAGTCTCTCATATGTCCATTTTTTAACTGAGACCATGGGATGACAGAATGGAGACTGCACCAGAGTGGGTAAGGCATTTATTTCACATTTAGTGAAGTCACTCCTTCTCAAAGGGGAAGAGACATTTCATCTGCCACATGCCTGAAAATGAATTCATTTTCTTGTCAAACTATCACAGAGACATTTTTAGTGTGTGTGTGTGTGTGTGTGTGTGTGTGTGTGTGTGTGAGTGCTTTATTTTTCTTTTTTCTCCAGCAAATTCAATGCTCGAATGCCCTAAGGTTAAACCAATTGTTTTCTTAACTTCATTTCAGGACCAAAAAACATGCTGTTGTTTGGGAACAGCCCGTCCTCAGATAGGCCTTTTTCATTAAGGTGTGACATTTGTATTTAATTCTCAAAACATTTCCATTCATAAGTACCCCCCAACCCCCCAACCCACCCCCGAATCACACCTCGATTATCTGCTCCATTGTTAAATCTACCCTGTAGAGATGAATAAATATGGATTTTTGTTTTGTCTCTCAGGTGCAAATGTGTTTGTTTTTGCTTGTGAATGGCTGTCAGATGAAGAAGTGAAGAGCATCAGTCCCCTCTGCAAGTTTCTGTTTGCTGTAGTATTTACTGCTTATCTTCTTAATTCACAAGAACATTAAAGTTTTTCTAATTGTGCAAACACGGCTTGGACGGGGGGCCCTGGATAGATATTTTTAACTTTCTTTTGACAGGATATGAGACTTTATTAAATAAGCTATAATTTTAGATATGATTTAAAAAATATTATAAAAAGTATTAATGTGTTGTTTGTATATTTTGTGTTTAATTACCTTTTTTTTCATGAAATCCTAGATATATCGCAGGTGCACTGAATGGGGAAATAATAAATATGTGGTGTAAGTACAGTCAGTTACTTATGTAGCAAGCTAAATACTCTTATATTCATGTATATTCATAGTATTATACTGAATATTCAGTTTGGTTCATTTTTTATGAGTATCTTGTAAAGATGTGGTTGAATTATCCAGAAAATCCTTTGATTATTTAGGTTTAATGGCTCTTATGTGGCCTGTATACAGCAGATCTTCAGACGTTCTCTCAAATCCACTAAACCACACACATTTCCCACATACAGTAAAATGTCTTAATCTTGGCAAACTATAGCTTGAGTGTCTGAAATTAATGTTTGGGCTTTCTGCTTGTGTCACCCTTCTTCTCTTTCTCTTACTCATTAGAACTCCAGAGCTCTGCGGCGCGCTGCCAGAGGCAATCAGTCAGGTGGGAGCTTCACAGAGGCGATAAAACTCGAGACTTAAGGTAAGATTACTTGCCACATTCCACCATTATTCCCTTGCATTTGTCGTCCCAATGTAACACTTAGGAGGTTTATGAGCAGAGGTTACATTACACATCAAGAGAGTTGGGTGTTCTGGACTGAGCATGCGGACTTTAACTTCTTTTCTATACATATATTCAAGTTGATTTTACATTAAAATCTGCTTTTTGATTTTAGATGATAAGATGATTAGTTTACAACAACATATTACCCATATAATATCGCTCATCCAGCACATGCACCAGTCCTTCCCAAAGTTTGACATTTTGCCAATCTCTGTCAAGTACAAGAATACAATAAAAAGCACTGTCAGTCGCAATGGGAAGATTACAGGAGTTAGAGGAGATTCAATGATCTGCTCGACAGGCGAGCTTTACAGAAAGAGCCTGCCACCCTTTCAGACTGTAATCACCCTTTGTACTCTGAGTTTGCTGTTCTTGCTTCAGGGTACTTGTTATAGGCTGTCTGGAATAGGTAGTAATTGGTACAATGTCTCTGTTCATTTCACTGCAGTCAAACTACTATAGACACTTCAGGGGAACTTGTGCTTTTTGTCTGCCTGGTGTGATTTTTAAAGTTATTTTCTAATTTTTATTTCTTTTAAGATTTTTAATGATTGTGTTTCCATGTTTTTTTTTTTGCTGTAGTCTTTGTTATTGTAACCTGTGAACTCAACTGAATTGATGTGTGTTCATTAAAAGTGCCTGTCTTGTAATTTTTCACAACATTTTTCATCTTTTATGGTCAAAATATGGAGACCGACAAGGTTCAGTATTCAAAAACAGAGTTAGACAGTCTGAAAAAAGAAATAGTTTGAATAAACTGTACAATGAAATGTTAGAAAAATACTATGTTTCTTTCAAATAAAATTTTTTAAATTATTATTTTACATAACTTTTCCTATTTAAAGTTTCCATCTGTCAGTCATGACATACAAAGCAGTGACAGTAATTGTGATTGTTCATCTTTCAGGGCATAATTTGATAATAAAAAATAATTTATTTACTTATTTAGTTTTCCTCTTCATTGTAAAAAGAAAAGCATAGAGATGAAAAAAAATGTGGTATTGTATTTTTGTGGTTACCATAGTTACATTCCTCCACACTTGCTTAAATGAAAGTAAACCCCTCTCATACATCTTAGAGTGGCTTAGTTTTAAATACCTTACATCCTTTTTTGATAACTTAACATCAGCAGCCACTGCGGTAAAATGTTGCAAATCCTCACTGTGATCACTTTATTTCTTTACATTAACAGAATAACACATAAGAATCTTTTTCTTTTAATACCACATCGAAGCACAGTAGGCTTTAAAAAATACCTTGACTCTTACACAAGCAGTCCTTTAACTGACTGCATGAGCAGTCATTTAAAAAAGATGTATGAAACCCTGTCTTCCATCCAATAACTGAAAGGTCCCCACAGTGCCAGCGGCGGGCTGATGTTTCAACAGCTCTCTTGCTGTTCCAGATTAAGTTGTTAAGCAGAATTTGAACGTGGATTTTTATATTAACCTCGCTGCTGTTGTTTTAGTGGCTGGCTGATATTGTGAAAACGGACTCAGGTTTCTGAAGTAGGAGACTTAAGCTAAAATCCAGATGGAAACTCTTTGCAGGTAACAGTTTTTCTTTTTTTCTTGTTCTAGTGAATTAAAATCTAAAATACACATGCAGTTCAGGTGGCTGGAGGCGACGACAGCATCCCGCCTGAAGCTCTTCCTTACATAAAAGACAGACGACAGCATTTGGGGATTTTTTATTTTTTATTTTTTGAAAAACTGCCCTTTTAAAGCCTCTGTTGTGATCAGAAAGCTATTTTGAAACCTAATTATGGTCCTGTGTTGTTTATATAATTATTTTTTACTTTGAACTTGCTTTAAGTATTTGTTTGATGTTTCATTTATTTATCTGTGATTTTCTGCATTCACTTCTTTGTCTCTATAAGAGTGTCTGTGCTTTCTTCTGCAGCAGAGAGGTAAACCTTTATAAACAGTGTATATAAGATATGGTTGGTATTTGTCAACATGGCCTCATCTATTTAATTTTATTATTGTAATTTGATGTATATATCAGCATTAAGATCACTGGAGTTCTAATATATATATATATATATATATATATAAAACATCCTGGGAAACAAGGTAACATAATTAGCTTTGCTAAATCCTGACTTGAAGGTTAGCAAGTGCATGTGACATAATCATCTCTGGATGAGTGTAACCTTACCCGTCTAAAGAAGTGTGTGTGTGTGTGTGTGTTTGTGTGGGTGTGCATGTATGTGTGTATTAATCACCTCCAACCAGGTCACTCTGATGCTTCTCACAACCAGCTTTTCATCTTTCCAGTCAAACTATTCACTATTTACACTTTGTGGTAATGGATAAAAAAAAAAAAATCAGAACTACAAGAGTTTCTAGAATGTTTGTGCATCTTTGTCAATTCAATCCCACAATGCCTTTGTCCTGTCTCAAGGTGAAGCTCACTCGCAACTACAAAAGTCAGAGTCACTGCATCCCCCTGGTGTAAAGTCAGTATGAGCTTACTTCTTCCTGCCTGACCAAACCACACCTATTTTTTACAAGAAATGATCAGAATACAGAGTAAATACCATGTCGGTCTGAATGCAACAGAACCAATAAATTATTGACTGCAGTGGTGGACGTGAGTATATCTCCCTGTTGTTGCTTCAACCTTTACAGTTATTGTGCCTGCCTCAAGCATTGCATTTTCAGCCATCACTCAAGGTCAGTCATTTTTATCAATCTCCCATCATTCATTTTCTCTCTTACATAATTGAGAGGTATTGATAAGAATTCAAAGAAGCATTTCAGATGGAGAATAGTAAAAGCTGAAATGTCACAGGGTCCTGTTGCATACTGGCTCGCTGTTGTGGTGACTTGAATAGAAGAAAAGCATCTTTTATGGTTTAAGTAGCAGGTTTTCTTTTTCTTATTGTATCAAGTCAAAGTGTATGCTGTGAAAAATACGTTGATTTTCCTAAAGTGCTGCAAGCATCTAGATTTCAAACAATTAATTACAAGGCTCATGTGAGATATCAAACTGAATTTATTACACATTATTTTTGTCTAATTTAATTTACAATAATATAATACTAATGCAAGCACAAATCTTTTGTTGTTTTTATGATAATCCTTGAAACAACAAAGCACCTTCAAGTCAACAGTTTTAAATTTTATGCTCTTAATTTTTGAATAACGCATATGTAGGAAAAATAATTCCGCAATGAATGATGTTTCCTGCATCAAAACCTCATGTAAATCAGGGATGTAGTGATGTTTTGCATGTAAGTCAAGCATGTGTGCAGTCAGTACATTTGCTGCATAAATTAACGTCAGCAGCTTCTTGCTGACAAAAGGGGGGAAGAGAGAAAAACAAAAGCTGGACTCTGCAGTAAGCATTTTATCTTTCTGCCTGCATCAGTCACTCGACATCGCTCACATAGCAGACCCCGCTTTGTGACCCCGTCTACAGCCGGTGTGAAATATCATGTTTGTTTGTGTTGCCTCGTGGAAAAGCTTCTCCCCTCCTCGTCCTCTTCCCCCGGTTAATTGCCTTGACATTTTTATGCATACATGCCACACTAAACTCACCATCGTGTCTCTTGGTTTGATTTAGAAGACAAAAAAATATCATCCCTTCTTTCTTTTACCAGTCCTTTATTTTCAAGATAGGCAATAAGAGACCCCAAAAAATATTTTCTCACAGCCTTCCTTCTATTGTAGCCATTACGGTTGTGTTTGTCACTATTTTGAGTGAGATCAAAACTTCATCCTGTAAACAGTAGTTTGCCGACTGACCCCCGTGAAAGCTGGTGTGAGGCACCAGGGGGTTGTGACGACACATTCTTTGATGGATTTCAGCTTTATCACATCTTTAACAGGTCAAGATGAATCAAAAATGGCCATAATGAACAAGTACTGTCTCGCTCTTTGTTCAGAGCTTTTTTTAAGTTACAGTAGATGCCTTTTTTTTTTTAACAGCCACCCACCTCTCTGGGGCTTCACGCTGAGAGATGATGAGGGTTCGAGCTCGCTCACCTCCATTCCCTTTTGATTGGTGTTCATTTGGGGTCTCCTGCAGCGATAAAGGCTGCAACACCGCTGCGTAGTCAGAGACGTTTCCCAGCATCCTTTTCCTGTCCAGCCACCTTCTCCAAAGCTCTGCTCCAAGCTCTTCCTTCTTATGCAATATGACACATTATCGGAAAAAAAGGAATCTTTTCTCAAGACATCCACTTTTTTCCTGATGTCTTGTTTTTAAAAATCTTAAACTAACTTTTCAAATGAAAGTTTTCAGACAAGTTCACAAAAATCAGGCAAAGGATTCAACCTACAAGTGCAACTTGCTTTTGCAACAGCTACTACACAGTAAATAAAATTGAGTAATGTTTTTTTTTTTGTAGCTCTTTCCTCCATTTTCTTTCACTCATGTATTCATCAAAGCCTCAGTGATAGCTGACCAACAAAAAAATGCACCTTTCACACAGTGTAATCATAAATGAATGTCAAGGTCATAAAGGCTTGTTGCCTTCATGTACTTGATTCATCCTGAACTCGCTTTTGAAGAAACCTTTTTTTCTGTTAATTGAAAAATGTTGAAGATGTGAAGATGTGACATTCCAAGCTTGAATCAGTTGACAAGTTTATTACAATTTTTTTCTAAAATAACAGGTTAAGATACTACTTATTTGCAGCAAAAGATGGATTATTAGAGAAAAATAATACCACCCAGATGACATTTTTATCAGTATAATGAGCAAACATTTCATTGACGTACGACAACATATTTAATTTGTTTTTTCCAACAATATCTACTCTGAGCAGCTACAGCACAATGAAGGTTGTAATAGTTCTTTTATTGCTTAAAAGCATTAGCATCAGTCTTTCAATATATAACCTAATTTCCAATAAAATCTTGCAGGTATTAAATCTTTACCACATACACTACAGTGCTGTATTTTCTGTTTGAACGTGGCCAAGTCCAAGAGTGTTGTAATGGACCTTTACCCAAACCCAACACAAGGCCAATGCAATCGATATCAGATAGAATGCATCGGCTGCATTTCTAGTCTTTTCGTTGTCATATTTTATACATTTTCTAGTGTCGATAGTTGACAAGGGTCGAGTATTTACACGTAGATGTTGACCTTGCTCTGCGTCCAAGTCCCATGCTCCCTATGTCAACTCCCTAACCTCCTCCTTAAGGTTTCCATGTAAGAATATATCACATATGGTCAGTAAACATAATTCAGACAGGAAAAAAAAAGGTGTTTGTGTGTGTTTGTTTAAATTCCACTATGCCTCAGTTGAACCAGGGTTTAGGCACAGAATGTACTCGACTGGTAATTTGATCATTTGCTGGACAGAGTTTGTGTGGTTCATTGTCCTAAAAGGTCTTAGGGTTTGGCAGTCAAGAAAAATCTGAATCAAGCCCATGTAAGATCAGAAGTGCATGCTGGACCATTTCATGCTATTTTATGATGATGCATAACCCATACTGCATGAGTCACTTCCTATTCCGTAAACAAATAATACTTCTTTTATTTATATCTAATCAGACAGGTCAGTCAATCTGAACATTGTTTTGAGCACGCAAACATGCTCTTGGAAGAGTCTTCTGAAAGTGGACCCTGTTTTTTTCTCCAAGAAGTCTCCTCCATCAACTGGTGGGGTTTGTTTTATCTTGTTGTCTTGTCCATTAAAGAGTGTCTTGAAGTCTCAACAGTGGTCATGACTTTGTATGTAATCTTGTCTGAAAAGCGATGCACTCGCTTGAAAGGGCACCACTGACCTCGTTGACAATAGAGGCGAAATAACGAGCAGGCTCTCACTGCCTCTTGCCACTTGAAAACCTCACTGTCTAATGGGTTGGTGGAGAGGCTTGGTTTTCCAATAAGGTTGCTGGAGGAGGGGAAGGGGCGTAAAAAGTGAGGGGAAAGAAAACTGAAGGAGAGAGTTCGCGGCCCAGACACTCTCATGCCAGCCTGTTTCTCCTCTCTCTGCTCCTAATGCCTCCCAGCGCTTTCCAATCTGCTTTGTAGCCGAGCTCGCTACTCCACTCCCAGTGTTTATCTGACATCATGAAGAGTTTCGGCTTCCCCCATCTGCTGGCAGCCCAGAACCCTCAGAGTGCACACACAAGCCAACTCGGCAGATGACAAAGCGCTGCAGAGCCTGTCGGCAGAACCACGCGCCTCCCAGCATGCTTTGCCCTCAGCACGTCACCTACCTGGTCTGGCACCGGCTCAGCCTTAGAGACCACCTCATTATTCACTTTGACAGGGTTGTATGACCCAGCAGCTATGCCCAGACTTGTACTGGGAGCATGAGCAGATGCTAGAATCTGTAGCTATGGCATTGCTATCAAACTGCCTAAGAAAGCAACTTCTACCAAACTGCAAAAAAAATAAGAAAAAAAAGAAAAACAAACAAGGTTAGTTCGGGGTTGTAGAGCTGACATGATAGCCAAGCCGGAATTGAAAAACCCAGCTAATAAAAAAGGAAAAAGCAAGTTTGAATTTTAGTTAATTCTTTATGCAGTGCTAGCTAGGATACCAGGCTAAACTGCATTTGCAAATTGGTTTGGTGACTCTCAGTTCATTTTACATTTCCAGAAGGCATTTTCAAAAGGTCTCAGGATGCAATTTTACAGACCTAAAACCAATTAAAGCAACAAAACATGACCTCCAACCATTCAGAGCAATGAAATGTGGGGCCATGTGCTAAGCGACACATGCAAGTTGTAGCATTGCTTGGTGAACTGGTCTCAGCAATCTCAAATTGCAGCTGCACATTTCTAAAAAATATTAGAGGTGGAAAATAGTCAGTGAAGTAACAGAATCTTGATTTTCCTGCCTGCTTTGACAGTTATGTTGGTACAACCCAAATTAACAGCAAAATTTATGACGTGACTTTTCAAATCTGGATCTGTAATGCTCCTCTCTCAGCCATCACATCAAAACCAATCCATATCAGATAAGCAGTTGTGATTGGCCCAACAGGTCATGTGGATAGAAATCTGTCTGAATAGAAGGGGGGCCCGATCCATCAGCCAGAGCGAATAAAGCATGAGCTCGGCAGATTGGTTTGGTTCCCAGGCTAATGCAGTGCAGGGTTAGGGGTTAAAAATAAAGCCAGGAAAGGATCTATTAATGCACCACACACAGCTGCCTGCAGGTGCATACTGATCAGCAAAGCTTCATTGAGCACAGGATGATTCACCCAAGCCTTTATTTTGATGGAGCGATTCAGGGATTCACTTGAAGAGCCACCTTGTCATCCTTTTGGTCGAGTCTCCTCATGAAACACCTGCAGCAGCCTGTTGCTAAGGCCCGTGGCGATGCGAGCCCTAAATTATCCACAAGCAGGGGGGGATTTCTTTTCTATATTTTCTCCTCCCTTAAATCAAATGAGGTTTGACCTTACCGTCGTTGGAATACAAAGTAGGCGCGACAGAGGGCCCCTGTTTAAAGCCAGATCTGAATGGGGTGTCGCAGCTTGGAAACTAACAGTATCAGCACCCTGCACTCTCACAGATAAGCACAGTCGGCTAAAAAAGAAAGAGATACATATGTTTACCATCCCTATACTTTGCTGAATCAGGGAAAAAATGTTAAGGACACACAAAATGACTGACCTTCAGAAAGCTGCAGCAGCTGGACAAACACCTCATATGATCCTTATTTTTCATAAGATCTCCAAAGGCGAAATCTAACAGAAGTCAGCCTTGATATTTTTCTATAACTGGTCAAAAAATTTAAGTTGTTTGTCACAAAAAAAGGGATTATTTTATTCTGCTCTATCTTAACCTCAATGCTACTGTTGGAAGCAAACTATTTCTAATTGTTTTAAGATTGAACGACCCATTGTCCTATCACATAAACTCAGTCAGACGTCTCATTGGTTTAAACTGTACAATTCGCTTTCAGTAATACTGTAATCTGTGGGCTATAGAACATGCTTTGTATTCTAACAGTGAAAGGCGTTGTGTTTTAAAACAATTTCCCACCAGGCCTACGGGTTCTGGTTTGAAAGGCAAAAGAAAAGACATCATATGCTATTCCATAAAGGCTGCCATGCTGTTCTTGTACTTATATGACAATGTTCTCTTTATGACTTTTGCATAAGTGCAAGCCTTAACTTTAGCAAAAGCTTTCATGTGGCATAATCCTCGTGATCACACTTCTCATTTGAATTCCATCTTAGTGTCAGGATTTTGCTGTCAGTCATAGAATAGGTGTAGGTGATGAAGCTGCGTGGCCACATTTGCACTTTGTTAAACTGTTCTACAAGTCATGTCAGGTATTTAACCCTCTGAGAAGCAACTGTATGGAAAATAGGGGGGAAAAAATTATGATGTATATCAGCAATTAGGCTTCTAGACAACAACAAATTAACTACATATGCGATTAACTGACACTAGAAGTGGTTGTGACACTGTTGAATGGTAACCATAGCAACAGGTGTTACTGTGTTGGTCCCTGAGCAAAGCAGGTGATGAAGTGAGAGGGAAGCAGAAGGCTGATTGTAACCTACCTGTCTGTAAGATTGTTTTACAGTAGTGTTACTGAGATTACAGAAATAGCTATGATCATAGTCTTAGAGGGATAGTTCACCCAAAATTGAAATTTCACCCATTTCCTACCCGCCACTTTGTCGATGGAGACTCTGGTGACATTTTCTAATTCACATAGCCCTCCTGGAGTTTCACTGAGGGAAAGAATTCCACGTCTTGCTAATACAATGGAGGCCTACGATGGCCACGGACACTTATGTGAAAAAAATTACAAAAGAAAAACATTGTATGTGTCCATACTGCTCATATGATGTCATCATAGTGTCTGGAAGACTTGGCAGTCCAATTTGACTCCAAACTGTGACGCTAACACTGTTTTTTTAGCCAAAATGTCCACTGTAGCCTCCTAGAAGCCAGGTGCATGTTATGGTGCACCTAGCTTAAAAGCTGTCGTGAGACACGAGACACACAGCTGCAGCTGTATTGCTTTCTCACTGATCTTTTGTCTCACAAGAGTTTTTAAATTTCGTGCATGCTAACATGCACCTGGCTCCTAGCAGGCTACAGTGGACATTTTGGCTAAAAACACAGTGTTAATATCATTGTTTGAAGATAAGTGGACTGCTGAGTCTTACGGACACTATTATGACACCACATGAGCAGCATGGAGGCTTGCTGTGTTTTACTTTTATAGTTTTTTTCCATCGAGTCTGTGGTCACTGTAGGCTTCCATTGTAATAGCCTGGCATGGAATTCTTTCCTTTAGTGAAACCCCAGAAGGGCCATGTGGATAAGAAAATGTCACCAGAGCCTCTGTTGACATACTGGTGAGTGGAAATTGTGTGTAATTTCAATTTTGGGTGAACTATCCCTTTAAATTTTTCTGATAAGAGTGAGTGTGTGTGCGCTTGAATCTAGAGCTGTTCATATATGTATGGGCGAGAGAGAACAATGCCCTTCTTTGGGTGTGTGTGTGTGTGAGTTTGTACGTTTGTGTGTGTGTGTGCATGTGCATGTGCAGTGCCAGTAAAAGGCCAGGCCAATCGATCAGCAAGGGCTTAACAGCTTTAGTCAAAGACCACATTTCTGCTCGCTGCTCTGCGCTCTGTGGGCTTCCTGTGCCGTGGTTGTTCTATCGGTGAATTCAAATGTCCAGATTTAAAGCGCAGACCGAGCCCTGGCGGACCAGGATTTTAGGGAGTCTGACAATGACTGAAGTGCTCATCGTGAATACGTGAGTCTGCAGCGATTCGAGGCTGCTCTGAATGGCTGAAGAGAAAAAAAGTAGCCTTAATCAAGGTCAAGGGTATACAGAGGAAAGAATGGATTTCCTTTTTTGTGGGGTCTGCTTTGCTCTGAGAGAAATTCAGAGTTAAAATCAACACATTGTGAGAGTCATACACAAAGGTAATATTAAGAGAGGAAATAATATTGACTTCCCAAACATTTTGTTAGTCACCCTTTGCTCCCTGCTTCTCTAATCAGGAAGTGAAGACCTTGTCTGATACCTAATTCCAAAGACAAGACAAGCCTCTGTTACCTGATGTCTTTTATCATTTTATCAGCAGAGCAGTGAACTGTGAGAAATCTCCCCAGTACAGTCGAGGCTAGCAGACTCTGTGGAAGTCCACACAGAGCCTAAACCAAATATTCGCATGAGAGCCTTTGCAGACTAGATGAATTTTGGCAAAGGCCTGCTGTAACCCCTCTGCAAAGCCTGCAAGTCAGCAAGTCTGGGCAAGTGTGGACTTTTGGATTCAGCACATCTTCTGTCTTTCCAACCTCGAATTTTCTTACTGCATCTGAAGGAAATAAGAGGCCTTAACAAAGAGACACAGCACTAGTGAGTGACTTAAGCTATACACATAAGATAACAGCTTAAGTCAGAGTGATGAGCTGTATGTTTTTGCACTTGAGTGATTGTACATAAGTGACTGATTTATTTGCAAAAGTTACAAAGTTTTAGTATATGATGCCTGTAAGTGAAAGAAAATTGAGTTTATTTTAAGTTAGCCTGAACTCTCTGGAAATAAATTCAGTGTCGACATCCATATTCTGATCCAGTATAAATCTGCAACTACTTCAACTTCTGACAGTGAATTATTTAATGCAATTACATGCATGCTTTCTTAAATCAAACTAAACATCAGTGTGCTTCAGAAAAAAATTCACCCCTCACAAACAAAAAAGCTTTTTTATGTGGATGTAGGTGTAAAAGAAAACAAGTATTAACCTGATATGCATTAGCAACAAATTGCTTTTAAATGACCACCTATAATTGATTGTTTTTTAGAGTCAAGTAATTTGTTATCAACCAAAACTACATCTGTAGAGTCATTTACCATGTGTTTCAACCCGTGCATGTTCTTATCTTAACCTCGCTGTTAGGCAGTTAATCAAACAGCTCCACTTATCAAACAGATCGCCTAAAACCGAGCATGACAACCCTCGGCTGTGAGAGGAAGAGAGCTCTGCGACGTGCGCCCGTGTTTGCTCCCAGCCTTGCAGCTGGTTGTTTGTGTTTCCAGCAGCTTTGATTACCGTGCTCCAGCCCACTTGGCGTCCCACATCACTGGATTACATTGACAGTGGAGAGGGGGAGGCGATGCTCCTCTGCACGCAGTCGTCTCTGAGGATAGGGCCGACTGAAGAAGGAGACGGAGAAATATGTAACGCTCACAGTGTGGTCTAAAAATAAATGAGTTGGTGGCATCAGGAGGCATAAGACAGGCAACCTGACTTCTTGTTAAGTGGTTCAACCAATCCATGTCCATCTGCATTTAATATTTAAACATCTCTGTAATAATAAAAAAATATCTTAATTTCAAAATATCTTTCCAGGATGGATTTTGCAATCAAAATTAAATAAGTCTCTTTGTGAATCAGTAGGTAGTTTAATCAGGAAATTAGAAAGGTCTCCATAGAAATTTCTGATGCAATTTTCTCTCTCAAATAAAGGAATAAAATCCCTCCTTTTTACCATTACAGTGAAAAATGAATAGCAGTTCGCACTAATGTGTATGTACTTGCTTTTTCAATGCCATCGTAAAGCCAGTAGCATCACTCATCGGGGAAGAGCAGACAAATGGAGCTTTTTATGAGACGCATACACATAAAAAAAAAAACAGGAGTGACAAAGCAAAAGCCTCTTGAGAGTTAAAGTTAGTGAGAGTGGGTCAGTCTGACCAGAGAAGTCATTCTGTCAGGGCACAAAGGACCTAAATCTGCTTTGCTGGACAGAGATCTTTTGGTTTATTTCAAAAAAAAATCCAACAAAAAGCAAAAGTTACAGAGAACTGATTTTCCAGAACATTTCCTGTGCATCTTTAACAATGTGGAGCTGGTATGAAACAGGAACCACTGTGTTCCCCACAAAATTTACCTCAGAACTGTAAAAATAGATTTCTTACAGGTTACTCATATATGTGAAGAAATAATGCACTTTACTTGTTTGCCTCATGCTCATTGTTGCTGTTATAAAGGTTTAGATGAAAATATATCACAAGTTGAAAAAGCATACTGCTGCTGTAGGATCACTCAGGACGGACACATTTGAGTACAGACTGAACATTTAAATAAATAAACTCTAAACAGTTGGGAGTTAGATGATAAAGATAACATTTTAAAGGTTGTTCAAATGCAAAACATGCTATGCTACATTCCTAACTACTGCTATGGGCTCCAGATACTGCAAGGAAGATGTAAAAACCTATACTCTGCACTGTACCTGAATGCATCCTGTATCGAGGGTGGAGCCTAGAGGCAGTTAGCTTAGCTTAGCATGAAAACTGCCAGGCAAAGTGACTTTGTTTCACTGTAGGTTACTGAGATGCTGGACCAAATTGAAAGGTTGATGAACATATTTTACGTTACATGACAAATTTCTGTACAAAGTGAACCACTGAGATTTTTTGGAGGTGCTAAAAGACAAACTTTTGAACTGTTTGAACTGTGGACACAGCAAGGCTAGTTTTCTCTGCCCCCGCTTTCAGCTGTTATGCACAGTTAATACCCCCTAATCAACTTCATACCTAATGAACAGATATGAGAGTCGTGTTGATCTTATAACTGTAGGCTGGAAATAAAATAACCAAATTTCCAAATCATGCAATGACTTTTTTAATGAGCTTTTGTGGGAGCGTCTGTCAGTCTCTATTACAGGAGGAAACCACTGAGTATTCAAATTATTTTCTTGGGAACGTGTCTTTTATATTTGTCTGAGTGACTTCTCTACAAACTTTATTGCAAAGCATTTAAAGTTGCTAATTGCATGAAAACCCACAATACACAGAGGCCACCATGTTGTTTACCAATCTTCAAATCAATAAGAGTTTTTTAATCTTCTCTGCAGCAGAGTGTTATTTTGCAGGTTAAAATCTGGGCCATTTTGATTGACTTCAGTGGGGTTATTTTCTGAATGCGTAACCCACATAAACCCCCTCTTTCGTCGAGAAATGAATGTCATAAAAATGGATGGTGTTTATATTTAAATATTGAGACTTGGACCCCATTCAGATGCCCCCAGTCACCATCTTGATGGCTTCACACGACGATTATTCAGCTCCGCCCGTTGGTTATTCTCCTGCTCTTGCTGGACAGAAGGGGACATCTGGGATGACACTCTGAAGCAGATGCAAAGAGTTCATTATGTTTGCCCCCCCAGCTCTGCGGCCATATTTCCACTGTCAGCCTAACCACAGCGGCGAGGCTCAAAGGCAGGTGACCAAGAGCTTGGCCTCGTCTCCGGCGCAATCTGCTTCAAGACGGCTGAGCAGACGCGATGGCGCATGCATACCTGCACACACACACACACAACACACACACACAAACACAGCACTCCACCATATGGCCGAGCCACATAATGAGGGTCATTAATGTGTCGGTTAACGTGTGATTGACAGGTGGTGGGGTGAGCTGAGTGGCAGGTCCATCCACAATCGGAAAAGATAGAGATGATGGTGTCACTGGCACGCAGGCAGAAGCACACAATTTATATTATGATGCGCCGGTGACAATGTCAAAGCTTTTACCTGGCATGACCGAGCCATCCGAATGAGCCTCCTGATGAAATTGTTTGGATATTTATGTAAAAGTTTAAGAAGCTTTCCTGTCCCCTTTGGGCTCGGATAATATTGATGCCATTTCAGTCTTCTGTGTTCTGCTTGGTTTGAAGTGCTGTCATGGCTCGATATGATTATATTAGGTCTTTTCACAGGCAGAGGAGAGAGCACTTTCTCAAGGCAGATACCTAGAAATAAAGCTGATGTTTAAGGGACTTCGCTCTATGCACCAAAACTGTAAGGACTTAGAAGAGTCATGAAGATGGATGACGATTTTCTGAACCACGGCTTTTGCTAATTGGCGTTCTTTGACAGCAGCTCTTACATTATAAAAGACTGCTCTTACATTAATAAACAGGTGGAGTAACACAGCATGAATGTATCGACTTACGAACTCACGGCAAAAGACTTCAGATTGTAAAAGTAGCAATAGAGGAACTTGATTTTTGGCTGTGAAATCCTTTGTATGTTTGTGTCTTTTTGACCTTTTATATAATTGCTCATTCAATCTGCTCGGGCAAACTGAAAGAGGTATGACTCAGTCGACTGTCAGATAGAAAAATCTTTACTAAGGCGATTGTTTCTGTTTCTCCTCTCGTTCTTCACTAACAAGGACAAAAAAGCAGTAAAACTCATGAAGTGGTCAAAATATCTTGCAGTAACAGAGGAGAGGAGAAAGCCCTTGGATGACAAGGTTGTGTGGCACTGGTGTGTTTGGGATAAAATGGCGAAATAGAGTGTTAAAAAAGACAAAATTCTAGGGTTTTTTTGGCTTTGAGAATTGGTTGAACTCTCTCTCTTTCTAGATATTTAACCTCACGGGTTCATCGTTGTCTGCTTCAAGTTCAGACTCTTGCTGTGGGAACACTTTGTAACCAGCTTGTCTACAGTTCAGTCCTTGTTCAGGTCGTGAAAAACATTTTTTATTACTTACACAACATTTTCCTGGTTAAACCTTCAATATTAAATTTCCAATGCTCATTTGTATTTGCAGCCTTCAGCATACCGAGCAGTAATAACTTTTTGCACCAACATTTAGCCTTGCTGTTTATTAGAACTGTAAATCAATGTCTGTGCCAGTGTTTGGCTGCTCTACCTGAACTTATTAGGCGGCATCTGTTATGACAAGTGGCAGACTGATGTTTTAAAATGTTTACGGACGCAGATAAAATGATTGAGCTGTAATAAATCATATTACTTCAGGCTGTATTTGGGAAAACAAATAGATGCTTCAGTGATTGTACGCAGCCAAACTTGTGTTCCTTCTTGTCAACTTACAAGAAAATGAGAAAGCTAATAAAAATAAACAGCGGGGCAAAAATCAATAATACAACAAATATTGCCTTGCATTGGGATTGAAGATTATTGTGGTATTCTAAACTGACAGCCAATTTGCTAAAGTTTTACAGTGTTTTTGGGTTGAGTTTATGACAGAGTTTGCATTAAAAGCACTTACTTCCTCCTTTTAAAACATATGTCGATGGAGGAGAACGTTTTTCAGTTTGCTAATAATATTTCATTAATTCTCCCAGAAGGTTTTTTAAAGAAAGAACCACGCTATTTGGACCCAATCAAAGGGAAAACAGAAGTACATTTCCACTTGAGTTTACTCACTTGAGTTCACAAGCTGAGCGAATTCCTTGAAAAGGAACAACTTTATTTAAAGTCTTCCTCTCCGATCAAAAATGTGTTTGGCTCATCGTTACTTTAACTTTGATGTTTGACCTTCACTTTGCAGAGGAATGTTTGTTTAAAGTTTAACATGTGAAGAGTCTTTTCACATTCATCCACTAGTTTTTTCTTGCATCTAATTTGCAATTTAGATAAATGCGTTGTGGAAACCTCGAGTGCTCTTCCACTGAGAAATGACTGCTAGGAAACATTATTTTCAATTAGTTAAACTTCTAAAACAAAATGTTAGATAAAGAGAAAAGAATAAAGTTATTTTTATTATATTTCAAGGTTTTAAAATAGATCTTCATTTATTAATTTTTTATTTCATCCCAAGTCATACACTTCAGTACAACTAATTTGCAACAGCAGATTTGTTTTGAGGGAAAAATGATGCCCTCTGAGTGTTTCTATCAACAAAATTAGGTAAAAATAACATGCCTGGCATGTAACGAAAATGTTGATACGAAACGTACCAACAACTAAATGTTAACTGACGTTTTCTTTATTTTCTTCAATAAAATAGACCGTCTTGTACTAAACTATTGCTTGCAGTTACCAGAGCATCATTCAGCTTTTTTTAAAAATTAAATTTAGATACTATCAGCACTTGGTTATGTCGTGGAAAGATAAGATCAAGAAAGTTAGCAATAACTTGAGACATAACATTTAACAAAAAATTACAATCTTTTAATCCTTTTCTGACCTTAAAAAAAGTGATTTTGTTGACTAAACCAAAACACGGACAGTCCGTGGTACATAAATGTGGGTCTTAATTCAGTCAAAGGCATATTGTCTCTGAACATATGAACATAATCCAGGCAGTGGTTAAGTAATTATTTAAATTAGTTGTTCATAAATTTAATTTGTAAGAGACAATTAATTATTGAGAACTTGTCCATATACGTTGGATTTTATGCTTGTCAGAAGATGAATTTCACAGTTTTTGCATGTTCAGCAGACCTGCTGTCAAACGCTCCTGTATTGTTCATAATTACTGCCAAATTACAAAGAGCTTTTCAGGAAAACTTGCTGTGAAGTTATCTGGAAATTATGGACTTTAAGTAAAGCATCAGCGCTTTTTCCCCCGATGATTAATGCTGACACATTTTGCAGACAGTTAACTTTGCTTAACATAAAGACGGAGAACAGGACGAATCTCCGGCATTAAGTCTTGTTGCCATGAGGTTGCCAGGCAACCAGGAGAGACTCCAGGAAGTCATTAACCAATTATCTTAAATGTAAACTAAAAAAAACACAGCATTTTTTCTTTAATGTACATTTGTAAGGATGAAAAAAACAGAATATGTGTTTTGTTCATCAGTGAGCTTTAGATATGTATGACAGGTATGTGTATGTTACATGTGGCAGGCCAGATGTTTCCACATGTTTTTATTCCTCAAGCCAGGTTATGTGACATGTCTTGTAGATGTTGCTCGTTCCCATTTATCCGTCTTCTCATTTAATGCTATCATTCTTTGTAGGAAAGCAAATAAGCCTTTTGCACAGAATGTCTCTTTCTTTAAATAACCGTACTTGAAGAAACAGCATTATCCTGACAAAATGGCTCTTACCAAATCAGTTTAAACCCAGGAATTTTTTTAAACTTCAGCTTCACTGGTAGGCCACTTCATCTAAGTTATTATAATTTCATGCGGAGGAACATAGAGCCCATTCTGACTGCCATTAGAAGAAGTGGCCTATTGAGTTGTTTTTGATTGCAAGAGAATTGCTCGGCGGAGTTAAGTTGCAAAGCCCAGATCCCAGCATGTGGGTCCGAGGGCACATGATTGACATTTCCAAAGACCTCTGGAGCCACAGCCAGAGCCTAAAAGCTGCCGGATTTCCAGCAGTGTGAGCGACCCCCTCGAATGCCCATCAATGCCGAAGCTGTGTGTGTGTTCCACCCACATTAGGCATCTCCCGCCGTCAGGGAGACATTAACAAGGCAGGTTGTGCCCTGTCCTCTGCACTCAAACTCCTGCTTTTTTCCTGTTGACTGTTTACTGCGTCCTCTCCACGCGCTTCCTGAGAGGGGTCGACGGATGCAGCGATGCCGCCTTGAGGCGCCCACAATAAGTCCTAACACACATTTTTTCTTCAATCTTGCAGTGATTGCTGATTGCTGATGCTGGGTTTTTTTTCCTGCTTTGATGTGTAAAAGTTAAAGTTGAACTTACTGAGAAAGTTCTTTTAACACTCTGACTGGTTACCACTGGTTACACTTAAGCATCAAGAGTCTTTTAGCGGATTCAAAAATCGAGCTGAAGTGGAGTTCAAGAAGCAGACCTCACCCCCGCAAAGTCAACCTGATGCCCAAAGTCTTCCTTTTTTTTTTTTTTTGTTTTTTTCTCTCTTTGTCAGACAGCCTATGGGGAAATTAACTGATGAGTTCATGCTGGCAACAGGGTTGCTATAGAAACTTCACATATAAGACTTGGGCTGGAGTTTGTCACCAGAGAGGAAAGAGGAGAGAGAGAGAGAAAGAGAGAGAGAGAAAGACAAAGAGGTGGCTGTATTGAATGCTCACTGGAGAGGCATCAAAGGTGGAGTCATTTGCAACACAACATTAATGCCATGTTTTATTTCTTCTCCTCTATAGCACATCCTCGCCTGAAATCATCACATCCTGCATGCAGGCCTGGCTGCGATGCCTCAGAGGACGGTTTTCTTTATGTTCCAGCAGAGTATGCCATAAATATTAAGGTAGACGCTGTAATTCTGGGTTATGAGATTAACAGCAGATTAGACAATGAATTATACTTAATGCCCATCAGCAGACTGTCAGCGTGTTTTTGTATATATTCCCGATAATTGCTCAGGAAACAGCATGTTTTCCGGTGAACTGTCCAATTGTGAGCATGTCAGGGTACATGCTGTATTGTCAAAATGTTGTGTGCACATTGATCAGGTGTTCTGTTACTGGCCCCTAGTGGTTCTGAGCGGAAGTAAGATTGCAGTATAGAAAAGTGGATTTGCTGTGTGTCACCTTTATGCTGCAAAGGCGTAAAGATCATGTGATATGATTTTAAAAGCTATAGAGATGCACCTGAGCATATTTCTTCTTCCACTGCTTCTGTAATTTTTTCTGTATTAAGCTGAAACTAACAGAAGTGCAACTATATGATGTCAGTCATTCTGTCTTTGAGTTTAATTGAGTTTCATTGATTTATTTAACATGAATGCTACTAAAATTTTGTTTTTGATTCACATCATAGTAGTAAAACAAACTAAAACAACATGGCCAAATATCTGTACCCTTACCATAATATTTTGTAGCACAGCCTTTGGAGGCAATAGCTGCTATTGAACACTGAGGTTAAGAGGTTGGGGTGAGGGGCTTTGGTACTTTCTCTAACTCTAAATAAGATTTTGAAAATACTCCACAGTTTCTTTGGCCAGTTCTTCTTGAATAAACTACTCTGGTTCTCACAGGTTTGATGGTCGCCATCTCCAAACTGACAGGTTTAAGATCTTTTTCACAAATCTTCAATGAGATTCAGATCAGGGCTCATTAAAGGTCGTATTATAATGGTCCAGTGTGTTTTATGTATGTCTGGGGTCAAAGCTGAGACGGATTCCTAATACTGATTCGTATTTTACTCCAAAATGTTAAAGTACTTTTCTACTTTCATTGTACCCGACACAATTTCAAGACACCCAGTGCCTGAGGCAGCGGAGCAGCCCCAAAAACATTACTGAACCTCCTCCGTGTTTCCCAGTTGGAATGGTGTACTATTCTTTGAAAGCTTCTTTTTTTCTTTTTCTTTTTCTTCTGTAAACACAGAGTTGTTGTGATTTACCAAAAAGCTCGTAATTTTGTTTCCTCTGTCTGGAGCACAGGCTTGTCAGCATGCATTTTGGCAGAACCTAGTCTGGTTTGTGTCTCGCTCTCAGAAGTTCGGCCTTCCTGGATCTGCTACAGCGAGACCTCTTATTTATTCAGACAGCAACGGATGGTGTAACTCGAAACTATTGCATCTTGGACTTATAGATCGGATTGGATCTGTTTTGAAGTTTTCCTTGATTCTTTCTTGGCTATTCGAGCGATCCCTCTGTTTAACATCAGGCTATTTTTCCTCCTGTAACCACATCCACAGATGTTGGCTGCAGCTCCGTGGGCCTTCAGCTTCTTACTAATATTGGCCACAGTCGTCACAGGAACATCAAGCTCTTTTGGAGATCGTCTTGTAACCTTTAGGTTGACAATGCTTGGTTTTCACCTTTTTGTTTCTAATCTTTTAAGGCCACTCTCTGCTTTTTCTGTCTGTTTTCCATGTTTAGTGTGACTCACACAAGGGCACAAAAAAAAAAGCAGAATGAGTCATTTTCTTCTTTCAAACTGCCTGCATGAGTGATTATAAGTTTAAAAACACCTGTGATACTAATTAAAACTCCAAAATCTCCTTCAAGCATCACTACAAAACAATTATTTCTTGAAATTCTGAAGGGTACCAATAATTTTTTCCAACTCATTTAAAAAAAAAAAAAACTTTGCAGAATGAGCATGAATTCAGTTATTTTTTTGAAACCAACTATTCGTCATTGAAGATCTCTTAACCACAGCACTGTTGAATGAATACAAGGCATTGCTTTGAAAACTTGAAAATACAGTCGTACATTAGCAATTTATGTTAAACTAATCAATATAGTTTATATGGCTGATAAATTTAGCACATACTGTATTTAATTCACGAAAAGACCTCTCATAAGAATGAATTGTTCCTCTTCCTATTCCTTTTTTTTTTTTTTTAAACACAGAAGAATAAAAATATTGAT
>JAPZDV010000016.1:8942324-8971948 GCA_029814665.1 Acanthurus lineatus
TTCTTTATAAAACCTATTTTCAGTTTAATACCAGTTGGGGAAAGATGTACCTGCTGAGAAAGGAGATTAAAAGTGATTAAATGGTGAAATTCATTTGCAGCAGCAACAGTTGCGAAGGCTCTGGCCCTGATTTATGACCGTCGAAGTCCATCCCAATTTCAGCCTGGGTGACACTCGAGACGGGCGTCAGTACTAGTCAGGCTTCAGGCTCTGACAGGAGAGCTGCCGTCTCTCACTCTTTCCTCCCACCATTCTTGATCCTTCCCTTCTCTACACCGCTCCACGGTCCTCCTGTGCGACTTTTCGGAGGAGAGGAGTGAACGTTGTTATGCTGAGGTAGACTTGCACATCTCTATCAAGTATCAGTGCCCCCTGGAGAAGTGTTTTAGGGAAAACAGAAAAAAAAAAACAACCTTGTTTATTTTGAACATCTTTCTGCCCATCTTCATCTCCCCCCTGGCACAAACTGCCAGTGGGTAAATGTGCGCCGGGGGGGAGGGGGGGCGAGTGCATGCACACAGAAACACACGGTGAGACGTTCAAAGCCAGCTGCTGCCAATTTGAGACTCTCACGCTGACGCACTCTCCCCTGCTCCTTCTTCACATTGTAAACAAACACACTGAACTCTCAGTACCTCTGTTTGTTGTTGTCGGTGGTGGCAGCGCGGTTCCTCACTTGGATCCTCGCTCTCTCAGAATAAAACCCAAACCTGGAGTCGACTGGAGTTGGAGTTTGAGTTCGAGAGACAGAAAGTTGGAATGTCACCTTCTGCTCCTTGGCATCTCGACTGGGAGGGCCGCAGAGAGTGCAATGGGGCACAGTGGGGGCCGCTCTGAACCTTAGCCTTGGGACAGATGGCAGGTTCAGACCCCTTGGACCTTGCTAATGAGCGGGTCGTGCCAAGCGGTGTAGGACACGGGGACATAGGTTAGGTTGCTCCATCAAAGCCGTGATCTGCCATGTCAGAGGGGCGAGGCCACACCCAGCTGCTCAGCTAGTGGTGACGCGAGGATGATAGCAAACAAGGGGTCATTGTCCAAGTCTTGTGCCCATTCAGAAAAAAACTGAACTCCTCTCTAAAGCAAAACATTGTGGCCTAAATCACATTTCTTCTATTAGCTACTGTTTGTTTACTTTTATACACCAAAATGTCAAACAGGTCCTACAATATTTTGTGGAAATAATAAAAAAGTTAAACGTACAATATGTGACATTTCTGTGTTTAAAAGTCAAAAACGACTATACATTTGTTTGCTAACAGTTAGCTCACAAGCTACAGCAGTTCACCATAAGCAATGTAAAAACCTGCAATGTTGCCACTCCTCTGGAAACAACCAAATATACATTGAGACGTTTTTCACAAATAGGCCCAGGAAAATATTTTGAGATGATCACAAAGGTGTAAATTGTCCTACATCCAAAAAAAATACCACTTTTATTTCATACACTTGACTCCTGAAGCTTCAAATAATCTTCAGAGAATACATTGTTATGTGTATCTTGCCCTACATCTCTCACTTTGCAGTTGCTTAATGAAAAGATCTCTGCATAAGCAGCATGAACAGCAGGAATGATTACATCTGCCAATAACTCTTTAATGAACATCTTAGCATGGGACTGGGAGAAATTCAAACCTCTCCTGTAAAGCCTGGAAGGCTTTGCAAGGAACAAGAGTATCTCAGCCAGTACATGGTTTCTACATTAAATACTTAAGAGTTTGCAGTCCTTGACTGTGTACAGAAATAAAAAACCTACAGTTTATTTTAGAACATGAGAAAAAATAGTCACATTCAGATGTGAAAGCACCAGCACAAAAACCCCAAAACCAAGAACTCTGCCTTCTACTGATCTGGATATATACTCGAATATGAGAATTGGCACCATTCGTAGTGTGAAAAACAGAGAAGTTGCCGAACACCGAACACCACAGGGAGGGTCTCTGCCAGGAAGCATTTTCACACCTCAGACATCTGCATTTCACACCTTACTGACAATCGAATGGGCCTCCAAATTGGTCACTGTGGTAGATTTAAACTTTGATTGGCTGCATGTGGGCCTAGAAACACATGAGGTCACATCTGGTGGAGTATGATTGGGTTTCCTGGTAAACTAAACTTTTTTTGCCTTTTCTAAACTGCCAAATTGTGGAAAATGATGTGATTGTTAATGCATGCATGTTATTTGCATGTTTTTCCCTCAGATAGTTGTGCAAATTTCTACTCTGCAATTCCTATTGAAAAAAAATTTCTAAGATGGGCTGTTTCAGGTCACACTGGAGCCAAAATGCTTTTTGCCTTCCCTCATTTGTGAAGTCTTTTATTTTGCGCAGGAAGCGAAATCATGATCTGCATTCATATCCATCCTGGTTATCGATCTGACCGTAGGGCTCAGATATAGAGCTGTTTTCTCTGAACAAACACTTCAGCTCCACTGTGAAGAACAGTGTGAAACGGCTGATATCGGCGGGATAGACAAGCTGCATCCTGGGAGCTCATTTGTAAAGAGTACAGGTGTAAGGAGAAAGAGAAGAGACAGGTAGGAGCTTGTGATGGATGACGAGGGTACACAGTGGACCAGTGACAGGAGAACATCAATAGTTAAAGCATCAATGATGTATTGCATTTTGTAGTTTTGCAGCATTCAGACAAAGTTGAAAGTAGTTTGGGGATTTCAGCAGCCCACACCCAACGCTTTGCTTTGTCATATTTAGGAGGCGTGATGCTTTTGAAACGTTATTGTCAGGCATAATCAGTCATCAGCCTGCTCACTGGAGGCTTTTTTGTTCCTCCAACCAAAGGGCTGAAGGGCGTCTGACTGACAGCGTATGACAGTCCCTCATATTGTAAGCAAAAGTTCCAGGTCCTGCCTATTTGATATTGGCCTATTATATGTGTGTACGTGTTTGGTGTGTGTGTTTATGACCTCAACATAACCTGTTAAGTTTAACTCAGCATGCACACCCCTCCTCTAAGAACAGACAAGGCCCTCTACAGCTGTGGATCAGGTGATCCAAATGCTTTGCTCATGGGCACCTGAACAATGAATACAGAGTGTGAGATCCCATACAGAAATGTAATATAGGACATATATGCTCCAATCTCAAGAGTCATGCTTTCAAATATGCTATTTATATGAAGATGTAATATTTTCGCATAGCCTCTGTTTATATGGAGATATATGTTAAAAATAAATAATATACCAACAGTAAAATGTATTGATGTAAATGTATTTAAAATTGATATATGATCATTTTTTGTATGGCATTATATCTTCAGATCATATAGAGTTTATAAATATATACCTATTTATTTTTTACCTCATATGTACATATATAATATAAATTGAATTTCCATATAAATTTATATATTGTATTTCAGCTTCCTGCATATTTGAGCTTTATGCAGTTTTTTACCTGCATAAGATAGTATCAAACATTACTACATACATTTATTTGTACATAGGTTTCTGCTTCCTTCCCAATTTAAATTAGGCACATTATATTCAGCCTTAACATGCTAACTGTTTGTCATAAAACTAACAAAAACAAAAACAAGCACAAGTAAAAATTTCATTATGTACAGAGAGCTACAACAGACAGCAGAGACACATTTAACCAAAATAACAACAGTCTACAGTTATGCTAATGCCTTAAAGGGCTTCTCTAACAGCGCTTTCAGCTAAATGCTAATGTTAGCATGCTTAAGTGCTCACAGTGACAATAATGACATACTGATGATTTGCTGCTGTTTACTGGATTAAGCATCTTAGTTTAGCTCATTGCGTGCTAACATTTGCTTATTAGCATTCAACATGTAGTGTTTTGTATAGCTTAGGCGAAAAGCTAAAAAAGCCTATCCATGATGCAAATTTAATAATGGAACAAACATGTAATGCTTTGATTAAAACTAAAATTATCTAAATATTTCTTTATTTGTAGGCCCTAAATAAGGTTTTGAGGTTATAAAATAAAGCAAATCAGTTACCATTGAGGTTCCTTCTTTATGCAATTAATCAGCCACAGTCAACACAATAAATCAGTTACACCCTGATTAAAATTGTTCTACAGCCATCCGGTGCAATCAAAATTCAATTCGAGAATGATAGGCTTAAGTTAATATTCTGCACAGAGGGGCTTTAATATACACTTGAGACTCACAAAAGGCATTTTTCCAGACACCGTCCAGACTCCTGAGTAGTCACTCCCACTTCTACCCTCTACAGAGCCTCATGGAAGAGCAAGAATTATTCTCTTCCACCAAATATGTACTAGAACGTGTGCTTAAACAGCAACTAAATCACATTAATTAAGATTTATTCTACATGCAAGACATAAAAACATCAACATATTGACACCCTTGCAACTTTAGAACCACTAAATTATGTACTGAAGTTATGCACTTTTTATAAAAACATCACATTTTCCTATCCAATTTTGATTTAAACAACACCTATAATGGACCGCAGAAATTTTGGTCCAAGGCTTGTCACAGCATGACATCATACTCCTGTTGACCTGAAGTCTGCTGCTGCTGCATCATTGTTTCTGGGCAGCACAGAGCCCATCCGTCTCTTCTGCAATGAAACAGTGCCATCTATGTAAATACTTAGTGTCAGGCCTTTTATTTAATGCAGACCAATCTATTAATACATACAGTTTTCCTCTATGCGGAAATGCTGAAGCAGGATATAAACTTTACTGTGTGCAGCAATTCTTATTTATTTAGAAATGTTTTAAAATGATGCTCCTGAAGTCGCTGTGTATATGTTTTTTTGTTGGTTTTTTTGTTAAAAAATCTGACCTGATTTAGATTTCCTCATAGAAAGCCTTTAAGAGATAAGAGTGTGAGAGAGAATTTGCTTCAAAAATTAGTCATGGATAAATCCAGGGCTTATGTGACTCTAAATATCCTCCTGACAGTTGGAAATAGCACTAATATGTCAGGCTTGGCTGCTGTCAATCATGCTTAGTGGTTGCTGCAAAAGCTTGTCCCTTCAGCTACCTTGGGATGGGGGAAACTTTTCCACATTTTTGCCAGTGTTAATGCCACTGATTTTGGAGTGCATCAGGGTATATTTTATGTTTTGCATCATGAATTTTGTTGTCATAATAATGATTACATCTTGTTATTTTTAAGCAGATATCACATTTTAAAGCAAAAGGTTGTTGTGACATATTAACAGTATTTATAACTATCACAGCAAGGATTTACAAAGCATATTATTTTGTATTTTTCACCCTGGGAGTGGTAAAGATAATGAGAAATACATCATTTTATATGTTTAGCAGGCCCTATGCTATTTTAAAAGACAATTACTATGCAAAAAGTTAAAAAAAAAATGTGTTTTTTGTCAGTGTAGCAAATGTACAAAACCATAAAAATTCCCATCAGCTTTGTCTGTACTTTGTCTCCAGTGCTAATAAGTAACATTAGCATACTGACACACAGCTTAACATTAACATACTGCATATTAGCATTGTCAGGGTGAGTATGTCAGCATGCAAATGTTAGCATTTAGCTCGAGGCACCGCTCTACCTCAGTATAGTTAGTCTTGTACAGCCTCCTTAACTTGGGAATTTAAGAATCTAATTCTGGTGCAGTTGCACTTCCTTGTATATTAGGCCATATTTTTATTACTAAGATGATGCTGAAAGTCTTACACAACCAGTAAGCACATGTCTGCATGATGAGTGGTTACGTTTTGCACAATTTTTAAATTTAAAAAGTGGTAAAACTCAATTGGTAACTTTTTCCCTTTGATGGTGTTCCTCTGTTCGAGTTCCAGTTTTGTCCTTCACTTCCAGTAACCTTTCTGTCCTGCAGTCTTTGCTATCTTTAAAGATACTTTTGTTCCTGGCGAGTTGATCTGACTTTGGCTGAAGAAGACAGGTGGTAACTATAGTCTCAGACAGTCCCGAAGCAACCAGATAACAATGAACTCATCTCTTTCCGTTTCTGTTCCCTATTAAACGAGAAATGTATGGGCCCAGCCTAGACTGAGCGTTCTGGGAATGAGCGGGTGCCGGAGGATTCTGGGAGTCTAAGGGTTGGCCCTCGAGGGCCAAGAGCCTGTCAGTTTTCCTCCCAGTCTTAGCCCTCAATTACTGAATCAAAGGCGAGAGGAAAACCAAATCCCATCCTGCGCCTGGTCCTCATCTCACCCTGCTAGACCCGACAGGCTATCTCCTCCTGCTTGTTCGTTCACTCTAACTGGAACGCACACGGAGCACAGCTCCTGGGAACCTTTGGAAGTGAGCTGCTGGTTGCGCTCCAAAGAAGCTTCAAAGTTCATTGCTCTTTCTCGGCAGGAGCGCAGATGGGGTGAGTTCCCGATATCTCCTTGCCTCTCTTTCCCACACACTCCTTTACATGTTGCGTCTTCCTGAGCCGCTCCCACATGAACGTGTGCAGATGAGACGTGTCAGTGTTGTTTTCATCCCACTTCCACAGCGTTATCTCCCTGCCTGTCCTGTGAAGAAATGCACTTTTTTTTTTTTATCTTGTTATTTGCTAAACACAAAGGCTTATAGCAAAGGTAGTGAGGGGCTTATGCCGCCAGAAAAGCTGCTGCAGTGACAGCTGGAATATGAATATGAGTGACATCACTTGACTGGTTTATGTGAAATGCAAACCGGCTGTGAAAAAAATCCTCTTTTCTTATTTTCCTTGGGTGTACTGTAGATTTAAGACAAATATTCTCCAGTTGATTTCTGCTTGGGATCGGAGAAACCAGGCATAAATTTGCTCCAATTCTCTTGAGAACAACAACAACAAAAAAAAACCTAATAAAACCAGTCTCAGTTAAAGAAATGCATCATGCTGTATTACAAACCGAATTGTTGGAGTAAAATAGGAACATTATGTCAAGCAATGTAAAATTTTACTACCTTATTTAGCTGCCAGTTTTTGTTTTGTGTAAGATTTTTTGTTGATTGTGTGACTAAATGCTAAAAAAAAAATGGCTTGCTTGTTATGGAGCTTTCACAGGCTCCTCAATAGCAGATTGAGTTTATCCAGCTGTCATGGGAGTTTGGATGTTGAAACTTTCCTTGTTTCTGAGCACCTCTTATCCATGTTAACTTCACAGCTCAGCCTGAAAGTTTATTCTTGACCTTCAAGTTGTAATCCCTTTCAGTTCTGGCTGATTTAACAAGTGCAAATACTGTAGAGTTTCTTTGAGCTGCCTTTTCTTTTTTTGTGAAAAACACAGCAGCAGATCAACCGGTGCATCCGTTTTTAACCACAGAAAAACAAACTCAGTCAGTCAAGTAGTAACACTGGATTACGTGTTGCATCATTTCCTGTGAATCCCTTCGCTTGGAAAGACAGTATCAGTCAAGTGCAGCAATGGCCACAAACAATAAATACAAATTTTAAAGAAATAATTCCAAAATGTAAATGCATTTAATAGCTATTGCGGAAAATATTAAGACTGTCAAAAATAATTTATAGAATTTGATGTTATACTTCTTTTTATTATTGTACTAAAGTGATTGATTAGTGCTGGATGAGTTAAAATATGCATTTTTCAGTGACTATATGAAGGCTGACGTTGTCCATATTGTGACACTGTTGTCATGCAATATTTATTTACCCAAATCAGAAATACCACCAAAGTTATTAACTCCAAACTCTCTGCATGTGCATGAAACAAGAGCTGCATAAATCATTTCCTTCCACCTTAAGCCATGAACTTACCAGCCACCTCTTGTATAGTATTCCTTAAGCGTTCTTTAAGACCACAAAACATGATTTCTCTGTTCATTTATTGCAGATTTTTTATCCAAGAGGGGCTAATTCTTATGTTCAAAGTTTAGTGCTTTGCCCCCCGCTTGGTGCACTCGGTCTAATTCAGTCTTAGTTGGCTCTTGAATATTTTAAAGATGCCTCTGCTATAGTATTAACTGATTAGCATCGCCTGTTTTTAGCTCCCCGCCTTGATTCAAAACACCGTTAGTCAATAATGACTGCTGTTCCTGATGAGCTACAGTTCTCTTCAAAGTCGGTGCGAGGCAATGAATAGATTTTTAATAGACATCTCTGGCTTTCATTACTCAAGGCAACAGCTGTGTACACACTGCCTTGTTTTTGCAGTCCTCTAACAAGCTGCCTAGCAGCACCGTGGAGAAAAGCTGCTCCTTAAGTGAGAACAATTGATATTTAAGTTAACACCATGCTGAATGAGGGAAGCAGGAGAGCTGCAGCATTGCAATCCTTGGCCAAAAAGAAAGTGATTAGCTCATTAGGGCCATTATTCAGTGTTTTATGTGATGCTATTACTTGTTTGTAAGGAGATAACTTAAAACTGTTGGATGTGAGTATTTAGCCAATATTGTAAACTGTTTTTGAATACATAGCAGGGTTATTGCCAACTATTTAATCTTTTACCCAGGCTCCTTAGTCATCCCTGTGTACGCAAGCAAACCAGTGTATTACAGTGGCATTTTTCAAACTTTTTTGTCCTTGTTATTGTTTTTCCAACTAAGAAACCCAAACTTTATTGCCTCACCTGCATCAAATGTTGCAATTTCGGAGCACCAAACAACAGCAAGGTCATTTAAACAGGGCAGATACATTGCTTCACATATAAAAAAAAAAAAAAAAACGCTTCCAAAATGTGGAGAAGAGTAGTAATTAAGACAAACTGTTGCCCACTGGTTACAATTTTACAACCACTGACAACTAATACATTAGTTAAATTTAATTGGTGACAACTGTCAGCCTGCTGCACAACGCGGGTGAAGATAATTGAAGCTTATAGTGCAGACTGTTATCAGGGTTGACAGCTGAGGATACTCACTGAAAGCGTAGTTAGGGACAGTCTGGACAGCTATTAAAATGGGCTGAATTAAGACCCTGTTTGCAGAGATTTTTTTTTATTTTTTCATTTTTGCTGCATTGGTTAATTTTTGCTGTGGAGCAGCTGTAACTCTTCGGCCATAGGAGAATCTTTCTGGATGACATCTCTGCAAACTCTGAGTGATGGCCATTATCTATATAGCTAAATCTTTGAACCAGTGACTTTATATTATGGCGACTCAATGTCAAAAGCCCATCAAGATGCTCTTATAGCATGAATGAGGTGTCGTTAAGTCAGCTCGGACGTGGCTTTGGTTAGATTTTTCCGCCTCTTTGGGTGGACAGTTTCAGGTTGGTCAGTTGACTTCAGGTGAACTCTGGTGCAACTGTATATAAGTAACTTAACTGCCCCTTGATAAAGATGTGTGTTTGAGTTTTCAGCCTGAAAAACTTTGGTTATATTTTAAAAACAAGGCTCTTTTTCATAAAATGAACCCCTATCCTCCTTCTGTACTGTCACTGCGCCTCCTTAAAATTACTGTTTCAAGACACTTTGCTTGAAGTGCTGCAATTATTTCATTACATTTGTTCAATAGTAGGGTGGCTCTTTAATTTCAAATAATTTTGTGATGTTTTACAGGCTAATTATAAGTTTTGTGTCCACTGTTGCACAAAAATTGAATGAATCCTCAAGAGTGTGTGCACCAGTCAAATGCTGAAAGCAACTTGTAAACTTGAGACAAAATAGTGATTTACTATTTGCTAACTGAAAAAATCAAACATTTAACTGTCAGTTGATTGTCGACATTTCAACATTTTTAAGGTTAATTATCCAACTTGCAGACTACATGAGTAAATCCAACAATGTCTCAACAATCAGAGGTCCCAGTGAACTGTGCAGATTTCATTTATTAGATGAACACAACAAAATATTGTACGAACCATTTTAAATCCTTAAGACATACTTTACAGAACTACTTTATCTATCTTTAAATGAAGCTAATCACCTACACTTGCTAAACTATTATAACCCATGGTGGTAAGGTAAGTGGGATTTTTGATATTTCAGAGGATTAATTGGCAAAAAAGACAAAATCTCAAAAGATCAAACTTTGTCTGAGACTCAGACTTAGTCTCGGGAATGTTTCAAATAAGTTGTAATGTAAAATGCACGCCAGTCTCAGGTGAGAGAGAATGTGTCATTCCACACCCTCTGTCAATAAGTGTTGATTTGTCAAGGACAGGTGTTGATTGCAGAGTTGTCTGTTCACACATAGAGCTTATATATGGTTTCAACAAAGGTGTTTGTCAAAACAACAGCGCTGAATGACGGATGCGCATTCAACAAAGCACTAGAATAGGTTTGATTTGTGTGCTTTGAGTTAAATCAACACCGTTTTTGTTTGAGAATAATAACTGGCTTGAAAGGCCTGTTTGAAATCATAGAATAGTTTAATCAATCTGTAATGACATGCACGGCTTAGAATTAGTTTATGCAATTATGGAGGATCGAGACTATTGCCTCACTTATGTGGAAAGTGGCATTATTGTGTGCTTGTAAACATACCCCAGTTTAACTAATTGAATGCAATCAAAGCATATTATCAAAAACTGTGTCATGAATTCAGATGCAAAGTGCAAATTTCAAACAGAAGAATGCAACAAATGATGCGATGACTTGCTCCCTTTCAGATGAAAAATCATGAAAAATTTAATGGGCTGAAAACAATGTTTATCCCCCCATGAAACTGCGTACACAGACACATACCACAACAATATAACACACTGTAACTTTAAACCTTCAGCAGATAGGATTGAATTTATTTTTCATTGTGTTTCATAACATTTTTCCCGTGGATTGACTTTGTTTTGTTATTTTGTCTCTTTTCCACTTCTCTTCTTGGTTTCTCTTCTTTGTTTCCTATGAGGTGAGACTTCCTCCTTAGCTCGTCCAGCTCTCTAATGTAACTTTCACTTATTGAAGTTTTCGTCTTTCCTTGTGGTTCATCATTTCCTTTCCATTCTCCAACTCAATTAGATTAAATGAGAAGAAACAAAAAGCATTTAACTCACTGGGATACATCTCTTGACAGCCAAATTTCTTCATCAGACAGCAAATCCTTGATGTGTATTCAACAAATACTCTGGCTCTTTTTATGACAAAGGGAAAATGATCTAAATGCTATCTTCCTGATCACTCTGTAATTTAAGAATGCAGAAATGTGCTACGTTCAATAGAATTGTCTCTTATGAAAACAAACTCGGCACCATACTTTTTTTGCAGAATTGGTTGTGCTGTGATTCTCAGAATGTAACTCATATACAGTCTGGTTGTTTTTCTGATCTTTTTCATGGCTCCCAAATGCTATGTCCCCTTCTACAGTGCCAGCTCCATCATTGCCCTTTTAACGAGGTGATATCTAGACACATGGGAGCAGATGTTGCAAAGAAAACACATTGTGACGTGATTGTGATCGATGCTCACCTCCCACCATATCCACTGCATAATTTGGCGGATGGCATCAGGATAACAACCTGCATTATGCGGAGACAGCTGTCGCCATGGCGCCTGGGCAGCCATTGCATTGGCTCCCGCCTTATTTCAGGCAGAGGCGGGGAAGGCAATTAGAGTGATTTACAGCTTGCCTGTGTCGTCACCACCTTGAAAACCCGTGCTTCGGTCCGGCTAAAGAAAATGCATGGCTACCTGGGTGGTAATGGGGAGGGCATGCTGAAGAGAGCAGCAGAGTTGTTTGTTGGTGAAAAGTAATGTAATTCTGCTCCAGACGGGGGATCTGTTTATTGTTAGTTTGTCCTCAAAGTGAGGTTAATGAACTTTTTAAGGGATGTGGGATAGTGCTTTTCTCTTTACAAAGCCATGGATTATTATAATATAGCCCACTGAGTAAATATTCCATAAGAAAAACATGCTTAAGGTTATATACATCTCTCCTCCTGCTGATCTTTTTGTTTCAATAGCAAGATTTAGAGCCTTGTTTTCAGAGTGTAAAACTGAATATAAATTTAAAAAAAAATCAGTCTTTGCGGTTTCAGTTTGCTTTGTTTTTTCAATACCTTTGACAATAGGAATTTTTTGAAAGGAACAATATACCCTAATATTGAAATATATCCCCTGAACAACATCTCTGTGTCAATATACTGGTGTAAAATAATAATTGCACTATTTCTGTTTATTTTAACAGTTTTGCATATTTTCTATGAGTCATTCATGGTGCACTATAGCTGCACAATACATAAATGGTGCATTTTCACACGTCCTTTTGCTTAGCATTATTTTAAGTGTAACACAATTTCTGCAAACATTTGTTACCCATTATTTGTAGTTATATGATCCAAAATGCCTTTTACATTCCTTCAAAACTTAGGTTGCCAATGAGGATGGTGCCATCTGATTTAAATGCGAGAACCTGAGTGATGTCAATGAACAGCGGTGCTGTTTGAAGGTTTTGCATAATGAAATCAATACACAGTATTTGATGAAATGGTGAGGCAGATGGAAAATTGGAGATTGCAAGACTGTGTGAAATACAGCAAAGGGAATTGTGATTGACTATCAGTAGCAATCTGAGCAAGCTTTTGAAGTGTAAAAAGGGATGATGCGATGCAGTTTGAATGTATTTGCACTTCTATCAACAGCTTGAGAGGTCACAGGGATGGTGCACCTCTCACTGTGAGGGAAAGATGCAGTTCAAATCCAGGCGGTTGTGCGGCTGTAACATTCACAGAATATGTTATAGCTCTTTAAAAGAATGCAGGCTGCACCCACCGATGATGAGCATATGAATACAGTCTGGTGTTGCAACGCTTGGTAGTAAAATGTCTGGTAGAAAATGCAGAAAATTTGAAAAGCAATTGGCCACATGTTAATACAAATATTATAATTATTGCATTAAGTCTAAGTCAGATACAACAATAATAAATAACAAAACAAAATGTT
This sequence comes from Acanthurus lineatus, assembly GCA_029814665.1. NCBI lineage: Eukaryota > Metazoa > Chordata > Actinopteri > Acanthuriformes > Acanthuridae > Acanthurus > Acanthurus lineatus. The sequence goes on from JAPZDV010000016.1 coordinate 8,955,083, forward strand.
AAATTAAATAATGACATTAACAAGACAGAAGTTGCTGCAAATGATCCAAATTCAGAAAAGGCATACTGTATAACCAGCGACCTCCCAGCCCAGTAGGTGGCAGTAACAAACAGGCTTGTTTAACACCGACACTCAAAGAAGAATCGTCGCTCGCTAATGACTCGTTTGCCCCGCGACATTCAACCATTCAGCTTTTAAAAGCAGACACTCAAGCAAACAGCTTTCTACAGACAGAAAGGTGTATTTACCCTTAAAAATGCTTAAAAAGAAATCAAGTAGTACTGAAAAGAAAAGGAAACACTCGCAGTCCGAAGAGCGACACGACAGCAACAAACGCAGAAGCACGGAGTCCAACTTGGAGGTGAGATACGAGCTGATAGGAAGTTCAAGCTAGGGTCAAGCTAATGATGTGTTTTGTTTATTTTAATAGTTACGTTTCATTTGCGCAGCTGTTACTTTGGTTCTAGCTACAGTCCACACACCATTTAAAACAGAAATTAGAAGTTTAACTTGAGCAGTTTTCCCTTGAGTACTCGTCTTGACGTTTGAATTTTGCTCAACTTTCAGTCAGCGGTGATGATAACCTGGTCTGCAGGAAAGAAATATTTGATTAGCTTACTAGTTTACACAACAGTTATGAAAGTTTACTCATCGTTTTTTGTGTAACGTTACTGCAATATTGTAGCTGTTTGCAAGTTTGTTGGAGCCAAAAGAAATTAATGTCTCCGAAGTCAGATGACAAAGAGCACTTTGAAAATGATCAAACATGAAGCAGCGACATTAATCTGGGTAGATGAGTATAACTTTTGACTTTAAAAGTCTTTTAAATCAGGGTTGTTGTGTTACTTTTTTACAGTTTTAGGTTGTGTGCTGTACTGGTAATGATAAATTTTATTACTGTAATTGTTTGGTTTATTGTACTACTATTATGGTACAAAAAATATGTAAACAACTTAGTGTGACTCAGTGCAGTTCAACCACATCACAGTATTCAGCCTTCAAATGACATAAAGTTAAATCAATACTTATCCAACATGACTTCCACGAAATCAACTATTATAATTTAATAGTCCAGCTAGATGTACCTGTTAAGACTTAAAGCAAAGTGCAGATTGCAGCTGTTACAGCGTTTGATAACACAAACCTCAAAGATTATCATTCAAAACACATTACACATTACATTACATACATGACGTTTTTTAAATTTCAGTCATGATTACAGACTGAGTTTGCATCTGTGTCTCACTAACATACTGCTTTCCTAAAACAGGATTCCAAAGATGAACTTGCTGACCCAGAGCTGGACAGGATTGGCAGTGATATTGAGGATGGAGGACTTGACCTCAGCCTGCCATTTCAGCCCATTACCGCTTACATCACTGATAAGCGTGAGATGCTGGAGCAGTGCTTCCGTGTGCTGGGGGATAAGAAGCTAAGGAAAATGCTGCCTGATGAACTCAAGGTAAGCTTTAAGAAAAATCCATGTTATGCTGCATAGCTGTAGACTTATAATCTTCACATGCCTGGAACTGTCAGTTTAAAATAATACTGTTTCAGTGTTTAAAGTCATGTCACCCTTCAAACCAAAAAGTCTTTAACTGATTTAAGATTGTGGTGGACAAGCATCTTATAGACAACATCAAATGACTTATTGTACTGACATTACCTTGTGGTTCTATGGACCACATTTTGGGGAATGCCAAGTGTTGCCTTCCAGCAAATGGCCATATTTTGTCCTGTTGACTGTAACAACAGCACCACCTTTGAAAGAAAGTAGAGCAGCGCCTTAAGCAATAGCGATCATTACATAAAAGGTTGGTTCCATCTTCCTTTCAAAACCTTCACTGTAATATGATGCACATAATTAAGTTATGTTTTATTTTATTGCAACTAATTAATGTCACCTTTTTCACCTTTTGTCACCTTTTCCAGATTGCTTCCGAATCATTGTAGTTTAGATAGAAAATTGCTGCTGTTTTGAGAGTAAGATTTTCATCTATAGCTGTAAACAAGCTATGGAGCTGTGTAGTAAAACTGAAAAGTAAAATTAAAAACCTACCTACGTTCGATCCAACTCTAGAAAGTGTAAGAATTTTTTTTTAATTTAAAGGGGATAACAGATATTCATACAAATAGGGACAGAATAAGGCTTCTTTAATTCCTTAGAAGCATATTAAAGTAACTGATCATCAAAGACACTATGAAACATATTATCATTTACAGGACTGTAGTTTAGAGGAAATCAAACAGCTGTGCTGGGAACAGCTGGAGCCGATCTCTGAGAAAAATCTATCTCAGATCTTAGCAGGTAAGACTTAAGGCCATTTTGGCAAACATTTCACAGCTATTTACTTTTGGACTTTTTGTTATTAAAACAATCTAGTATTGCATACAAATGTAAAAAAGTTCATTTCCTTAAAGCTGTTGTTTGTGTCTAGGGGAAGAACTGACATCTGGAAATGATAACAAAAACACAAAAGAGGCCCTGGAGAGCCAGTGAGTGAACATTCAGTCTTTTTCTATCAATCTAAGGAAGAAAATTTTAGAATGAAAACAAAGTGTTTTCATGCTTTTCTAACTCTTTTATGTGTTTTTTCCACATCAAGGCAAGATAATAATGTGGACTCTACATCTTGTCTCAAAGAAACTGAAAAACCTGATGACCCAAAACAAGGTAATTAATATGTATTGCACACAAAAAGTAGTTCACAGTTACTCAAAGACTTTAGTAACAGAAAAAAGCCAATAAAAAGACAGTTTTACATTTTAAGTGTCTTGGTGCAATTTTCTTCACAGAGGGTGGTGGTTCAGGCGAGGAGAGTGACGTCCTGAGCATAAATGCAGACACTTACGATAGTGACATAGAGGGACCTAAAGATGAGCAGACTGTTAAAGCTGTGGATGGAGCAGTGAAGTTGGTGGACAGTAGCAGGGAAGGCATTAACCCAGCCATAAACCCTGACCCAGCGAACCCCGAACAGCCTACTGGATGTCAGCCAACAGAAACAAAGAAAGACATTCAAAGTGACATAGACAGAAGTGTCAATGAGATTTTGGCACTATCGTCCACTTCAAGTAAAGACGTAGCTCAAGAAGTACACAGTGTGCCCCTGCAGACCACAGATGTTCATTCACCTGTTCAAGGAGGATCTGTTTCAAATCGTGCACCTGCATTATGTCAGCCATCAATTCAGCAGCTGGAGCTTCTGGAGTTGGAAATGAGAGCGAGGGCCATCAAGGCCCTGATGAAAGCAAGTGATGGGAAAAAGCTTTGCTTGACCAAAAACATGTAGCATTTCATATTTGTTGTTTTTCTTGAGCTATAACTGTTGATATTGCTGACTTAGGAGCACAAGTGAAGATTTTTTTTTTTTGTCTGATGTGTCTTTAATCCCTGATTAATTGTTCTGTTCAGGTGCCATTCAAACCCTGTTATGTTATTATCCATATTGGAATAATGTTATAACTGTTTATTGCAAATTGAACACATTTAGGCTCATCAAACATCCGCTGAATAAACGTATTCTGGGATAATCGACATTGTATTTTCAAATGCATTTTCCCTTCTGGTCACTAGATGGCAGTGTTAACCTGCCACAGTACATCCATGGTAATGTGTCTAGTCTGTGCAGATACATTTTTTTTCTCACATTTCAATCGGAATTGTCAAAGCAGAATGAAAGTCAAGTTTCTTAGTAATGATGTTTTAATTGATACAGTTAGGTCAAAAATTTGTGGGGGAGATTCTCCTTAAGTCAACGTTAGAGGATATGAGAATATTATTGAAATAAGTTCTGGAGTGTGTAAGCCAAGCTTTCCAATCTGAAGAAGCTAGCACCACCGTACCGTCATAAACAGTTGATACATCTGCTGTATTTCTTCAGTTAACATCTGATTGAAGTATAAACATGCTGAACGTATGCACTTACTGCTATCCCTTAACACCAGGTTTAAATGGATACCAGTGAGACAAAGAGCAAACAAATTGTTTCCACAGAAAGGCAAGAACGCTTTTAATTCAGATAAATCTAAGATAATTAGATTTGCAGTCCTCACCTACACAAGTTACAGAGCTTGCAAGTTTTATTTATCAGGGTAACACTGTTTTTTTGCTTTCTGTCTGTGTAGCAGCTAGAATTAATAGCATCCTCTTGCCTTGTTTTGTTTTTGCTGCAATTTATTCTTAAGCTGCTTTGTTCCTGTATGAACTGTAAGGTTGCTGTGTGTACGCAATTACATGCAGATGCACAGCAAAACAGCTCTTCTACCCCACCACCCAAAATGAGACAATGAAATGTACGATAAGGAGCCAGTTGCCTCTTGGGTATTTGCATTTAAAAGAGTTATTTCATTGGGGGGTGAGGGCGGGGAGGGTTAAAAGCGCCATTCTCAATGCATTTATGTGCAGATATCTTTGTAGGCATTGATGATTTAAAGAGGAAAACGTCCACTTTAGTAAAAAGGGATACAAGGATTTTAAAGTGCTTGTCGTGACAATGATTGGTGAGTATTTATCGGTGTTATTTTACAGCTATTAAAATGCCAATAATGATTTGGTGTGAGCAGATAAATGTTCTTTCAAGCCAAACTCAAAATGAGGAGGCTGCAAAATGGATTAATGGTGAGATTATACTGTTTTGTTGAGAATACTTTTTGATTTTGAATAAGCCTCCTGAACCAGGTTAAGATATTGAGGTATGATGCTTATGAAATTCAATAGCACCGTTGTGCAGAAGGTTCATTTAGGGCCGTTTTAACTGTGCATTTATTGTACCGCAAGTTCTCTTTCATGTGTTTATACACTTCTTAAAAAGTGTTCTAGGAATGTGCCCCAATTTAGACTTGCTATAAAAACAAACACAAAATACAAAAGTAAAAGTACAAACATATTGGGAATACTTAGTCACATGGGGAAGGGAGGTAAGGATCTTATAGCAGCGTGGCTCTAGTGATGTTGATGTCAGTTTTTGTCTGTTTTTGAGGCTTTTAGTCAACACTTTGGTCCAGAATGCAATGTATTAACAATTAATGAATGAATTGCCCCCATTGCACAGACATCCATTATCCTAAAGTATGAGCAGTGTAGCTCTCTTGCTTTGCGTCTAGCACAAACAAGTAAAACTTCCACATTTCCAACACTGAAGTACATAACAAACAGCTAACAGGAGAATGGATGGCCTATTTCCAGTTGGCCTCAGCTGTTGACCTCAGGTCTAGTCATGTAAGGTGCTTCAAATGCTAGCATGCTTAAAGTATGTAGTTTGTATGCTAAATGTAGCATTTGTGCTAATTTTAGTGTTCTGGCACATTGTTGTTAGCTCAGTCGTACCTCAAGTTAAATACTGTAGCATATGTGGCATGCTACAATTCAATTTGTAGTATTTACAAAACATTAGGATATAGAATTGTGTACCAACTGTGCTAACTGTATGCAGTATCCCGACAATTTGATATTAGCTTAGAGCATATATATACAGGCTAAGTAGGGTAAGTAACGTGCAACTGGATGTTAACAAATGATAGTTGGAGTGATGTTCAGCTTTACATTGTATGCCAGGTTTTTTGCTGAAATTTCAATAATATTTGGCAGCAGAACTGTCTTTCTGTTTTCAAGCAAACAAACAATAGTGTTTCTCTGTGTTTATTAAGCACATCAACCTTGAACTTTTGCTTTTGCTAATTCAAAGGGCCTACTACTTCTCTTGGTCTTTTAGTTTTTGTAGTATATTCACATTTTGAGGAGCATTTATCTTAATGTTTGTGCTTTGTAGATGCTTTAAATAGTATAAAGTAGCAGAAGAAGCACAAGTATGTTTGGGAAGAAAACAGGATCTGTTAGTCCATAATGCAGCTGAGATGCTCCTGTGGTGTCTAGAAACAAGGGGATAAAAACAGTATCTCAAAATGTTGAGGTCATTTTTTTTAAAAGAACACATCCTGTTTGCATAAGTAAGGTAATTCTCTTCAAATTTCCTCTGTAGAGTCTCTGTTCTCTCTGCAACAAGAAATTAAATTGAACTAACAGCTCGCTGACAGGCAATAAATAACTTAGCACCTCAGTATGACTAAATGAATTTATTTTCCCAAAGCAATGACTCAGCGGACCCATTTCATTTTCTTTAAGTTTCAGGCAGCATTTTTCTCAACAAAGCAGACGAAGAGATGTTTAATGTTAAATTTAGTTTGTTTTGATTAAATGTCCAATTCGGTATTAGTGCTAATTGCTGTAATTATAACAACGGCTGCAGTGTCAAGGACTGTTGAAAATGTCGGTATATATACACCATATGTGTTGATTACATTGAAACAGAAAGATTATTCTCATCATTATACTCTCTGTTCTTGGTTTTGTTGATTGATGGCTGCTAATAGTCATTCTGGAGAAACAGATCCTTCTGTTTGATAAAATGAAAAAGAATACCCATTGTAGTTTTTTCCCAGGTGTGCTGCTCTCTATTCACTTCACTGTGTGCAGAAATGCTTGGCGTTTTTCTCAAAGAGGCATAAGCTTGGCTCAACCATTTTTGAAAAATTTTCAAGTGGGTGATTGTAAGTTTAGTGCTATTTGACAGAAAAGAGCTCCCTTTTTTTAGTCACACTACAAATCCCTGAAAGAGGTTGGAATATTTGATATCTCACTTCAGTGTAGTATTTGTGTTTTGAGAAAATTCCTTCCCTCCTCCGACTCCTCTGACATCTGACTTACAGATTCCATGCATGCTCTCTCCACATGATTTTTTTTTTCCCCCCTTCAACTTCGGGGTCTGCATTTAAATGGTGCATTAATACCATCAAACAACCATTTGAATTCTAGTGTGTAGTTCAGCAAGCCAATAAAGCAAAATGCTTTTGAAGGATATCAGAGACATCACGAGGGATGGATGACCCTGCACAATCGAATCAGCATAATCAAATGAAATATCACAATATTACATCAAAGCAAACTCGCACCGGGACAACAACTGCAACACGATCAACAAGCTCAATCCTGTGGGTGGGGGAGCAGGGGGGTGTCAATGGCCTGAAGTAAGTATATTTCAAAACTAATAGATTTGGCTTTGTGGAAATCTCTAAAACCGTACAGCTTTCATGTGATCAAACGGTTGATTTTCAATCAGTAAACATGACTGATTCCCACTGACATGAGTATCACAGACAGCAACCCCTAATCTATAATTTTATGCAAAGATTTAGCTCAACTTTGATAATTAAGTTTAATAGCACCCAAGATAATTATGTGCGCACCAGATTATATTTCTCTTTCAACATCAATAAAACAAAACGCAGAAGCTAATTTGAGTGTAATAACTTTAAAAGAGAGCTTTCATGTCAGATAAATACATTATTTTTATGCACTCTGACACCACATTTGGGAAGGATAAATGTGAAAGTAATAAAGTCATAACTTGTGTAACTTTTCAAGTTTGATAAAACAACATGAAATATAATTTATCGTGGATATGAATTGAATCATTTGAAACAATATTTTTGATATATTTATTTTAAACTCTCAAATTATTTCTGTCCGGTTATCCAGATTATTGAACAGATTCTGCCATTAGAGTTATTAAATTAGAAGAATATCCAATACAACACAACTGAAAAACTAAATCACAGAGCTAAACAAAGATTTTCGCAAAGATGCACTACTTTAAACTAAATGTTCACATCTATGAGGAGTCACTTTTTAAGTAAAATTTGACTTCTGTTAACATACTATGCTGTAAATACAACTAAAGACTAAAACATACACAATGAACAGACCTAAGTATACTGTAGTGGAGTAGACATCCATCCTTATTTATTGTAGCACTGAATAAACAGGTTTTGAAAGACCTAGAAATGTGAAAAATAAACTCTGAAGCCCTTCTAAACTCCAGTTACTTTAAACTAATCACACATTCTGTGAAGCTAAGCTTTAAACAGCTGCATGGTTATAGTCCCAGCTGTCCTATGAACAGCAATGGACCACCAAAGTGTCCCCTAGACAGCTAATGGATCACAGCACACAGCCCTGGTAGCTCACAGTTTTATGATGCTAGGTGAGGACAGCACCATTTGTGCTAGGGTTGGAAGACATTGAACTGTCAAATCCTGGTGGGGTGCCTTTTATTTCTTTTTATTTGGATGATTTATTTCCCACAGAAGCACAGAAGGACTGAGCAGAGTAAATTACTTTTGTCAAAGTTGTGATAAAACTGTCAAATTGCTTCCCACCATCAGCTGGCAAGCAATTGTATTACATAAGTAATTGTCAAAAAGAATGTCGAGAGGACCATGATGCTCTGTGGGTTTCCGTCTGTCTTTCCATCAGGGCTTTCCGTTCCTCGCCTTAGTTTATTGGTCCTGTCGCATGTTTTAACTACATTGCAGCATGCTGCTCCCTGGGGTAAAGACAAAGTTTAGATTCAAAAGTCCGATTCACTCTCAACTCTCCATTTTAAAGTCTAACACCAACAGTTTTTGAAACAGGTTTTGCTGTTTGGTGACACCAGCCACAATTACACCTCGTTTTTTTTATTCACAATAACAAGTAGGGCAAGTGTCATTTATCACTTTTAATGATAGCAGAAGGTCGTCGAGTTCTAGCACGAATCTTAAAAGTTATCAGATTCCTGTAAGTTCTAAAGTTATGGGAGATATTTAGTCAGATATATAAAGTTGTTGTCTAAGTTGCTCAAACTATTATACAATAGGCATGAGTCATATGACTAATAAACTGAAGCACACAAAAGCTTACCCCCACACCGCCACTTCAAGTCCCGACATCCATACTCTCCTCTTCTTCATCACATCATGTGACTGCGGTGCTATTTCAGTTGGACTTCTTGACAGCTAATTAAGCAGCCAGTGTCTGCTCCATGCTTCCCCAAACTGATTGCTTACGTCTTGCTCTGATTGTGAGGGGTTATACAGAAGTTGTCCTTTTGCGACTTAAATGACACTTTGATGTGAAAACAATCAGAGAAAAAATGTTTTTTTTCTGTTGGCAGTGAAACTTGAAGTGTTGCTCTCAGGGAGTCATTTGCAAAGATCAAACTCTACACAATACTGTCACTGTGAACTTTTCATCTGTAGTTAAAGGTTGTACAGTTTGGGATACTACAAGTTATTTTTGCATTGTTATGGTTGCGTACTTAATCATGATATGTTTATTGGTTGGTTTTGCTATTTCATCAAAGGTCTCACCACAAAGTTGCAAATTAGGGGAAGAAATTCAACCAATCAACCATTCATGAGAGCTATGAAAGGTGCTAACTTATACACTTTTGACTGTGATTTTGTATCAATAGTATTAAAAAAAAATTAATAAATAAAAAAAATACAAAAACTATAGGTCCTCAGATGAAAACCAAGCAAGGTGAAGTACCTTTGAGGTTTTACCTTCGGAACAAACATCCGAAATACCTGAGGTCAGCTGCAACAGCTCGTTCCAATCAGTGCTAAAAGCATAACTGTTTAAAATGGCTTTTCAGTAAACTAGATATAATGATTTATTTTTATCTGTTGCTGTTTTAATAGTTTCACATGTGTTTTCTTTTAAGATTTAATTATTTATTTGTTGCTTTTTGGTTTGTTTTTATTTCTTTTAAAATCCAGCTTCTATCAAGTAGTAATTATTTTTTAAAATGTTTTCTGTAACCAATGACGCATCAGAATTTTTTGGGTATATTCTTTGTATTGGAGGTGAGTCAGTGGAGACCCATTAAATTTAGAGCAATCAAATATAGTTTATTGTTATTGCAAAGCGATTGCAATTTCTATTAGATATTCTTTATTTTCTGTCAAAGTACAGTCTGAAGAAGCAATTGAATGATAAAATGTCACAGTGACTGGTTTTAAAAAAGTTGAAATGGAAGTTGTTTTTGATATGCACAGCAAATTACTTGGAAAAAGTGAAACAATGGTCATGATCTTGAAGTTTTTTCATTAATAAAACTCTAATCGGAGTGGTTTTGCTCGGTAAACAAACAGTATCCTTTCCACTGAGAATTAGACCCAGCATTCACTAAATCCCTTTTTTTAAAATTTATTTTGAATAGCTGAGAAGTCATAACAGACATGTTGGACGTTTTATCAAAGCTTTATCACCGTTGCGCCAGACTCATTACACGGGTGCAGAGATGCATAATAAAACGTGACTTAATCAAAACCAAGCAGGCCTCCAGAATAATGGCTCCCCACAGCTGAATATGTGGAACAATTGGGCAGGGGCTACTGCTGTACTTAACCTCATCAAGGTCCTCATTTAGGTGATGGAGGACACAGATGCTAAGGCGAGGGGCTGCAAGGGGGTTGTTTGTTGTTTTCAATTTACGCTTGATGAAATGAGTCAGCAGTTTAGAAATAATTACAGTAGTACATTTTATTGTTTGATGCATTTGTTTTCTGTATCGAAAAAAGAGTTCTCTGTATTATTTTTTTGTCTATGTTTAGGTGAATGCCTTAGTGAATTTTCTTTAGAGATTTGGTCTGGCTGTATTTGATTCTTTTTCTTTTAATAAAAACTACCTGGACAGCTTTAAATATTGCACAGAACACCTAAAAAAAAAAAACTTCTAACAAATTTCCCCACATGTCACGGCACAGGTAACACGAGATTCAGGTTTAAAGTTTGAGCAAAAGACAGTTGCAGTGTTTTCACACAGGGGTTGCATTCTTCCCTCTGAAAGCTTTTCCGAAATGATGTGTGTCTGTTTCTGTAATGGGCTATGCCATGGGAATGTTTCCATGGTAACATGGCAAAGGCGCTAGTGCGGCTCAATGCCGCTCTCTGGGGAGTATCTGGGGAGCTTCTGCTTAGTGGGAAATGATGATAATAGTGCAGAGTGTTGGATAAAACTCAACTGGGGAAGACTAACCCCTTCATATTGCAGGAATAGGAGATGATTTTCATCTTCTTTTGCTGGCATTTTTTTTTTATAGTTTGCCTAGTTCCTGGACTACAGCATGCTCTAGGTTCAACATTTTTGTAATTTCATGTATTAAATTTTGACAGGCATATAAAAGCTGAGATATTTTTATGTGTTTGACAGTTTCAGTGTCAACCTTATAAATAGTTGTCTTTTAGAACTGCCTATACAAGCCTCTGTAGCTTAACCCCTACGAAAATACAGCACAGTCCTGTAATTGTGAAAGCCTCTGCCTCTTTAATCTTTTTTAAATCCAGACTCTGGAAGGTGACTTCATTGTTGTTGCAGCATATTTTGCAAAAGATTGGCTGAAAATCCTCAAAGAAATTCAAAATGTCAACGCACAATTGCTCAAACACTGTTCTTAGGAATTAGCAGCTGCAGACCTAAAGACAATCTGACCCAGTGACTCCTGTTGCAGCGAGAAACCTCAGCTTGAATCAGATACCCGTTTATACCCCATCGGCACCCCGTTACTCTTTTCCCAGCACAGATATGCGCAAACATGTGTGTGTTGTTCAGTGTTAGATGTCAGATTCCAGCAGCTTAGAAAACACAGCGTTGTATTAGATCACAACTGTGCATAAATTACATCCACAGCGAGCATTAGGCACAGAGAAATAACTGAAGACTGAAGCACTTTGGAGTCGAAAATGTCACATTAATTTCAAACACATTACCCCCTGCTGAAAGACTTAATGAAGAAGCCCATTAGAATGTCATACCTGCTTACTTGTGAATGTTGTAGAAAGTTTATTTGATATGCCTGAGTCAATTACGCAAAGTCTTTGTGATAAGGAACTGCTCAGTGAACCTGAACCTCCAGTTCTACTTGGGGAACACTTGGATATTTTATACACGGCGGTGCTTTGAATAATTTCCAGGCAGAAATTCTTCCTTGGCAAGGCACTCTATTTTCCCCCTGCCAGCTTAAAAGTTTTGTCCTTGACGTCACTTTGCAAAGTGTGTGCAACTGATACAAAATAAAGACTTAAAGATCTGTTTTAAGAGGAGCCTGGGCTGCTTTTCCTGGCCCCCGCGCATAAAGAGACTGACAGGGCGAGGCAAAAAAATGCAGTTGAGTAATGGTCTCATGACTTTTAGGCAGAACAAAAAGCATTTTTCACTTTTCTTATAAGCTTTCCTTTCTGTTTTAATACAAATTTTATTCCATGGTGCCAAACCGTGGAATTATTCTTCATGGTTTAAAAGGCCACTCTAGCTATTTAGCATTGCAAAGTCAGCCATCACATCCTGAGACTTTTAAGTCCTTAGTAACCACTAATTTATACTTCGGTGTCAAATTTACACCGTAGGAACGGTATAGCCATATATCCTGTGCCATAGCCTGAGATGCATCTCCATAGACATGTGACTACATTGGGTAATGTCCAAAATGCATTTCCTCCTCCATATCTTTGAGTTGCCAGACTAGCACAGAAAATTTACCTTCCTTCTTATTTCCACACTTAGTTCAACAGACGTACACATCACCTCCTCAGATGTCTTCTAATTACTTGAAGAAACTTAACAAAGTGGTATAAATACCTCACTGCTATGTAGCATTTTTAAAGTGCAAAGAGAAACACAGACGCCAGTGCACAAGTATAAATATTTAAAATAAATCATGCTTAAGAATTAAAGTGAAAAAAAGAGAATCTTACCTTTCCCACAATGCAACTTCGGCTCCCCTTGCTGTTTTTAGCGACGCTGCTAATGACATTTTTGTGCTGAAATAAGAATTAAATAATGTTAAGTTGCAAAATTTAGAGATTTATTCTTATAATCCCTCATTCATTTATATGCGAAGTGAGAGTATGTAAAGAAAAATACCTCTGTGCAGTAAAACATACAAGGAACATGCATTTATTTGTAAAAATCTGTCCGTTGAGTTTTTTGTGACAACTGGCCTACTTGTATTCAAATTCCTACCGAGTCATTTTTTATTTGTCAGCATTCTCGTGCTGGAGTTTGTTTCTCTGTGGACATGAAGCGTTTCATGTCCTCCTCAGACACATTGCAGGAGCGCTGGGACAAACACCGGATGAGTGACTAAGAAAACAATTCCCCTGGATATGCCTGTTGTCTCGCTCTTCCTCTCTTGCGCTCTCCCTCTGTGTCTCTTTGGGGCTGAATCACATTTCTCTTGCTTCCCTCCAATGTGTCTCTGTCATATACAGTATAGGAGCATGAGCACATACACACAGACATACGCTCATTCCTCTAACACACACAAACACACACACAAACACACACACACACTGTCTGACAAATCCTCCCTTCTGCCAAAAAGTCGATAAATAAATGCATTGTCTCTTCACTTTCTGCTGTTGGCATCAGCCTGTCTAAATTGTCTGAGAAGGCAGTGGAGTGTGAAATTGAGTTCAGAACTGTACGCTGTGTGAAGGGGCACAAGACGAGCGTATGTTTGCTTATTTTTTTCATATTGCAGCAGCATTCAGTAGCAGTTTTCAAATAAAAGGTCAGTTAAACACGTTGAGGTGTTGTTGCTGGACTTTTGACAAGTTTAAAAGGAGGGTCTTGGGTTGTGGCATTTTGCCCTTGCAAAGGGAACAAGAGGTTATTCATCCAATGAAGCTTAAAAGTGCAATTGTGCTCTTACATTGAGGTAGTAAGTTTCTTATTTCTTCAGTGGTTGGGTGCTGTGAACCAGGACGACTTCTCTTTGACAGTCACTATCATTGTTCTAAATGTCATCCACACTGAAGCTCAGTAGTTGCATACAAAGCAAAAAGGTAATTTTACTTGAATCACTAGGTAGTGATTGAATAACTTCACAGCGATTCGCTCTCTCCTATCTCTGAAAAGATGAATTTCTTTCCCAAAGCCAAAGAGGTGCTGCGAGAATAATAGCACCTGCCCACACTAATTTGCCAAGAACAAATGATTTTGCTTGAGAATGTAACTTTTGTGCCGCTTTCCCAAGATTTAATCAGAGGTATTACGCAAACCTTTCCTTCCTCAGCTCTTTTCTTGCCATTCAGTGATGAATGCGTTGTTACCGGATGATGTATGTTTATAGATTTCCGAGGATAACTGCTGTTTTGAAGAGTTATAGCTTCCCCTCACATCACTGAAAATGCCTCTTCGTGAAAATCATTGAGGGATTTCAGGTTTGTCCGTCAATTTCGCCGAGCACAACACATGATAAATGTACTTTTGTTTAAATAAAAAAAAGAAACAACCCATCAACAACTTTTCTGAGAAAGACTCGTTTCCAGAGTTTTTGACAAGGCTGTCTGAATGTCAGTCCACACTACAGAGTGTGGCAGTCAGTGGAAAAACAGTTCTTGTTTCATGTTGTTTTTTGTTATTGTTAATATTTTTTCTTAAGATTAGCAGTGGTTGAAGCGTCCTTAACTGTCACCAATTCTAAAATGGAGATCATCCTCTTGAGCTTTTTTAAATTTTTATTATGACAGGAATCCCATCAAAAACACACATAAACATTTACTAATGCATAATTTAAATGAGTAAGTTACATATCAATTCAAGCCCTGAACATTTCTCATGTTACATGTAAGAACCTATAAAAGCAGTGCCTTATAGAGCTACCTGTGGTCAGAAGTCAAGTATATCCAGTATTTGACTAAATACTGTGACAATATGTTTTTATTCCTATGAATCACTAGACATATATTTTTATTCATTTAATTACTGAAAACAACACATTAGATCATCACTGAGTCTCATGGCTGTGTCATTAACCTTGATGAGCAGTGTGACCACACTTGACTGGAAAAAGAAAAGCTCAATTTATGTTAATTACAGTACCTCAAGGACATTTGGTCCATTATCTACTTTTAAGCATCTGCATTCATTAACTAAATAAATACACAACTACGGTCGGGATAGTTAACATGTCATTTGGCCTCCGTCTTTAAATTTCAGAAAGCTACCATCTCCTTATTGCCACATTACAATGACAAACAGATATTATTGCCATAAAAGTTGTTTGCTCTTTTCTGCAATGCAAAAGCAACTTTTTTAATGTGGTTGAAAGTGTAATTAGCTGTTCTTGAAAAAGAAAAATCTGTTTTAAGGACTGTAATGCCTGTGCCTGTTTGATTTCCATAAGCTGTCACACTGAGTGGAGAATATGTTCATCTTAATTGGCTTGAGGCCTGAGTTTGAAGCACGAACTTGAAAAGTGCAGGGCGCATTATGAACACAAACACGAAAAGCTTCTATTTGGATGTTCTTTAAAAAATAGTATACACTTTGATTGATCTGATCTGTTTGCCAACCATCCTATGCTGTTATTGTAAGAAAATGCCATCAGGTTGGCAGCAAAGCCCTGCCTGAAAATGTCACCCTTTCTCCAAAATGATTGCCAGTGTTCACTTTAACCTTTTGCTATGTGTTTTAACTTGACAACATGTTGTATTTAAACAAACCTATGCAGAGTAAAGATGGAATGTCAATAGGCAATCATCAGTACATCCTTTCCTACCACCTCCAGTAATATATTTTAAATGAGCCTGCTAGATTTGAAATGAAGTCTGTTTTCTTACTTCTCTGAGTCTCCGTTAGCTGCGAGCTCCATAGACACTGAGCCATTGTGCCATTATACCAGTGCCAGCCATCAACTCCCTTGAAGTTTACCGGAATCAATATTTCAGTGCTGAATGGCAAGTTTGTCCTTAAACAAAAATAATTTTCCTTGACAACCTGAACAAGCGTTAAGCCAGTTAGAGGAGGTTTGCCCTCCTCAGAGCCCATTAAAAGGGTTTTAATGAAGGGAGAGTGGAAGGCAGCAGAGGACCCCCTACTAGCTTTTCATACAATGCACTGTCACCTCATTAAATCCTGATGACGTTCAGTGGTATTCCGGGGCAGTTGTGAGACCTAAGTATTACTCTGCGGACGCTCAGTCGCCATGGGGGCACTGACGGGAGACTGCGGGTACCAGCTGGACTTGGCACCACATCTTGGCCCTAGACAGTGATAATGGCCTTCCTGCTTCTTGTTCACATCACATGCTTAGTCACTTTAAACTGCTCTGTAATGGCCTTTATGGGACGCCATGAATTGTGCAATAAAGAGAGGCGCAGGGAGGCAACCCAAACAGAATTGTAAGCAAGTTGGGAAGTTTGCAAGGGGGAGGCCTGCCCAGTGGTTTAAGGGTTGTTTGTTTGGTTGCTTCCATAACTAATCAAAAAGAGCAAGTTTGTAAGGAATAAATGTTTATGAATAAATGCTTTGTGATGGCTAAGACTGCTGTAATGCAAAAAAATATTCAATGTTGTTGTCAGGCATTCATTAAATGCTCAACATGTCCATCCTCATTTACCCTTTTTCACCCACTTTTGATTAAACCAGACCCACTTCTGTAGGAAGAGATCCAGGATAAGTCCATGTGTTAGCCATGGCCAACAGTGCTTGTAAAATGACAGCTGTAGTTTGGACAAAAAACACATGGAGGACTAAAACTTTAGGAATGTGCAGTCTATGAGGTGGTTGAGTTCACATCACTGTTGTGTGCACTGTATGATTGTATCTGCTGATGTTTGACAAGTCATTGTAGCATGTTTGACATCATCTGGCCTATGATGCTTTGTGTCCCACACGCAATTAGCCTGCTTAGACATGGCTGGGTGTCAATGCTTAGGACAAAGGAACAGGGATCCAGGGACCTGGACTTATTGGAGGTTCGACACACCAACACAACTTTCCTGAGGCAAACATTGCTCATAACTTTAACCATGTTGGATGGCTTACTTTTAGGGATAAACTCTAAAATACTTCCAAAAAAGGGCGGTGGATTTCATTTTTACTAGTCCTGTAATGCCCCCAACATCCCCAAATCCTGCACTGACCATCTTTCTCAGCTCAGCTGCCGGTTACACCAGTAGTGACTGATCTCTGCTGGCATGTGTTGTGCACTGCAATGCATCAACTCCAGTCAGCATCTCTACATCAGTTTGATTGA
>JAPZDV010000016.1:8972048-9012846 GCA_029814665.1 Acanthurus lineatus
GTTTGTTTGGTTGCTTCCATAACTAATCAAAAAGAGCAAGTTTTTAAGGAATAAATGTTTACGAATAAATGCTTTGTGATGGCTAAGACTGCTGTAATGCAAAAATAAATCGTGTGGTTTTGTCAGGCATTCATTAAATGTTCAACATGTCCATCCTCATCTAAACTTTTTCACCCACTTTTGATTAAACCAGACCCACTTCTGTAGGAAGAAATCCAGGAGAACTTCATGTGTTAGCCATGGCCAACAATGCTTGTAAAACGACAGATGTAGTTTGGACAAAAACACATCACTGTTGTGTGCGGTGTATGATGGTATCTGCTGATGATGCAAGTCATTGTAGCATGTTTGACATCATCTGGCCTATGATGCTTTGTGTCCCACATGCAATTAGCCTGCTTAGACAAGGCTGGGTGTCAATGCTTAGGACCAAGGAACAGGGATCCAGGGACCTGGACTTATTGGAGGTTTGATGCACCAACACAACTTTCCTTAAGCAAACATTGCTCACAACTCTAACCATGTTGGATGGCTTATTTTTAGGGATAAACTCTAAAATACCTCCAAACAAGGGTGGTGGATTTCTTTTTTACTAGTCCTGTAATGCCCCCAACATCCCCAACTCCTGCACTGACAATCTTTCTCAGCTCAGCTGCCGGTTCTACCAGTAGTGACTGATCTCTGCTGGCACGTGTTGTGCACTGCAATGCATCAACTCCAGTCAGCATCTTTACATCAGTTTGATTGATAGAAGAAATGTGTCTGTATATACTGTAATACCTTGATACCACTGATACCTAATGTGTGTTTTAATCTGTGTTTTTATTGCGGTTGGTTCGTACAACAAACAGCCAGCGGCTGGGCTGATATAGCAGGTTGGAAGCTGTAGGTAAACACCAAGGAGGGGCAGCCAAGTGGCAGGCTGCCCTGCGGACAAACGGCCTGAGCACTCGGCCTGGGCCACAGACACTCTGGCAGTGGAGAGTGACTCTGAGACGAGTGACAGATGTGTTTGGCAACCAGAGAGGGACTTATGTTGATAAATGTTGATTGCGATTGCAGCAGTGTACATTTTTTTTCCAAGATATCTCCAAATCCAAGAAAGAGCAGGACGGAGCTGCCATGTTATCTCAATCTATCAGAGCATCCAATAACTTTTAAACTTTTCAAAATTTTATATAACCTGATAGGGTTTAAACTTGTATATGTACGAGTGTTAAGTGGCCTCAGTGAAACTACATTTTCCAAGCAAAAGAATAAACCTTTAAACTTGAATTAGAAACGGTTGATAAAGCAAAAATTAACTGAAATGAAACTCTACGACTCGTTGGCAAAACATTAAGGCAGTGTCATTCATCATGTTAGTTGTGTGGTTGTAAGATTATATTACAACTGCAGCGTAAAATGATTACTCAAAAAAAAATGATTTCAGAAGTTCTCAGTTAGGTATCATTCAGGCATCATCTGTTCCAAAAACTAAAAGAAAAAGAAGTAATAAAGTGCATGTTCTAACTTTAACTACCTCGACACAAAGTACAAGTAAGCTCAACTTTGAAGAACTGATTTCTTTCTAAATATGACAGCAGAACTAATGGACATATTAGATATAATTTTCTCTCGCTTTCCTCTGAAATAGGAAATCATTTCTAGCAGACGGGCGTTTGATAAATTACCGTCTGGGGAAAAGAAAGCATTTTTGTTTGTTTGCTTTGTATTTCGTTTTTTTTTTTGTTTTTTTTTTTTGAAACAATATAATGTTGTTTTTGTTTGAAATATGTAAAGCGTCCCAGCTTCTCAAATTAAGAGGTTCTCCGCTCGCAGCAAAGGCATCGCTGAAAACAAGCATGAGTAAATCATGTCACCGTTACGAGCCTATATTGTTTTTCAATTTGAATTAGTGCCTAAATGAAGCATTATGATACATACACACAACCTCTCGGTTTATTATCCCAGTCTTTCTGCAGTTGGTGTTATTTTAATCACATTGAAGCATGGTTTAAGCAGAATAATAAAACGAATGAGGAGGACAATTTTAACAGCCTTCATTTTTTATTTGACACAAGCAGGAGGTACATTCGAGGACTGTTTGTATTTCGTGTATGCATCTGCCTGCATCTTAAAAGCTATGCTGTCGAATGGCTGAAGACACTTGAGGCTTCCCAGCGTCACACTTTAGACATGATAGAAATGAAATGTAATCTGTCTTCAACCGTCACACTCTTGAGTTTTTTTTTCAATACAGGAATAACATAGTAGCTCTGTTTGTCTTCATAGTGTTACACGGCCTCAGGTTGTGTACATGTGGATATCATAATGAGATATCAAGATACAGCAGGTGAGGGAGGGGGGAGGAGTAATGGAAACACAAGGCAATATACTGTTTGAATATTATTTACCTAGCAAGAAACGGGCCCCGCTTCGCCTCCAGAGCAGCTTCATTCTTCCTTGTAATGTCGTACAAGTGTTAAACTGTGTGTAGTGGGAAGTTGAAGCATCCCTCAGGAAGCAAAGCCTGCAGTTCTATGAGCTATGAAGGAGGTGGAAACCAGCACTGCACCTGCCAGAAATTTCCCATAAAAGAGGTGGCTTATTTCCTGCCTTCTTTCACTGGTTAACATCATTCTTGTTTTTCATCTGGTAGCCTGTTTTGCTCTGGTTTACTGGTCTGGAGTCTTTTTAAATAGGTGATATAGGCAGAGGCAATCCCAGTTTTAAAAAAAATCAATAACCAGTTCATGGTATTAGTGTGCTATATAGTTTTTCTTGTTAATTTATGAACTATTGCCAGAAAAGTGGGTCTGTGTGTGGGCTCTACTGTGCTGTGATTGACAGAAGCTAGGCGTTAATGACACCACAGAGAATCATTGCTTGATTTTTTTTTAAGATGAAAACATGAAAATCAGCGTAAAGAGAAAACTCAGCTCACACTGTGTTCCTCAACTTGTGCATTCATTTAAAAAAAAAAAAAGCTTTCATCCTTACTCAAAATGTAAAATTCCATGTTGACATACGCAAATGATCAAGTGGCCTCTGATCTACATGGATTATCTTTATAAGCTGACTTAGTCTAACATTGATGAGCCATTTGGGACTAAATGGGAAGTCTCAAGTATTCTGTTGAAAGTTTTTAAAGAATCCAGCTCCAGGTTATGTGCTTCTCATGCTGAGTTATGACTTACAAGTGGTTTTAAGATGCTAGATCCTTCATATCAATTTTGTGAGGCTCACAACACACATACATTTTTGAGACAGTACCACAGAGGTGGAGTGATATATGCTGTATTGACTAGGAAGAAATTTACACTCACAGCTAAGTCATCCTCTGTTCTTTCCTCTCTTCCTCTCATGAGGTGAAACTTTATAGCCACTGGGAAGACAAAGTAGGGCAAGCCCTCTAAAGTACTGAGGCATTATGGATAAGTTGAGGAATACCAACAGAAAAGTCAGTATACGATTACATAACACACAAAACTGACTGTACTTTCACTTTCTTTCTTGCATTTAATGTTTTCAAAGTCATATTACTTTGCATGATTGTTGACTGTTATTGTTAAGAAAGTAGCTGCCTGCAGAGGAAGACGGTCAGAAGTTGGAGGGTGATGGATGGGAGGAATAGGTGGAGTTTGTCAGCAGTCCAGCAAACAAAACAAAACGAGCCAAGTCAACTTTTCCTTTAAAATCCGATAATTTGAAGGTCTTTATATAAGGTAAAGAAATTAATTATAAAACAGAACAACACTTAACAGTAACTAGTAGCAACAATAGGTTGCCTAGGTAATCAATTATTTACTTTATATAGCCTTTTTTATCCTGCATGTAAATAATATTTGTTAGTTATTGTTTTAACTTGATGTTTTGACCACTTGGGGGCAGCACAACAAGCTGTTAAAACTTAACACTTTTTTGTGATGGTGAAAATGACACTCCTATGATACAAAGTAACAGTGGCGTGTGACGGGTTTGTGCACACCTGATGAATATAAATTCAAAATTTACATTTTAGCTTAGTTTTTTCTCTCCCCCAACACCTGAGGCGAATATCTTTTGCTGTTGTTAGCTGCTCTGCTATGAGCACAAGCTAGCTTCGTCTGCCTTTTTGGTGCTGTGCAGGAAGTGTTCAGGTTTTTAGAGCATTTTTTGACTACAGTGACTGAGCCGCCTTTGGGTGACCTGTTTTACAATACAGTGATGTAAATGATTTTTTAACAAGAAAACATTGTTTGCGAATGATTCAAATAAGCTTCAGTTTTGCAGGTGACATACTTAACACTCAGACATTAATCTTCCTCTGCCTCATGTTAACTTGAAATTACCTCTATAAAAAATCCTGTCTTGCAGCCTAAGAATGATCATTGATACTTAGTAAATTAATTAATTGTTTGTTATTTTGTCCATTATGTGTTACACCAGTTCAGCTCAGTTTGCTTAGTTTGCGATGACTTTTCAGTGACTATAAAACTTACTAAGTGATGCCTCCAGCGTACAGATTCTTTTTCACAGGCAAGTTTAACTCCACTCTGCCTTGTTTTCCTGTTTACATGTCTTAAACTGTCTCAGTTTGACAACAGCCATTTGCCACTTTGGCATTTGTTCTAGCAATTACATATGACTCTCCTTTTTTTAATGCCCATTGCTTTTCAGTCATCTGGACAAAGACAGAAGGAGCAATTTTTCATATAATTCTGCATGCCCACTTACTCGCTGACAGAGGCACTGTTTGTAATTAGACTACTATTACTGTCTGCCAAATTACTGGTTGTTTTTCCTTCAGAGGCTCCAAACCATCTTATGCCTATATTTGTCAGAGAGAAGCTGAAACCGCGTTGTCCATACTGGGAGAGATCCATAATTGATATTGTGAATTTCGTTTGAAATATGTAACTTGGCCGAGAACCTGTTCCTGGCTGCTGGAGATTTGATAAGCCCCCCTGCCCTTTTGTCAAGTTGAACAGACTGTAAAGGCAGAGAGATGCACCCCAGGGACCAATGAACAGCTAAACAGATGACATGAATCTGAGCAAGAGTTCCAATGAACTTTCCTTGAACTAGCGAGGACCGGTGATCCATGGCAATATCTCTCTTCTCTCTCCTTCCTTTCTCTCCTTTTCTTCTCTCGATCACAACTCTTCTTTTTCCTCCCCCCACGCCATTTTTTCTTTTTATTCCTTCTCCCAGCTCTCTCCCCTCTCAGAAGGGAGCCAAATGCAGTGGTAGTTCTTAAGCTAAAGTCACTAACAAGGCGCTGTCACAGTGTAGTGCCACTTCGCTGCTTTCCCATCATGTGGGATTTTGGTTTGAAAGACAGCAGTTCATTTTCCAATGTGTGGGCTTTCACTCCCACCATCCCCTCCTCTTTCTCCCATTGCGGCTGACCAGGAGGGTTCCCAGGCCATTGGTTTGATTTATCCACTCTGCTCAGGCAGTGCGTAGCAATAGACCACATGAAATGAAAATTCCCCAACCTCTCAAGATACGGCTTACGTTTCAAAGGTTCAGATTTGCCTGTGTTACACAACGTCTTTATATTGTGACCGACCCTATGAATATTTATACCAATCTCTAAATGGTGAGAGCCTACAAGCCTCTCATCCAATATTTGATTTGAAGGTGAGACACACATGCTGCACAAACATGTCAAAGGCCTGAATAATGGTATTTGGATTGTACGGGTTCATCATTTACAGCGCTACGGTCTGGATATCTCTCTTTTTTTGTACATCTTAATTCTCATCCGTCCAGCCAGCCATTTTCTATAAGTGTTAAACCAGTTCAGGCTTTTCATCCAAGCTTCATTGTGCATGTCTGAGTATTACCAACAGGGGGCAGTGTAGGAGTTCAAATCCATGAAGACTCTTTCTTTCCAGAGACAGCCACAGCCTTTCTGTCCTTTCAGATACACAAAGGAGTGAGCAGGCAGCGATATACATACATCAGACGTGTCTTTAAAATACTTCTCCAGCACTCAGAATCTCTCTGTCTCTCTCTGTCTCCCTGTTCGGGTTCTCTAAATTTCAGTTCCCTTTTTAAAATAAAGAGCAAAAACAGATTTTTCTACAGTTTAAATACAAGATATACCTGTAATGCACCAAATGCTGACTTAAATTTAACTGCACCCTACACTCCCACCAACTTACATGCTGCTAAAACAAGACTGTTCACTTTTTAATCCAAACAGAAGCCTACTTTAATAAGGAATTATTTTGTTTCTTGGATGCCTTTAACATATTCAATCACATCTTTTGGCCAGTGTGCTTTGATGATTTCATGTTCGTTGTTGGCCTCTGTTGTATTACAGCAATAACCTGTAAAGAGTTGATACCCGCTGTCAAGATCTTCCCCCATCCATCTCCCATGTTTACTTTCCATACTTTTAATAAATCGCCTGTGGAATCAAGCATCCAAGCATCCAAGCACAATGACACTGACAGTCTTGTATTGATTGCTGATGTTAAAGTGAACACGTCCTAGCTTTGTGCTGCATTCCTACGCCCTCTGCTTTCTTTGTATGAACACAATGAATTATGTTTATTATATATTGACTACTGAATACTAATGTAGCAAAAAAAAAAAAAAAAGACGTTTGAGCGTTTGGAGTGAAATATTATATATGTGTTGCTGTAATCAGTTTTATTGACTTGTCATATCATCTTTGGCTTTTGCATCAGCTTCTGTTGGATATTGTTTCAACCTTCTCAACCTATTGCAAGAGCTTCACAGATCTATTTTCCTCTCCCTGTTCCACCTCTGTTTATTTTCTTCCCAGCCATATGAACAATTTACAGGGTGCATTGAGTAATTTATAACTTTCATCAACCTCTGTTGGCTACCAAGGAATTGGCAACAATATTGGCATGCCTCTGGCACAGCTGTGTGCAGGTTTAAAGATGGGCAGTAATATAAAAGCGACAGTGTAACAATAAAACAAAGATAATAGCTAATTAGAGCAGAGATCCAATCGAAACGGTGAAGTGAACATTATAATCCTACTTTGTCAATATTTAGGAGTATGTGATGGAGTATTTGTTGGTACTAATTAAGATCCAAAAGCCCTGCTAATGTAATACAGTCATTTTGTGCTATTAGACACTACAAATTTTAGTTTAATTCAATATGCAATGGTGCCCAAACTTGTGTTAATTTATAAGGCTATTACATATTAGTTAAATATACGTACAGTGCAGAGTTTCTATGAATTTATGTATCGCTGTTCTTCTTCCAACAACTTTACTTTTGCATAACAGAAGGTTTGGACTTGTTTTTGACTGATATTTAAATTTCTGTGGTCTCTCTGCTCTCATTTGGGACCAATCTGCATGTCCTGTGGTCCCAGTTGTCATTCAGAATTGAATGAAACTTGTCTAGTGACTTGGACATTACTAAGGTAGATTTCTAAGCTGCAGCCCAGCCCCCCCAAGGATGTAGTAGAGCAGTTCGGAAGATGATTTGTTGGCATGAGATATTTAATGTAAGCAGTCCCTCAGGGTGAAAATGTCAGACTTGTTTGCAAGTCCCGAAGTGTTTCAGTTTGCTGTATCCAATGAGCAAAACCCAAGAGAAATGTTGTGCTGGTACAATACTTGCTCATAATACCACCTACAGGCATAAACACTCCACTAAGGGAGATACTGAATAAATAATGAAGTATTACCTTGGCGTAGTGATACACAACGTAAGGCCTGCAGGTCAAATCTGGCTCATGAAAAGGTGGCGATGTGACCTGCTGACCATTTCTAATATACAATGAAAGTAAAATGATTAGTACTGGATGTGCTTCTGTTTGTTTATACCAATTAGTCAGGGCTGTACGGAGGGACAGATATTCCAGTCTTGTATGATGGGATAAATGAGGCTGTTAGGAACAGAGAGAAGGCTGATCTCTGCTTGATGGCCTTTCAGGCTGTGCAAAGTGCAGTCGAATCAGACGTTGAGCCGTGCAGGCGGAGATGACTATTAGCTGATGAGGAGCAAAAGTGATGCAGAAATGAAGATAATTTTGATGGCATAAATGTGACTTTTACACGAAAATAGCTCAAATATGCTGCTCTCTCTGTCTGTCTCTTGTAAGAGCAGTTTATGCTTATGGTTTAAGTTTATGAATCATTTCAGCATTCGGTTGATTGATAGAAGGTTCTGCTATAAACTCTTTCAAATTTAACCAACATATTTAAAACTAAAGTTATTAAATTCTGAAAAAGAATTTATTTATTTGTTTGAAATGTGTAATATCAAAAGTTGAGTTATGAGTCTATTTTTTTGTTTGTTTTTTTAAAAAAAATCCTTAAAAATGGTCCTTATCTAACTCATGTTATCTGTTGACCAGTGGGAAGCTGTTTAGGGATCCTTTACACTTGTGTTGCTCACACTGCCTCCCTGTGTTTACCATGTTTAGATTGAAACACTTTTTAATTAAAAATACATTGAATCCATTATTACAGTGCGTATATCTTTTGTTAAAATATAACTTAAACTTAGCAAGAAAGGAAAACCATAATGTGCTCAGACTGGATTTCAGCCAAGTTACAAGAGTTTTTATTGAATACAAGTCTAGTGTATCTTTTTTAGTGAGGTTAAAAAACAAATGCAATATGAGAAACTTGTAACTATACAGGGGATGAATTCTTTATATATTTATTTTTCTTCCAAAGACTTTATTTTGCATGTCTTTCAGAACTGCACAAACACACATGCATATACCTATAGATACGGTGAGAAAGATGTGTCAGGTTTTTAGAAATATGCTGCATCATTTTGGTCTGTAGAGCAGGACTCTGTTTCTTAGATACATATGTAATGACAAGTGACTGTTGAGTGTCACTTGATCTTGCGATAATCTTTTTAATGATGGGACACGTTGGGGATGTTTTAGCTATCATCGTTTGAGCTGAAGGCTGTTGTTTATTCTGCATGTCTTTCATAAAACTTACTTTTTCTGGTGTTGATCGGTTGGACTGGCCCACTCTCAAATTAGTGTGAAAAGTTGGTGTTGATATGTGACATGCTAGCTTTACAGAGTTTGCAACACAGCTCTTTTTAATTCCATAAAGATCTTTCTGACAACCGACCAATGTAGCAGTGTCTGCAGTGTCTGCATGTTTATACCAGCATTGATAGTGATGTGATGCTACCTAGTATCGTGTTATTACCAGGTGCTGGTGAAATCCAAGGAAAAATATATTCCAAGACAAGGCTTTATTCATCTAGATTCAACAACTTTTCATAAATATTGAAATTTGAATATTGTACTGACAAAATATCATATATATATTTCACTGAAAATAAAAAGTGGACTTTAAATATATTCAGTGGAAACAAGTGATATCTTAAAGGCATATTTCAAAGGATCCCCTCGGTGCTGTTGTCCAACTCAGCTTCTGTTGCTTTTAGCTCTTTAAGACACATTGGAAATCGTTACCTGTCTGCTTTGAAAATAGTCACAAGTAAGCAATTATATCCCAGATTGTGATTAGACGCGGAGCTTTTCTCCAAGCGTTTTTGTTTACATCACTTTTATTAGACATTTACTGGCAGGATGCCTCATGAAAATTAAGCTATAGCAAAGTGATACAGTAGACAGGGAGTAGTGGGTTTGTGCAGACTGGCAGGAACAGTGTTTCTCCTGACTTGCTGAGGCCACAGGAAGCTCCATTTGGGGGATTAAGGTCATGTTATTCCTTATCTGCAGTGCAAGACCCCCCCCCACCTCTTCAGCCAGCTGGTACTTACAGATGAGATCTGGACCTTACTGCCTCCAACAGCTGGATTGGCAGTCTATATCCCACTACTTCATACCTCTTATCCTGGGCCCTCTCATAATGGAACAGAAAGCAACAAACTGGACATAGTGAAGAAACTCATGTAAACCCCAGATCCGCATGTTATCACTCCGACACAGCTAAAAATGACAATCCACGCTTTTCCCAATATCCATGGGAAACATTGTGAAAGGATAAACAGTTGCAGGGCTTGAGGCGGATCAAGATTCTCAGCAAACAAAATGAATTTTTCCTTTTTACCTCAGCATTGTTAGTCGGCACTGTCATTAATTCTCGCTGTATCAGGAGGTGGAAAAGCATTGAGGCTCTTTGAATGTACATTTAAATAGGCATCATTAAACAAATAAAAATGCATTATTCATGTTTTTTCTTTTTTCACAGCTCAGTATGTGCTGGTTCATTAAAACAGCACTTTTAACAATGTGCAATTAAAGCATTTAATTGATTTTTTCAATCCATTAATGCAAATTAACGCATGAGAAATACACCAAAAAATAAACGACAAAGATGGAATAATGAAAAACAGGTCAATAATTTTTACAGAAATTTTTTTATAACTGTAATCTGATGCTGTTTGGCCTCTACCAGTTTGTTGCTTTGGTTTGGAAGTAAACGATTAGTTGTCCAACTTGTTAAAAAGATTGCAGGAAATCAACCAATAAAAGATTTTCAGGCTTGTACCAGTATTAATATTTAAAGATCTGATAACAAAATGCCACACAACAGTTAAGGGGAGGTTTCCTTTAACTTGCTTTATGTTAAATTATGTATATGGTTTGTCAGTTTTTGTCAGAGCTTTAATTGCCATTTTAACCCATAAGCCTCTGAGATGCTCATAGATGAGCTCCTTCAAGAGTGTTTCAGCGCAGGGAATTGAGTTTGTTATTCTTTAAAATTATGTTTTAGGTTGAGGTTGTTCAGCACAAAAACTTGTCTTTATGTGAACTAAAAGAGGAAAGTACAGTTTTTTTTTAGGAAAGTGTGTAATATCCACTTCACATACTAACTACTTTTATAAATTCCAGTCTTAGTCACTGATGAATTTATACTTGTGGTTACTTTACAGTATCTTCCCTTTTCAGCCATACCAGTTGCTCTTCTCAGCTGCTTTGGAATTTACCTTTTGTGACTAAACTTAAGCTGTGCTGCTTGGACGTCTGTGACTTCCTGTGTGAACAGGTGGTGGATGTAGATGCAGTATTTTCCTGGCACTGTCTTCCACAGGGCCGTCCCTGGGTTTTCAGCTTCACTGTTGAGCCTCAGATGCCACTCGGTTATATTTATGTTTCATTTGTACAAATGACATTTCTTTGTCTGGGACTTTGCTTGGGCTCACAGTTTTAGCAGCCAATAGTATCTGTTCTCTGCACCTGTCTGCTCACATTTCTTATTCTCATTATTTCTCTTCCTGTTTAAAGCCACTTTGATGCACAAGGTCTTGTACTAACCATTAAAATTGTCTTTTTTTTTACATCAAAACAGTTGCTTCTTTACTATTCTTCCTCTATTCTGATCTTTGTACAAACTAACTAAACATCCTGCCAGGAAGTTAATTTATAAGGATAAGAATTAAAGTGCTGTGGGTACAGTGGCCACTACTATTAAATAGACCTAGGTGTTAGCCAACAGCTCCAATAAAAATGTCCTCACCTTTTATTTATCTTTAAAACATATTTCTTTCCTGTGGATTATTCATGTGTTTGGATTTCAATTACTTTATATCCATTAAATGAAAACTGCCAAGGTTATTGCTGATTTTTCATCCATTAGCCAAAACTGTTTTTTATAGAGGCTGCACTCATTACTTAGAAAAACAATCAAATTGCGGTTAAATACTAATACATCTGTTTGTATTATCATTCTTTAGTTAATTTTTAAAGGTTCTGAAGGTAAATTTTCTTTGAAAACTCATTGAATTTGTATAGAGTATTCCTTTATCTTTATATAATATTTTTTAATACTGCTGTTGTCATTTTTTAATCTTTTGTCCCTTATATCCATTATCTAATGTGTCATTTCTTTAAAATGTGTATGGACACAAAACTTAGGAGCCCCACTCAGTGATACAATGAGGATTATCCAACTTCCCCTCTGTGGTTTCTGTATTTAAAGCTGTGTGGACGAGTTCATAAATCACTCACTTAGCTAATGTGGATATCCTTTTTCGAGAAAATGACTATGGATTTGGAGGTGATGGTGATTGCAGAATGAAAGTAAGCACATTTTTCATTGTTATCATTGAGGCTGGTGTTGGCCACTGAGGACGCTTTTCAGGAAATGATGACTCCAGGGGAACTAAATAGGCTGGTCGACCTGAGGATAAATGGAAAATGCACTTAAATTCATTACATCTGTTGGACCTTCTTTTTAAGCTTCTTTAATGTGGCTGGATAAATGGTTAATTGAACATGCAAGGAAAAGGTCAGTTAAGTAAGGGAAAGGTCAGTAAATAAATTTAAGCGTTCGGTATCCATAGGTGACCGATTCGAACAAATAATCCCGAGATAACACATTTCAAAGAGCATTTGCTTCAGTGGGAGCTCTGTCACCCTTCACATTGCTGGCTACATCCTAGAAGCTTTCATATCTCTCATTTTGAAAGAGGCTGGTTGTGACCAATAAATTTGACAGTTGCATCATTTGAAAACTAGAAAGGCTTGACTGCTTAAAACACATCCACTGTCAGCGCTTTTTTAAACACTTCTGTTGCCTGTGGCGAGAAATGGCACGACAGAGTTTAGCATACACTTCTGTTTGTGCTAACAGATTGATTAAGCTCCATTAACCATAAAGATGGTTTTCTGCAATAATCAGTAAATACTTGAATGCTGGATCAGTAACCATAGATAATGCTAATTATTCCAAGCAGTTTTATTTATTTATTTATTGACAAAAGTACCTCACTTTAAGGTCCATATCATGGCTGTTGTGATGCTAGCTATCAAATCACATTATATGTATGCAGATAGTTTGTTTAGCTGAAATGGAGCCATGTTCTCTGAATATGTATATTTTAGGATAGCTGTATGGATATCTTTGGTAGCTATGGGCCTAAAGTTGAGGCTTATATTTTGTTTTGGCCTTGAAAAATCATGGACAAAACACTCTTACCTCAAAGACCACGTAGTTTCTTATTTATGTGCAGTTTCTCATTCATTGTTGGGCAGATGATATCAGAACCACTATGTCCAAAACACACTTTTACCTTGAGAATCATTTCGATCACTTAAAATATGTATTTGACGAGTAAGATATAAAATTAAACCATAAAGAAGTGATTTTTTGGAGTTGTACATTAGATTGAGATAAAAAATCCTTTTCTAATCTGACACATACACTTTTGTGGGTTAGGGAAACTTGGTAGTTTGGATTAAAATTACTTCAAATGTTGAGCTATGTTGACCTCCATCATCAAGATTACAATTACAACCATTTGGTTTTGTTAAGGCAGAAGTGCTTGTTGGATGGTAAGGTGGCTTTAAAGAACCCCTGTCCTCACTCACTCACTCCTTTTTGATGTTAGAATTTGAGGGGCTTTGCTTTGCCAAAACTGTATAAGCTGTCTAAAGGTGAGAACATATGCAGGGTTATTCATATACACTTCCATCACTTCATAATAAAGTGCAGCACTATAAATTTCTGAGAATGTGTTTCATTATCCCCTAATAAATGGTATCACATCTCTGCCCTCTCCATGATGGTCACCTTACAGGGAGGTCATTGTGGAAGAGGCTATGAACACTTATGCTTTTAGACGTGGCTTTTTCTTTTTCAGCATAATTTAG
The DNA here is from genome assembly GCA_029814665.1 of Acanthurus lineatus. Lineage (NCBI taxonomy): Eukaryota > Metazoa > Chordata > Actinopteri > Acanthuriformes > Acanthuridae > Acanthurus > Acanthurus lineatus. Next base: position 8,985,607 of record JAPZDV010000016.1, read on the forward strand.
CCCTGAAAGAACAATCACAGTCATTGTTACAAGAAAACATTGTACACTTTCTGCAGGAAACAGGTAGCAAACAGTTGCCTCACGCTTGAATAGTCACACTTTTCGTTGATTCATCCATCCACCCTGACCTCCTCCTGCTGCAGACTTTGTGGCTCTATAACATGTCCTTTGGGATTATAGGGCTATAATTCCTATGACCGCTAAGGGCTTTATCACTTTGTCGCTGCTATTTTTCTTCAGGGGACAGTTAAGAATAATATTGTTAGATTTTTTTTGTCACAAATATTCTCTAACTCAGAGAAAAGGGGTCAGATTTTCTGTTGTGCACAGCAAAAACTAAACCTGATGCATAACTGTTGATCGGCAAGGTAAATATGACATGTACAAGAGGAAATGAATCACTTAAACAAACTTCAGTGTGAACACTGGTGATAATTTGTTATTTCAATTTTCATAGTAAAATTCTCCAGATGAATGAAAACAGCAGAGTATGATATTGCTCTTTTACTATGCTACCCACTTGTTGTCCTCTTGTTTGAACAACAAACTGCAAGTTCACCCTTTAAAGCCATTCAGATCGGCCACCGGGGGAAAAAAAGAAAAAAAAAAAAAGTTTTGACGAAATCAAATTTGATACAAATTGCATTTGCTCCCAAGGAGGAGACATTGAAACCTTTTCGCAAGAATAAGCTGACAGTGATTTCATTTGTCTAAGTAGATAAATCATACATATTGAACTTGTCTCTCACGGCGTGTCACTGCTCAGACCTGATTTAATTTACCACTTTATGCTGGAGCAAGAAGCCACCCTTAAACATAGAAACTCTGAAGGTTACACCGTTTCAGCATTTTAATTAGTTGCATGCTTCTCCTCCCTTCCCTCATCCTTCAACCAGATGAGTTAGAGCGGCTGAAATTTCTTTTTTTTTCTTTCTTTCTGCATACTTTTCTGATGGGAACAGTGCTTACACTCTTACAAAACACAATATATTCTTGTCATTGACCTTTCGAGAGTTTGGACATCTGTGTTGTGGTGGGCGGTGCATCGACTGCTCATTATCAAGGCATTGCTTGATATCAAAGGAGAGAATTCAAACAGTGCCCTCGAAAAATGCTCCGTAAATTGGGTGGTGTTGGAGGGTTCAAGTGATGTGAGATCAATTGTATTGGAGTGTGGCGGTAACACTTATGATGCACTTTGCAGTGGGGTGGGGGCGGCGGATGCCATGTCTGACAAGAGGACAGAAGCAGTCACAGGAAAAAGCGGTGATGAAAGACAAACCATCAGAGCCCACGACTGAATACTGAAAGCTATATTTTACGGCTGCTATTCTACCAAATTGCTTTTGTGCGTTGGGGTGGCTTTTTAAATAATGCAATTGGTTAAAAGCTCTCTGTAAAGGCTATGCTTGCATAGCGTGGGAAGCTGGAATGGAATTGAGTGCGTTTTTAGGAAAGAGGGTTATAATTTATGCACCATTGAAATATGGCCACTTTGTGTTTTTCTTTGGCACTTCGATTCAACAGGGTTCAACATGTTCCCAATCTGTTTGAAGATGAGTTCAGAGACCCTTTGGTCCAATGTCTTTAATAACAGTCATTCAGATGAGTCTGGACTGTTTTGATAGCACGTTTTTTAGAGTATTATGATATGATGATGCCAACATGTGGCCTTTGCTTCATTTTGCCTTTTCAAACAAATTATTAAAATTCAAACTACTGGTGGAGCACAATTACTGACACAACAGTGTTTTGTACAGTTGTAATACTGATGCTAAGAGCAGCATGCGTCTCCCTCACCTCTGCCTTCTCCTGTGGTGTAATTAAAAGCTGTAAGTGGCAGTTGTTAGCATGGTCACGCATTCATCAGGGAGACGTAACTTGTTGACCCTCCCCACCACCGCTGATGCTGCTTCTCATTGGCAAAACACATGGTTCACCCTCTAGACAATGGCTGACAAAATGATGGATCAGTTCCTCCATATTGGCTTGCTGATCCATAGTCACCCCTCCCTTTGCCCCATACCGACACAGTGGATATTGGCATTTGCCACTCAGGTGGCTGGGCCCCCAAGTCCCATAACTGCTGATTAGTCAAATGAGTCCCGGCCTTTAGAATAATTAATGTTTAACACTGGGGTCTTTACTCTCTGGATGAACGAATGGCAGCGAGGTGAGCGCGGTGGTGGAGATTGGACAGCAGGGGCCTGGCACCCTGTGAGGAGGGAGGCTACAGCCTGATCGGTGCTAATGTTAGCCCAGGTTAACGTGCTTACGAGTGGCTACATGTCAGGGTTGGTGGAGGGATAACTTTTCTGACATTGAATGTAGCATTTAATCGCCCCTTAATTCATTTGTTTACTGCTTATTGAATCAACAGGGACATTTATAGCAGCAGGAAGTAAAAGGGGGCATGTGTGTTTTTCTGCCTTAATGACTCTCTAATGTGATTAACACTTTTTTTTCCTTTAGATGTTTTCTATGACAGCTGCACTGCGTTTGTCTTTCTTACTTGTTCTTCTTTGCTCCCATAGCAGCATGACTCTAGGGATTGCGGTATCGGCTTTGAGTCTGTTGCTTGACTGAAATGTCTCAATTACTGGATGGATCCCCATGCAAAGTTTCACAGACTTGATGGTCTACAGAGAATAAAACCAACTGACATCTGTGATCCCCACACTGAGCTTCAGGTACTACGAGCTGGTCGACTTGTTTTTGAATTAAAGCAACTTTTTCATAATTCAAAGAACAGTAAGGGGGCCCCTCTCCACTTTTTATTATATTAAAAGAACTAAAAGAACTGAGGATGATCCTAATTCATGGAAGAAATGTAAAGGATTTTTTTGGAGAGGCACTCTCTAAGCACAAAAGGAATCTATATAGATGTGTTGAACAGTCAAACAGTTGAACCAGTGCAGCAGAGAGAATGGCCATTTTAAAGAAAAAAACTGTTTAAAATGTCAGCTGTGTAAATAAATACTTGTAGCAGTTGCCTTTAAAATGTAAAAAAACAAGGATAACCCTTTAAATTGTTAGTGTATATCACACAGAAATGACATTTGCCAGCAGGAGGCTCCTCTCTGGGTGGCCTCGAAACAGTTTGCTCCAAAGATACCCACTTATTTGCATTTTGTGAATTTTCTCTACAACTGATGGATAGATTACGGTAAAAACTGGAAACAGAGCGACACTATGCCCAGAGAATGAATCCTACTAGCTGACTTTTCATCTTATTTTACCAGTTTGTTGAAGTTTTTTTTTTTTTCTTATCCAGTGGAACATCTGGACATTTACAAGATATAGCAACACAAACTTTTGGTACAGACATAAACTGAATCCCAACAACTTTTCTGATACTCTGACTTTTCCTCTGGTGCCACCAGGAGATTCACATCTGTGATTTCAGAGTAAATTGTCTCTTCCTCTGTTGGATTCCTGGTTTTGTGAACATAAGCGAGCCTCTGACTTTTAATCAACAGGTCAAAATTCTACTTTATCCAAATCTTTGTTTATATAACACTTTGGTTCTTTCAAGGACCAGCATTAGAGTCTCAGAGCTGCTACTGTAGCTGTGGTCTTTAATGCCTGGTTGGTTTTACACAATCACATAAAATCTGTTTTTTATTCCTTAAAATAATCTGTAGATTAATCAATAATTAATTCTATTAGTTTCATACATAAAATACATTCAGAATTTTTACCTTAAACCCTTTTTTACTAATCAAAACATGCTGATTTAGTACAAACCCTCTAACCTAAATGCGATCCCATTTGTCTGAGGCACTGATAAGACACATCTCTATGTCAAGGATTATAGAGGAGAACAAATAAACACGATGATAAAAATGTGCTCAAAGAAAAGTAAAAATTCAACCCTGCTCATTTTGTAAACACTGCATCTGAAAACCCCTCTGAATGACTCCTGGGTATGTTTGAATTGGATGTACTATTTTTCATTTTGAAGTAATGAAATATTTAAGTGGCAGACAGAAGTCTGTGCGACACGCTTGACCTTCAGAGCAGAAAGTCTGCCCTGTTATTACAGTTTTTATATGGCTGTTCGCACCTGCATGAGCACGGATATAAAAATATTTAATTACCCAATTAACTGAGGTGGAATATAACGCTATAGGAAACAGGTGAGGGAATGGGGCACACGTGACCAAATTTAACAATAGGGAAATCCATAGAGGAGCATAGATTAACAGCACAAATGAGAGTACACATTTTGTGTTCCAGTGTTGCGTTAATTTACTGTACATGGTTGCATATGGGTTGAGGAAAATTGAGGTGACATTCAAAAAACGTCAGATTTTTGTCATCATCCTGAGACAGTTTCACGTTGAGATGACACCTCTGAACGACACTGATGGAAGAATAATAGAGGGCTCAGTGGATGGGTACCAACGGGGCTCTGAAATGGCTAAGAGTCCTGTATTGTTTTCAGTTTGTAAAAAGGAAAGCAGTATGCACTGAGAGCACATTCTCTCATGAGTTCTGTCACTGCATTTCACCCATGATGTTATGGATTTATGGGGAAAAGAGAACATTCATATCCCAGATGGGGGCTCTAATGTGGCCAGATTCAGTTCATTATCGATTGTTCCTCTTTTAACTGCGCTGAAAGCGTTCAAAGGAGCGATGAGAAAGGGATTACTGTCAGCAGGTTGAAATAAAACTTTCATAGGAATAGTTTTCTATTCCTTAATGCTCAAAGCTACTTTGAAAGTAAAATTCCAAATTTACATTTCACGACACTCCACTTAGTGGACTGAAACTGTCCAGTCCAGTGGGTAGGAGCTCGACTGAGAACTCACAGGAATAAAGGATATTTTTTAATAAAATACACATTTTCTTTGTTTTATTCTTCACTGCACTTGCATAGGAGGTTAACTGAAAAATAGCTGCCCAACTTGCATGCAGTTTATGTTCAAGAAAACAGTACATATGCAAAGATTTACTAAAAAATTAAGTTGGCAAACTGCAACATCATTAAGCCAGTGCGAATCATATTAGTTATCAGGATTTTGCAAATGAATATAATCACAAAATACTTAATCTGCTTTAATTGTCTGTTGTTAATAAATCAAACAACACATTTCATTCAGGCAGCTTCACTGTTTCCCTCTGTCTTTCTTTTTTAAATGTGGGGTCAGACAATGGCTCACAAAGAACAATTTATATGGTAAAATCACAGTTGTATTTGACAGTATGTGTGTCAAGTAATTATGATGAACACAAAGGAAGAGGAAAATAAAAGAAAACCTTAATTGTAATCTGCAGTTCTGCAGGGGAACTCATTAGAATCAAAGCTGACAAAAGTCACGCGTTTCCTTTGGAAAAGGAAAGTTTTTTTCTGTCTTCAGCAGACATTGATTAATCCTCTCTTGAGGTGTTTGAAGGTCCATTCATAAAAAAAAGAGTCTCCTTTCCACAGACTTTATGGGAGAGATTTATCATGTTTTGATTCGTTAAAAGACTGCTGACTTGAAGTTGTCAGAGAAACCCATTTGATCATTTTTTCACCGTTAACAGTTTTCTAATAAGCACACTTGTGCTGACTGCAGACAAATTCAGCCACAAAATGAAATCTTTCCTTTCATTATAACTTGAGCTAATATAAAATTGCACAGGAAAAAGACATAAGAGCTAATAGACCAAAGTACCATCAGAGGACATAATAGGCTGCCAATATTTGGATTAACAGAGAAGATACTAATGTTACTATCAATGGCTGCAAAAACACAGACAAAAAAAACTACATTATGTGTAATAGTGGCACTATGAAGACAGCCATGAGGCTCCTAAAACAAAAGAGGTTTGTTCCCTTGGTTTTGCTCAGTATATACCATAAAAACAAGCCAGCAGTTTTTGATATCTGTTTAACATCAACTGAGGTTCAAAACTGCTCAAGACTATAAAGCTAATTATGCAAGCTAATTTTATGGTTATCTTTACAATACATTATGATGTTTCTTGACTGTGAATTAAACTTTCGGACAGACAATTTTTAAAGGGCAACGCATGGACAGAGTGTGACACAAACATCAAAGGTCACCAGGGGTTAACTTGTCAGAATTTGGCACTTTCCCATTTTCTTGCACTAGCATTCAACAGCTCTCCAGAAAAAATGAAAATTTATCATACTTGCTCCTCTAAAAATTTCTTTTGAATTTTGCCATTTCAATTATCCTCTTCTAATACAATACTCAAAATGCACAGTAAAATATTTTGATAGAAACAAAAACAATAAAAGCTAATAAATAGAGAGATAATAACTGAATGTAACGACATAGAATGCCTAGTGAGGAAAAAATACAAAACAGGATATTTAAAATGGAGTTTAAAGCATTATAATTCATCCTTTAAGGCCCATTAATATCCGTAACAAATTTCATAGATATCCACCTCATAGGCACCTAAATATCCGAGCATCAGATGTGTCAACTTTGAACACTGCTGCTAGGAATGAAAAAGCGTGTCACAATGCAAACAACACATGCATTAATGCATTAAGTGCTTCCAGCAGTTTATTCGTGTCAGTTCAAGGGCTTTTAGACACCCTTATTAGCTTGCGTTAGCTAAGATTCCCAACAGATCATACAGTAAAAGCTCTGCAGTATCACTTGCTGCGAGGACACACCATCCCCCTCCCCCCCTTCTGTATCATGTAACCCTGGGCTTTTCGCAGGATGTCTGAAATGACATTTTATGGGCATGTATCAGGCCATGGAGTGTGAATCCCAAGGAGATCCCATGACAGGAGCATGATCAGGAATAGATTAACACTTTCACCCACATCCCAGTAGAACTGAAAACATAAAAGACCTAATCTTATAGCAGGATGTAAAGCCAACATCTTGCATATTAATAGACTTTCCAGTGTGTCAACTATACATCTTCACCTTGTCCTTCTGTGACAGCCAACAAGAACGATAACCAAAGAACAAATTTGTTTCTTTTGTCTGAATAATAATATAATGAGATTACAAAATGTGATGCTAAATATTTACAAGTTTAAGTTATTGATGATGGGTGTTAGAGGCAAACTAAAAGAAGATTTTGTGTACACACAGCGTGCATCATACAGCATCCATTTGGTAGATTTGGAAAGCAGTCTTACCCAAGCCAATTTGTTTGGGAGGACTAATGCCAGACAGCTGCGCAATTACACCTCAGCACAAAGCTAAGCCAATCTACTATAGACAGTAATGGCTTGCATTGATATGCCTGTGTCTGTCTGAACAGTACCCACACACTGAATTGTCAACATAATGTCACACTCACATCTCAGGTTGAGCGGTGTAGCGGCGTCCTTTTTTTTTTTTTCTCCCCCAGCGCTTGTTACTTGATAATGAAAGAGAGATGATGGCAGCGAAATGCACCCATATTAATCTCTCAGCATTTTCTACCATGACAGCACAATTTTCAGTGCCTCCTCGAATCATCAGCCGCCTTAGTGTATACGTCTCTCACAGCAGATGCAGAGTACGCTTGCATCTCCCAGATCCAATTTGGATATAATGTTTAAGACTTGTCATTGTAAAAAAAAAAAAAAAAAAGGAGATAGAAAGAGGGAAAGAGAATCCGTCGACAAGCAGCAAACTTTGAAAAACATTAAGGATTTGAATTCTGAATCTGTCTTTAGAGTTAAATTGCACGAGTTTGGTTACTGCTGCAAGAGTTTTATGAATATAGACTTTTAATGCATTTCTCTATATCTGAGTGAAAATGGATATAAACACACACTAATGGGAAAATGACTGATTGAGGGTTTAAGCTACTCAGAAAAAAAATAAGCTATTTCCTGGTCTGTTCTAAATACTTGCAGCTTCATTATTTTCTTCCACAAAATTGAATGCAGCCCAGAATACTCCTTTTCTTTCTGCAGCGTTCATCTCTTTTCTTTTCAGATTCAGTGCATCTTCGAATTGAATTCTTATAGGCTTAATGGACAGAGTGGCTGCATCTTGCTATTCCTTGTACATAGAAGATCATGCACAGTATACAGGGTGCAAAGCAGGTGTATTGAGAGTTGAAGTCACATGTCTGGTCTCAGAATAAGATTATAAGAAGGCAACACATTAAGAGAGCAGAGAAACTAGCCCGGCTATAAAAGGATGGTCAAGGGATATTCTACGTTTTTCATGTTGTAAACTAGTCCCATAAAACTACTAAAATTAACAATAGATTGATGCCGCAAATGCTTGCTATTTTATGTGTATCCAAAGCCTGAATAATTTGCACAAGATAACATGGTTCTTAATCAGATGAAAATTGGTACAGTGTTTTGTATTGTGAGTTCCAAATAACATGATTTTGCTTTTCAAATATTACAGAACAGCAATTTGTGTATTCACTAACGCCTCAAAATAGTCCACAGACAGAGCAAAATTTACTCTTGTCTATGATAAATGTTAATACATGCGGTGCCCAGATGTTTTATGAACTTGTTAAGCTTGTTTTAAAAATTAAAAAAAAAATTTACTGTGTCATCTGTTTTTAACTATGCATTATCTGGCTTTATAGCTGCTGAATGCTTCACCAGCTGGACGTTAACTCCCTCTGTCTGCCGTCGCAAAGTGAGTAAACAAGAGCTTTTTTTTGCAGTTGAACCAAGATACTAAAGTTTCGGACTATAGTCTGAATCAATGTATATGCACTGTAGGTGTAAGTATGTAATTGGGTGACCAAACAGTTGACCTTCTCCTCCCTTTTTGCTATCTATATATTACTTTTTTGCAAGGGCACCATCACTGCATCTTGGCATCACCCAAGACAATACTGATTGTATTAAGCAAATACAAACTAGCCAATGCACTTTCTCCCTCAATAGGAGAGTAGCAATGTTAGCAGGCAGACCTGTAGAAATACAGCAGTCTGTGCTTGACTATCGGCTCATATCACCAAAATAATGAGCTGAAAGTTGCAAAATAGTTGAGAAATCCACAAAATTGGGTGATACTTCTCTTTGTTTTGCCACAACAGGGAACTCCGAACACGATATTGCGGCTATAGTTATATTTGTACAAGTGAAGCCCTCTGCTGGGCTCTTTTTGTCATACGGTCAACAAAAAAACAGCAAGTGAGAAATGGTTTCATGTCTTGGTCTGAAATAGTTTGCCACTATTTTGAATCTTACAGTTTTTTTGTTTAACTTTTGCTTGCTAGCTTGCGTGATTTGCCTCTTCTCCAGTTGTTGATTTTGTGGCAGGTGTTGAATGCAGGTTTTCTAATGCAAGCAAGTTAACCAATGAACATGACAATGGTGTTTAATATGCAAATAGTTTATCTACTTATACTTGTATATATACTTGTACTTGTATCCTGTAGAAATGGACATAAATCATAATCTGGTAATGCATTTTTGATCTTTTAAATATCTGGCCAAGTCAGAGCTTTTTTGAACATCTGCCCTCACAGTCTAACTTTATATTGAATTTCTAGAGCTTGAAAATGACTGAGGCTTTATCCGACGCCGACCTTCCTCTGTGACATCAAAGTGAGTAGCGGGCTAAGAAGCCACTTTTCAGCTTTGTCAGTTTGGAGTGACAGGGATGCCATGTAAAGCGTAATAGTCGGCCACGTTGTCTCTGTAAAAGACAACGTAAGTAGCAGCAGCAGAATTATAATGCCGTTCTGTTTGCTTTTGCTGTCTCCAATGGCCAAGTTTTTTTTTTTAAAGAATCAATAGGAATAAGCCATTTCGGACTAACAGCTTCTCAAATAATGTTGTTTTGCTGTGCTGTAGAGGTTCTGGGATTGGCTTTCTGTCTTACTCACAGGTGTAGAAAAAATGAGTTGAGACTGCAGATTTAAGGAGAAAGCAGAGGGAGCAACAACAATAACACTCCGCTGCGGTTCTGACTTTAGGTAAAGACTGGACTGTGATATTTCCCATAAAGGTTGTCTGCCTTTCTCTGTTATCTCCCCTTCTGCTCACTCAGTCTCTTATTCACACTTTAGCTTTCTCTGCCTCTCCCACACCCTATTTCCTGGGACCATTCTCTGACAGGAAACATTACCACCATTACAGATCACTAGATACTGCTCGCTGGATGTCAAAAGAATCAGATTGATCACATGGCACGACAGAAGTGTTGCACTATGGCAGAGGGGACCGTCAAATGGCAGAAAATAATAGGATGCTTGCAAGGCCTGACAGATAACTTGGAAGAAGCTATACAATAGGCGAGCAACGTTGCTGAGCTCAACAATGGAACAAGCAGGAAATGGCTTTACATTTCAGCCGTCCTCTCATTTCAGCTGACATCCCAGATAGCATATGTCAGACTGTATGCAAGGATACGGTGAATCACGGCTGCAGGCAGCAAGTGAACTCCTATTACAGCCCAACCTGCAAAATGTGCAGATATAAGTAAAACTCAATAGTTATTTCTGGGTGCTCGCAATACAGGACGATTTCCTGATTTATGCTCAATTAGCTTTTAATTAGAAATCAATCTCATTTGAATAAAAACATCAATCCTCATTCAAAATAAGCTATTTATCTGCAATTACAAAACCCATTAAAGCATAATTAGACTTTCACACTATCATGATAAAACAGAGCATTTCTCATGCACGGTCTTCAGCGCAGAGTAGTGTTGTGTCATTTTCTCCAGTGAGGGAGCCACAATGGTGAAACATCTCTGGAGCAGAAATGATTAGTCAATCAATTGATTAGTAAGTCAACAGAATACTGAAATGAAAAAATGTTAGTGATTAATCTTGTGGGTTGATGTTAAGAATTGCAATGTCAGTCAGTTGCTAGAATAGTACAAAAAAATGCTAAGATGATTAAAAGGAATAAATGCGTTTCAAATCAGCATAGAACTTAATATTAAAATAGTGAAGAGTGTAATAAAAAGAATAGTTGAAATTTATCATTAAATGTTTATCACTAAGAACACAAAGTCAAACTGTCCTCAAAATCTCAAGTATTAAACACATTAAGTGAACATACTAATTCATTACCATTAGCTTGTGGTAATAATTAGAATCAGAAGCATCAGATTAAGCTAAGACAGAAGTAAAAGGCACTCTCAAATTATTTTTGGACAGACAGAGTTTCCCCAAGCGATCACAAGGAAACTCTTAACATCAACATGCTGGACTTATTTTTTCCTTTTAGATCTGTGTACATGACCCTGGATCCCCTCAGGCCATTGCACCCAGGCTGTGCCAAATTTTTGTACCTCTGTCCAGAAAATATGTTCCCATATCCCCCAAACTTCTGTTGGTTAAAATTTGAAACACAAGGGTTAATTGATAAGTTCATGGCCTTGTAGAGGCAGTCGATTTTAGAAAACGTAGTTTCTTCGTAAAAGCTGCCATCTTTGACCTCCAGAAATTGGTCCACAGAGAGAATGATATCATCATCACTGTCAAAGTGAAGAACCAATGAGCTTCTTCTCCAATGCGGGAGTCATCTGAGTGGCCAAACCGGGTGAACAGGGAAGGTGTGGGAGGAGTTTAGATCTGCATTACTGGATGACCTCGCAAAAGGTTGATTTTATCCATTTTCCCAGAGTTCAGTAACTAGAAAGAAAAATTGGGATGGGCATTTTTCACTTTATTTTTTGGACATTTTCAGACCAAATGAGTCATTAAGAAAGTAATGCACACTTTAATCAATAAAGTAAGTATTCTGTTGTTGCAGTCCTGCCCGTCCCGTTTATTTGTTTGACATGTAAGATGATTTACAACGTGATCAATCGTGAGGACGAAAATTGCATAAAGAGTTGCCAAACCAAGCAGAAATATAAGGAAAACAAACCTCTGTTCGTTGAGCTTAATGACCATTGATTTCCATTGAAAGTGTGATGGTGAAACGAATGAACAGATTGTGAAATGCTTCATCTGCTGAGCACAGTCAATTCAGCGCGGCTATGAGATTGATCACACTGTACATTCCGTCTTCTAAATGTCTCGAGTGTCACATCTCGTCCGTAAAGCACCTTGTGCTGTACATTTGTTACAGCAGTATGTCCTGCAGTAAAACCCACAGGCCTCTCCTCTGTGTGTGGGCGTTGGCGGCGCCCCCCCTCCCCTCCTGTCATAAAAAAAAAGGGAAAAAAAACCCACAGCGCTAGCGCCGTTTAACCTTGAGCTGTTGCAACTCGGGCACATATCACCTTTGCAGCCCCCTTGGCTACTGATATAAATCAAAATGTCCGCCGCTGTTTTAGGATGAATCAGCAGTTTTGAGGGGATTGATTGAATTTTATCTTGATTTCATAAAACATTTAGACAAACCAATTAAAGAGGTGGCTGAGTGCAGCCACCAGCCCTTAATCCATCATGCTGTCAAGGGGATAAAATCAGATTGACACTAATGTAGTCGATATGTTGGTGTATTTGCAATCTGGTACAATAAAGTGGAAGTTAATTAGAGTAACCCGAGGAAGAAGTCATGATTGGTATGAAAATCGCAGCAACTTGACAACAAGCCCGGATTATTTTAGGGCATGAGGTGTAAAGTTTTAACCATGTTGCTCAATCACGCACGCTTTCACTGTCCTCTTTTAATTTCCCATGCATAACACCTCACAATGCAGCGAATGCATCACAGGCCGACAGTATTTTACTGCAGTGCGGTCCGAATATTATAAGATGGATGGCTACTGCACATTCTCCTGCAGGACTGGATTTCTTGGCCTTGTCCAGCAACTGCAGGTGAAATACAGCATGTCCATTAACATGCAGCGGTTTCTCCCCGGAGTTAACAGCGTACTCCCACAGAACTCCTTCTCCCTTTGTTTTAAGGCAGGCTTCTTAATTACTAGCTGTCCCATTCAGGTTGTAAATGGCCCTTTATTGCCATTCTGTAATCAGAATAAATCCTCAAGCCTATTCACTGCCCTGATGCCCCTTCATTGATTTACAAATGACCCATGTATTATTAATCCGATGTTTTTCCCCCTTTTCACCTCATTATAAGCCCTATCTGCAACTAAAGGACACCTCGCTGCAGAGTTATCACACCTAACGGTGTTTGTCCAGAAGTCTCTCCAAGGTTTGTTTTTTTTTCAGTATGATACTGGTGTTGTGTTGATAACAAAGAATAGGCAAAGGAGTGTGTTGATATCAGTGCCTCCCCCTTACAGTTAATATAGAGCCTATCACTTATGTCTGCTCCTTTGTGCATCCTCTCTTTTTCTTTAATCTTTGTAGAAAAGACAACAGCGGCGAATGACATGAAAAAGCTGTATAAAATGTGGGTTTTGGCAGGAAATTAAAGTTTATAGCCATCTGTAGCAGTGCAGGGGAAGTTTTAAGAGGATGTTTTTTAGAGGAAACTAACACAGAAAAACAGACTTGAGCTACTTGGTGAATGATGTTGGACCTTAGGGCTTGATGGAAAGTAATTTGCTAACATATTTCTACGACAGAAATGTCCGATTATGGCTAAGTGTGAAATAACACTCTTCAAGTCAAGTCACTATGTGTTGTCTTCTATATGTCCAGTGGAGCATATGCAGTAATTCAATTAAAACTTTTTTAGTGTTTTACAGCATTTTAAGATTTTAAGAAATCCAAAATCTGTCAAGAGAATCTGCCAGAAATGACTCTTAATATGTCAAAGACGTGGAGAAACGCAATATTCTGCAAGATAAAAAACTATAAAATCCAGAGGGCCTTTTCATTTAAAACTGAGCAAACAACTCACAACAGCAACAGTGGCTCTAAATGAAACTGAAGATGCTTCTCATAGAGATGCATATCAGTTCCACAACTGAACCACTGAACCGGCCAAACACTGGAATTAACAAAGACGTCTTTAATGACCCTTTAGTTTCACATTACAGCCTGAAATGAGATCATAGGAATGATAGAGGCTCTGATCAATGCCTCAGCGGAGCACTGAAATTAATAACAGTCATAGCTGTATTGACAAAGCCTTTGGCAGATAAAAGCTTTCTGCAGGAGAATCCAAGTGAATATAATTCATTAAGTCAAGCCTCCTATCTTCATCGAGCTGTGCAAGCTTGTAGCATTTTTTGCAAAACAACACGGTCTGACTTTACTTTTAAGTATTTCGCTTGCATTAAGATAGTTGTCAGATTGAGGGTGTAACTTGTAGAGGAGTTAAATGTTAAGAAGATTACGGACCAGCAGGAGCTGCAGCGCTGCTTAATATCAAAGAGTTAATGCTGAAAGCCATTCATCTGCTATTTTAGCCTGTTAGATAATAGTAAGAAGGTGTTACAGGACAGTCTGTGTTGAAGCTGTGTTAAATTAGAAGACTGTCTCCTGCATTGCCTTGAAAATGTAAAAATAAGTACACTGTATAATTTTTTATGTTAGAAGAGGAGAAATTTCTATTTAAATCAGATCAAACCTGAACTTTAAAGAACATAGTTTCACTTTTTTTTTAACAAGTGACGCTCTGCAGTCGTTTCATTGCACAAGAAATGTACAGACACTGAATGCAGTCATCAATTCTAATCAACACGCCGCCTCAAGTCCATTGTGCTCACAGTTTCATCTCCTTCAATTACCACGGCAAATTGGCTTTGAAGCCCGAGAGTCAACTGAAGCGCTTAATTTTTAAGCAGCATTATGAAGGTGGGCGTGGTATGCATTGGTCACATTAACTAATTTATTATCTTTAATGATATTGTGTTTGAAGGAGAGAGATGTGTCTGTGTTTAATATTACCTGCAGTAGATTTATTGTTTTGGAGTCTTTGCATTTAAAAGTGGGGAAGTGGTTTGTTAGCATTGCACACCACATTTTGGTGTTGTTCAAACAATGAATAACAAAGAGGGGCTCAAGGAATTTTTTTTTTTTTTTTTCCCCCGTATGGAGAGCAAAGAGAGCACTGCAAAGAGACACTTTGCATATCCACAATCTGTCAGAGAAATAAATAAATCACCGCAGCGCCTCTTCAAAAAACAAACAGCTGTCAAAAAGTCACTCAGGGGCACCTCACACACACATACACACACACACACACCTCTACACCTCTTTCCCCCCGGAAATAAAATCCCAGCAAAGAGGATTCTTTTCATTGTAATCCACTTTTTTTTTTTTTTTTTTATTGCTCCATTCCTTTGTATGTTTCCATCTGAGAAACAAATCAAGCAAATAACATCCTTGGAGGTGTCTGTGTTTTAATGTGATGTCTGCTGTGCGGTGTCTCACTACAAAGTAATCCTTCTGTAGCCCTAGGATATGCCTGTGATCTCCACTTTGAGAGAGCCAAGGAGACTTAGCAATAAAAATGTCATTATTATCTTGTAGTACCTTGCACTAAATGCAAATAACGTAAATTAAAGGGGAGGGAGCAGTTTGTAAACAAATAAAACAGTCAAAGATGAAAGCATAAAAATGTTCCTTCCTTTGTTTTCTAAGTAGTGACGCAAGTTGATTTTCATGTCCTCAGCTTCTGAAACAGGAAGAACTCTGTGGATTACAATCTGAATGATAAACTAAACCTGCTGTGTTTGAATAGTCTGAACAGTGTTCATGTCCTGTTTCCAAGTCTTAGTTTCTTTTAACAGAGGCTACAAACTTTTCTTTCTTGACCTTTTTTTTCTCTCTTTTTACTTTGAGTAAGTATTTTCAGTGTCTAAACTTAAATAAATCTTGTGTAGATCAATAGTAAAGCAAAAAAAACAGCCTCATGAATCATTTTCGTAATGATCAGTCTTTTCGGTGTTTGTATTAAGGCACTGAGAAATCGCATCCTGCTGATGGGGTCATCAGATTAGAAAACATATAGGTTGTTTTTTGGAAGGAAATGACAGTGTATTTTGTCATTGAGTTTGAAGAACTCTTGACCATCAACACCATTTGTTTTCAAGCTGTTAGCAATCAAATATGATGCTTCGGTGTAATTATGTAGCTGCTGAGAGTGACCCAAAAACAACATGTTAAAGTGACCCCTGGAGACGGAGGGAATTATGACTCCTGTCCATCAGGAGCAAAGGAGGACGCAGTGAGGCATTTTTAAGATTAAAAAATTATACATCAGTCAATTCTGTTGTTATGTATGCGGTCTCTTCCTTTTAAAATACCTCAAGATTAGAAAATGAAGTGTGCACCAGCCTTTACAGAACAGTACCCAATTACACATCTCTATTTTTTTGTTTAATTTAATGTGTTTGGACATAATTTTATCCATTTTGTAAATGTGTCCATGTCTGAAAGGTCACAGAGGCAGTTGACAGCGCTCCCCGTGTCTTGCGGTAAGGTGCTCTGTAAATAGCTCCATCCAGTCTGACAACATCATTTTGATCTGACATCAAGATGACTGCAGGCTCTCTGTGGTGCTTCACACCTCCACTTAATGGAGTCACTTAGCCATGCAAATCTAGGTTATGCCGAGAAGTCATGTCTTTAAGCATCTGAAATAAGGTGCATGAAAACAAGGAATACTTCTGAAAACACTCGATCAAATAGTTGTTTCTACGTGTTCATTCATGTACTACTCGCTAGACAGACAGCAGTGAGGAAAAGCATAAAATTACGCCGTGTGAACAGGAAACATCCCTCCTAAAATAAAAATTAGACTTGAACAAATTCATTTTTGAGCTCTTTCAGTCTGGTATGGTTTTGTAGCTGTTAAGAGAGCAAATTAAGCTGTTAAGAGAGCAAATTAAGATAAAAAACTAACCTTTTTTAACATTATCGTTCAGTTCTTGTCTTCCCCTCAAGGTTAAATAGAAGTAACAGAATACAGGGTGTAGTATTTAGCCCTGGGCGGGTTAAAAACCATTGGACCTTGTTGTCAACAGATGCCCCTATTGTTCTGACTGGCTGCAGAAAAAAACCCTGAGGCGTCGGCGCATCCCCTGACGCTTCCTGTCCCGGGGTTTTAAGAGCAAGTCACTGTTGAGTTTAAGCTGGTGCTCTCCATCAGCTGTCAGAGGCAGGAACACCTGTTTTGACATGTGATTGGGTGCGTGGTGAACAGTGCAACACACAGTAGAGGTTTGATGTCGGCAGTGAAGGGCAAAGGCATTTTTTGTGTCCACTGATGATTCGCCATTCACAGGACTTGTTGATTAGTTTAGTAGAAGTGTCCGATTTTGCTGTTTAAATATTATTTGTAGAAGTTAAAGAACATGCTATAGAGCAGGTCAGTATAGGATCCTGCAGAACTGTGATATTTAATTTAGAGACAGCTATTTCTGGTTGTTGAAAACTTGATATGTGGGTTCCAACACTGAGTACTCTAAATTTTGGACCGTAATAGGAATTTATTAACTGCACGAGTTGCCAATTTAGCTCTCAGCTGATTCTCTTAAAACTGCAATGCAATTTTTTTTTAAGAAACAGACTCAATTTGCAGTTCACATTGAGACATAATGGACTTTGCAGGCTATTTTAAAGATAAATAAATGCTCTCTTTCATCCAGCGACAGCTTGACCTCTATTGTATCAAGTTCGTTTCTTGTTGCTATGGTGTTGGAAATTACAAAATCCATTTCAGCTACTTCACTGTGATCTTTATTCGGATTGAATTTTTACACTGAAAAGGCCACAACTGGCATCTTCACCTCGAGATGCGGCTCAGCATGCAATGCAAAGCAATTCTTAAGTGTCACTCAGTCATACTGTTTTTCCTTGCTGTGTGCTCTGAACGGACGGAGAGAAAGCGGCTCACGCTGTGGACTTGTGCAGTGGTGTGTCTGTATTTATGGGGACTGGTGGGCTGGCTGTTAGAGGGAGGCATTTTGAATTATGGATCCCTCTCCACCCCGGCCTATTTCACAAGTTTAGGCAGTCTAGTGTGGAAAAGAAAGTGTGCATTTATTTTTTAGAGGTGAGCAGGTGTGTGGTAGCTGGGTTGACAAGCTCCTTTGAGGGTTACATACAGTTTAAAGTATATAACACCCATACAGACCGACAGTGATTACCAAAGTACTAACAAGGTTTAAATGACAGTAATACATCAATTCAGTTTTGTCCTTTTTGAGTAGAATTCCATGTTTTTAACCCTCTAAAGCATTATTTATGTTGTTCATGGAGCAGAGATTAGGTGACATATTTTCATAGAATACAAAGCATAACTTCATGGTCACACACGTGTGAATGCAAGCGATCAACTGCAAGTCATGCTCAACTTGGGCACAGCATAATGATGCATGAATCCAAATACTGCTGATAACTCAGCTCGGGGATTTTGTTTTAAAAAAGCGACCTGAAACAAATCTAGCAACTTATTAAGTCATCATAAAAGGTAAAAAAAATAAAGTTAAGTATATTATTCCCCCATGCATTCATGCTGCTCAGGGTAATGCAAGTCATGACTCTGTTTTTGACTTGTTTTTGAAGCCAGCCTCAAGTGGCCACTCGAAGAACTGCAAATTTTCTCACTTCCTCATTGACCTCCTTTTAAGCCCCGAGGTTTGTTGCATGGTAATGTTAAGACACTGGGATGCAAGTCATTGCATTACAGCCTATGCCTGTATGCATGGTGCATGATATCTCTGAAACCAGTTTCAACAAACCTTTGCTAGAGAGAAAACGGCATGGGCAAAAATTTTAATTTCAAGTGAAATGAAGTGGAAGAATAAAAAAGTATGAATAGAAAATGTGAGGAAGAGAAAGCACAGGGAGGGAAACTCAAATAAAGTGAAAAAAGTTCTGGCACATCAATCCTCTTGGCCAGCTGTCGGAGGTGACATTTCATTAGTACATTTTGTCAATAGAGAAATCGTCTGCAGAGAGAGCGGTGGGGCGCGAGTAACAAGGAAGGACAGAGACACACAGAGATAGAGAAAACCTATGAGGGTGAGGAAAAGAGCGCAGTCCTTTTTCATTAGACCCATCGTGATTCCAGCAATGGAAATTACCGACACTGTGGCTATAGATGTAATGAGTGAGAAGGTGGGTGTCCCTCTTCCATTTTAAGTCTCTATCAATCATTCTTCCTTCACTTTTTACCCCCTGCCGATGTGGCATCGCCAGCCCACATGTCTTCCTGCCTGCTCGGGGTCCAAGAAAACTGTCGTTCATCCTTTCCTCCAACAGCCAAGTAGCAGAAACATTTGAAGGAAAATCACCGGCATAACGACTTCTGCCATTTCCCATAACGTCCTCATCCATCAATTAAGAGCTTTCCAATAAGTGGGAGATGGATATGGCAGAATAAGGCCAGACTTTTTGATGACTATAGCACAGAGGGAATCAAGGGCCCCACTGTTCCCCCTTTGTTGGAACGTAATCACAGCAGGTACTGCAGACAGTTTGAAGCAAGACGGGTACTGTTGATCACAAAACTCATACACTGCACACACCAACAATAACTTATTTTCACCACTGAATGAGTTCAAAGTGGTGGGGTTTTTTTTTCCTTTCAAATGTCAAATACTGAGGCAGTCAGAGTGACATTGAAGCTTTAAATATCTGTTTTTTTAAGCTTAAGAATTTCAAAAAACCCTTGGGTCAACTTTTTTTTTAAATCAATATAGTGTCTTGTCTATAAATTGCAAATGATTCATTCAATTTCTTATTTCAGTGTTTATGAAATAGTTGTTGAATACTAGTTAAGACTATGTATGGGTCCGAAATCTGTCCCTTGTTCACTATTCTGTGCAAAATAAAGTCAAGGCAGGTTACGCTTTAGTGAGCAGTAAAGTAGGTTTGAAGTAAGTTCTTCTTAGTCTGTCTTAACATGCCTGCTTCTACAAGACATGAAAAAGAGGCCTGACAAAAATTTTTGAGCTCTTTATGACTAAATGATCTTATTTAAAACAGGTGTAGTGCTTAATCCCATAGTCTTTGATCATCTCTGCAGTTCAACAAAACTAACTGTAACACTTCGAATAACTCCCTCTCTTACTCATTTAAAACCATCCAGATGTATAAATAGAAGCACAAACCTGCCAGATTCGACTTCCAAGTGTTCCAACCCTTCACAACCCACTTAGCCCATATTCCCCCAGCACTTCAGCGCAGCCTTTGCTTTTGCTCGTTCAACAGGGATCCATTGGGCTTCTCGTTGACTTCTCCTAAACTGCCTGCGCTTAGAAGCTCGCAAGATGCACATCATAGGCAGCAAAAGGGGAGAAGTCGTCAGTTTTCAGTCTTTTTAAGTGCGAGAGCGGAATACCTTGAGGCTCTCGCCGTGTGAGATGGCGTTTCCAGATCGAGACATTCCTCCTCCCCATACTCGCCCTTTCATGTTGGTCCTAGAAATGTTTTTTTTTCTCATCTTATTTGCCCATCATGCTCCACGGGGTCTGCAGCATGCTGGGACACACAACATGAGAGATAGCAAAGAGTCAAAATAAAACAAAAAAGGCTGTGTTGAAAAGCTTTCATTTAATTGTTCAAGGTTTGGGGCTGAGAAAGGGGCTGAATACAGAGTCTTCAGATAATTAGACCTTTTGGGGTAAACAAACACAGCACTCCACTGTTTTGGAGCAATTGGCGCCGTCTAGTATGTTAATTTGCATCACTTGACAGTAGATAAATAATAATTAAGTGGCGATAATCAGGATGAATGTGGGGGATTTGTGTTATCCCTGAGAGACCTTCACCCCTGAGGATTCATGTCCATTGGTAAAAGCTTTTTTTTTTTAGTTTCATGCTTGTTGCTTCAGACACACTGACCAGTTCCTTTATTGTTCAGAGAGAAATTAGCATGCTGAAAACAAGCAACAACAGGTATGCACAGTATCTCAAGTCCCTCATTCAGCTCGTACAGAAACAGCACTGTGTTGTTTCCCAACAATTAATTTGAAATTGATGAGACAGAGAAGGGAACGGCTTCATTTATTAAAAATTTCAAATGGTTTGATTGTTGAACTCGAGTTATTTAATGGCAACATTAAATAAGAGAGAGCTGCCAGGTCTTTTTACGGTGCTGCTTCAGAACATTTATTGCAAAGGTATAAATCCCTTTCAAGTGAAAAGAAGAAAAGGCAGCTGAAGGTGAATTGCTCTTTTCATATTGCTAATTAAATGTGTCAGGTAAGGGTTCTGTTTCAGAAAGATAATATATTGTTTTTTTTGGCAAAACTAATAAGATACTGAAATTTGACTCTTTAACAAGTCAAGGGAAATATTTGTGAATACACAAACGTGACCATTGCTCTGTTTATTAGGAATGGTCATTAAAGTTTAAATTTCTAGGTATGTTGACTGTAAAGCTTTGATGACTGATAATCTCTTCGAAACCTCAGATGTTTTCTGCTTTCACACACACAAAGGGAAAATCAGAGAACTGGGAAATGTTGGATGTTTTTAGTTGCCAGTTGGAATTTGGTTTTAGGGGCTTGACATGGGCAGAATCCTTAAGTCAAACGGGATTTCAGTGAGCTGTTGATGTACAATAAGTTATAACTCTCATGATTTTGTCATCATGTTAGCCTTGATCATCGAGAGAGTTGTCCACATAGCTTTTCTGTAACAGTGCAGAGGAATTGGTTCGACAGAGCCCATTTTTAAGCTTGGACAGTGAAAAAAAGGAGCTTGTGTTGTGTGATTGTTAGGGCACTAAGCCCATAATGAGATGAAAATTACCTTCCAAAACAGTGCTGTGGGGAGGTGTGTGTGTGTATGTCGTAGAAAAGCCATTTTAAGGTTTCACTGAAATTGAAGAGAAAAAAAAAGTCTGTTTTCCCGAACTTGGGTCTTATTTTTCTAATTTTTTAACCATAATTTGAACCACCTTTTTTCAGTTTTGATAACAGCATATGCACTGAAATAATTGCTCGTGGTGTGTAAACAAAAGGGGATGTTCAAAACAAAGTCTGACAGGACTTAAAAAATGAAACAGGTTGCAAACTAGACAACATTTTAGTCTGATAATATAAACCAATTTATTAGGAAGTAATTTTTAAAAAGATTAGCGGAAGCAAGTCCTCATAATTCTTATTAATTGCATAAAAAATGATTGTTGTGTCCCAAGACTGTCACCTAGTAAATACAGATTCTGAGCAGGTTTGAGAATGGCTGGTGTTCTTATTGTAAGAGAAAAAATAAACTTAAACGTGAGGCTGTGCTTAGTTACAGAGGGGGCTTCTTGCGTATGCTACATTAGCATGCTAACATGCTCACAGTGACAATGACACACTAATGCTAAGCAGAAATAATGTTACCACTTTGACTTATCTTAATTGAGCTTGTTGGCAGATATGATTTTCTAATTCGTGTAAGTATCTGTACTTAGCATTACAGCAGAGAATGATGGGATTGTTATTGGTTTTGGTTCTAATTCTTTCAATTTTGACCTGATGGTTGCGCTATAATGATAATGGAGGACTCACCCAACTGAATCAGAGTTTATCTTGAACAAAATTGTGTAGATATTCTACAAAAAGTCAGAAGGCCATAATAGTCCTTGTGATTCATTGTTTGGAAAAGAGCCAGTTTCAAGCTAAGCCGTTAGCATGGTTAAAACCTTTGATTTTTAAATGTGCTAGTGATACCTGAACACCTGCTGAAACCTCATTTTGATCCTCGAGACACACATCGTAGTCCATTATGGCAATTTAGCAAATTCTTGATGATGCTTGTTTGATTACAGCCACTCAGTGCTCAGTGAATCAGCCTGAATCAAACCTGGCATGATGAAGAGATTAAGAATATTTTTACCTTCACAACTCACTCCATTTAGCCTATGAGTCCAGTCCTCTGCAAAGAACCTAAGTCTTTTGGATGAACAGGCTATGTCTTTGAAACAAGTGTGCAACAGGATAATGGGGAAACTGTGAAAAATGTTTCCAGAGTTTGCACACGGTGTTAAGCCGCCATTTAAAGTCCTGTCAATACCTGCAGCGAAGTATTGATCTCCTGAGTCTTCTTGAAGGCCCAAAGCTTTACAGCGTATTGATAGATTATGTAGATTCACTTTGTGGTGTTTGGATGAGCTGTCTGTGCCATGATAGAAGACCATGACAACAGTCTCATCTATTTACGTGACATGAGCTGTAGTTATGAATTTCAAAACAGGCTTCTGGGCGGCCAAAGGCAAACTGCAAATTCACTGATATTTTGGAGAAATTGCTGATGAGGAAACATCGCACACAGTCGGCCTGACTCCATATAGACTTAAATTTAGGGTCATAAACAAAAAATATCAATTTTGACACTAAAAGCTTTTAAACTTACTCTGAATACTTTCTCAGTTTCCTGTTTGTAATGCAGGTGTTGATGCTCTTTGAGGGAGAAAACAGGATTAAGGAGTAAAGTAAATTGCACTGTCACTTTGTGATGGGTACTGAGGCTGAATTTCCCTGTGACACTACTGCTACACCGACTGACTTAAACACAGATGACAAGGTGTTGCTATGGAGACCTTAGCAAGGAACCTGCAGCAGCTTATCCATGGACAGTTTATGCAAACACAGAGATGAGTGTTATCTGTTTTGTAGAAAACATCAAGGCAGCCAGGTTAAACAGTGTCTCAGCAACATTTGGTCTTTTGATTGAAACAAAAGAGCAGTATGACAAAATCTTGTTTATATATTGAGATATAGATATATATATAGGAAACTGTATAATCAAGTGAGCACATAGAATTTCATATTATCAAACTGCATCTTTTGCTGAGGTAACTAAAGCAGAAACACAAAGACAGCTACGTAAGTGATTTAGTGGTATGACTGGCATGTGACAGCAACATGTTAATGTGCTATGTGCTTAAGTAGTTTGTGTCAAGTGGTCTGATTTGTTTTGTGACGTTTTGTGGGAAAGAATAGTGACTAAAGATGATTCTGCTAACATTACTTTTTTATATATATATATAATGGCTACTGTCAGAGGGGGAACACAACAAGATGTTACTATCACATGAAAAGGTAACATCTAAGCAACAACATTATTATTTTACTAAGTCAAAAGGCTAACTTACTAGCTAGCTAACATACTAAGACAGATTAAGCATAAGTGGACATTTAAGTGTTTACATAATGTAATTAAATCACATCAAAAGTTAAAAATTACAAGTTTTAAAAGTTATAGAGGTTTATTCTTGACTGATAAATCCTTTGCTATTTTAAATTGTTCATTATCAGGAAACTCTTCAAACTGGCAGCATTACCAAAATATATATTCGGATCAATATTTTGATTCATCAATATGCATAATATTATTATAATTTTATTTTTCCTTATCAACCAACCCTGGTGGATGCTGACATTCAATAAAGTTGCAGAACTTAAGTTGCAGAGAAAACTAACTAGCTCTACTCCAGCTTCGCTAATGTGCTGTAAATGTGGAGTAGCTGGAAGTATTTGTGTAACAATGCTGGGGGGTGATGACAGACATAACAATAACTTAAACAGTAAACATCACACACACTCTTTCAATAGTGTATGGCAGATGAACAGAAAACAAGATGCACAAATATTTGTGTATCTTTGCTCTCTCAAAGCTTGCGGGTCAAGTCACTGACAGCTTTACGTCTGGATTATACACATAAATAGAATATATCTAGATTTTTGTTATAGTGTCATATCTGCAGTACCTGGCAGAGAAGATAATAGATTGTAGGTATACTCTGGCCAATAAACCTCTTGTTGAACATCCTCCCTTAAAATATTAACCAAGTAGAAGTGACCATATGAAACTACAAGTCAGTTGTCACAAAACAGCACTACTGAATGCATTAAAGCCATTTTAATTAGTTTGCATTAGAATTCAGAGCCATTGTTTAACCAAATATGTTGCTGTCAAGCCAGGAGTTTATTTAATGCCCAATTATGAGAACATTGACCATTTGTTTTGATTTTTAAGAATGTGTAGAGTCTGCAGGGGTCAATGAAAAAAAGTGGCAGGCCAAGGTGGACATCAGGAGAATTTCATCCCGCAGTTTGTGATTTGATTTTTCTGTTTTTGAGACGATTTAAGTGGCGGAAATCTGAACAGTATGTTCATTCCTGTAATAACCTGCAAAAGTTGGCCGTTCATTTATTTATTGATTTATTTGTGGTTAGCATTATAAAAATTTCTGAAGTGTATTCAGCACCCAGGTGTGTTCAGGTTTGTGACACGTACTCATTCATGACCCACATAAAAACACGGTTTCCGTCTTCATTTCTCTTTGTTGGTAAAATGACCTGAAAATTGAATAATTCTGGGAACTATGCAAATTGGCAAAGCAAATGACCATTCTGATTATGCATCATTGAAATTCAGATGAAAAAGATGAAGCCCCTATTTTGTAACATCCATCAATATGGTAATTTTAACATTTACTCCCCCTGTTCTCCATTTCTTGGTCCTGTACTTTCTACTCTGTGAGACTTGAAAGCACTGCAGCTGCTTGAAAGCACACAGCCATGAACAACACATAGATATGTATGCAACACACACACATACTTTCACTGTACACAAAAAACACACACTGCGGCAGCCATAGAGTCATTCTATTTAGGTAAAATTTCCCTTTTGCACTCCTTACCTACTTATTCTGACATTAAAATTCCAAAATATTAATCACCGAATTATCTTTGGCATGAAGTTTGATTTAATTTGCTCCAGGCACTCAGGTCTCTAGACAATGCCTGATGCTCAACCAAGCTATGCAAATAGCAGAGGAGTCTTTGTAATAATTGGAAAGTTTATAATAAAAGCCATATCAATTTTTACAGCATCCTTTTTTTAAGCATCTCAGCATCATAAAGTAGAATGAGAAGATTTTGCAGTAACATTAACAAAAACAAATACATGTTTTTTTAGTCTTTGGCAAAAGGGGGATTTGCTGCAATGGATTTTTATTTTGTTTCAACAGATTTGAATCAGTCTGCAGTTGAGATATTGAGCTAAGTGCTGGTTTTCTTTACATTAAATTTCTTTAAATGCAGTGTGTGTTTCATCTAGATTAAAGTCTTTACTGTTTAAGAATTCCTTTCTCTAGTTATATTATACTGTTGTTGACATTGTTTCAAACCATTGTGCAGCACTGCTTTATGGCCAAAAGACATTTTCTGATCTTGTGTCCATGTACTCAAATAGTCTATCATGACATTTCATTCATTAGTTTGTTTTGAATTTGCTCTGTCTGCCAAAAACTATCGGTGACTGTTTATTTCACCACACAATTTTGTGAAAGTTAGAGCAGGTTTGAATAAAAAACACTTATTAGAATAGGATTTAGGGTTCTTCACCATTAAATAATTAGATTTCATATTAAATTGAATGCCAATTAGCAACTTTATTATCTATTAAAGTGACCCAAAAAGCTCAGCTGTAACCAAATTATGCAAATGCATTATAGAGCAGGAAAAAGAAACTATGTGGCAATTCTCCTCTCACTACTTCTGACTTCTCCTGAGGATTCACTTAAAATGAACTACTTTTTCTACTCCTCATATCTGAGCATGTCAAGTCAGTTCAATGCTGGTTTACCTGCTAATATGTTTTCATAGTTTTTGGAATAGGTGTTGTGGATTGATGGGTCAAACAAACACAGAACTTTTACTCAAAAAACTTTTGTTGATGTCTCATGTGAAACCAAAAGCCAATTCTGACTTATTTTAACTTACAAAAATGTATCCAACAATAACATACTTATTTTAAACCCAACCCTTATCCCAACCCTAAACCTAACAAAAGTATTTAGCCCCTCACAAGCAGGAAAGAGTATACCATTTAATATGACTAACCCTCATAGCAAGGTGGGCAGTTTTTCATAAGCATTGCTGTTATTTGTGTTATTTTATCTGTCCCCAGTGTGTGTAAAATTAAATCCATACACATGGGGGGGATTACTCATGGGGTGTGGAGTCATTTTGAGTCATAAAGAGAGCTCAAGTTTATGCATCAAGGAACAAAATCTGTAATGTGTTGCTATTTGACAAAATAAAAGCAATATTACAGCGCAGTGCAGGGAAAATTATTACTATATTCTGTGTGTCAACAAGAAACGGTTAGCTTTCTCCTCTTCAGCCTGACTAAAAATAAAGCTGAATTGCAGCCAGGGAAGGTCAGTATGGATTATGGAGCACTGTGCTCCCTGTGGAAAAGAGCTGTTTGTTGTCCGTCCCAATGTCAGATCGAGAATCAGGAGGGGAAGTGCCTCACTCAGCAGGTCCAGATTTCCTGTCAATGATAATCCGATGGAATGGCTGATCTGGGCCGGATGGACTGCGGCCAGCATGGAAAAGACAAGCCAGAGTCTGGATGAAGCTTGTGTAGTGCTCAGAAACTGTCCAGGCTGATAAGGCAGGCAGAAGAAATTGATTGCTTACACAGATTATATGCTGAATGTTTGCTGTTTTAAAGTATTTCAAAATGCTGCTGTTAAGTAACAGAACAGTCATTAGATTCAGCAAG
>JAPZDV010000016.1:9013576-9054443 GCA_029814665.1 Acanthurus lineatus
TTCAGCAAGTATATAGTGCCTAAGTTAGGCCTTAATTCTTTAAATTTCTTTATGCTTTACAGGATAAAGCAGCTCAAGGCCTTCCAGTCAGTTTAGATTTTAAATGTTTTATTGGAAACACTTGCCAAAAAAATCATGAAAACTTTGTATAAAAAAAAAAACTTGTGGAGAAAAATCAAACAGGAAAAACAAATAATTGAAAAAAAACTCAGAAGCAAATATTGAAAAAACTGAATAATCCAAGTTCAGAATATCAGAGGATCGAAAATTTAATTGAGTAATCAAATAAAAAAATCGATTTGAAAAATGAGATCCCAATATTTTTGTTTTCCCATTTTCTGGGTTAGGTATGCTTGATTAAATTTTTTGGATTTCTGAATTTTAAAAATAGGAAATTATTATCTACTCTTTTTTTCCCCAAATTTTCCACATAGTAACTGTTTTTATGATTTTTTTTTTTTTAAATTTTACTCAGTGCTGCTGGAAAATGTTTTTTGTTAATAGATTACTACACGTGAGACACCAAGTTGATCAAAGTTGGTAATGTACTCACAGAGTGGTAAAATGAGCATCTCGTATTAAATATATAAAGCTGCACTGCTGATTCCAAAGCCTGATCAATAATTTCCTGAGTAAGCTGCTACTGGGAGAAATCATAATGCACAGCTATCGAGATGACAGAGATTTCTGCATCTTAACTAGATAGCAAACTGTGTCAGACATGACGACAGAACGTTTATCCAACCAAAATCATCCTTGAGTCGACAGTTCTTGTTCTTTGCTAGAATCAAAATTTCTCTGTTCTGTCCTGCCACCTTGTGCAAATGATTACACTTCACATTTGCTGTGCTCTGCGCCCCACCTTGCTGTGAGCACCACTCACGCTGCTGAACATGTGTAGAGGCCCTCAGTCCTGCACCAGTACGGGGAAAGCAGCAGATGACAAGCAGTTGATCTCATACTCAATAAGCTGAGGTTCAGGTAGATGTTGCAGGAAAGAGCTCTCAACCCGCAGTGGGATGAGCTGGGCTTTTAGTACCCATTCCTCAGTAAACTAGGTTTCTATTCAAAGACCTTCATGAAATGAGGCTCAGAAAATTCACAGTGTTGATGCTGAGGATGGAGGTTCACTTAATTGTGCCGAATCAGAAGAGAACAAGTGAGTCATTGAATTAATTATGTGCTGAACATCAATCGCTAAACACACACAAACACACTTATATGTATGAGATTTACCTCATTTTGAAGATCATTGCTCATTACTTGCGTTTAACTATGCGACTTTTCAGTATGACCAAGCATAAAAAGCCTTAAAGGTGACTCCAACCAGCTCTGTTTACCTCTGTGTAATTTGGGTATTTAAACAGCTGCAACATATTTTCTTGCGGGGGCACAAGAGAGGGTGTTAGTGTGTCCTTGACAAATGCTAATGTGTGATTGATTGATGCATTAAGTAGAAATCGTCTGTTCAATAATGCTTTTTTTTTAAAAAATGAAACAATGTTGTCCCTGATAGTTTTTGGACTGTTTATGAGTTTGCAGGATAGTTACTTAAACTGCACTTGCTTGTGAGCAGAATACTAAAAGTGGCCTGTTCAAGCCATAATATCACTGTACTGTAGGGCAAAATAAAGCAAAGATGGTTGGTTACCTAATGTCCAGAGCCAATTTTCCACTTTGGGTTTGTGCTTAATCTTCCCTGCATTGCATAAACAGCTTCAACACTGTGATTCATGCTACTGTAGCCTACTGGTATGTTCCACCAGATGTCACATGAAACATGGGCTGTGTCCAAATATCTTAATTTTCTCAGTCCCCAATCCTCTTAGATTCTTCTGTCGTGCTGTTAATTCTGTTGTCATAGAATTGCAAATTGACTTACCATTTTAATTACTGTATCTGCAGTGGATTTGCTTTAAATCACGGCTCAGTTTTTATACCACTGTCAAGTTTTAAGTGAATAGGAGGTTAATTTAACCGCTAAATATTGAAAATGCTTAATAGAATAATAATAAATGTAACTCAGCAAAAGCAACAAATGAATTAATCATAATGCTTTGCTTCTAACTTGGCTATAATGGTTATTACCGTGAAGCAATAGTATAAATCAAAACTTCAGTAAGTGTGATTAGTCTTAACTAAATGATTCAGCCCAATTTTTATATCCATATTGAAAGGTTGCAATTTATGTAATTTGCTAAATTCCTCTACCTCCAAGCTATTCAATTGGCAGCCTCTGGGTCAGGCTCAGCCAACAAGGTATTTCAGAAAGGCCCCTTGAGTGAACTATTGATAACTTATGTATTAGTAGCCTATGCAGCTCATGCTACTCTCTCCTGTATAGTAGATAGCTTGTGTGTATTTTGGGAAGTCTGGTTTGATGGGAAAATGATAAGATAACTTGAATTCTTGAACACATTACCAGAGGAAAATACTTGCTTAAGAAAACGGTGTATTTTCCCTTTAAAGCAGAGTGTAGGATTACATTGGAAATGAACATTAGATAACTGTGTTCTCATTTCACCATCATATATTTTACGGTCCATCAGTGCTTTTCCAACAACTTTATTAATCAGTGCATAATCAAAACAAAAAAATCCATAGTGTCGTATGGATTTATTGCCATTACAACTCCCTCTGTTTTACTACAATAACTGCTCCCAATATGATCAAACAGAAGCAGCCTCAGCAGTCTGCTGGTAACACAGAGTTCAGCTGACGATCGTGTGGGTTTGGTGCCCTCATAGTGATGTTCTAACACATCAGTGTCACACAAGTTGGCAAGAGGTCCAACAATATGACAGCCAGCCTAACTCCAGGGAATAGCCTTTCCAATATTACCCATCATCTGGAATGAGTATTGAAATTGCACTGATCCATGATGACCATCCTTTATGTCTGTTGTAATTGTGCATTTGCATTTCCTCAGGTGGCAGCTTTAATTGTAGACCCTTAAAAAAAAATAAATAAAAAACTCTGTGTAAGAAGTCCAGACAAAAGTTAAATCATTTCCGGGAAGCAGGCTATTAATTATGATGTGCTGTAATTGCAGATCTTTGGGGCAGGCCAATTATCAGATTGAATTGAAAGCTGGCAGCCCCAGTCTCATGTGTTTTGGAAATAAGTGACACAACTAACTGCTAGATTGCAACTGCTGCGACTGAGTCAGATCAGATCAGATCATATTTACCATAAATAGAGTGGAGGTCATGAGGAGGTATGAGGTTGGAAATGAACACATGTCAGGACATTTCAGGGAATGATTATTTCATTTGGTTATTTGACGCAGTTTGACTTTGTCCTCTTTTCTTATTTTTATGGTAATTGTACGGAGTTGATGACGCATTCCTGTTTGCCGAATATGTTAGGTTTAAAGTTTAAAGAGACTCTTTGGGAAGTCAGCTCTCTGAGATTTCAGATATATTTTTAATAGAATTCAGAGGAGAAAAGAAAAAAGTATTTCACTTTGTTTATTTTTTAGTTTTATGTGGATCATAAATTTGAAATTTGTTACCACAAAATATCTTTGGAAAGAGAACCCCCAGCCACACGTAACAATCACAAGTCTAAGTACTGCATATATGAGCATTAATGAATATCAATAAACAAACAGGTAATCTGTAGCTGAATAGATGGGTTATAAATAATGCAACTGGTCCTTTTTTCAGTGTTTCAGTTCATTGTTTTTATGCAATAACTTCACATAAAGGTCCTTTAAAAATTTTGTTTGTTTTTTTTCCTTCCTTGGCTTTTTTGAGTGAGGGGTGTGGTGTTTTTTTAAGTAAGCAAAAATATAATGCACATCAGGAAAACATGGAGACCTTGGGATAAATCTAAGTTTACTTCATTCTCTTTAGACCTTGAACTGTTATTTTTTCATTCTCCTCCACACTTCCCTATTACAATTCCTGTGTGTATCCACTCTGTTTTCCTTCTGTTGTACAAAACCACTTTCACCCTAAGGGTCTAACTCATGCCATCAATAATAGGAATCAATTGTCCTTAGTCAATTAATTATTGGTCAACAATTATTGTAAACTACTTAAGACTTTGGTTGTGTTTAAGGGAAAAGATGGCTGAGTTGTTTAGCGAAATTAATTTGCTATTTGTCTTAGATTTCTTATCGGACGCATTGGTTAACACACAAGAACCCCTTGTGGGGGTCACCGCACAATCAAATGCTGCCAGAGGCCCTCCTGTCCTTTACAGTTCCTGGTGGACAGACATCGGTGACAGGGTGATGAGAGGGAGGCATTACTGCCCTTTCCTCCACATCTTTGTGACCTTTATAAAATTTGGAAATAGCGCTTTGGGCTATCAGTTGGCAAAGGTGGGCCTGTGGTGCCAAGAAATGAGCTGGTCTCAGAGAAATTTATGCAGCTCTTAAAAGAGAGTCTTAGTGCCGCATTTGGACAGGGAGATGATGGGTGTAATGAAAAATGCTCGTAAATCAACTGCAAACACAACACTTCGGATCAGGCAGAAAACTAAGTTTGTTTGCCTTCTCCTCACTTTTTGAAGTGTAAAAGAAATATCAGCATGAGGCTGCTCTGCCACTCTCCCTGGCACTTTAAAGAAGAAAACTCTGCAATGCCCTAAAATAGCCTTTTTCTAAAAATATTAGTAATAAAAATTAGTCAAACTAGTGTTCCCTGTGGTCTGTGTAGATCTGTAAAATTCTTGATGGCTGTAAGGAAATGTTTTACAATATTTCCTCGACTAGAAACATTATAATAGTCAATATCTATAACAATTACAGACCCTAGTAATAAGAACACAATGGTGGGCTGCCATCTTGATCTTGCTGCGTCCATGTACGCCTCCATCTCGGTTGACCCTGTGTACTGTGGCTGTAAACACTCTCAATCTCTGGCTGATCTCAACGTGATGTTCAGTTTTAGTGATGGGAAACCAGGCTCCACCTTGCAGCATATATTTGCCCTTTCAGCCCCACTTACCTAATAGCTGTTGGCACATTGATCAACCCCAATGCTGTCTGTCACTTCCCTTGCACCAACCTTAAGCCCTTATGAGCTTGGACAGACGGCATGTACTGCGTTGCATTCCTCATCAGGTAGAAGAATCTGTGACCTTTACAGTTTTGGAGTGCAATTTACTGAAGATTAACCAAGCCCAACATATAAATTATCTGGAGAAAGGGCAGTAGAATCAATTTCTCTTTAATTTAGATATTACTGTACCTTCTGGGTGGAGAAGCAGTAGGACTGCAGAAAACAATTATAAAGATGTAAAATCAAAACAAAGAGAGAGATAAGCAAAAGCGAGATAGAGAGACATGACCTTTTCTTGTTTGAAAAATTAACTGTGCACTCATGAGTGATTGTCATGCAAAATATATCAGAGCAGGGACATTTGTAAA
This sequence comes from Acanthurus lineatus, assembly GCA_029814665.1. Lineage (NCBI taxonomy): Eukaryota > Metazoa > Chordata > Actinopteri > Acanthuriformes > Acanthuridae > Acanthurus > Acanthurus lineatus. The sequence continues at coordinate 9,018,957 of JAPZDV010000016.1, forward strand.
CCTACAGGCTGTGGTAAAAAAAAAAAAAAATCACACTTTTTAAGTCATCTCTTCATGACAATGCATGTTCTCCCATTTAAGTTAGTTAAATATGCAGCGATGAGCACATAATGTGTCTTCTTGTGTCCATATGCTCTCCTTCTGCATCATGTCATCTCAGTGTTCTCCTCTCATGAGGCTTTGCCTTTTAAATCCTCTGGTTGGATCTGGATATCTAGCATTTATATGCTCTCCCTGCTGGCACAATACTTTTTAAACCAATTAGGTGGCCCTGCCTCCCAAGACATTTCCACTGACAAGTAGCCAATGCAATTTCCATAACAGAGCGATTGGCACCCTCAAGGCCAGTCCCACAGCATTGGGGAGGGCGCTGCCATGCATCTTCGCATTTTTTATCCATTTACTCGTTTGGAAAGTCACATCATCAACAAGCCAACGACTTAAATGTCACAAAAGATTAGAGTCAGCAAAGTTTTGAGCTTTAATTGCCAGTCAGTCTAATAATGTCGTCAGTATAACTCGACCGGCTTTGATACACATCACATCCTGGTGTTTCTCAAGGACAATTACCAGTTTTCCTTGCTCTCCCAGCATCTGAGAACACTGTGACCCCATATTGCTGCAACGCAGTGAATCAGCTTTATTGGATTACCTCCCAACCTTGACCCTGCCTGTCTGAGGAGGAGGAGACCATCTCATTGTGGGAACTTATCTCCCACTAAACTGCCACAACTGGACTACACGCTCCAGTAATGTATAAGACCCTTTAGACTCTCCTCCAGTTGTTTATGTTGACCTCTGACCGGACTAAGTTGAGGAAATGGATGTGAAAACCTCCAAATGAGAGGATGTGAAAGAACTATGATAGAGCACACATACTTAACCATTAGAGAGGATTAGCCATTGATACTAGTCTATTTGCAGGCTGCTCAGTTTAAATAATATGTATATATTAATGCTATAAGCTTGTTTATGTGACCTGAGGCTTTAAAGCATTTTTTTATCTTTTTAATTGGGATGGCTAAAAATGCTTTAATCTAAAGTAAGAACTCCTAATGGATCATTAGATAAATCTTTGATAGCTGTATTTGCTACAGAAAGTGTTTTAATACTCATACTTATGTTTCTCCATTCTATTATAAGTATATTGTATATTCGTGGGTTCTTTTTACACTTAATTTATTATATTAATATATTATTATGTTCACATTTGCTAATTGGTCAGGGTGGTGGGGGTCACTAAAAAAATTACAAAAAAATTGTATTTTCGTGAGGAAGTCAGTGTGATTCTCTATTAGAAAAATTGTCTGAGCATCTTTAATGAATTTATTAAACTTCATTGCAATTGATTAAATAGTTATTATATTTCATTCTAGACCAGTGTGGTGGTCAGACAGGCAAAGCAACATTTTCATCTCCAGAGTCATGTCTATAGCATGGCTAATATGTCAGCACATCAAATCACACATAACATTACTCCTTTTAAGTAGCAAGAGAAGACACCAACACAGGGTTCACATGCTGTTATATTTTGCACATTTCACCTTGTGCATTGATACTGTAAATGCCAGAGCTGGTAGATGCCCTGTGCACAAAGGCTTTGTTCTCAGGTGCCACTGAAGGAAGACACAGCTGCTTACATAAAAAAAGAGGCTTTTGTGGTGCAAGCTGAAAGGTGTATGATGTGTTGACCTCCAAGTTTTTCGCATTGTTCTTTACCAGTGAATAGGAGGTTGTTTTCAAAAAGAGACACTTGAAAAGACCCCACTGCTTTTTTACAAGTTGTATGTCACAGCATATGAAACAAGTTTTTGTCACATGATTATTCTCAAGCAGATTTTTGCTTGCTGGCATCATTTTTCTGTGATTTCTAAAACTGTTTCATGTTACTTTTGAAAAAAATGCTGTTTTTTTAATGAAAAACAATATGATGTAGATTTCTTGTCGATGGCACCAAAGTACTTGCAAAAATTAGTGTAGCCTGAGAAACTAAAGAAGGGTTGCAATCACATTCTTTCACATTTAGCATTATATCACCAAAACATATATAAATATAGCTGACAGTTTAAATGAAACTTTCTTTAATCTTGATTTGATCTTGATTTGACTTGATTTTATCCTGAAACATGTCAGCAAAACTGTTACAGCTTGTCTGCAGGCAAAACATTTAGACTGCTTACTTATTTACAGAGAGTATGAATGGGAGAGGCACAGCCGTAGTGTTTTTATCAACTGTATATTTAAAGTTTACAAAGTGACAGCGAGAGGGAAAATCCAGCACACCAAAGGTTGTCCCTTTTGTCGTGAATTGTCATTAAATGTCATGATTCAAACATGCCTGTGCCTTTCCATGGTCACCGCTGCCCTTTTAGAAAGCCTGCAACATGCCGCATTCACGGATTTCACAGACCACCACATGAATAGATGTCAGGAGATGTTATCACAAACATTTCAACCTTTTTGAAGTATCAAAAGCCTGCCTGAACATGTCTGAACATGTGGCTGAATTACTTAAGCCTGCCAGGACCCCACTAATGTCCTTGATGGGATGTGATATCCATGTAATCAATCCCGAGTGGATGCCTCATGCACTGAACGCCCTTTGCATTGTAATTTCTATAGATGCAGGTATAGTCAGCATGCAACAGACGGTGGCACAATAGGGGATATGAATGTACAGAATATGAAATGTTATATGCTTTGTCCCTTTTTTAACATCTATTTTGTGATCAAAACCTCTCTTATCAGTGGTAGTTGCTGTGATAACGGGGGGCTCTGTTAAACCAGTCAAATGATAAAATGCAAAGGTTGCTCTTTGGTGACTGATGTTAGAAAAAGCATTATTTAAAGGGGCAGAAAGAGGTTTATTATTTTGAGTGAGAGCTATCCATAAGCTGGGGTGTGTGAAAAAGAGCACAAGACAACAGAAACAGTGGACTCCTTCTGAAAAATAAATTGGGAACTTTATTACTTTTATTTATTTGTACAATCTCTTTAAATTCCTCAAACTCCCCCCGCTCCAACCCCTGGAATGAGAAGAATTATCAAAAAAAAATAATAATTTATAGACATAAATTGGGATTAGTCGATTCAGAAATGTCACAGTGTCCTTGTTCACTGTGTCTGCCATGTTCAGAATGTTCCGGTTTAGAAAGCACAAAAATCCTTGGCACATAAACATTTTGTTGATCCTGTAACAACAACTGCAAACCATCAAAACAGACATCTTCTACTCACATAATCCTTGAAAAAGAGCCTCACTTTAACACTGGTCAGGGCATGTGGTCTTGCAACTGACACAACTCCAAAAACCCTCAATTGAAAATCATTTCGAAACAGCGGGAGGCTGGTGTAGCAGACTTTCCAAGGCGGCAGCAGCAGCGGCAAGAGCTGTTGCATCCACAGTCTCGGGCTCTTCAATTGAGTCTCTCTAGTCACGTAAGGTGCGTGGGCGAGTGAAGGCTCTGGTTTCTATGTCTTTGCCGGCCTGTCGGTTTCATCAGCGGGTGCACTGCTCTGTTACTCGACATCCTCCTCCAGAGAAGACACCTGCTGTTTTCATCTTGAAATCTCACGTCGGTCTGTGATCAATCACTCCTTGTCAAGAGAAAGCGATATTGATCCATAGCTGTAGTGTTTGGCTGCTCTGAGTGTGTCGGTTGCACCGCAACCTACAGTACTTGAGGTTTTCATCGTTTGGATGCGGCTTTCCTGTATCAATAACAGCAAAAAAATATCAGAAATTGTCATGCCTAAGCACCTTTCAGTGTTGCTGCCGTTAACGCCTCAGCACCACAGCATAGAAAAAGTGTTTGATTTCTGAACTCAGAGCATCAGATGTGCCACAAGAGAGAAAAGAAAGGCCCCTAAAGTGGGCGACTTTTCAAGCTAATGGTGCTGTCAGTGGCTAATCACACTGTCAGCTACCATTACTGTTAAGGCGTCCATCTTGTCTCTGTATTCTGGGTTAGCCTGAACTTTAAAGGGCTTTAATTCTTAGATAGACACAATAACACAACCCCTAGAGCACCAGTCTTTTTAAAAAAGTGTCCTTTGAGAAAACTTTACCACATTAAGCATTTTGCAAGTTGTGTCACTCTTTTATCAAGCAGTTGTTTTGGTCTTTTCTTTTTTTTCTTTGCATTGTTCTGCAGACACTCAATATGTCAGTTAATGTTTGAGTTCAGTTGTAGGTTTTGAAATCCCTTTGGGGAAATTTGTCCTGTGCATTTGACCCTTCCCAGCTCTGTAGGAGTTGGGTACATCCAAAGTGCAGCGTCAAGAGTGCAACTTTAGCTAAAAGGCCAGAATGTTGATCAAGGGCAAAGATGCAACATGCACATCCTCAGGGTGGACACATGGAGAACATGAAGCCTCCATGCAAAAAGACCCGAGCTGACCCCACAGAGGTTTAAAAACCTGTGATTGTCTTGCTGTGAGAGGGAACAGAGCAAACCAACAAGCCCCCACACTGCCAGTCATATACACATATAAATGAGGATATAGTAACAGTCTCCTGTAGGCGGTTGTGGTGTCATCACAGTTGACAATCAGCGCTTTCATCAGAGTCTGCGTACATGTGTGTTCTGGATAGTGAGAAAAAAAAAAGGAGGGGAAGAAACATGCAGTGATTTTTTTCATTGGTAAGTCTGTTATGTGTTTGATTGATGGATGACTCATGTCATCTTTAAAATGTTGGAAACTAGTGGAATTTCACAGTCTCTTAGAGCTTAAGTTGACGTCTTCACATTGCTTGATTTTTCCAAAATAAACAGTCCAAAATCCCCCCCCAAAAAAGTCAACTTAATGTTTTATGAAGCAGAAAAAAGAAAAGAATACTTGAGTTTGAATGACTGGGTGGCTGGAATTAGTTAATATTAAATGCAGCTCAGCTATTGGATGGTTAAACGTAGTTTAGACATGTGGTCATGTTCCCTTCAGGATTAATTGTCTTTAAGCTGTGTGATCTCCAGACTTTTTGTTCTACCATTAGCATGCCAGACACTTTGAACTATGACAGATTACTTGAAAAATTCCATTTTTTTATTCCCAACATCCTCAGCTGTCCAGAGATGTGTTTGGTGCTTATTAGCATATATTAGTATGCTATCTCTATAAACAAAAACACTTAACATGATTTTATATGCTTATCATCAACATGGTCAAAATTGTAAAATGCAATAAATTTTTTGACTAAGCACTGTTTCTAATTAAAACGACACATAAATTATTGCAAAATCTAATATCAGAGTTTGTCACTTAAAAGTATCGGTCTCTAACTTTAGGATACAAACACTGATTGATTGATTGATTGATTGATGCATGGTTGTGGGAGACTGTATTGTTTCACAATTAGTTAAATTAAATCAGCCAAACCTACTTTTTGAGGGGACTGCATGTCAGATTTCCCTGCTCTCCGTGCCACATCAAAGCAGCTGGTAAATAGATTCCTCCCCCAAATCCATGCAAATCAAACATGGCGGTTGTTGTTTGTCAGTGCGCTGATGTTCGTGTGCTCTTATTAATCTCTGTAATGTCAATGGACGTAAGTGGGAATGCTATCGTCTTTGTGTCACAGACTGAGCACTGGAACATTGGCTTATTGGTTATGGTTGAATTATTCATTTGAACCACAGGATTGCTGCTTGGCTATGTGGTCCATGTCAATGACTGTCTGGAGCCTGATGGGCCGAGTGCTGGTAATGGTACAATGACGGGAGAGTGAAAATGATCCATGCTCTCTCCGCTAACTCTTCTTCATCAGCAGAAATGCTACACTTGTTCTTTACCTGCATGACGGATCCTGGCCGTGATCCAGCGTCGCTTTTTTATCACCAACAATATTACACAATGACACATTTTCAACACGCTCAGATATCCGCTGATTAATGTATCTCTGCTGCTGCAGCAACATAGTAGTATGTCATGATGATGCATGTTTCAGTGGAATTGATCATCTTAAACCACTAAAGCTGAGGCAATTTATGCCAACTGCTTCACAGCAGCATATCTAAAGGTCTTCTTTGCACAGGAAAAGTTCCTGACAAGGTGAAACTGTCATTGTCTTTCAGATTAAACTCACACTGTGCTGGTTTCTTTTCATACATTCTTGCTTTTGACAGTTGATATGCTAATGAGAAGTCTTGAAATGAGAGGGCAAATAGTCTTTTGTCTTCTTAGCCTTATATTGTTAATTTTTTTAGAGTACTTTATTATTATACTGCCTTCTAATAAGGCTTTAAAGAAGAGTAAATTTGTTTAAAGTCACATAAAACTCCTAATATTTAAGCACACAAGATCAGAGGTGTAACATTATTGTGATTGGCCCCAGTGCAAAAGTTTTCTGTGGCCCTTCCTCTCCCATGCTTCATCCTTTTAATTGAAACGGATATAATGTAGAAGATATTGTAGAAAAGCAGACATTTTAAAATTAGGACAGCCAGCGTTTGCTTCTGGATTGTTTAAGTTGTTTAGTTTCTGGATGTCGGTGGAAAAAGTTAGGTTACAGTTTAAAATCCTTCATAAAACTGCCTTTTTTTAGAAAAAGAGGCCTAATTTTTTAAGTATTTATCCGTCCTGTAGACTGGTTGTCATATGATTAGCAACTATTTGTGCACAGCCAGTTGTGTAACGGACACCCACGTCAATGCCAGATATGTTTGGCACCATTATGAGAGTTGACACGGAACTTTAATTTCATATGTTGACTAAACCCAAGTAGTGCTGGGCCCTTAAGCCAGCCAATGATAATGCCAAATAAAATGTAATAGCCCTCGAGCCTATGATTCACGCCTTGATCCCTGCAGCTACATTAAACAAGCATTGATCGTCCCCAACGCCCACCCTAATCCTAATGCAAAAAATAAATACCGTGTAAATACCCCCAGTAGATATTCCTCCGCTTTCTTTGGGAGACCGTGCCGTGTGCGCGCAATCAATACATGCTTTTGGGTGTAAAATAACCTTTTGATGACCAGTGAGGAAATGCAAGCCATACAGACCGTTTCTCACACACCCTTATCGATTTCCCCATCTGTGTTTTTTCTTGCCTCCCTCCCTCTCACCTCACTCCAACGTGCTGCCACGGTCTCCTCTTTATTCTGGCATTCAGTGGAAATCCTCTTTCTTTACAACACCACACACGGAGCTGTGAGTTTAATTGCACATGTAGTTGTGAGTGGTCGGGTCCTGCTCCACCCCTTCTCTTTGCCTCAGTGGTTTTAAAGGTTACTTTGGCCAGTTCACTTCCACTCTGCAGAGATGGGAAATCTGTCCTGCTGTGCTTACTCAGCTGAGCAACCATCGCCTCAGTCATTTCTTTTCCCATTCCACACTATTTAGAACTGTTGCTTTGATTAGGTAAGTAGTTAGGGATATGCAGCTGTAGCTCATTTGTTTTTTAAAGAGATCTCAAACTGGGAAAATATCAAAAGCCATATTTAAGACAGGAGGAAGTTGAATATAAGAAAATGATTTTTATAAATGCAAATAAACAAGATTGCACCTGGAATGAAACTAGTGTTTTTGTATCAGAAAAGAGATGTTGATCACAAGGATTTTCCTTTCCTTGAGCTATGAAGCAGCTCAGAGAGTACCTTTTACCTCTATTTGCTTTCTTAAATTATACATATATGTATCTGAATGCCGTTTGCTATTAAACATTGAGTCTTCTGGCATGTCCTTTTAATGCCTCTCCATTTCTTTTTTAATATGCTGTGAGAAAAAAGACACTTATTGCCTTTTAGGGATGATGATGGTTTACAGCCTCTAAAGAATCTGGAATTACTCTTCCATTTTGATAATGTTCCCTCTGAAATTTCCTTAAAATAAGTTTCCTTCCGCATCCAAAAATTTGAGCTCACGGTCCCTGGGTGTTCAATATATTTAATGAAATATGTTAATAAATCTCCCTTTTCCACCAGAGTAAGCAGCCCCTCTGCACACTCAGCTTTCTTTGTGGACTTTGGCGCCGGCCAAATAAGATTTGTGCCCTACAACGTGGGCATTTACTTTGTCTGACGGCTTATTACCGTGCCAGTGTTGCGGCATAATCTACAATGGGATGGAAAGCTAAGACTAATTTGCTAGGTCGATGGGTTAAGGGTAAATTTATCACAGGGGACGAGAGTCTACAGATAAGCCAGTGAAAAATACAGATGATATAGAGTTAAATAGGAATGTAGAGGCAGTTTTTATTGCAATTTTGAAGCATATGGACATGGCTTATTCTTAATTTTGTTTTCTTGGATACCCAGTAAAGCATAGGATCTTATTAAATGCAGCTACGATTGAAATGACCACAGGGTCTTTGCATAGGATTATAAGAGATAATATCTTTCTTTTGTTCTTTAATCTGCCATTTTTTTCCTGATCAAAATAAAAGAGTAAAAAAATAACTTACAAACAAATGCTGAATAATAATCAATCCAGTCGTCACTTGCATGCGTGGGCATACACGTGCCTGGGACTCTTTGTTAATGTTAGAGTCAATATCAGCTATTGATTGTACGTGTGTGGAAAGTATGAGCCTTTGTTCGAGATTGGCAAGAAAATCTAAAGTGCTTCATGGTACGGGGTTTGGTTGTAGTTTGTGTCATAAGCAAATATCTGTGTACCAATTTCTGATTACTTAAGGATGATTTGACAAGTGTACTCGTGACACAGCACATTGCAGCTTGTGTATCTCATCGCCTGAGCCCCTACGTTGCTACGTGTCTGGGATTTTATTTTACCACGTTGGCGGGAGAGCTTGGCTCCCATCTCTTGGCAGAGCTGTCCCTGCAGCATCTGCTCCAAGACATCGTCATCACTCTCCCCATAACGAGCCCAGGGTGAGATGGGAAGGTTTTGGGCGGTGAGGGTGAGGGCGGGGAGTGCCGCTCGGTGCTGAGGGAAAAACCCTGCAGTGACACAAGCTGTCTACATGGCTGCGTGTGAGCGCCAGACTTTCTGAAACTCCTCAGGTGAGCTGATGAGGTGTCCTCATTACTGGAGTTTCAGGAAGTCTTAACTTTAACAGACTATCTATCTGTCTGTCTGTCTGTCTGTCTGTCTGATATTATACATTTGCTTGTCATGTAGTTTGATGTCATGCACACATAAAGTAATTTACTATACTGATGATCTCATTGTCAGTGAGAAAATACAAGTGCAATTAATAAACCTTTAACAGTGTTTGACAGTTTTGCCAAAGCACATCATAATTTCATGCCCTCTCTCCTCGAGTCACTTCATAGCAGGCGATGACACCTAATCGGCCGCAATTGTCGTTAATCAGTGTAAAGATCCCTGTACAATTCCTTAACCGCAGCTGCTTCTTTTCTTCCCCTCTTCTTCTGTTTCTCAGGGCCGAAGAACCTGGGCAGAGAAAAAGGCAATTAAGCTAATGCAGTATGGGTGTCATAAGGTTGTAGATATTTCAAGAGCAGAGCAATTTACCACTTGGAAAAAGTGGAGAGGGCTTGCATAAAACCTTCCACTCTCTTCCAGATTTATTATGCTTTTAGTTGTGTTATGTGTGATATAATTAGCGGTGGGTGCCAATAAGGCTCGCGGCTCAAGGACGTGGTCATCGCCTGGCCATCTGTCATTAATTGCATTCTCTTGTTATGCGGCAGGCAGGCCAGCGAGTGGGCAGGCCCAAGGGGAAGAGTTGAGCTGTGTGTCACAAGGCACATCACACCACAGGTGTGGATTGAACATTTATGTCACTGTGGATCTGTGCTTTAGTGGGTCAAAAATAGGACGTTGGACTTGTCCTAGAAACTGTTTAAAGTTGAGAACTGAGCTCTGGATGCTTCTTCTAATGGCAACTTGAGTTTTTGATGAATTTATTTGTTGGATTGAGGAAAATAGGAATTTGCATAAGATTTCTTGTCATTAAAAAATGGGTGTTTTATGTTTAATAGATGAATAGTCTTTTCACAAAAATCCCATCATGAGACAGACAAGCCTGTCCAATTTAGAAATGTGACATTGTCATACAGCAGCCCATTATAGCTTTATCTACTCATTTGGCTTTGTCATCTTCATTAAGAAGCAAATGGGTGCAAAACTGCAGAGGGCAGCAATGATATGTACAAGGAAGGCTCCTCCAGTGTCATATTATATGTGAAAAGGGAGGGGAGACCTGACTGCAAATTCTCCCGTAGTGCTCACGCAGCGGCGGCACACATGACTTATGTCTCCTGGAGCAGCAGAACTTGCTCTTAATCTACTCTTTTTAATCAAGAATCTGCAGCTAGTTCATTTTATGGGTTTAGTTTTATGGGTTTTACATTGGGGTGTAGTCTGATCTCTGAGTGAAAGCAGGGCATCACAACACCCAGAGAATACAAAACACCTTATCTTATTTTTGCCTCAGCAGTAATGGACATGTTTCTTTTTCGTTTCTGAAGAACGCCGCTGATATTGGTGTTCCTAGTGCTTTTTAACAGCTTGTTTCTATGCCCCAGCGGCATGACAGTAACACCCTTTATCAAGAGCTGTTAAGGTGCACTGTGAAAATTTAAAAGCAGGTGTGAAAAGCTTCTTATAGGTCAAATAAACCCAGTGTCAGGCTGATGTGGTCTACTCTACACACTCTTTTAATTCAGTACTGATACAGTAAGCCCACAGCCAAGAAATGTAGTATCAAAGACAACACCATGACAATGCATACAGTACATCAATTACTGTACAGTCAAACATGTATACATAGAGTCTGCTAAAATGCTGAAAAATTATTACTTTTAGGGAAAATTATATCAAATTTTGTTGGGAATTTGTCAACTTTGCTCAAAAACACACATAAAAACTCATAAAATGATTTAATTCAAACCATAACACAGTCAGTATATTCTATTAAGGACATGCACAATCAAATTATTTGGAAGAATTAATCTGCTAATTACATAGCACAATGGATAACAACTGTAGACAAAAATGCAAAAAAACCCTCAAAAAACAAATAATTGCTAAAGATTTTAGTGCATGTACATCTTATATTAAACTCATATTAGTCCACACCCTCCACAAGTGTGTCACTGATGTTTGCAAGCTTAATGGGATTTGATCTAAATTTAGAGGGATCATGTCTCACTTATATTTGAAATTTGGATGGCAGATACCTGGGAAAATTGCTACTTTGCGTAGCTTTTTGACAATGTGTCATGACAAGGAAGACTCACTGCTGCCAAGAAGGACATGAGACTTGGGGTCTATTTTGGGGTAATCGGGAGGGGAACGGCACCATGCCTCCCTCTCATCAACCAGTGTGAGTAAAACCAAGATGGCACCCCGTGGCGTCGTTGAAGGACAGGTGGAGAGATGAGTTCCTGACACACATGGCATGTGTGTGCAAAATCGCCCGTCATGTCAGGGCTTGACAGCGCTCATTTTGTCGGTGAGGGTTTGACTTGACAGGTTGGCAGAGATGCAAATGATCATTTCCTGTGCCTCTTTTTTTTTGGTTTCATGAAAGACAGAGGTTGGCAGGCGAAAGTTGCTTAAGCATTCATGGCTGGAAGACTGCATGTCTGGTCCGTCTTTTGCTAAGGTGATGGACTCATGATTGACGGATTTTCATGACTCAAGTGGCAGAGTACATGCAAACAAATAGACAAGGTCAAAGTCAACATGTCTGAAATCTTAGAGGTCTAATAAAAGTGGGAATCCTGCTGTTTTGACTAAATCAAAGTTGAGCTCAAATGTTGCTGAATAGTAACCAGCATCACAGTATGTTAATTTTACAATACAGTCAACAACTTTCATTAGAATGGGAGTTTACCTCAATCTTCAAATCATGAATTAATTCAATTAACGTGCAAATCAGTTAATCTGAGACATCTTGAGATTTGTAATTTCTTTGAAAGTTTTAGTATGAGAGGGTGCAGAAGAATAGGCATAGAAATGGCTCGCTGATGGGCTGGGGAATAGCAGGCTGGGATACACCATCTGGCCTATTCTGCATATTCTTTCCATTTGAATTGCAGATTGGAGGTAGACGGAAATTTTGGAATCGGAGCAGTGGCAGACTTCACAGGGAAACGACCAAAGCAGAAACAACAAACTGTTTGGAGCTGATTGCTTAAGTGAGCAGTAATGATAACATAGACTAAATTAAGAACTTGACTTCTGTTGTTCATTTTGTATGAAATGTGTTCACTTGTTTCATTGATGTTCACAGGCAAATGCAAAGATTAAGGTGTTGCATATTTTTTACTACTAGTCAGGAGAGTACTAAACATTGTAGTTGAGAGTTAGCTTCAAAGCCTCATCAAACCTACAGATATACAATGCTAAATGCAAATATTTAACTCATGAGGTCCCATTGATATGACAGACATTTAGCTTACGGGATTAGGAATGAAAGCAGAGGCAGAGCCTTGCTCTCTCCGAAGTTCAAACATACACCTATCAGCACCTCTAAAACCAAATGATAACCTATTAGCAAATGCCCATGCTAATTTCTTGAAGTTTAGAAGTGATGTTAGGCATATTTTTTAAACCATAGAGAGGCTAGTTTCCCTAAGTATACAAGCTAGGTACATCTAGCTAGCTAAATGGCCTACTAGTTCTAGCTACTTAGTTGGTGCACAGACATGAGCACTGACAACTTTGTCAACTAACTTTAGGCAACAAACCAAATATGCATATTTCTCCAAATGTCCAACTCTTCTCCAACTAATCTTTCTCTCTTTGAAATGATATCGATAAGAGCACAGCTTAGCTTATCATTATTCCTGGAAATTAATCCTTTAGACAGAAAGAGTTTGTGTTCAATAAAATAACCACTTTCAGCCATATCTCATGGTTTCCTAATCAAATAGAGTTGACTTGTTTTACTTTGTTAAAATATTGCAACCTCTGTTATGACAGGTGACCGTATAGGTGTGGCCTCCATTCAAGGTTAGTCTTTAGCATTGAAGAGCAGAGGCTCTTTTGTCAACAACTGATTTTTAGGATCAAGATTTGTGGCTTCAGAATCCCTTTTTAAATGTGCTGAATCATTTCAGTACAAGTATTGATGCAGTTTAAGCAACCTCAAGTTTGTGCACTTGATTTCTGTGGTTATAAACTCCTGCACTTTATCATCGTGCTTAATCATCACAGCCATTCCATTGCTAAGGATTTTAGTTTCAGTTGTGTGAGATGTGTGCAAACCCAAACACCCCCATCACAGACAATTTCAAGGACTTTGTTTTACTTAACACTTTAAAAACGTCGGCCATAATATGCAACTGTGGTCAATGTTTATGAACAACCATAAAGCCGAACTTAGTGTAGCGTCAAAGCCAAGCCATTATACAATAAAAGTTAATGTCCATGAAGAGAGGAGAAGAGAGGAGAGGACAAAGCAATCATTAAATAGGAAATTACTGCTGTGTCAATCAAATGAATGCTGAGAATAATGAAACTATTGTAGGTTTTAGTGCAATGGGAGATGCAGCACAAACACTGAAAATGAAAAGTGTAACATAGCTGTTTTTATGTGGCCAGAAAAGGACAATAATGGGATTTGGTACGAAAGATGAACCTGAAGTACATATTGTGATTTCTCGAAAGTAAAACACTTAATAACACCTCAAGGCAAAAAAAAAAAGATCTGTGGAGTAGTTTTGAGCAGGAGCCAGTATATATAAAAACTCTCAAAACTTGGCCACTGACTCAGAGCAGACATAGGAAAAATCAATAGAAGCAGATGCCCTATTTTCCCTTAGTCTTGAAAACAGATATCTATATAAAAAAAATTCCTATCCTCAAAGGTTAATGCCTGTTCTCTGGGCCCATGTAGGAGCACTTGAGCCTCGGGACACAAGGTCTGATGGAAACGGAAACTGGGATGGAGTGCACATGGTCAGGAACATCTCTGGCATTTAATGCTCCTCTGGAAGTGATGCAATGCTGCTCTGACATTACTCAGCTATGAGAAGATGAATCAGGTGCAGATGGAGCCTGAGCCACAATGCAGTAACTGGTTATTGAGGCCACAAATGCACGAGTATATTAGGGATGACAAATGCATACATGGGTTTACAATTGCTTTGATGAAAACTTATTAAAAAATACTGTAAATAAGAATTTAAATTATTGAGTAAAGTCAGCCCCCCGATTCCTTGATCTGTGGCAATAAGGATCATTAATAAAACACTTCCAGTCTTTATAGCAAATATTTAGCACTGAGAGCAGGACACTGATACAATGTAAATTCCTGGTGAGCCATAGAATATAAATCTTTTCTTGCCCTCGACCTAATAGCTTTGTCTCACTTTAAGTTGCATGGTTTGAGAGGTTGAAGTAATAAAATGAATTATTTGAATGAGTATCATTTGGGTTCCAAGTGGTTTATGGCCACTTGATGTGGGTGGCTTTCTAGAGGCATTGCTGGGAAAAAAAATTAGAAGTGCAGCTGTAAGCATCAGGTATTGGTGTTAACCGTTTCTTCAGGTTGGTTCAAGGTCCCAGCCACTGTACGCCTTTGTGCTGACAGAAACTTTATCAAAAGAGCTTTGCATAACATAGTGGTTTGCCGATTACATAAAGCGTTGCATCCCACGCTTCTCAATGGCAGCTCCAGACCACCTACTTGTTAAAAAGTGCTTTGGGGAACGGTGCTTATAAAAGAGCAATTATTGGGCACCTTCAGTATGCAGGAAATTATAATCTCCTAGGTGTTTCAGGCCATCGTATCTCGTATTTCGGACTTTGATTCGATGAGCTTTCAGGAAAGGAGGGCAGACTTACTGCAGGCGGAGGAGCAGGCTGACCTCAGAAAAGGACACAGTGCTAGCTGCCACAGACAGCAGATTACACTTTATCACATTTAAAGGACCGAGACCTTGAAATAATGCACCTTTAATATAATTTCCTGCCAATAGCACATGAAGGGTAAAGAAACACACACATATCTTTTGAGTGTTACCTCATCTCTAGCCTGACCTTTGGTGGGCCACTTAGAATTTCTGCTGGCGTAAAATCTTTTGTCCTGCTTAACTTGATTTTGGTTGGAAATGACGACCTCAGGTGAGGTGAAGGCTTTTAATATGAGACACAAAAGTTTAATGAAGTCCTTTCCTTATCAGTATTTTTTGATAAAGTTACAGAATTGGTGCAAGTGGTATCTTGATCAAAGTAAAAATAAAAAAGGGACGATGCTGGTTATTTAAATTCTCAGAAAGTTTGAAAATGGTTCATAACATGGAAAAATATACAAGAAAAAAAACCCAATCAGTAAAACTTTTATAATATAAGCTTGCAGACAAAAAAAAGCAAAAACAAAATTGTTTCCTTAACAACAACAACAACAATGGTCTCTAGCTTGATATATAGAGTAAACTGTCATTTCACTTGGCTACTTGCAAGGGTGGAGGGGGTATTTTATGTGTTTTACAGCAGTCTTCTTTGTTTCTGGCAGGGTATGTCTTTCTAATTAAATTGAAAATTTAATTTGGCTACAAATGAATTATTGAGCAATATGTATGCACAGTGCATGCATTTGTTTTAGATAAGACAACGTTTGATAATTAGTTCAGTATTACTATACTGGATGATGGATAGATGATAAAATTATATGATTTTTCCAAAATAAGCTACTGACACATTTTTCTAAAGCATCTGATCCTAGTGTATGTCTGAAGAATATAACATCTAAAATCAGTCTGAACAAGGTGAACTCTCCCACATAAATGAAGTCCTGTGAAACATTTGCTTGGTACTGCCAGTTTTCATGTTTAAGCTATTGCTATTCTTGTTGGGGTCAGCTGGATGTGTTTGCCTGGCCAGATTATAACTTGATTAGCTCCCTTGGTAATGATCTGCATTAGCTCCATTATTGGAATCTATAAAACTCAGCAGAGAATGGACTGAATCTTGTTAATATCTATTTCCTTAATGTTAAAAGCACTGAGGTAGATGACTGAATGGAGATGAACTGAGGAGACAGGGAGGAAAAGGAACAGAGATGTTCTGATGCACTGCAGCAAAGCGAATGCGTATCTAATCTGACACCTAGCACTACTGGCTAATGTCTTGACAGGGCATGAGATAATTTTTGCCCTTAGAAATGTTTCCCTGGTGCAGTTTAAAAGAAAGAGACTGAAAAATCCTTGTGCATTTTTTCTAAACTGTGGCCCCTGTTTTCTTACTGTTTGTGTAATATTTTTGAGCTCAAGCTTTATTGATTTGTGATAAAAGTTGCTTTATATTTCCCTTCATCCCACCCTTTGGTACAGTGGGATACTTTACACCACTCTCTATTGTAGGTTTCCACCTCATTAAGCCCAAAGGCTGTTTATAGTTCCCTGTTGCATTGGTTGAAATATCAACACAAATTCAGTACTACTACACAGTTCAGTAGAGTATAGAGAATTTAATTCTGCCTCACCCTTCATTGACTTTGTAGAGCTTAAAGTCCCCAGCTAGACCTTTGAATCATTTTTTAAAAATAAAATGGTTTGTTTTTTTGTTTGATCATTATTTGCAGTTTTATGCAGAAATGCACAGAAGACACAGCTCCCACATAACTGTAGTTCCTTAAAAAAGTTTATAGAATATTTGTTAATGTAACGGAAATGTTCCCAGAAAAACATATTCAGAAAAGTATCCAATAATATAGTAATGTTCCCTAAAAATGTTAAGATAATGTTAACCATTATTGGGAATGTACCCAGAAAAACATATTTGGAAAAGTATCCAATAATAAAGTTATGGTCCCTAAAAACATTAAGATAATGTAAGCAAGTGTTATAGGTATTTTTCCAGAAAATATATTCAGAATGTTCGCAAATGTAATGGGAATGTTCCCTAAAAATATATGGGCAGTGTAAGCTAATATTATAAAAATGTTCCCTGGAAAAGTTTAAAGAATGTTCGCGAATGTTGAGGGAATGTTCTCTAAAAAATATTGAGATTATGATAGCCTTATGTTTTGGGAATGTTCCCTTAAAACAAAAAAAAACATGATGACAACATTAGCCCAATATTATGGGAATGTTCCCAGAAAATGTAGTGATAACATTAGACCAATTTTATGGGAATGTTCAAAGAAAACTTCAAAATAAGGTTAGCCCAATGTAATGGGAATGTTACCAGAAAACATAATGAAAATGTGAGTCCAATGTTGTGGGAATGTTCCCAGAAAACCAAAAAAATAACATAACGATAATGTTAGCCCAATGTTATTGGAATTTTTCCAGAAAACATAATGATAATGTTAGCCCAATGTCATAGGAATGTTCCCAGAAAACAATGAGAATTTTATCACAATGTTATGGGAATGTTCTTAAAAAACGAAAAAATAGCGTAATTTTATCGTTAACCCAATGTTATGGGAATGTTCCCGAAAAAAGAAAAGGTAACAGTAGCCCAATGTTATGGGAATGTTCCCAGAAAAAGTAATGGGGAGGTTAGCCTAATGTTATGAGGATGTTTCCAGCAAACAAAAAAATAACATAATGACAAAATTAGTTCAACGTTTTAGAATTTTCCCAGAAAATGAAATGATAACATAAGCCCAATGTTATGGGAATGTTCCCAGAAAACAAAAAGATAATGTAATGATAATGTAAGCACAATGTTATGGGAACGTTCCAAGAAAATGTAATGATAATGTTAGCCTAATGTTATGGGAATGTTTACAGAAAACGTAATGATAAGGTTAGCCCAATGTTAATGGAATGTTCCCAGAAAACAAAAAAATTAATATAATGACAACATTAGTTCAATGTTATGGGAATGTTCCCAGAAAACGTAATGATAAGGTTATCCCAGTGTTATGGGATTGTTTTCATTATAAGCCCAATGTAATGGGAATGTTCCCTGAAAATATAATGATAACATTGGCCCAATGTTATAGGAGTGTTCCTGTGAAAAAAATATTGATAACTTAAGCTGGATGTTATGGGAATGTTCCCAGAAAACGGTATGTTAATGTTAGCCCAATGTTATGGGAATGTTGTCAGAAAACGAAAAGATAATGTTATGAAAATGTTAGCACAATGTTATGGAAATGTTCCCAGAAAACATCATGATAATGTCAGCCTAATGTTATGGGTATGTTCACAGAAAACATCATGATAATGATAGCCCAATGTTATTGGAATGTTCCCAGAAAACAAAAAGATAAGTTATAATAATGTTAGCACAATGTCATAGGAATGTTTACAGAAAACATAATGATAATGTTAGCCCAATGTAATGGGATTCCATTCCCATAACATTATTCCCATATCTATTCCCAGAAAAAGTTTAGGGAAGTGAATATTCCCTTAAAACATATTCAGAAAGATTTCCAATGTTTTGGAATGCCCTGAAAATATTAAGAAAAATTTTGCCAGTGTTATGGGAATATACTCTGAAAATGTTTATGGAATGTTTGCCAATTCAAAATAATAAAAAAAAAATCTTTGAGGTAATGTTAGGCTAATATTGCTGGAATGTCCCCAGAAAACATTAAGATAATGTTAGCCCAATGTTAAAGGAATGTTTCCAGACCACATTTAAATAATGGTAGGCAATGTAATGGGAATGTTCCCAGAAAACATATTTGGATTGTTAGCCAATTTTATGGTAATGGTCTTTGAAAACATATTCAGAATGTTTGCTAATGTCATGGGAATTTTCCCTAAAAACCATAGGATGATGTTGGCTGACGATTATAGAAATCTCTGAAATCAAACACAAGATAATTTTTGCCAATGTCATGCTGATGTTCAGTTAAAATGCTTAGATAATATTATCCAATGTTAGTTTTATCATGTTCATTGTGTCTACACTTGAGATAAAAATATAGGTTTTTTTATCACAGACACATAAATCGGTGGATGACGTTTCTTTACCTTGACATGTTTCGACGAACTTGTCAAGACATGACATGTCAAGGTAAAGAAACATCATCCACCGATTTATGTTTGTGATAAAAGAAAAACCCTATATTTTTATCATCCAATGTTAGCCAAATGTTCCCTGAAAAAGTTCATAAAATGAATGTTCCCTAAAAACCTACTCAAATGAAATGAATGATATCCAATGTCATAAGAACTTTCCCTGAAAGCATGAAGTTTATGCTATACAATGGTCTGGGAATGTTTCCAGAAAACACATTCAGAATGTTCAGAAATGTTATGGGAATGTCCCCTGCAATACATAAAGATAATGTTAGCCTCATGTTCCTTGAAATATTTTGCAGAAAGTAAGCCAATGTTATGGGAATGTTCCTATAAAACATTAGGATAATGTTGGCCACTGTTATGGGAATGTTCTCTGAAATCTTTAGATAATGTTAGCCAAATGTTATGGGAATGTCCCCACAAATATATTTAAAATGTTAGCCAATCTTATGGGAATGTCCTATGACAGTGTTAAGAGAATGTTAACCAATGTCATGTTTTCTAAAACATTAAGATGATGTTTGACAATGTTTTGGGAATGCTTCCTCAAAACATTCCAATAAAATAAGCCCATGTTATGGCAATGTTTTCTGAAAACATAACATTTTCAGAATTTTTGCAATAAAAATGTTTTTTTTTTTTAAACCAATCACATTTCAGTAACATTGAATAAATCACATTTTGGCAGGTCATACAACATTCTTCAAAGATCCTCAGAATATTGCAGTTAGCATATTCTAACTTTGAGCGAATGTTTTACAAAAGACATTCTGACATGACAGGCCTCCTTTAATTTTTTTTTTTTTAAAGTTGCAGTGAGATTTTTTCTTGTTTGTTAACAAATTAGATAAATGTTTTATACAAAAACAGTGTGATCTCAGGCCACAATAACATCTTCTCAGTAATTTCAGAAAGCATAATTTAGTCTAGCACGACGTACTATGCTATTTAAAACTATGGTGATTTCACTTGTATAACAGTTAAATTCATTATTAATTTGATATTGACATGTAATGCGTGACATGAAAAAAAAATTCTGTATATCTTTTTCAATTCATAGAAAATTAGGAAATGTGCACATGCTGAGTTTTAGCAGGTAAACAAGGGGTATTGAATTTTGACACAAATATATTAAAGTTTCAAAGTCCTGTAGCCAGGCCATGATTCTGTTCTTCTGATACAGTCTGGTTGCTCGAAAGAAAAATATGGTCTTGCATGTAGCTAATTTAAGTGTAACCCCCTTGCCAGCGGCAGCACAGACATCTCTGATTGTCATAATCTGCCTCTTTTATGCTCCACAAGGTCAAGATGTATGAACTGCTATCTTTTAACCATTTATAGAACCTTAGCTGTGCTGTAAAGGTTAAAGTACAGATTACTCACCAACTTATTCTTCTCATGAAACTGCTTTGATTTTGAAGTAAAGCTAGAATTAAAGCTTCTTTCAGAGGGTGACTCACCCCTTAATGTATGCTTTCATATCTAAATGTTTGACCAGTATATCATTTAGTAAACATTAACCACTCCTTTTAGTATTTGCCAGACTAATCATATATAGCAAACCAGAGCCGACAATGCAGAGATGTTGCAAGTCAACAATTACCCAACGGATGGTGGAAATGACAGGGTAGACGTCAACCGTTCCTGTGTCCCCTTTCGCTACGATTGATGAGTTCATTTATCTCTCCCTGGTCTGTCTTCTGCCTTTTTCACCCCTCTGTTGCTATGAAAATGAATAGCCCCCGTAAAATGGAGAAATCATGCCCTGAAAAAAAAAACTGTCTTTACAATACCACAGAGGCATATTTATTTCATCTTAAAGGGGAGGTTTGAGGTCACCCTCCATTCCTTCCCCAGTGACATTTTCCAGCTTGACATTCTGTGACATTTCCAGTTAAATATTGCTGATATTCCTGCAGAGGAATTAAAAGCATGTCTAAAAGGGACATCAGCATTAAAAGCTCTCTCTCTCTCTCCCTTTCTACCCTCCTCCTTCACTCCTTCCTTCTCTCTCCCTCTCTGTCTCTTCATCACGAACACTCCTCCTCTTCATGCAGTAACACCAACTTACATGCACTACCTTCTAAGTGCGGTTGACTTGCATCTCCAGGTATTAGAAGAAGTCATTTTAATCCAAAAGGATTACCAAAAATTCTATCACCCAGAATATACAGCAGTGTGTGACTAAAGTCAGCTTATGATGCTATTTTGAGCAGAAATTCAAAAATTAAGATGCAGTTACATACTTAGAAACACATATGCAAGAGGGAAAAAAAGCCTTAGCAAGTGTCCCAGATGGCTGTATGTTAAAATAGATCAGATATAACATATGGAGAATTTAGGGATCTAAGTTTACTTGTAGATAATGAATGAATTTAATATGTATTTCTTTTATTCAGGCCTGGGAGTTATTTTGGAAACAAATATAAGCAACTGATTGTTAACAGTTTGTGAATTTTGCACAACTTGGTTAACTAGGAGCCAGTTGTAGCAGTTCAAAGTTGCAGCATAGCCTAGTTGTAACATGTTCCCTAAATGGAGATTAAAATAAAAGCAGGTTCCACTACACTAGAGATGTTGCAGTACTATTGAGACTGCCTGTGACATTTACAAACGATATATCAAAATAGAATTAAAAAGACACATACAATAATTTTATTCATATTAATGACTTTTAAATCACGTTTTTTTTCTTTCCATACTTGTTTTTTACAGTAGGTAGTGATAATGCTCTTGAACACTGCTTTCCAGCAACTATAAATGGTTTTTGTATCGTTATGTATAGTTACGGTTGCAGACTCTTAAGCCTTACATCTGCATTTTAAGTTAAATAAATTTGCCAAAAGAGAGACAAAACACACAGCAAATTAAGTTTAAGTTAAAAGCGAATGATAGCATTTTCTCTTTTAAGTAAAAAGAGATGGTTCTAACATAACCTACTTCTATTTACAAAGGATTTTTTCATTAGCATTAGCCTGATACACCTACAGTATTAATGTCAGCTAGACTGGCATATTTTGGTATTTCTAACTATTCTAATATCTAATTGTTATTACTTATTATTATTATTAATGACCACTGAATTAAAACAAATATATTTCTTCGTGTACATCAGTTACTAATATGCTACCTACATTTACAAAATATAAGCAGGGAAGTTTATTACAATATTTGCCCAGTGTTTGAAAGTTATGCTGGCTTGTAATGCTATGGTGACTTTCTGTTAGTGGTTAATCTCCTCAGATTGCATGTTAAAAATGTCTATAGCAACAGGTTTACATATTATGAAAGTCTTGCAAAAGTCGGAGCATTTATTTTGTTGAAATTTGGCAACTAGATATACTGTAATAAGCCGATTTTAAACTAACTAGCTGCAACAATGAACTCAGGAAGAACTTTTAAAAGATAAACTTGGAGATGGTTAAAAAAATTTATTGGTGCAGCCCATCTCAGGCGAACTGCAAGCATAGTTAATCAGTCACTGTTATTGAAATTGCAGCACTAATTGATGTTGAAAATCTCCTGTCAACCATGACTATTGTACTTCATTGTCCCCTTACAGTTACATTATTTAACCTGTCACTCACAGAGACCTACTTTAGTTGAACCGCTGCTCTCTTGTGTCAGTGTTTTTGTATAAAAGTTTTTCCTATTGATATACTAGAATATTAGTGCTGATTCACCACAGAATCCCTATTAAGCTGTTACTGACATACCAGCAACTGTCATTTATATTGTTTAATAAAGCACCATTTTAGTTTAGCCATCATGACTCATCCTTTAAACAAATTCATTTGACTACTCCCATTAGAAAAGAAAGTTTCAATGTCATAACACATAAATATATTATGTGTTTAGGTATTTCAGTCTAGCAAATGAGGAAGAAAAACATTACTCCACATTAGATATTTTAAGTATCCTTCTTCCACTTTGTTTGGATTGCGATAATGAATGTTTATACTAATTTTTATAAATGTCATCTCAGCTCTGTGTTGAAAAGAACTGAATAAAGACATGTTTGGTTACAAAACTTTTACCCTACCAACATGCCACTCTAGACATTAGGGGAGCTCTTTGATATTTAAATATTTATCTATGAAAGCATTTCCAATTTTAAAAAATGAATTATAAAAAAACGGAATTAGATTTAGGAAAAACATAGATGGAAATATTAAACAAACATTTATAATATTTTTTTGCAAACCTGCAACACTGACATTTATTTTTGCCAGAGGGGGCAGTTTAACAAGAACTAAAAATGTAATATTTATTTAATATAAATCTTTTTTTTGTATAGGATAAGTCTGGCGCGTCTCTTGGAAATTGAGGAAGAACTGACACCTGTGAGACCAATAAACTGAGAAATTAAACTTGAGTAGTTGTCTTAAAAAGCCACACTAGCATGTGCTGTTTGACTTTGCTTTCTTTTCTACATGAAAATTTGACTGACTCTTTTTTTGTTAGTATGCTCTTTTTATCCTGTGTGTCAGAGTGAGGCTCTGTATCAATTCGGACTGATTCATGTGCCGTGTCTCCACACCCCACACATCATTCAGACTGATCACAGAGAATCTCTTTGTAAATAATCCATGATAAATATGGTACTACACCCACCAATAAATCTTTGTCCTTTATGGTTTCAGGATTTCATTTTGCACTTCCATTGCCAACAAGATAATGATCAGAGCCTGATGTCGCTGAGCATAACAATAAATGCATAGAATTTCAGGGTCCTTAAATAGTAAACTCTATTAATTACTGATTTTTTGCTTTAAAAATCTGTTGTTTGAGTCTGCGCAGTCAAGCATTTTGACATATGGGGGAAACCACAGGATCAGATCTGTGGCAGGAGATAGTAATTGATTATAATCAAAATGTAAAGTAAGCCTAAGCCGTCTTGCTAATGGATTTAATAGTTTATTTGACTGGAGAGGTGAATCAATCTTTAGATATTGACCACAGGATCCTGTAGGATTAAGGATGGGCCAAGGGGTTGCAGGGCAGACCAGTGTGTTGGCAGCGAGGAGGCCAGTGCTTGTACAAAGTCCTGGGTTCTAGGCAGTTTAGCATATTGAATGGAAATTAACCTTCCTCTAAGAGAGAGCCCAAGACTAGCAAATCCTCTTTCAGTTGTTAATTCATTCATTAGTCCAGCAAAGCACAAGACTACTAAAGACAGTGTGATGCACAGCCTGCAAAAGTTTGCCAAAGACAAATTTCTTCCAATAAGCTGTATACTACATTCAGCAAGTAGGACGTTATTAATATTGGATGGGTTCCATTTTAAAATGCAAACACAAAAAATTAAAATGTTTATAGCCTCACTGTGGCTGAATAAAGGGCTTGCTATCAAAATTATCTGTGTTTGCTTCATTGCAGAGTTCCACTGTGAATATTTCCTTGAGAATAAAGCAGAATCAAGTGATCATGATGCTGACATCATTAGCATGGTTGTGATGGAGGGTGTCAGCAGTTAGTAGCCCTCAGTGGAGCACAACAATAAGTTGCTTGCAGTCAGTGTCAGAGGCAATCAATGGCACAATTAAAAAAAAATCAAGTGAATAAAATATGGATTATGAGCACTCTCAGTTTTCAGCTTGTATCCGTGGGTTTACACTGTATATGCATGTGGCATATTTTCTCAGTAAATGAACACAAACCACCAACCTATCTATTTACGTGCTGTTGGCGCTGGCACCCGACCATGCAATCAACACGGAGCACTCGCTTCAGGTTGCAAAATTAGAAGAGAAATTTTTGATTGTGCCATTAAAGAGGGCTCTCATTATGACTTGGCAAGGACAATTTGCATGCTCTATTCCACAGAATCTGAATGAGGCTCCAATCAATTATACTCATTATCCAGGCAACTGATTGGTATGTGGTCAGACACGCGCCCTGCCGAGGTGCCGCCGTTGTTACCGGGCAGGCTAACAACACTACATACACTATTATGGAAGAAGAAAAAAACTTAACTTCAGCAGCTGGCCCTTCTCTTACATGTGTGCAAACATGCTCCCTCCAGAACACACACCAGACAAAGAAACAAAGCATGTGTAATGCATGATGATGCTGCCGTACCATGTTAATTAGCAGTTTAAACCATTTTAAGTGGGCTGTCTTTGTTTAGTTGTTTCTCAACCCCAAAAATGTGGCTGCTTAAATATGTTGATCCACCCAGAGCTCATACGCATGTTGCAACTGACAGGACAAATGAAACCCTCTGTTCCATATTACATTTTTAATAAATGCAAGAGGGAATTAAGTTGTGTAGTTGTTATTATTATTGCATAAGTAAGATTGTTACCCCATTTGATCTATTTTAGGATGTGGAAAATGTATGCAAATCTACATGTTTATAAGAATTTCATGGAATAGTCTTCTAGTCAGCATTGTGCATTGTTGTGCAATTGCACTTCATCTGTAAGTACAGAACAGTAATGATGCAGTTGCAGTGCATCTATAGCAGATATGCAGGTGGGGGTGCTGTTGGTGGTTACTAACAAGTCTTTGTTGTCATTTGTTAGCTTTGACATCATGCATTGCGGGACTTTTTTGAATTTTAATTACCCTGACACTTTTAAAAGGCCTTCTTTTTTCTCTTTAAATCCCTAACTTAGATAACATGATGAGATCTTATCAACATGATTTGAAGAATTGATAATTATACTGAATTACTGTTAGCCAAGAATGTGATGCACTGTATTTGTATTCTAACCTTCCTTCCAACACAACTCAGATGAGGGTTAAATGCACTGAACAGCAGCGACAATAATGGCAAGCTAATACAGTCTATATCTTCAGTGTGAGAAGTCAGTATAATCGAGGAATCTTACCAATGATGTACTGTAACTGCGGGCAGATATTTAAAAGGTTGCTCCCACCCACACACTGTATCTGTACTGGAGATGAGAGAAGTTTCACCCACCACCCAAGTTTAAATATTAATAATAATAACGTCAGCGACCTGTATTTGTCTGAGTTTTTGTAGCTTCATCGGAATCCCCCAGTGAGCCTCCCCCTATCAGCCAGGAAAAGTGCCTTGTGAACACAGAGCCCACCAACACTTTGCCAGCTTGAGGAATGCTTTGGCAGCTACTGGATAAGGTTTTCTTCGCCTCGTGGTAGCCTAACCAGACTGCTCTCCTGCCACCGGCTCAGCTAGGCTGCAGGGCAATATTTACTCTCATGAGTATCTCCAAGATCATGCTGCTATTGGCAGGTTAAATGACTGGACTACAGCCAAATGCACAATGGCCTGCCACAAATCAGCTCGCCCCTCTGGCAAATATGATTTTGTAGAGAAGAACAACCACAGTCGGAAGCTGCATTTTGGTGTTTCTAGGAAAAAACACAAAAAACAAATTTAAAAAAAGTGGCCTCAGTAATCAATGCTGGATTAACCTCTTTCATCAGAGCGATATTTGCTGCCTCACTTTAAACAACCGCCGCTCATGTTTTGTGCATTAAACCACAAATGCCATGATTGCTTTGCCTGTGTGCGCTCATCTATAGAGAGTTGTTCTTGTTGACAGAGCTATTAGTCTGAGAGATACCACAAAATTTATCATAGTCACCCTGCGGTTGTTTCACAAATTCATCATTTCATTACTTTTCCACAGAGGGTGGTGGCGATGGGGTGGGGGCCATTGGAGGCACAATGTTTGTGATAACAGAAAACAAAACACAGTGGCGCACTGTTAGGGTGTAAGGGTGTAGTGTTGAAATAGAATCGGCAATAATTACCAAAACAAGGGCAGGAATTAATATGTAAATTCATGAGTACCTAAAAAGGTTTTCATTATATCTTGATCAGGAAGCCATTTATCTCAAGGCTCTCAATAAGTCTGGCCCTCTAATCTGCTGGACAGATAATTAATATCTGCTTATTGAGTAAATGAAAGTCATTATCTTGATTTTCCTTCAGATAATTTATCTGTCTGTGCTTCTCAGTGAGGACACTTTTACAGCATGGGCCACTTTACCTCAGCAGGTATTAATTACAGTCTTAATATATGCTGATAGGTTGTTCTGACACAATCCGCTGTAAGGTCAAAGTGCTCTCTGTCAATAGCAACAGTTTACACAAACACCATTAAAAACAGTGCATAGGAGACAGAACCCGACATTTTCAACAAAACTCCTGACAGTCTGAAGCGATTTCCTCTGTTCTTGTGAATGTGCATCACAATCAAAAATTCACCTCTTTTCTTCTGTTACAATGCCCCCACATCAGTAAAAAGCCCACTCTCAAATGTAGATCACAACTCACAGCACACACATCAGGACAGGAAACCATGGCAACCAACATACATACATTGGCTGCAACATTCACTGCTTGCATATACAGGCAGTTAATAAATGGTTTGCCGCATTAACACCAACACAAAAGAGAGGCTGTAATTTGGAAATGTATTTTTGAATAATGTTGTAATTACTGATTTTCACATCTCGCATTTATTTAATAAATGCAGCCGCAGCTAACTGGGATTTCGGAGCTCACACTCTAAATGTCACACACTGATGTGCATGAATGGTCACTGATTCAAATAATTTGGACAACTTTAGAGCTGATATTGATGAAAAGACTGCATATCAAATTTTTCACTTCTAGTATATATTATTACTACACCATTTTATTGACTCTAAGTTTCTTTTTTAATTCTACAAGGCTGTTTAGGAAATGGTGTGGAGAGCTGGACCTGAATCCCTCAGTTTCACTGCAGAGCAGGTCAAAGGAAAGTCACAGATCGGCGCCACCAAAAGCCAGGAATGGGTAATTTCAGAGGAAATTTGTGATCAAATCAATCCAAATAATTTGAAGGGAATAATTGAGGAAACACACTGAATGTCCACCTTTTCTTTCTGATTTTTTTTTTAATCATAGGGCATTTCAAATAAAAGGGCTTTCTACTTGTCTGCTTGCTGTTATAGACTTATACTCATACCAGAAATTCCCCAGGCTAGTTTAATTGTCAACTCTGTATCTCTTGGAGATACATTTATACTTTTATTCCTCCTCCTTTCACTTGTGAGATTTGGCTCTGCTGCGAAGAACAGCAGTGACTCTGTTTCCACGTCCTGCTGTGAGCCCTGAGGGGTGAGTGAGTGTGTGGCGCTTATCACCCAGGTGGACATCCAGCCAGAGAGCCTGCCTTGGCCGAGCAAGGCGCCCCCCCGCTGTCAAGCCTCTGTCCGGGTGCCTCGACTTGGCTGCTCCTTGTCGTCTGGCCCAACGGGTGGTCTGCGGGTGGTGGTGCTCTCTGATGGGGATTGTCCCCCTGCCCGGCGGAGGCAGGGGTGGAAATAAAAAAGCAGTGTGACTTCTCATCTAATGGGCCGAGGCATTACTGTGTGAGATTGTGCAACTGATGGTGTTGTTCACACTTGTGTGCAAAGCCAAGCAAACATACAGTTGGTGGCTGGCAGGGTTGCGTGGGTTTTTCATGCCTCAGGCTTAAAATTAAACCCAATGTACAGTAGTAGCCATTGTAGCTGTTCTGCTTTTAGTCTGCTTCTGCCCTACATTAATGCTGCGGACTATTCTTTGTTGCATGTCAAAAGCAAATCAATAGACTGTCGAAAAAACTCAAGTGTTTTCAACAAACTTGATTTTTCATTTTTAAGAAGTTGAACAGAAGGTTCAATTAAAGGAACAACATCAAACAATTACATACAGTTTTTATTCAAAAAATAGACAATATAAAATCTGCTCATTCATTCTCAGATGTAAGGATAGAATGTAGTTTATATTGATATATGTTTATAATGAGCCGAAAGGTCACCCTTTCGGATAAAGTTCAGCTAGCACTCTTTTTACTCTAAGTGCTAAGCTAACTGTAACCTGGCTGCAGCCTTGTTTTGAACAGAAAAATGAGAGTGGAAGCAATCATGTTATGTAACGCTTGACAAGTAAATGAATTAATTAAGTGCAAATGTGCCAGTCTATGGAGCTGGAGCCATGAGATGATTAGCCTAGCATAGCATATAGCCTGAAAGCAGGGGAAAACAGCAAGCCATTACCTTTGAAAGGTCAGAAATACAGACAAACACCTTTAAAGCCTTATTAATATGCACAAAAGTTGCAGTAACTTTAACAAAAACTTGAAATTTTGTATTTCCTTTTCTGCACAAATAATACAAACATAATGCAATATATTTATTAGTGAGCTTTAGGGGTGCTGTGTTTTTTTATTTTTAACTTTGGAAAGGGCTAGCAAGCAAGCAAGCTGTCTTCTTATGTTTCCACTGGTGGGCAAAGCTAACTGCCTGCTGGCCCAAACTTTATACAATAATTTTATTTTCCATAATGTCAGAGTATTACATTAAAATGCCAAGAAAATGATGGCAAAAAGTCCATGCGTTGTGGAGGATAAGTCTGTGCAGTGAAAAAGGGAAGAGCTAAACCTATCCAGTGTTTTCTGTCAGCTACCATCTCTGCCTTGTCTGTCTGTAGGAGTGAAAATCTTAAAAATCATAAAGATTTCTCTGTTTTTTTTTATTTTGAAAAGCCCCAGTCTGGGACAAAGACTGTGGGTGAGTTTGATGAAAAAAAAACTGAGGAAAGGTGCCTGTGTGTCTTTACAAAGCAGATGTTTGGCCTGTCTAATGTTGAGGAGCTATGTGATATTTTGGATCTCCTCTGTCCTGTCTGCCAGGCCCCTCAGGGATGAGGGGTGGGTGGGTGGGGGGGTTTGTAGCGATGGTGGGCAACACTTGCCAGAGACTGACAGGAAGCTTTATCCCGACATCTCTGTCACTCACCCACATTCGACCTTCCCTCTACATTCAGAGAGCTGTCATGCCACAGTCTTCCCCCTTGTTACATAACCTGCCACCCCTATCACAAAGACCCATCACAAACCTGAGGCCTTACACACACACATCCAGAGCTGGAATGAGATCTGACTGCTGCGAATGCATGCAGCAAAAGACGATATAGAATATGTGGGTGAATGAGGTCCATTTTGGCGATAATACTGATCATACAGTGCTGGAGTCCAAAGCAATTTCCTCCTCTCTCCCCAGCACCTCCGCCTCTGTATCGGACATAACATCCTGAGACGGCGGAGATTGGTAGCCAGGATGCTGAATTTTTCATGAGGCAGGAAAGGTTAGATAAGATCCTCCCACGTATTGGAGATAGTGCACTTACAGATCTGTCTTTGGAGCCGAATGGTGAAAAATAAATTTGAATGGCTCGGATTTTGAATGTGACCCCTTCACTAAAGGAACACTCGGAGATGAAACGTTTCTGAGCTTTAAAGTGTCAAAACAGGTAGTGAGACGGCACATCTGAGACTGAATGTTTCCTATGTGCCATGATGGACTGCACTGTTTCCTTAAGCAGACTCATTAAATGAATTGAGTGAAAATTAACAGTTTTTGTCAAGTTATGTTTGAAAGCTTTGCTGTTTGTTTACCCACAAATTACAAAAGGTCATTTGAAAATTATAATTATTGTATAGCATGAGGTAAATATGCCTATTAGTTAAAAAAAAGAAACAAAAAATAACTGCTTAGAGGCGAGAGGAGATGTAAATTTGATTGTTGTGATTGTCATTTTAATTTCTACATTTTCACAGAAGAGGTGAGGAAATCAATAAGAAATAATGACATAAGAAATTAGTAGAAAGCAGTTACAGACAATACAATGTAATTGGACAACCCACACCATTGTTTCTGATCAAGAACTGAAGATTTTTTGTTGACTAAATTGGAAAATAAAAATGAGGTAAAAGCTGTAAGAATTTATTTGTTTTGTCATTTAATTTTATTCAGATTTAATTCTAATTAGGTTCATTTTTCTTAACAATTACCTCGTGATTATTCATCTACTTAGTGAAATATTTACTGTTCAAACTGATGTTTCATAGAGCAAGTGCAGGTTTATTGTGTGCAAAGTTTTTTGTTTAATGATGTTTGATGAAAGAGAGGAATCATGTATCTTACTTAAAAAAAAAACGGAGGCATTCTCATGATGATACCTCTGTTTAACTCAGGACTGTTTGTGGGAAGATTACAGGCTGAGAAACGACCGCAAAGCCACGCTAGGAGGAATTCAGCACAGAGATGGGAGTTTGATGGAAGGAAAGGCTTGATGGTAGGCCTGGTAAATGCTCCCTTGGGTTCTCTCCCGGCAAAGACATCTACAAATATTTCCATAATCACCGAAAGAGCCCAGTGACTCCCAGGCTCAAAGCCCAGATGTAGCAGACAACATGTTTGAGCTCTTAGTCGTAAAGGTCAGTAGCTGCTCCTCAAACATGGATAAAAAGCCAAGCTGCCATTTCCAGTTGTGTTCTCAACTATAGGTTGCAGTCTCTTCTTGACAGGAATGTGCATCTTTCTTTATCCACGGCAGAGACGAGATAACACCAAAACTCCAGAGGAGTGTGACTTGTGTTTTCCACTTAAACCCACCAGCAGTGTATGCTTTTGCTTTTACATGGCATTTATTTCTTAGAATTTAGCAACTTTATTTTGGCCCAGCTTGTTGGAGAGTTTTGTGTGTATGCATGCATCCTGAATAACTATCTTGAGTTTGAAGGCTTCTGGTCACATTTAACCACCTCCTCTCCTTGCTGGCATAAATTAACTCATCTAATCAGCTCAATCTCAGCACCAACCTCTCACTGCCTCACTGGAGGCCCTTCAATTGAGGACATGTTTTGACATGCAGGTCAGCACTAAATAAAGCTTGCATGACACTAGCAATAATCAAGAAATGGCATTCCATTTGTGTTAAACTCTTGCTTGTTGAGCTGACCATTAACTGACTGTGACTCACCACTTGTTTGGCAGCTCCGGTGACGTGTGCCAACTCTTTTGCAAATAATGATTAAATTACTTTTATTGGAGTGAGCTTTTCATGTTGTGGGATAAAAATGACCTTTGAGTGCTTTTCAGAGTTGAAGAGTTGTCAAAGCATAATGTGGGAGGCTGAGATGATGGCTGTGTAATTTACGGGGATGCTATGAATTTGTTTTCACATTTATCATGGCAGAAAAATCCATAAATTTTTTAACTTCATAAAAGCTATTTTTCTTAAGAAATAAGTTGTCTCATTATCCATTGGTAAGCAAGGACTTTTGCATTTTTAATTGCACTTACTGCTGAACAATATTGAAGCAAAAAATATTTATGTCAGGTCAGTTCTTGTAGCGTGTAACCTGAGCTCATTTTACCACATTAAGGAGTCCTTTGATAATGTTTGAAACCGCCAAACCAGGGCTGGTAAATATTGCAGAAGTGCAGGTATTCACCTCCTCTGACACCCAAGGACATATTTAGTTTAAGCAAGCAGGAGAGCTGGGCAAGTGTCCACACGGCTCCTTTCATGACCCCTACAAACGTGCTTTGATAAATATGTATGTGTTAATAATGTTGTGTGCAGTCAGGCAAGGTTACTGTACAAAGGTGAGCATTTGTAAATCAAAGACAGACACAGGTCGTCTTGTTGTAGTGGCGAATGGACGATTTTTTTTCCCTTGACGAATAACATGACCTCTAAGAGGGTGAAACCCCTTGTCACACATCTGAGGCAGCCTGAGGGTATGGATGGGTCGTACATCCAATGAGGCTTCATCATCAGTCGCACATTAGTCTGCATCAGTGATACGTAACATCTGTGTGAGTTGCGTTTAGAAAATCATGAGACATTTTTGATTATTCATGAGATGCTATGAATCTTGCAAGAACTGATATTATGAATCAGATATAAACTACTGGACAAATTAAGCCATGTATCAAAGATTTATCACTAACTAACATGATATAATGAGAGGTGGATTCTAGCTATATGTGTACTGTAATGTTGTAATGTGTACCGTGGACAAAATTATCACACAACCCCACTCTAAAAAATCCTGAATTATCCCTTTGAAATGATTTAAAAAAAAATTGCTAGTGGTAGATTTAATCGGCTGCAGCTAGTAAACAATATATATCAAAAAATGCGCCCAGATGCTAATGCTGCTAATGATCAACACTTATAGATGGCTTGCATTGTTACCTCATGTTTTAGAAAAAGAAAATCTTATCTAGTACTCACTGTACAATCATGAGTTGACTGTTTATTTCTTTTCAATTCAATGAGACAAACTTAGTTATGAGTCATTTCTTCTGTCTGCATTGTCATCGCGCTTGTCCTGTCAGTGATGTCATGATGCTTGACATCATTGGTGTGTTAAATGGCGTGTGACACCGCTGCTTTCTTGAACCCAGTCTTTAATCACTGATTCCACTCTTGCAAAAATCATTACGGGAAACACAGTCGATGTTATTACTGATGTTAAATTTGCCGGTGACATCACTGATGTTGCATTTTTTTGTGACATCAGAGCAATGGCTGTCCTGCTGCTGTCACCTGTTCACTGTTTTAAAAAAACTACAAAATGACATATAAAATTTAAGTTCCCTACTGACAGTCTCAATACGACGCCTTAAATTAATCATTTATTCTTAATATAAAGTTTGTTATACTCTTTTTTTTTTTTTGAGTGTAATGAATGGTTACCTTCTGTCTGTTGACAGAAGAGTCCCTCTTTCGATTACTTTGGGCTATACATGGCCTTCTCAAGTCCCAAGGGGGTAATCACTACATTTCCCAGCGATGCCTGCTTGGCTAAGCAGTTTTAATACACAAATCAATTTTGCATTACCCCCTTCTGGCTGCGAGTGCTCATAGTGTGAGAGCCATGAAAAATTGATGGGCCTTAGCATGCAGATTGCAACCCTAGTGAATCTTAAATCTGGCCTGGGCTATTTTTTTGGGGGGGTGTTTAACAAGGCAATGTCAAAGGGGTGGGTGGACTGTTTGTTTTGCTTGTAAAACTGTTGTTCTGCTTTTTTTTTTTTTTTTACTTGGGCTGAAAAGAGACAGCTGCTCCAGTGGAGAAACAATGTTAAGAGGCACAGCATGAGAAAGTGTGATTGAGGGAAAAACACAAAGTGAAAAAGTTTGCAGTAATCCCTAATGACACAGACAGAAAAACCCAGACAATATAAACAAGTATTCACCCCACTTCTCCGTATTAAAATTTCTTAAATATGATGAGCAATATCTTAAAGAGCATTTGTTTTTGACACAGCAATTATATTGTGTCATTTGGCTTGCCGCTCTGTATTTGACCAGCTGATGACTTGACTGCTGGAAGAAATTATAGCGCCCATAATTAGCTTTCACTATGAAATGAAGCTATCACGAGAGAGAATGAGGAAATTTCACACTTTGGAAATTAGATTTTGCAAGGTGCTGTGTCGATGTCCTTGAGTAAAGGCACATCAAAAGCCTTTTTCTTCCTCTCTCACTCAGTCCTTTCTCTGACAATAACAGACAAAAATCTGCAGCAATGAACGGCAAATTGAACAGCAAAGAGGTGTTTTGAGGGTCCTGCCGCCACATTTGTTAATGTAATGATTTCTTTCAGTCCCACAGTACATTGCAACTGCTGTTAAAATGTTGAAACTTGCAATTTTTTGTAATAAAAAAAACATTGCTTTGGACTTTTACAATGTGAAATTCACTGTGTTGCTTCAACATTAAAATTACTTAGTAACAATATTGTTAAATGTTTTTTTTGGTGTAAATTTCGAAAAAAAAAAAATTTAAAGGTGCCCTGTGGAGGGTATTGTTAAGAAAAGCAGATGGAAGGTTTGTTTACATTCATGTTTGCTAGCTAGCAGTCCTCTACACTAGCTTTGCTGGTACATCATTGGCCTCCCATGACCAGCCTTTTCTCCACTGTGCTGTGTCAGCATGGGAAAAGGTCTGGCTGGACCGATTATCATTCTGCTATGGGGTAAAAGGAGGCTCTTGTGTGTTTGTATTGGTTTAAACAGTTAACATCTAGTGAGTCACGCTAACGCACTGCAAAACTTCAGTTTTCTTTACCACAGCTAAATGTCTATTAGCTAAGTATCATTAAATTGGCAGCATACATGTGTATTATCTTTCCCTATGCTCACACATGTGTATCCTTGTGCATTTCTATGACAAAAAAAACATAACGGGCACTCACTGATCAAAACATTGCTCTTTAGCGCTGCCTCTGGTTAAAATCTTCACAGGGTACCTTTATTGTACAAAAATGCATCAGATTTGCATTTATAAGTCAACAGTAAAAACACATGCACCAAATGTGTTTAGACATGTAAGGTATGATAGGCTAAGCTAATGCATCATGTTAAAATATGTGCTCTATCTTAAGTGATATATAAATGGATACGTGCATAGCTTAATATATTTTTATCTAAAGCTACAGTTAAAGAAACAGATGTGTTGAAAACTGACAGTTCCATCACACTAAAATCTTTTCACAGTGTAAATGTCAGAAGATGTCCATGGAAGCAGGTGGCATATGCACAGAAAATGTAGAATATGGAGATAAGAAAACTGTGAATGTACTACAATTTATTACACAGCACAGCAGTGTGGTGTAGCTCATATGGGCGGTGCAGCCAAGTTGTTTTTGTGCCATTTAATCTTTATGAGGCATGGGCTGTTTGGATAGGGTGCTATGAACAGTCTAACATACAGGCATGCTTATATATACACCCCACTTGTAATTCTCTTAAGGTCCTTAAGTTGATTTGATACCCTATAGCTTTCTGAAGGAGG
>JAPZDV010000016.1:9062648-9076514 GCA_029814665.1 Acanthurus lineatus
ACTCCTCCGCCGGGTGCTTTCTATGGTGCTGCGCTTCCCCAATTTTTTTTTCCGCCTGCTTTTAATTTTTTTGAATCTTCCTTTTTTATACCACCAAAAAAAAAAAAAAAAAAAAAAAAAAAAAAAAATCCACTCAAAAGATTTCGGAAAATCAGAGGTAAAAGAGGCTTTAACAGAGCGTGAGCACGGGAGGAAAAAAAGCACTTTCTAATTACAATTACAACCTTTTAAACACATTTGAAGAATACAGAGAGAAATAGGAAACGCATGCATAGTTATTTGAAGTAGCTGCAAATTGGCCAGCCAGCCTGCTGAAG
The DNA here is from genome assembly GCA_029814665.1 of Acanthurus lineatus. Taxonomy (NCBI): domain Eukaryota; kingdom Metazoa; phylum Chordata; class Actinopteri; order Acanthuriformes; family Acanthuridae; genus Acanthurus; species Acanthurus lineatus. Next base: position 9,062,966 of record JAPZDV010000016.1, read on the forward strand.
CGATGTGCAAACAAACTCAACACTGAGCCGTGGTGTGATCTTGAAGTGAGTGGGTGAGGTTCCATACATTACAAGTGGCATATTCGCTGACAGGAGGAAGCAGAATAGGGCCACTATGTTTCCAATTTAGACAGGCATGTAGCTATAAGAACGTTACACCATGTAAGGCTAAACTGGACACTTCTTTATTCTTTCTGCAAAATGACTTACGGTTATTTTGTGAATGAGTTAGTGATGCATCCACCTGCAGATGTTTTTAGTCAAAAGAAGAAATTCCAGCTCAGTAATTCAACAGCACAGCTCCTATGTGAGCTTCTTTGTTTGCTCTATATGAGTGGCAGTTGTTTTACTTGGAATGACAAGGACTAGAATCGACGTTCGCTGAAACCTACCGCCTGAAAATGTGGCCCACCATCCGTGGAAAATGTGCAATCCGTTTCCCCCCCCCTCCGCCGCCGCCGTGGAGCCGAGGACTGCTGTTTAAGTCAGTGTTCACTGGTTCATCTTTCTCAATAAAGCCGTGTGTCCGATACCCTTTTCAGGGGAGGTGTAATTACAGCTCATTCAGGGTGATTATGCAGGGGCACGAGATGGCAGGCAAATAATAAAGGCGATTTCACTTTAGCTGTCACATGTCATCCTGCTGAATGACAAAGGAAAACACAAAAAGGAGGAGGACTGGGCTTCAAAAGACGTATATGAGATACGGCAAGTACATCAGGAGAGACCTTAAACTTTTAAAGGAAAAGATATTGAAAATGGAATTATGAACTGTCACAGGCGAAAGTAGTAAGTCATTTCCTCTTCCCCCGTGGCCATTCATGGCCTTTGCAGTGCCTCTAATATTAGAAAATATTACTGCAAGAATTATTTTCTGACATTCAAATGTTATTGCTTCCACCAGAATGTGTGTTGCTGCTCCCTTGTTCATTTGGATACTTGGCGTGTGTGACAGATAGGAAAAAGAGAGACGTTGTTGTGGGGATGGTGTTGTTGTTTTTAAGCTAGCAACCTCACTCTGTCCTACTGGCCTAACTCTGTGCAGCTTCTCGGACAGACCATAAAAGCATCAATAATTGAGTGTCTCACTAAAAAGGCTGGGGTGTGGGGGCATTAAAAATTTTATGGCTTGTCATTATGCCCCCCCCTCCGAACACTACCACCACCACAACTCACCTTCCACTTTCTTCCCCTGCTTTTTCCCATCCGCTGTGTCTCTCTTCCTCTCCAGCAGGAAGCGGCGTGATATGGAGACGTCTCTCAGGAGCTAAGTATTCCCTCCTCGCCTCGGCTTCACAGGAGGCTTTACAGAGCGTCAGCCTCTGAACACTTCTGAAAAGTCACAAGGAAGTAATGTGCAAAAGTTGACTTTAGAATATTTTGATAAACTGCTGGGGATCAATATTGTTTTCATGCAGAGAGCAGATTTGTCACCAATATGTACAAGAAAATGCATCAACCTTTTTCCTACTTCTGTTTTGAGGAGTTACATGAATGTCAAAATGTAACATCTGTGTGTTCATGGGTCTAAACAGTAACTGGGGTCATTTCAAAAGGACACCCTGTTCAAAATATAATCCAGGCACAAGCAGCTGTAAACATCTGAGACCTTAAAGGCCTCCAGCACTCGTAAATATCTGTTGTTTATTGTAACCTTGCCTGGGTGTTTGAATTTCATTGTTGACAGTATAAGGCTGTTTCCACATTTTACTACTGAAGGAAAAAAATTTTTACTTTGCTCTCTTTAAATTTCAGTTTAAGTCATATAAGTGTTAACAGAACTTTGTGACGTCACAGTGAGTTTTAAAGCCAGTGATGGTGAGATACACAGCTTACAGAATGGCACTGTAAAAGCCACGCATACACTTGAAAAGGACTTCTAGTGGTGTTTTTTTTGTTGTTGTTGGGGTTTTTTTGGTTTATTGAGGTTTTAAGGGCTAAAATATATCAAACAAATAATTTTTATGTCTTAAAATGGTATCCAAGGGACCTTTAAAACTGTGGTTTAGCCTTATGGTTCTTTTAAAGCATTCGGTGTTAGTAACTTTAACGGAGTTTGTGTGTTAAAAAGTTTAAATTCCTGTTTTAGGTTTAATTTTATATTTTATATATTCTATCATATAACCAAAGGAATTTTGCTCCTGTAGGACGTAGAGCGAATCGGTCTTTAATCACAGGGTTGGAGGGTCACTTTGTCCTGCTTTCCAGACAGTTAATTTTAAAGTACTTTGTCCTTCAAGATAGATACTAAAATATAAAAGTAAAGTTGAACTTAAAGGAGAAAATGAAAAAAACATCAAAAAACTTTGTCATATTATTGTTTCTAAATGCTAACTTTACCAAAATGTTTTTTAAAAAACTACAGAAAATTGGAATCAGCTACTTTAATCAAAATGTTCATCTAGCTGAACTAATTATGTAAATACTTGAGTGCTGGTGCATCAACAAGTCAAGCGTCAGTAACACAATGTTGTGTCTAGACACAGCATTTAGGCTTTTTTGCTTTGTTTTTTTAAGGGGGGGCTTGGTTGGTCAGATTTTTAATAATTTATTGCTGTTTTTCCATCTCCCCCTTCTGTTTGAGCTTTGTTTCACAGCTGGAAACAAAAGTGCCAAAAGGGTGGCTGGGTTATCTTCAGGATCTCTTATCTTAGGGAGCAAACCAGTTGCCAGGGATCCATGTTAGTATTTCTGCGAATCACAGATATGTTGGAATTGAACATTTCTTTATGTTTTTTTCATTTAAATTGGATATTTCTGTGGTTATGGTGTGGATACATACAGGCCACTGACGGTGTCCATCATTTAATATATATGAAATTAAATTAAATGATGGACACTATCTGCAACCATCAGCGGCTACTCTCAGTAAGCAGCAAGCCCTAACTTTAGCATTAATATAATAAAATAGTCAAGGTTATATAAAAATTCACCCCCTGCACAATTGTCATGAACACCTAAGTTGTTTAAAGAGAAAAGGCATTTTTTTTGCACAAAGCTGCAATAATATTATACTTGCTGTATGGTTGGGCACCTTATTATGGGCCTCTGTGTGGTTTGACATGCTTTTGGAGGCAGCCTCATGTGGCCACTTGAGGAACTGCATTTTTTTTTTTTTTTTGCACCTTGTGTTGGCTTAATTTTTCAACCCTGGTGGTCATTGCTTGTTTTATGTAAAAAAAAAAAAACAACTTTTGTTGACAATGGCTTTATACACCTGGTCATGTCACTGCAAACATGTCTAGAAACTCTCACTTTTTCTCCTTACAGCAGATTGATTGGGTCACTAAAAAAGGATTGATTAGTCTTAACCTGTTTAACACTGCTGACCTTAATGCATTCTCCAACACTGGTCTCCTGTTTGACTCACAAAGGTGTTGTCTTCAGCTTATTGGTGAGAAAAATCAGCTCATGAAGGCCTACATTTCATCAGAACTACATCACTTGATATAATCTGTTGAAATATTGAAATGTGATGTGAAATACTTAAAAAAATGAACATTCCCTTAGTTTGTAAACTTGTAAACTGTAAATATTTTTTAAGGCCACCTGTGTTATGACTCACTCATATGGTGTCCCAGTTACTAAAGCTGGGTTGTGAATCAGTCACGATTGCAAATTGTTTAGAATCTTCTAAATATACTTTGATTTCTTGAGTTTTCTCGTGTTTTAAGTTTTTTTCGTGCCTGGCTTCTTTCTGCTGACCCATCTTGACAGGAGGCCATTTTGTTTCTCTTGGTATGTGTCAAGTCCTCCTATTTTTTTTTGCACTTCACGGTGTCTCTGTGTGACGCTGTGACATGGTGGTCCTTGCATGTTCACCGGAGCATAAAATTGTGTCGTTACAGACAGCAGGACTCTGGTACAGTACCTGGTGTTTGACAGCCTCTCACACTGTCTCTGCATTTGATGACAGTGCTTCGTTGTCAGCCGCTGGTTTCTGGTATTTCGCCGCGCATACAGATTGAGACTGTGTGCCTCTTAGCAGAACCACCGCCACCCCCACCCCCAGGAAAACTGTCAAATGTGGAGTTTTTTAAGGTGAGACTTGCAAACTCCCACCATCGGCAGGATTGTGTATAGATGTCGGTGTTGGCTCTATACATATTTGGAGGAGGATTCCTGTGTATTCATTCTCTCCACACCCACAGAGACTTTTGTTTTCTAACTGCGGGGGCGGCGGCGCGTCCCTGAGCTCACACTGCAGTTCCAGTTACCTCCAGAAAACAGCCCTGCCACTGAGTCAGTGGGTCAGGGGGATTCGCCAGCAGCCTGTCATGCCACAGCTCCCAATTACTTGTCTTTCACCCGCCCAACCTTCCTCTCGTAAAGCTTTGTTTTACCAGCACCATTCCCTGAAACACATCTCAGCTACACCAAACCTGTCAGTGGAAGGGCTTTTAGGAGCCCACTTTGCCCTTCCTCTTCTTCTCTTGTTTCTTTGCTCCCCTTCTGACTCGTTCCCAGAATCCTCCCCTCTTCCTACACTGCCTTTGTGTCATCCTTCTGTTCTAATGAGAGGCAGGGATCAGCGAGGCAGACCCCTGGAGTTTGACAGAGCTACCTGTTGTGCCTCCACATTTCTTCCTCCATAGTTCACTCTTTCTCTCTCTCTCCTTTCCTCACTCTCGCTCTCTGTCTCTCTCTCTCTCTCTCCCTCTCCCTAAACACCAGAGCTGTCGACTCCTGGCAGTTTGATTCTAAACTGTTCCCCCGTGTCGGGAGTAGCTGCCTTGACAGAGAATAAAACGAGTGAAATGTAGAGTTTGTAGTGAACAATGGGAGGATTGGCTTCCTCTCTACATGGCATGTAGAAGGCCAGAATACTCTTTTTTAGTCAGTCTAGGAGGGATTCTTTGTGTTTTGTTGATTTCTGTGAAAGAAATAGTTCAGCGTTTGGGGAATACGCTTGTTTGGTTACCTTCCAAGAGTGAGCGGAGGAGAATTATATCAATTTCATGACTGTGCTCTCAAATATAGATCCATAACCAGGACCAGTTTAGCCTTACGTGGCATTTAGACTGAAAGTGGTGGGAAACAGCCAGTCTGTCTCTGTCAAAACTTCAAAAATATGCCTACTAACACTTCCATCAGTTAAGTTCCTTGCAGAATCTCTGGCTATAGCACAGGTTGCAAGATGTGGTTGGTGAGCACAGGTTCGGGATGCCATTAAACCTGGCAACCTTACTGTGATGGTAAGGCTGTGTTATGCTGTGTACTAAGCCCTAAATTTGATCACAGTAAGTTGCTGCAGTGCATAACTTTATAAAAAAAAAAAAAACAAAAAAAAACACGAAGTGCTCTCACTTTTCTCTTTTTGAATCACTCAAACTAACAAGATGTTAACTAGGCTACTTAGGAGATTTGATTGGCATTTAAACTAGCTGTTTCCTTGTGCCGCCAGTCCTTATGCTAAGCTAGGCTAAAATCCTGCCTCTAGTCTCATACTTGAAATACTAAGTTGTTCTCCATCTCATCATTGAAATCCTGGATCAAAAATGAGTATATGTATTATTTCTATATTAGCAAAAATGCATTCTTGGTTATGGGTTGAAGCTATTTTTGTTTGTTTGTTTGTACAAATTTTCAGGATTACATTGTGTACAGATAAAACAAACTAAATGCATAAGGGTGTTAAAGGTGTCAATACGTGCTTCGGCTCGCCAATTTAATGCTATGCTAGCCCAAACATGCTCTAGCTTCAGCTCTTTATGATGCACAGACATGAGGCTGTTGTCGATCTTCATGCATTCTAGTTACATTGTTCATCCAGATTGAAAGAAAATAAGTTGCAAATTAGCTGCAAACAAAACTTTGGTGTTGTGTGAAATGTAACTGTTGGATCCGGCTTGTGTGAAATTCAGAAATGCCACCGCTACAGTGAGAAGTCCTAAAGTAGCATGAAACGCAAACAAAGTGTAGGATTCAACACCCACATCCACTGCCTGGAGGCTTATTCACTCTGCATCACTATGCATCACTAAATCACTCTGCAAACTGTGTCACACGCGAACCATTGTGCTTCAAGTCATCCAGGTACAGCAAAGAAAAAAAGAGAGAGAAAACCCAATAACTTTTTTTCCTCCCATGTTCAGCCAGAATGTTACTTAATGGGTTTTTTTTTTGGCCCTACCAACTGTTTCCATGGCAGTCGTATGAGTGACAGCAAGAGCTTATGAGCAACCACCAGTGTGGTGAACTATTTCTGTCTGGATATTTCCAGTAGTAATGTAGATCTACTTGAGGCCAGGTCAGATTATATTTATTATTTGAACTGTGACTCACTGCTTTAACTGTCTTTAGTGTGGAGTATCAGAAATGCCAGTTGTTTATTTATTTACTGTAAGAATTGAAAATGAGAAGGCAGAGGTGTGAAAGGTCGTACAACTGCACAGCGTCTTGTTTTACCAACTTGCTTTCAGTGGTGCCCTTGGCAACTTTTCCATCTTTTCTCCTTCCAGTCGGTGAGATATTGTCTCAAAGTGGTGCTTTCTTTCAACTTAAATGCTTCTAATTTGATTCCTAAATGAACAAAATAGGAGCTGTGATATTTAATTAGACTCATGAAATTGATTTCTATTCAAAGTGAAATGCCACTTGTCCTTTATGGTAATGGATTTATTTAGTCGGTGGCTTGCTGTTACTTTAGTACATGTTGTGATTTAGAAAATTGCAGAAAATAAAAAAACACAGATGGGAGAAACGGAGAAAAAGAGGGGGAGGAGGAGGAGGAGACGGTGAGGAGGAAAAAGACAGACACTGACTTCTCAAGCTCTCGCTGTTCAGCTCACACAGCCGCTGTCAAGTAGGTCAATGCGACAGGCTTGACTGATTTCTCTTCTGTAGTGTTTTTGTTCAGGCTCTCGCTGAGCCGGTGCCATGGTGGATTCACCTGTTTGATAAAGCTTACACAAATGCAGAGTGAACTGTGTGTCTGATCTCGCGTGTAAAAAGGCCGATGGATCGTCCATTTACAGAAACAAGGGGAGGAAATCACTAAATCAGCAAAAAACTTTGAGCACCATCGAGAGGTTCATTTAAAGTTCATTGAATGCCATGGGATGTATGATGATCTTTAAGCTTGGGTGCTTTTTTTTCCCTTTTTTAAGGGACAAATAATCTCCATGGGGAACCAGCTGAGCCACTTTATTGAAGTCGTCTTTCCTCGTGATTGTACATTTTGCAAAACGTTGAGCATAATGACTCGTACCCTCCACCTCTCTTCCTGCACACTCGGCTGCTTCATAAAGACCATGTGTGACTCATAATAGACCTCATTAGACTTGTATTGAATAAGCTCTGAGCTGGTGTTACTTAGCCTGACTGGTTAGCTGCTTTTTTGCCTCAGTGTGTATGTTCCATTAGAGAATTAAAGATTAATTGCCAAATTTCTCCATTTTAAAGCATTGATTAATTACAAGGAGAATCACTGGTGGATCCAGAAGATTAATGTCATTTGATTCGCCCCCTTTAGATAGCTATTGATTTTGGTTTGCTCAAAAATCCCTGTCTTCTCTCCCCAGGAGGGCAAAGGCTGCATAAAGCACCAGCAACGTGGCAGCCGGCTCTAAATTGTATTTTATGAGGCATAGCTTAAAATATCAGCATTGTGAATTAAGATTCACTTAACTGGGCAGCAAGTGGTTGTTCTAAAGAGGTTACCAATGGAAACAAAGGATTAAATGTATTATACAAAATCTCTATTTAAATCAAGCATTAGCAAGGCACAGAAAGATTGAATGTGGCGTTTGTTAGCTTTTTTTGATATCAAGGGACTCTTCCTGGGTTTTTAAATCAAGATACTGTCATACATTTCTATTTCTGTCTCCTTTCTAGCCTCAGTTTATGTTGTCTCCTGCTGCCCACGAATGCTGCACAGTATACAGCAGCACAGGCAAAGAAGAAGACAATTGTCTTTTTGTGGTTGTCACATTTTTACTGTTCAATCTCAGTCTCAGTCACAACAAATCAGAGCGACTGAAGCATTTCGTCTGTTGGAGACAGAGGGTTCTTTATTATTTGTGCGCCACTGGGAGGTAGTCTTCCAAACACGGGATTATGCCCATTGTGATCTGCCTAAGCACACCGCATTAGCCATATTCTCATGAAATCGCATGAAAACCACTTTGAAACGTAGGATGCTTCTGATATGCCTGTGTCAAGGGAACAGCCGCCATATCTAGGAGCGCGTGATCTCAGATTCAATTATGGTTCCATTTTAAATGAGATATCTTTGCTGTAAAAATCCCAGATTGTAGCGCTTTGAAATGGAAAGGGAGTAATTCACGAGACCTATGTGTGATCTGCGGAAAAGACTTGTATCAAACGGATTTGTGATGCCAGTCTCTGTAGAATATTCATCCTTTTTTTTTTTTCACTGCAAGCGCAGGTATATTTAACTTTGCATGAGAATGGAGGATAGATATGAGAGCATATGAGACTGTGTAGATGGAAAATTGCAAATACACAGCTGCTCCGAGTGTAAAATCAGTGCAAAAGCTTGTATTTGGAGGCCTTGGCACTTGACTCAACATGACAAATGCTGGATGGGTGGGTAAGACTCTCACAAATTTCTTCTTTCTTTTCAGTTCTCCTCTCATTCTCTCCTTTTTTCTTATTGTAGTGCTTGAATATAATACTTCATTGCCAACAACTCTGCCACAAAAATATCTCCTTTGTCTTTCCTAACTGTAAGTTTTAAGTGGATGTGTGTAAGTCCCGCCATGCCAAACCTGTTGAACTCAATCAATGGAGCTAAGATGAACCATTGGTTGCAGGTCACGTAAGCTATGTTGGGGGAATGTTTGTCTCTGTGATTGAACTGTCTCCTGGGTCTACGTTAATTGAGCTCCCTGTAATCACACGCAGGCCCGTATGATCAGTGTTTGCAGCCCTGGAAAAGGTGGTTGAGATTATCCTCCCTCCTGGATGTTCCATTTTCAGACTGTAATCGAAATGGATTTTTATCTTCTTCTTTCACATTCTGATGGACTCCCAAAGATCTCTGACTCACCAAACTCTGAGTTTTTGGTACAAGTGTGTCAGTGGCATTTATGGATGGTGGAAAATGGCTCTTGGGCTGACAATGTCAATTAATTGGTGTTGATGTTTTGTGAAATATCTCAAAAATGTGCGGTAGGATGGATTGCAGGGAATTTTGTACAGACATTCATGATCCCCAGAAGATGTTTGGTCTTAGCTTGACTTCATCCTGTGCTAGCTGCTTATCGAAGTTTTATTAGCCATTGGAGCAACATTCAATCACAGATCCCTAACTTTAAAAAATTGTATCTAGTATTGTATTTAACCAAAATATTGGCAAAAAAAGACATTTCCTCCAGTCTTTAATTTGTGCTTTGTGCTAACTGATTTGCATCCCAAACATCATACCTACTAAACACAGGCATGGTTGCGTGTATGAGCTTGTTAGCTAAACGACATTAAGTCTGGGTTTATTAGCATCACAGAGCTGCTAGTGTGGCTAATAGTTGTATAATTTTATGGTTGCTGCATGAGCATTTGCTCTTTTGGGACAGCTATGTGTTTTTACATGCTGCAAGCTTGTCACCAATATACTTATGAAACGTCACCACAAAGGTGTGTTGATTGTAAGTGAAGCAAACTGGAATCCCTTTGGAGTTTGATGGGGGGTTTTTTTGCTCTAAACATTAAATATACCAGAATTTCAGTTTCTTTCTGGATATTTCTACGAATTTATTTCTTCTTCTTGTCTTTTATCACTTATGGCATGGACACATACAGCCTTAGGATAAGTGCTCCTTTTTTAACTGGCGCCGATATGTCTGAAGTTGTGCCTCCCGGGGCAAGGTTTTGTCTGTTTACACTGACTTTATATGCGGCCACAGCACCTTTAAGATTTGCTTTAAGTTCATATTAGCATATCTAAAGAATTGTTCAAATAATCGTGTGAACATTTATGCAGCAAATATTGGTACTGCTCAGTGTAGACAAAGATGTAGTCTATATACAGATTTTAAAATTTAAAGTTATTTGAGGCAAAGTTAACTTTTTTGTGTTTTATTGCAAATCAAATAGAGCTTAACTCAAGAAGATAAATAGCAAGAAAAACTTTTTTTCTTACTTTTAGTAACTTTGAGCTCAGATCTATTGAAATAGATTCTCTTTACCCACTACTCTACATACCGACTGTAAATGAAGGAATGATTATATAGGGTACTCTCAACAAGGCCTTGGACTGAAGTTGTTCTAAATGAGTGTGCGAGTCCTCTTTGTCCTCTATGGATGCATTTCCAATCACATCACAATAAATCCCTTTGCAATAATGAATGAGATACATGCTCAATTCATCTTCCCTGTAAAGCTGGGCTGTCTAATTTGTACAAATATTTCTTTGGGTGAAAGCAATTAACTGCGGTGATGCAGTAATGTGACACTGCAGAGCTGAATCATACCTCAGATGGTGAACCGAAATAGGATGCAACGTGTTTCTCTTTAGTTAAATTCATTAGGGCGGAGAAGCCATTATCTCAGCAAACTGCCATGGCTGAATAATTAATCATCCCATCACTTGTTTGTTTGACCCGAATGTATAACATTTATCCCTCGCTCCTCACCTTCTAATGAAATCCCTTCTTTAATTTGTGAAAACTGTTGGCTCTTCATGTTTAGTCCAGCAAAGTCCCGGCTGACTCTTGATTTGTCTTATGCATAATACAATGCAATTATAAGGCTCTTTTGGAAGGCAAGGTCAGGAACACCTTGAGATTTAGCAAAAGCCTTTTAGATTGCATAGAAATGGCCACATGATTGTTCAGCTAAGACGAATAAATGGTCATTTTTACCTCTTTATAGTCACTTTGTCCTTAACTGTGTCATAAGATAACCAAAAATGTAACTGTCACCATGTTTATTGGATGGCAAACTCTTGTTTTACTTCAGCATTAAGTTCATATCCTTATCATTAAGTGAAAACTTTTTGACTTAAATTCCAGAGTAGTATTTATGTTCAATGTGTTTAATGTGAAATCAATTTGATAATGTGAAATAGGAGAACCTACAGAGAAACTCAAAGAAGTGCAGATACAATTAGTCAATAACTGGCGAACAATTGTGGGCCAGAGATTTCCCTCAGAAGCTTGTAGAGACCAAAACAAGAACATGATTACAAATTTTTATTAATAATGTTGCTTCATTATTGCTGAATATGTAAAGCAACTGCTTGCAAGTTAAGATGCCCTGCTCAAATTAATAGGCTATGATATGCAATTTGTACTCACAAATTGCTATCGTTGCCCCCATGTGGCCATGAAATTACTATACCTGCAGGTTTGAATAAAAGTAGCAATATTAAACTGTAAAAATACTCCATTACAAGTAAGTAGTCAGTGCAGTAATGGCTACCATGACTGTTATACTATCATACATTACATTAATAGATTGTTCTTCTAGACACCAGGATGACCCCCTCCGCTCCACTAGGTGTCCCTGCTACTTTTGTTTGGGCTGCCAATTGCCTAGCTAATCCAAAAAATGGTTTAAACCTCAAATTAACTGTAATTTTAAGCAACAAATGGCAGCAATTCTTTGCATTTGGGAATCATAAACCATCAAATGTTTGGTCAGAAAATAACTTTATTAATTAACTAATTCTTGTATTAGTTGTATTCAGTACTTTCTGTTTATTGACTAATTAATTTGTTGAGACTTTCAGGTTACATTTCAGGTTCATATACTGCACCATATTTTACAAAGTCATCTAATCTTTTGTGTATAAAGATATATAAAAATCCCAGTAAGGCTAGTTCACATACACACAGTGTGTAAAGTGCTAACAATATCTCCCTTTAAAATGTCATGCAGTGGAAGGATAAAGTGACATGAAAGTGCCTGAAACTTGTAATAAAGTCCAGTTCTTTAGAATATGCTTTCACTTGCTGTCCATCACTGGGCCCTTTCAGGATATATTTGCAGCTTTTATATGAGAGAGACAAAAATGCTTTTGTTTGTTCGTTTGTTTGTTCGTGAATAGCTGACATTTTGGAGCTCTGGTATAAGGCTTTCACATGGCAATGGCCAAAACACCACGACAATAGCAGGCAAAGGTGGAAATAGATTTTGGCAGACAATAACCACAAGTGATCATGCATGTGTTTGCACTACAATGTGGTTTTCATGTTTAAGCCCCTAATGAAATCAAAGGAAAACACCCTCTGAGCTCTGACAGGTCGTTCATTTATCTGGATTGATTTTTATACCGTAATTGATTAGTAGGTGAAATTACACAAGGACGGACTGTGAAGTATGTGGCAAGTAAACAGGGGGTTTTAAAAGCTCAGGTTGTAAATGGCGTCTATTTTGTTAGCCAGGTTGCTGCTGCAAAATAAACAGCCTTTTAAAGGATTGTGCTTCACCGAAAGAGAATCTTTATGAAGCTTAAAGTAATACACTTGTCTCAAAATCAATTAGCATGTGACTAACTCTCCGCTGGTCACAGTTTGACCCGTGTTTTTAGTTTTGAGCGCACAATGATGCTCTTGATGAAGCAACGCAAGCCTGTATCATCAATTAAGACGCGCCGTGGTAAAGTGTTATTGTGATAATGAGCACAAGCTACGAAAAAACAAAATAAATACTGGAGGCACAGAGAGAAAAAGGCTGCTAATCAAAGAGCTTATTTTCAAGTTAGTGTATTTCTTGTGTGAAGACTCGTTTCCAGAGGCTGAAGGCTGAGACAATTGGCTTTCAATCAGGCGAGATCTTAGAAACTCCCTCTTCTTCTCAGACGTCTGGGTTTTAAAGAGAGCCAAAGATCAAATTGCACTTAAGAGACAAAGTGTGAGCAGTCTTCAGCCGTTGTTTAATGATGCCCTTTGTTTGTTTTTTTTTTGGGGGTGGGGGAACTTCACTTTCTAATCTCCTTGACTCTGTGAAGGCTCGCCAACGAGTTGTGCCACATGAAACCCCTTGATTTCTTATTTTATCTGCAGACAACCAAATCAATTGTTGTCTCCCTTTGCACCTGCTCCCCCCCACCTCCCCACCTCCCCTCCCCTGCACTCCCAAAGTCCATCCCACTATCCAATCAGACTGTTTAGACCAGGCTATTTCAGTGGGGAGAATGAGGCTCAGGGTGGTCAAGCTCTCCTCAGTGTCTCCCAAAGACAAGTGTGTGTAAAAAAAAACAAAAGCATTGAAATTTTCCCAGGATCTTGACACATCTAATTGAGATTTCATGCCCTATTTTCTCAGAGATTTGAAAAAAAAAAAAAAAAAAAAAACTCGCTCTGTTTTACCGCAAGCAGTATTTCCCCAAGGATCGAGATGAAAGAAAATGTTTTCAGGTTTTATTTGGTTTTTGTTGCTTTAAGGGCTGTTTTTTTTTTCATCACGCTAGAGCAGCTTTTCAATAAAAGGGCCTTTTTTTTGTGTGTGTGTTCTGTAGACAAAAGTAACTGCGGTTGATTTGGTTTGTCTGAAAGGTAAAAAAAAAAAAAGAAGCGAATTCCAATAAACTTTCTGTTTCTTTCATCAGAAAAATACATTTTGACTACATGTAAAGTTTTGTCAT
>JAPZDV010000016.1:9076614-9140551 GCA_029814665.1 Acanthurus lineatus
GACACCCCCCCCCCATGCATCATTATGCATATGACAGTCACAGAATGACTGCAGCTTTGGCTTCTTTCAGTCTTCTTGACCTTGAATTAATGATCTAAGGACATCTACTCTACATTTAATTCTTCCCTACAGTGGAGGAGCTGCTGCCAATACTAAGTTTATTTAAATGTAAAAAAATTCCTTTGTGTAGGTTTTTCTATGTCTCTGAAATTTAATGCAGAGACGCCCGATGTACCTAACTTTTGGCATACGTTTTGGCATAGGGTATATAAAACAACTAACCACACAAAATACTCTAATTTCGGCAAACCTTGTTTTTCAATATTACATATCCCATATTAATTAGCTTAGCTTTTTCATGTGCTGTCATGTCTCTGTGATCCCTGTGCCCCCCAATGACATCACCCTGTCTTGCATTACATAGTCCTAACGGTCGCAGTGGGAGCTCCAGCTTCCCAGCAGGACTCATATTGGATGGTCTACAATCAATGACATCATACATGAGCATCAGCCTGGGATGTTATACAGAAATATACAAAAAATGGGGGGGTGGGGGGTTATCTCAGTTCTCTCCTGAGGCTTCTGTTTCTCCTTCTGGTTTCAGTGACATGACAGCAAGACATTAGCATCACAACACAAAGACATTAAGTAGTTGTGTTCTGTTCGGGAGTTTGAGATTTGATATTCTGTTTGTTTGTTTGTTGTCATGCCTTGATGCTTACATGAAAAATATCCAAAAGAATGGACTAAGTTTCTTTGAATTTAATATATTTGTATCCCAGAGGTGCTTATGATTGAAATACAGTAAAGTAAGGACATATCAAAAAAGTGTGCACATAACTAGGATGAGCTAGCAGAAAATAAAGGTGTGTGTTTCAAGATCTAAGTTGAGATTTCCAAAGAGTGTGGTTAAAGTCCAGTGTACTCACACAACATATATATATTCCTCCTCCTCTTCTTCTGGAAACAGGAGGAGGGGGAGGTCCTGCAGCTGCATATAGTGTGCTATAAGCGCAGAGCCACTCCCACATTTTAATCCAATGCAATCAAATTGCATAGAATTGATTTACAGCCCTTTCATAATGAAATCACAGCCATACACCACTTAATTAAAGCACAATACTGAGGCTCTAATGTTGCTTCACTGTGACTGGAAAAGCTGAAAAAAAGATAACTGCATTTGCCTTTAAAGCGCATCAAGGTCAGGGGGAAGCTTTTAAATGTTTTTACCGGAGTTTTGTGGTCACTGCTTTGTTTTATTCTGTTGTAGGCTGAGGAAAGAGCACTACTGCTAATAGATTTTAAACCCTATTAGAATTCATCCTGGTTGAGATGATTTGGCTTTTTTTTTTTACACTTTGTGTTTACTTATAAAGAAATGGCATTCAGAAAGTGAAGGAATTTCATTACACAGGAAAAGTTGTGTTGTATTTTTAGTGTTGTGAGTGGCAGGTTAAGGAGGCTTCACACACCTTTGGAAGTCTTTGAATGACATTTGATGCAATGTGCCTGTTTCCTGAGATGTTCCTGAGTTTTTTGTTCTGGTTTTTCAACATTTCTGAAGTTTTGATAACGTGTACTTAATAAATTGTATTCTATTTATTTGGATGTGGGACATCATGCAGTTACAGTAGCTGTTTTATCCATGAATTAATTATTTGCATTACTATATTGTCTAGTGACTTTAGTGGTCGGCTCCTGAGCTGCACTGTTCCCCTCTAGGACCGTCTGATTATGTGTGTGTTTGTCTTCTCTTGCTATTTGTCGCTGTGCATGGGCAACCAAATTAGTTTTCCCTCCGGGGATTAATACAGTTCCTGTAACCACCTATCTACTTTACTAATTTGCTTCCCAAATCTTTAAATTAGTCACATAACTGATGCCAGTTCAGTCAACAATTATGAATTTGCATTGTGCTCTCTCACAGAGATACAACTTTGTCGTTTCACTGGCATGTTACCTCAAAAGCTGCTCCCGAGACATTTAACTGTGTTGTTAGATACAGGTTAAGTTACCGCAACATAATGGAGCATTTTTACATTGTCAGAAGGTATGTTGCAGAATTTGAAGCTCATTTCTAACAAAAAAAAATCAGGTTTTACATCTTAGTGACTTTGTGAAACAGGATCAATTGCTTGTTATTGTATTAAATGAAATGTACTAAAGCCTGGGAAGATATGAGTTCCTGAAAAGGTTGCATGGCCCCCGTCATTTTAAATAAATAGATAGAGCTGTACCCAGAAAACGGTTGTTAGACTAAGAAATAATTGAGCAGAGTCCCAGAGAGAACCGCCGTCTCTGCACTGCCTTCTGATCATAACAATCTTTGGGCTTAAAGAGGAAAAGGCACATTCAGAGAGATATTTTACAGCAGTGCTACTTATTACCCTCTTTTGCAGCCTTTCAGGAAGCTCATCTCGACATATTTTTGCCCAGTCCCAGCAGGGAGCATTCATAATCACCTCCATGCAATACTGAGACCATTGACACACAAGAGGCTCCAGCAAAGGGAACGTTAATGTCTCAAAGGAACCACTATTGACATCTAAGTCCCTCTGCTCGAATCTATTGGTGATTCTGATAAAATGCTGGCCTGTCAGCCTTGTAGGTTGCCAGTAAGTGTGCAGGGAGGCTGCGGAGGTCAAGAGCACTCACCCTTGACATTTAATAGCAGGAGGTGGGACCCACTGGATCAGTCATACGGATTATCAATGAATAGAGGGCAGATGACAGGATCCAAATGGGGAAGGGAGGGGCTGAGATGGGAATATTTCATGACTTGAACCAGGTCTGTGCCAAGGTTGTTTTGTTTTGTTTTGTTTTGTTTTTATAACTATTTGGATTAATCACATGCACTTTTCTTTAAAATGTGCATATTTAGAGGTAATTTTGTAGTGAGAAAATCACATGTAAACATATTTTAATCTAAGTTATTTGCTGATCCTGTGTTTTTATGGACAATCTCAATCTCTTAGTAACCAGTAATCTGTGACCAGTAACTATAGATGTTTGATAAATGTAATGCAGTAAAACATATCATTTTTACTCTGAAATTAGCATTGCATATTAAATAAAACACTTAGGTAGAGTTCAAGTGCCTCAAACTGTACATAAATACAGTACTTGAGTAATTGTACAACTAAAAGTGACTTTTTTGCTTCTTATCTTGCTGAACCCCACCCATCACATACTAGAACAGCAGACCAGTTTAGTAATTTACTGAAAGAGTCACTCAGCCACAAAAGAGCGCCCCCTCCTGTGTGGATTCAGTGCATAATTACTGACCTGGAGCAAATAACCTAAAAAAAAAAGCTCTGGATCCATACTGTCCAAATGAGATCTTGGCCCTGCACATTACAGAGATGGATTAGGTTAATGACCCCGGCACTGACCTACATTCACTGCTGTTCATATTGTGGCCCTCAAATAAAGATGAATATCTGATCTGTAGTCAGGTTTTTGATGCCGGTAATTTCTCTCCATATTTAGAAAAAGTCCCTTAATGAACCTGGTTTCCACCTCTTAGGCCATAAACAATAAGCACTCAACTTTCCCAGATAAATATTAAGCTCCTCTAACCAAAACTCTCTTTAATTATTGTCTTTTTATTGTCCCTGTATTAATTCTTGCCGTCAGTGCATTTTTATTTCTTTATTCTGTTGCTAAGTAGTTATGATTTTAAATTTTCCCTTTTCATAGCCTCATTAAGATTCTCTGAATGTCTCAGTATTTGCAGGTTTTATTATTATGTCTCCTTTCAAAAGTATTCCTTTAAGGCACCGCCCCCTTGCACAGCCCTTCATGGGTGTGGTCAACAAACTTGTTTGTCACACCAAGAGGCTTCATTGTGAGTCTCAGACCAGGAAGTTCAGTTGATATGAGCCACAAAGATGGCATTAAACTGACAAAACAAAGGCTGCTCTTCACAAAAAAAAAACTCTGCCGATTTGCTGTGGAAAAACCTCAGGCATACAAGCTAAAAGCTAAAAAAAAGTTACAAACACAAGTAGTAGTATTTAATTTGCCCACTCAGAAGGTGAAATATGTTCACTTTCTCACACTGCATTGCGCTTCTTTTGTCTCCTTGGTGGAATCAAGATGGTTGTTTCCATGCTGCTCCCTGGGTGCGGTGCTGCTGGCCAGGAGCATGCTGTGAGGGCCTGACAGGAAGATGGTGCTGGACCAAAGCTACAGGAGTGTGGTAAGATTTTCTAATGATTGTTGCCTTGGCTGCCACGCAAGGAAATCTCCTGAGTATACAATACGTCAGTGTTCAGTGGGTTTTTTTTCTTTTTTTCTATTTGTTCAACCCCAAGCCAAAATTATTGACTGCTAGACTGTGTTAATATCCCTGTGGAATTGGCTTCATGTAAGTCAGACTTAAAGAGGAAGCCTGGCACTACCTAAGATGATTTGTCAGTTTGTTCAGTAGACAAAAAAATTAGCTTAGCAGCCCCTTTATTAGGTGTTAATTTGCTGCCTCCATATTTCTCCTGTCTAGGTCTATTTCTGGAAACAAGTCACACAGAAGTTCTGGTGTCCTGATATATCCTGATGTATTGACCCTTCCTTGTGTCTGATCTTTTAAATATAAGGTACCTTACCTAGTAAGTCTTCCTGACATTCTTTTAAGACACACTTTCACAAATCACCATTAAAAATAGGGGCCAAAGGTCCATGTTCTCTTTCATTTTAAGAATTCTTATATGCTATCTAAATGCTAATGATCTAATTGATATTTGTGGGCATGAATAACTTCCCCAAAGCCAGAAACCAGAGCAGCCAGACTTTAACATGTGCTGTCATCAAGATGTAAGGCCTTGAAATACTTTTTAGAAGATGGATTTTGATGTTTCTTTTTTTTTTTGTTATACCTTAAAATGGTTTTGTTTTGTCATGCAAATTTCAGATAGTCTAAGCCAGAAAATGGGACCTACTTCAAACTAAATGTACTGAATTTTTAGTTTTATGTCCCAGATAGGAGCAAGAGAAGATTGCACTTTGTTTCTGATAATCTGCATAATGATCAGTGTAATGAGCTACTTCAAATCCTGATCAATTATGTACTATTTTGGCAAATCCTGTACTTTATCATTTTGGACTGACATATTATGATGTTTGACTTCAGGGTGACTGCTTCAGTTTATGTTTTAATACATCACAAACAGAAAAATCAGCATTCATAAGTACTTACTAATTTTTATTTCTGATTTCACTCAGCTGTCCGGCCACTTTATGGCATTGTTTTCTAATTTTCCAACTTTGAGCTGCATTTAATTAAAGAACTAAGTCAAAGGCAAATCAAGTTGTCTCTGGCTGTTTTACCTCAAGGTAATCTATTACCAGGAAGTACTGAAAATCTTTACAGACTGGTAGCACTTCCATTTTGTCTCTGAAATACTTGTAATGGCGTCCAGAAGTAACTTTGAAATCGTACTAGTTTGATATAGTAGTCTATACAGCATTCAAGATTTGGGATCCTGAAAATGTGTTGAATTTAGTGAAATTAATTGTAATATTTAATTTTCTTATCTTTAGTTCTCATATAATGTTGTGTGAAAGCTAAGGAAACTGTAGACAACATCAATACTGTTCTAATTATTCATGAAAAACTTCAGAAACTTGTACATACAGTAAAGTGGGGTTGATGGACACGGTCATCCCAAAAATAACTGACAGTTTGGGGGTTTTTTGTTTGTTTTTTTGTTTGTTTTTTAAATGAATGCCTAAATATTCACACAGAAATCTTATTTAGTCTGTTTTTTAGACAACTTGGTGTGTAGAAAAAGTTGTTCGACAGTATTGTATGGAGCATTTAGCTATACAGCTTTAGACATTATGCGGTTTATTTAGTAAAGAATTGGCTGCATTATAAAGACAGCAGCTGTAAAGAGATGTGTGTGATGGTGCTGATGCCTCTTACTGCTTCCTCTTTGCTGTGGCTGGGCCAAAGGTTAACATGGCCTCTTTTAAAACATTTTCCAGCACACTTCTACTTTATACAAGGCTTGAGCTTAAGAAAAAGGAAGATAGCATTTTCAGATCTAGAGAGGGGTTTTTTTTCTGCATTTATTCTAAGTGTTGGCATTTCAAGTTTAATGTTTGCATTCTTAGAGATCACACTTCTTTAGTGTGTATCTCTGAATAAAGGCTACTTTTAGTGAATATTTCCCATTATTTCTTCATCAGTTAAATGATTGTATGTTGCACCTTGAGGGATTTGCATACAGACTTTACGTAGAATTCATTTAATATTTGTGTGCAGTCTGTGTATTTAATAGATGTGGATTTAATAAAGATTAGAAATACTGTGGTTTGGTGTATGCATGTGTTGGGGTTTTGTAGGATATGTGTGCAAATCATTTGATAGTATATCATTATCCTATCAGATAACTCAAGGTATTGTAAAAAGCAACTGACTATACATATACCACTTTAAAGTACTATCCATAAGATGTCATTGTATGGTCGATGCAGGTCCCTTTGTGTTGAACGTTTTCTGCAGTGAGCTTATGTGTTTGCAGCTTTTTCTGCTGCTGCTGTATGTGCTTATATTTTTGAAATAGCATTTCCTTATTATAGCATCGATCTCCCTTTTTTTTTTTTTTTTTTACTAGTATCATGCGAGCCTAACTGTTGCTCCACCCTCTGAAAGTCGACAAAGGATGTGCATTGGGATAAGCCTTCGACCGCTCCGGCAGGAAAGCGTGCATCGTGCTGCTGTAATATTTCTCCCAAGTAAGGCTCAAAGGAAGCGTTTTCTGTTGTTTTATAAAATCAGCCAGGGGAGCCCAAGATGAACGCCCACTTTAGTTTTCTAGCCGATAGGTTGAGTACTGAGGGCTGATCATTGACTGTAAGTCTCTGTGGCAGACAGTGGGAAGCATGTGGGCTGCTTCACATCTACTGTACTACAGGAGAACTGCGCTGTCCGCGGTGCTGAAAACATGCTGGATTCACTGACAAAAACGCAGCAAAAATCACTGTCGCCGTTTTCCAGACATCTTATCCCATAAATGATAATGAGAGTGGCGCTGAAATGGCGCAGACGGTGATGCAGAAAAAAAAACACAGACGCAGGTTTTTGAGTGCATTTGGAGTTGTTTTATTGTCTTTATGTGAGGGGCTGAAGTGGTAGCCTTTATATAAACCCTCCAGCGTGGAAAAAACAAGTGATTCTTAAAAGCACGCAAAGCTAAAATGACTTCAATCGGGTCAGTTTTTTCTCTCCTCTCATTTCTTGGATGATGGTGACAGTGTGGTGATGTGGCGTAAAACACATTTGTGAGAGGACAGAGGAAAGGAGAAAAAAAAACGGAATACTCTCAAGCCGTGCTGTTATTCCCGCCTGCTGCACTGTGCGTGTCTCGGCGAGGCGTATTTGACTTCAAATGCCATATTTAGGAAAAAAAATGCTTGATCGCTTTGAGTGACTGGGGCGAGGACGAATGGCATCTTGTGATTTGGAAAGACGCTCGAGCTCCAACGAGGATCGCGCTCGAGCCAATGGCATTGAAGAGCTCCTGTGTGCATAAGCGGTGGATGGAGCTACTCTGGGTATACTTCCGCGTCCAATGCGTGTTCATGTGTAGGTTGAATGGATGAAACGGCGAGAGCGGAGAGGTATAGGCATGCTGTGATACGGCCCTATATATTTGCCGGCAGGACTATCTTCCTTTTAAAGACAACCTCCTCCTCACATTGGTTTCCACTCAGTGATGTCGCGTATTTGTGTGGCGCACCTGTAAAGAGCGAGACAGGCAGAAGCCGGCTTTTTTAATTATTTGATTCCTTTTATTTCTTCTGTTCTTTTTTCCTTTTGTTTCATGCATTTGCTGAAAGGAACTCATTTCTGTGTTTTGATTTAATAAATTATCATTTCCTCATTTTATCTTGTTTGTGTTGGCTTTTATGTTTCCAAGTTTGCACTAAGAGAGCGGAATTCATCATTTTACAAGCTATTGGCCAGGTGTTTCATTCAGAGATTGTTTGCCCTAAGGACGTCCTTAACTTTCAATTATAGAAACGGTAAGATATTTTTACACATTTGCTCATTCACCTGAAACATTTTAAATCGATTCTTTTATCCTGTGTCAATTCTTTGAGGACATTGTGTAGCCTAGAGCAGATCATGCATTCACTGTAGTCTCAGGCTATCTTATTGCATGTAAACGCGATAGGAAAGTCACCGTGATACATTCATGTTTCCACTGACGGCTGATTTTCAACTCTGAATTTGCGGTGCTTTGGCATATCATAGACTTACACAACAGGATGAGAAGGCTATCTCCGCACATGTGCTCATTTCAGAACCTTTCCAAGGTTTCAGACATGTACGGACGCATTAATAGTGTGTAGACATAGGCCCTTGAGCTGAAACGTGGGATCCGCAGTCAGTTATTTTACCGCAACAAAAGTAAAAACGTCAAAATACTGGAAATATTAGATTGAAAGAGCCGTTTTTATATGTTATGTTTCACATTAGAAATTTAAACAGCTTAATGGCTACAGTAAACAAACTAACCAAATCTGGGATCTCTTTATTTTTAATCTGAGTTGTTTCATGAATATGAAACCCGATACATCCATGATATTAATGGCTTAATAAATATGGGATGTAAAATAAGTTATAGGCTATTGTGAGGACAACCTATTTGATTTTTATATAAAAGAGCCTATAGGGTTGAAGAGTTAGTGTAATTCTCTGAAAAGAGCAATGCTATATAGGTTAAGTACAGCCAGTGTGTTGCACTACTTGGAGTTGCTGAATGATATTTTCTAAGTTTTGCTATTCGATGCATATTTAGATGGAATATCTAAGTTCTCAAGTAGATTTTGGTTGAAAAGTGAGGATTAGGCCGTAAATTCTTGAACTAAAAAGACCCAGTTCTCGATTTGGATCCTAACCATTTAATGCCAAAGGTGACTTTGGCTTTACCAATTGATTAGGTAGCCTATCGTTGTTTTATTATTCTTCTAATGTCAAATAGATACGTCTGTCCTGTAGTAGTCAGGGCTCGGATGCAAAATAGAAAAAAAAAACAATGTCTAGACTCTAAATTTATTTTAGAATTTTCATGGGTCGCATTAAACGCAAATCTCGAATTTTGCTGGGTTCCCTTGAATACCTCAGGGACCCTGGTGACATCGTGACGCAGCATTGGGGGCCCCGCTCTCGCAGTGTCATTGTTTTGTAGTTTTTAGCATCTCTTTGCAGCGACATTTTTCTCGAAAATACACTCAGGCTAGGGCTAGGAGGCATGAAACAAAAGTACACCTGCAACAAATCAATTAGTTAGTACTGCATTTCCGGGGTAGAGACCGGGTCCTCGCTGATTGGCCGAGGGTCTGATTAGTTTACTTAGGGTGGCCGCGTTCCCGCCACCGCCCCCTTTTGTACTTCGCAAAGACCTCGACCAAAAGTTTGATGTCTGCAGACTTTACATCAATAAATACCGCGACGCCGATTCAACACCTCAAGGTAAGACACCGCAGTGGAGTAGTGTAAAAATGTTTGACAAAACCAACTGTACAAAAAAATGCAATAAAAAAAACACAGTTAAGAACTTATGGTAGCTAGCAAGGTCAAACAGAAGTTGACGCAGCAAGCAAGCGAGTCGGACATGTTGCTCGCATAACTTCATTGTAAATATTCTCGTTTTTAAATTAAAATAAAGTGGCCTAATGTTATCTAACATTGAGTCAGCCAAATTAATTGGTGCTGCATTAGCAAGCGCAGGAGCAAATTTCTGTGCTAGCTAACGCCCAGTATTAATCTTATTCAACACGAACAAACTGAATTTAATGAGGCCGCAGACGATTTATCCACCGCTTTTCCCGGTAAAAAGCATGTTTTAGGCAATTATACAAACCCCGTTCGGCTAGACAACCACGCCGCTTGCTGGCATAAATGTTAAGTATCTCTAAGCATGAAAGGGCGGTTTTAAGAAGTCCGAATCAAACGCTAAACACAAAAGCGAAGGCTGGATATTTAGCATTTCCTACAAGTAGTCGTGGTCTGAAAGAATTTACTCGGTTGCATTATTCGGACTTTCCACCAACCGAGTTTCAGACGCAGGTTGGTCTTGTTGCGCACGTTGCCCGCAGCTGTAGCACAGGTGTCTCAGATTAATCAATTGGACAAGGCGGCCCTGAACGCTCCCCCTTCACATGGTAGTTCAGCTAATTAGAAACGTCTTACCTAAAGATATTTTTCCTTAAAACTCACCTGATTTCAGCAGTCACCTTTTGGCTTATTTTTATGCAAAACAATCATTCTATACATACGGAGCAATGTAGCAGGTGTACTTTTTGTAGAACTGTATTTTACCATTTCTGTTGGTAATTACTCTATTACTTTACAAAAACGATCAATTCTTAAATTAAACTACAGAATTAACAAAATAGTTCATGCTGTAAATGTATCCGTGTGTCTCAGTGTGTTCACACAATGGCAATTCCATTAACATTTATTTGTTTTATCTAGCTCATAATTCCCTGTTTTCTCCATACGTGATCACTGACATAAACGACAATAGTCTTTATCATCTGCTTGATATTATGGAGAGTAGTTCTGTTACTCATACAAATGGTTGTTGCAACAGCAGGTAAAAGAAGAGGTTAATTGTAGTTTAAATGCTCAAAGGCTTTGAGGACAATTGTTAGACTGTATTTTGTGGTATAAACAAAGGCATATTCTTTCTAGTTTTCTTTTTTTTTTTTGAACTCATGATTGTAGTATCTGGCCTTGAATTTTGAGCATGAATCTGTTGAAGCTACAGGCAACTTGAATTACAGCTGGCAGTCTGCGGTGAGTAATCTTCAGTTGGTGGGTCATGAAGAGATTACATATCATCGAGCCAGCAGCTGAGAGCCTAACAGTTAATTAGGGCTGGAAAATTTTTTCATATTAATTTTTTTTAACATGATATTGTCTGAGATTTTGAATATCTTTATATTGTAATATGGCGTTTCCTTGTTCCTGGTTTTAAAGACTTACCAGACTGCCATTATGAATAATTATTCATCAGAAATCTCAGTTTTAATATTTTGTGGAAGAAAAATTGTCATCCCCATTATACTGTTGTAAAAGGTATTTGTTAAAAAATGGTTACATTTGATTTTGCTCATATAACCCAGCCCCGCTGTTAATTTATCAGGAGGTTGCCACAGCACACAGAATATCTTTAGTCGTGAGGGTGTAGGGGGGCAACCCAGCAAAAAGAAATACAAGGGGTGTTTTGGGTATTTGAAGGTGTAAAACACTCGTATGCACATCATTAATGGAAATATTTGGAATTCTTTAGTGTGAAAGTGATTTATTAAGGTATTGAAATATTTAATTACAAGTGGTTTGGTTTAAGTTCTTTGCAAAATCCTCAATGTTGATATACCAGTCTGGTATGTAAAAAATGTTTGGGACAGGTGTCGGATCACCTGAATTAACTATAGAACTTCAAGTAATTAAATATTGCAATTCTTGGTATGCAAGCACAAAATATTTTGTTATTTAAAAAAAAATCAGTGCCGGATTCTGGTCCTGTTTTTCTTGAATCTTCACAATGTTGATTTTTAAGAGCATTGTTGCATCAGTTATGCGCAGTTTCGCTATTGTTATTAGGAGTGTTAGGAGACCTTAACTCAAGCTTAGCATTTTTTGCCGATCTCATCACACAGCCATAGTTTTAGTATGGATGCCCACATGTTACTATTTCTGTGTACATGTGCTGTTTTTAGCCATTTTCCCTCCTCAGTCTTAATGCAGTCTTACAAATTTAGCAGCTTTTGTGTTCCTGAGAGGGACGAGAGATAAGAGCAGTTGTCTTTTATTTATTATTAAGCCCCCACATTTACCTTCTAAATAAAGGCTGCTGACAGTGACTAAAATGCAGGACAGTGAGTGAACTTCCGAAGGCCACATCACTGTGCTCTGTACAGCAATGTGTGCTGCAGTCAGAACTGGGTTAGTATACAGTGGGTGGCTTTAGCAGCGGGGGGAAAAAAAGCAATTTTCCTCCCTTTGTCCTTAAATGTCCACCCCATCCCCCTTTCTTCTCCTCATGGCTTCCCCCTCTACTCCCCCCTCTGTAGTTGATCTAGTCTGGGCTCTGTGGATGGTGCACATGGCTGTTTTCGTTTGGTCCTTATTGTCTGTTGGCCACCGGGTGGCCCTCCCTCTGCATGTGTTGGTCATTACTGGAGGCCAGCAATGCGGTGTTCTTGACCCTTTCACTGCATCACAGCAGCTTCTAAAGATCACACTCATGCTCTGTATAGGTGTTATGTCGTGAGTGCTGGTTTGAGTTTAATGTTTGGCTGTGTTAGTGTGTAGGCCTGTGATGGTGAGAAGCAGAGGTAGTGTGAATATACCTAGTGGCATTTTATATACCAGACATTTCTTTTTTAATTTGAATTATTGTATTGGAGCGTATAGCAAATGAATTCTAATGTATAAATCCATTTAGGTGTTTGGGGCTTCATTGCTAATTTCACAGATCAAAATAACTACTGTTTTTGACCGAAGAGGTAACTCATCCCAGACCTTCAGTCAATAGCTGAAGCATGTCCTTATCTAAATGATGATCTTAGAGCTAAATGAACAATCACAGTTTTCACTCTCTTTTTAGTTTGACATTCTGACTTAAAATTCATAAAAGTTTTCTTTTAGTCTGTGTATTGTTTGTTGTCCTGCATTTCCAGCTATTTTAAGGAATTCTGATATCGATATCTTATATTAAATCCAGCTTTGTAGCAAATGCAGTAAGTTTTGCTGTTGGCCTTTTTTCGATGGTGTTACTTTTAGACTTTCACTGTTAGTAAATTGTAAGAGGCTGTATATTTGATATTGATTATTAGGTATTTGTACTAATCAGAATACCTCCGTTAGTAAATTAAACAGCTGCAAGAAAAGGAGATTCGTTTAAACATAACAGACTTAAAAGATTTTTTTTAATATATAAAAAAAAACTGACAAAGGAGCAAATAATATAGAAATATGCTTCACAAGCAATGACATGGTGGTATTTTTACATTCTTTTCCGCAACAGCATCAAGACAGAATTCAAAAAAAGCCTCTGAACAAGTCAGTATCGATGAATGTGTTGCAGTCTCTAGAGCAATACAAACTACCCAACTGAACTGTATTTAAAGCAGGCTCTGAATTTTTTTTCTTTGTGATAGGTTTCCTACTAACATTGCTGGATTATTCCTGTCTCCAAAAGTGTTGGTGACAAATCGTACACTGTTAGTTTGGAGGCAGACTGCCAATCATAACTCAGCACTGCATCATTTTTTCAGTACTATTCTGACTGGTTTTGGTGGGAGGGAGCTGCCGCGTAACTGCCCTGCTCTTAACCTTCTGCCCACTGTAGCTTTGCACCTTCAGGACAAACATTATTAAAGTATTACGCATGCATCTATAATGCATCCTTGCTACTATTTAAATCTTGATCTGTATAATGCATCCTTGCTACTATTTAAATCTTGATCTGCAGACCAAGTTTGAGGGAATGGTAGAGCAAAAATGCACTATAACAGTAAGTAGAATTATGATGTGTGGACTTCTGAGCAACTACAGAGTCATGAGTCGTCCAGTCAGTGTGAAAATCTTATGCATAACAGTGTTTCCCTGTTGTTGGCAAAATTATAGTTTATATTACTACTCAAAGACTCGATATAATTAATCAAAGTAGAAAAAACTTGAGTTTAAAAGTGCATATTTGAGGTGCAACAGAGACAACCATGTGAAAATCCTGTTAACCCTTTTTTTTTTTTTTGCATTAAAAAAATATCAGTGAAGATGTACACGTTTGAGTAACGCTTACGCCCAAAGCACCGCTCCCCCGCTGCTGCCATCATATTACACCTTATTTCTCTCATCAAGGTACAAGTATTACTGTATTACAGCATTGGATGTTCTTGCACTTGCCTTTGTACACGTCAGTGTGTGGGTAGACTAGTCACATCTGTTTTCATCTGGGATATTTTGAACTGTTACTTGTGGGCTTTTAGTTTTCAAGGACAGGCTGTGCATGTCAGTGTGTGCACTCTGGAGTTCTTCACTCTGCAGCTTGTCACGCATACTTGGTCAATTTAATCCTCTGAGGAGCTAGTAGCAGAGATTCGTGCCTCCTCACTTTAAATGCTCAGTGCCTCATCAGCACTTGCTGATCTCACTGTTGACTTCAGGTTCGACTTAAATAAGTTGTGCAGTTAGTCTGATCTGACTATGGGCTTTTCTGCACAATTATTTATTTGTGGAAAAAACTTATTCTACTCCATTTTCACATTTAGTCAAAAGTTTTGGTATTTCTACCTTGCTGTTTTGTTCCTGTAAAAGATCTTAACGGAAGGGCTTATTCAGTATATTGTTTTATATAATCCTAAAATTGACAGACTAGCTAAAGGAAATGGATGCCAAAAGCCTTTCAACCAGTATGTAATGAAACAATTCTAACCACTTAATGCATTATTGCTGGCAGTGCTTTTAAAGTATGAATCAGTGTGCTAATACCAGGAAAACCACTATGAATCTGCAGGCTCACATAGGGAATCTTGTTTTGTGGGGATTGCTAACAAACTTTTGTATATTTACTTTTGTAGCTACCAGCCCTTAGCTATTTATTTCAAGGAAATCAAGTAAATCAAATCAAACTTTATAAAAACAACATATTTGCAAGTACGGCAGCCATATGTCTCTTGACTAGAGTAGATTGCTTGATGGCTTTCTGCTTAAGCTGCTGTTAATTGAAGCTAAAATGGCATTGTAAGTACCTTGAAGTGACAGTTGTGACTTAAATGCATCATTTAGATTGATTTATAGATTGGAGCTATGAGAGCTTTCGTTTTCTTGTTGTGCATCGTTTGTCTCAAAAGTCTGTCCTCAGGTAGTGGTTCATCTAGAGAGTTTCACAACTTGACAGAACCAGTGCCTCAACAAACAATTGTTTATTGACAATTAATCTGAAATTTTTTTTTTATGATGAACAACTTAATCATTTGTGAAGTGTAAAGCATTTTTGAACAATTTCTCAGAATACAACATGACAACCTGAAATTGCTTTGTCTAACAATCCAAAACAAAAGATTTAATTTATAGAAAATAAACAGAGAAGCAGAAAATCATCAAATTGAAAGAGCTGGAGTCTGTAAACAGATGATGGTGTTCCTTGTTTGATCTATGAATCGAATAGTTGTTGTTAGCTCTTAACAGGAACAAAATGTTTTCGGGTTGCGATTGATTCCATATGAGTTGACTTGCAGCTGTACTTCAGTCAAGAGTTTGATCAGCTGTGAAATCTTGCTTCCAAACACCCACTCAAAGTCACTTTTCCATGTAATTAATTAACACAATCAGTGAGCTGCTAAAACAGAGCCAGCACCACCAGCTTCAGAGGTTGAAGGATGACACATGGCCAAGCAACAAAACAGAAGTACATATCAGAAGAGGTATTTGAGTGTACCACTTGCAAACAAAGTTTTCACAAAGCTTTCTTTAGTTTGGAATGTCCCTTATGCTTTTTTGCATATTATCAGTGTGACAACATAGATAACTTAGCTTGTTTCTAATGTTTGAAGCGTTCACTGTATTTGAATTGGAAATCTCTGCATTCTCTTCATCCTAACAGCGTACAGAAGCTTTTCTCCCCCTTGTGAGACGGCTGTGGGATCTAAAAGTACCAATAACTAAACAGGCTACACTTTAATGAGTCCTAAAAGGCAGTCTGCTCAGTGGGGTAAAATTGTGGAGGTGGATGGGTTTATCTTAGCAATAATGGAAAAACAAAAAAAAGAATCTCGTGGTCTTTATTTGGGGCTGGTTTCTGACAAACTGTGAGGCAAGGCCTCAAGGGAAGCAAGATGCTCCACACTCAAATGCCTGCACTAAGAGGAGGCTGCTGGCTGGCTGCACACAGTGAAAGCCTGACTGTAATTTTTGGGGAGAGGCGTCTTGCCAAGCCTTGTCCTCCAAGTGTTTATCTAATGAAATATTTCTGCCTTGTGGCACTATCTCAAGCGGGACAATAGCCAATGTTTGTGCTTTGTACTTAGAATAAAAGGTGAAACATATGAAATGGAGATTGAAGTAAGTCATTTTCCTCAACAACAATATGTTCTCTTGTGGCTTGCTTTTCTCTCTGTTACGATGCACGTTGTGGAGGCTGCCTGTGGCGCAGATAACTGCTTAGGATTGCATTTTTTTTTTTTTTTTGGCATATCAGAAACCTTGGCTGAATGTTGCTTATGTTTTTTGAATTTCTGTCTTTGTGCCCTTTTTGTCATGTTTTAAAAACCACAAAAAAGTTTACCCATGAAAGCAGCATTGTGTTTTGCAGTCATCCACTGGTTTTATACTTAAGGACAAGTGACAGATGGAAAGAGCAGCAGGAGGGTTAAGTGACCCATCCTTGCACTGCTGGGATACACGCAGTGTATTTGGTGTCAGTGTTGACTGTACTTGCTTCACTTAGTTTTGCTTTAATCAGTTAAAACTGAAATGATTATTTATATTGTTGCCCAAATCAAATATCATCAGAACTGAAGCCTTCAGGGAAAAACCATTGCCTTGATCCAAATCAGTCTTTTAGTCAGTTTTTTTGGAATGGCTGACAGTAACTTTGTAGGAGTTATGACCAAATCGTGTCTGTTATTTTTGTCTTGTTATACATAACAATTTGACACAACTTCAGACAGTGAAACCATATATAAATAAGGTGGGGTGAAAGAACTCAATTTTCCCACCCAAATCGATATTTGGTTCCATAATCATACATTGATTCATAAAATCCTGAAATCAGTCTATTAATATATGCCCTTTCCGTGGATGTTTGACAGGGTCAGATATTACCACCTGCCAAATTTTCCACTTGGAGGGTAAATCTCTGAAGGTTACGTGCCTAATTGGCGGATAAATGTCTGCACCAAAATAGTCATGTAATAAAGAGTCTGCACTGCAATTTGTCATGTGGAGATTTACTGCTTCAGCTCTGTTGTTTGTGTCAGCGTTTCCCAAAAACAGGGACAGCAGGCCTCATGGTGCATTTAGTGCACCTTGTAAACTGAGAAATCTACATCACTTTGTATGGCAAAGTATGTGGGTACCAAATGAGGTTTATCATTGTGCTTATTCTTATAGAATTAAATGCTAAATCTTTTGATTTTGTTTCTAAATTGTTTTTTTTTTTTACGTCTGTAAAGCTATTTAATTCATTTCTGAATGTAAGAAGTGAATTTTTTTAATAGCACACCAGGTGAGAAGGTTCCTTGAAAAATTACAGTATTATTTCTCTCAGAATCTCTTTTAATAATTCATGCAAAATTGATATTGTAGCTGAAAATGTAAGTCATTGTTAGAGCTGGGATGACGATTTTTAAGACGGCCAACTTTAATTTTTAGTTTAAGACAGTTTAAAAATAAAACATCCACACCTTTAGACATTCTTGTAGTGCCAACTTAAGGCAGAAGTATTCATATTGGGTTGACACAGATACTAATGACGTGCCCTTATTATTGTGAAAAAAATAAACAGACAAGAATACAACATTTCTGAACATTGACAAATATATATTGTCTCAAGGTATTTGTCATCCTGTTGAGGAACCTGTGAGTGGTGCAGCATGAGAAAGTTGGTTTTATTTCTTAATGATGTGTAGGTGGGTTGAGTTTCGAAGACAGTTAGCACTTGTCATCTGCAGCTGTCCATTTAATGTAGCTAGTGTACTGCTCCAGCTCCTTTCACCATCTGTTACAAAGGTGATAACAGAATGTACACATCACTGTTGAAAGGTGATCTTTGCTCATATGCTGTGTGACTGAGACGTCCTATTTTTAATATTATGAACCTTGTTCTTGTGTTGTTCCTCCCTTCATCTTGGCAAGTAAAAAGACAAGCAAAGCAACACTTGTATCAAAATAAAATGACTGAAGAATTGGCCCTTTTTTTAAATGTGTAGACAAGGTATAGATGCTTACCATTTTTGCACACACAGCTTAAGAAGCTTTGATTTTCAAAGCATGAGCTACATAGTACTTCGCAGAAGATTAGATAACCAACAAGAATGATAAAATGCAGATTTAGAGGTAACTAGTTATCCCTGAAACCTGCTTTTTCTGAGGCAAATTAGAAAAATACTTGAAAGCACTCCAGTCTAAATCTTCTAGGTTTTGCTAGTTATTGTTTTGCTTCTCTGGTTCAGAGTGAACTGACTAAACCTCATTGGTCAGGTTTAGCGGGGAGAGCTAGCAGCTTTGGCTAGTTAGCAGGGGCCTCAGAATGGCTGATTAACTCAGTAACCCAGGGTGGGGCCTTCCTTTATGTTGAGACGTACTAGAGTTCAGAGTTGTGCACACAGTTCTGCTGTATTATTCTGACTGACATCCAGAGTGGATGGTTGATACTGATGTAACTGATGGAGAGAACTAACTCCATTAGAAAAATGTGGAGAACCTTGCCTCTCCATAGTTACTAGGAATGTAGCTACTCCATCTTCCTATTAGTCTTAAGGATTTCTTTTCGAGGATTTGATTTCTTTTTTAGGATTTACGTCTGTTTCCATTATTGTGAAATTTCAAAAATGCTTTGAAGAATTTTTTTCAAATTGAGAACAAAAGTCCAATTAGACTCAACAATGTTATTAAATTTGGCTAATCAAAGGTCAAGGTCAAGACGACTTTATGTTAATTTCCTTTAAAGTATTTAGTATATACTGTATGTTACATGATCCCGACTGCCATGGAATGAAAACTGAAACTTTCAAATTGCACTTAACTGGCATCTTATTTGAATGTTAACTCAAAATAGTCAATCGCTGTGAAAAATGATGACTGAGACACGAGATCTACTTGTATTTTTCTGCCTAGTGGTAAAATTTTGTGTTATCAGTCTATTATTTGGTTTAACATCACACCGGTGTAAAAAATTGTGCATCAACTCAACCCTAAAGTCAGATTTTTACTGGCATCAGGCAGTTTTCTGTCCTTGCTGAAAATTAAGTCTCCATAATATTCTCTAGCTCAGTCTCAATGCAACAATCGTGTATACTCATCGGTTGTAATTGTCTTTTGGTGAATGAATATGAATTCATGGTTAATGGGTAGAGTGGGTTGGAGCTGTTTTTTGTATGACTGTTTCTATTTTGGCATGGGTTATGTAGTCAGTGGGTTTTGACCTTGTTTTTGGGACAGTGAATCAAATGAGTCATGTATTTGCACTTGTGTGCTGCAACAATGACAGTACAGTTTGTCTTCATTACTTTGTAAAACCTAAAAACAGACTCAAATGTCTCTCCAACTTGAAAGCAATGTTTGTCTGAATGTTTAGCTTAGTCACTTAGTGCAGACCCTTTACATACCATGGCCAGTAAAATTGCTAATTTGCCATCTGCTTAATGGTATTCCTTGCATATGTCTGATTATATATAGCCAGTATGTAAGTGTTACTTTTTCAAAATAATATTATGCCTAGCTGAAGTCTTGTCATCATACCTATGTATTTTAATGCACTTTTAAAATGTGTATCTTTCAAATACTTCATATTTGTGAAAATAAGAAGTCCTGTTTCCAAAGCCACACCTAGTGTTGTTAGTCATGTCAATGCTCCCATAAAACCACTGTCCCTGAATGCTCCATAGGGACCTTGCTGCGTTTTGTCTGTGCGGTTCTTTACTACTATCTACTAAATTTAAGTTTTTTGTGTAATCCTACTGACAGACAAACAAACCAAACCATTATAAAATGTAACTGAATTGAAGGCAATGATTGGAATTTTTAGTCATCCTCACAATTACCTTGCATCTAATAAGTAAAGTAAAACGGTTCCTGTAGAGCACCTTTGCGCCACTTCTATTATTTTAATTTATTGCTGCAATAGTATTATACAAGCAACCCTGTCTTAACAGCATTGTGTGAAGAAAGTGCTGGAGAAAGGCGTGGCTGCACTAATTATCATACTACTGTAGGGGAACGACGCTATGGCTTGATTGTATTTCTTTAAATCAATCACACTCCTGGGTGACACCAAGTCCCGGATGAAGTGAGGGTAACACATAGTGTAAGATCAGAATGCACAATGAATTCAATGCCTAATGGCAGGTTTCTGCCCAAAGTCTATGTGTGGTGAGTCAAACTATAGCTGCAATCATCATATCCAATGTTTAAAATGTCAAAAATGAACAGATCCCTGTTGGAACAAACTAATTTACTTTAAACTTGTGTTTGTCAGAATGTCAGTCAAAAAATTTTTAATATATTAACATTATGACGCATGAGAGCAGCAGATCTCATTTTCACATTAAGTTGTATATCTGTCATTAACATATAACTAGTAAGTCAGTGTGCACATTTACTTTTAAGGCAGCAAGCTTTCAAGAGATTCTGCTGAAGTGAAATTTTTTTATTTGTACTGAGGAATCTGGAATCCTCCACATATCAGCAAATACTGGAATGCACACATTTTCAGTGACATAGGATGTTAATCAGAATCAGAAGAGGATATACTCACACAGATTCCTCAAACAAAACTGACTCAACCCAGAGTACTGACCTGAGTTCACAGCTGTGGTTAGTATGGCAAAGAATTAGTACAGGATCAATTGATCTTTTTGATTTGCAACTAAAACACAGGAGACCAGGGAGGGGATAAGTGGACAAAATCAAACACTGGCAGAGTTGGCATGCTTACAGATTGGACTGAGGAAAAATAAATTGTATAAAATTCTTTTCTATTTTATAAATGACCAAAACCGCAACATGAAGCTAAGGAGTTTGCCATTCTTTATGGCCAAATAATATGCCAAGTGAATGTTTTGCATCAGCCTTTCAGTCTTCAAAATATTGTGCTCTAAATAAGGATGGACAGAAACGAGATTTTCCATATCATCAGTGATTAGAATCAAAATTGTAATTCCCACAGCCATGTGTAACATGTATATCTGCCAATATATAGCTTTCC
Source organism: Acanthurus lineatus (assembly GCA_029814665.1). NCBI lineage: Eukaryota > Metazoa > Chordata > Actinopteri > Acanthuriformes > Acanthuridae > Acanthurus > Acanthurus lineatus. The sequence continues at coordinate 9,097,563 of JAPZDV010000016.1, forward strand.
ATTTCTTGCACAATCTGTGGCCCTTTGGAGAGGATGTAAAATTAACAAAGCTATTCCCAACATTTGATGCAGATTAATGCAAAACATTCTGTTCTTTTACAGTCCTGATCAGCGTGCTCTGGCACAAGCATATTCTCCCTATTGACTAGCCTTGTTCTGCGTACAGAGATTCATGTGGATGATTCTTTTTAGAGCAGAAAGATCTAAATATCCAGATTAATAACACTGTCGTTTTTAGTCAAGCTTATCACACTGGACTCTAATCACACACACTTACTGTACACCTCCAGTTTTTCACACTTGGTTAGGCTGAGGTCGTTATTATTTTTGAATTTGGCTAAGGAACCAGAGCAGAGCTACAGCTGTTTGATCTGACTGACACCAAGCTGTTTGCCGCAGTTTGTCAGTTCATGTGCCTCTATGTATATCATAATGCACGGCACAACCAATCACTGCATCTGATGGTGACAGCTGAGCTGTGACAGTGTTGTAACACAATTAACAGACCGAGAAAAGCAGCAAATGAAAAACAAACTGCTTGATCAAAAACTCAAAGGTAATTAATTTCAATCATGAAAGCAGCACTGACTTTATATAAGACAAAATACTAATAGAGCTAAATATTTACATAAAAAATGACAGAGGGAGGATGTGTGAAGCTCCAGTATGTTTGACGTGTGTATACACTTGTATGGACATCAGTATGAAAAAACAGAATGGTATATTTTAAAGGGAAGAGAAATGTAAACAAAAAAGCAATACAGTCACAAAGGTATATAGAATTCCATCTTCTTTGAGCTTTGTGAAATAAGGAAATTTAAGATTTGATGTTTTCCATCGATGGATGATCCAGCCCTTAGAATATATGTGCCGATGCAGCAAGGATGACGCATTGACTGACTGTGGTTTGAGATGCTTTCCACTAAGAAATATTGATCAGATTTACTGATGGCTGCAATGCTGTTTTATCACAGAAGTACAGAAAATCCATTTATATTTCAGTTAGGCAAGTTTACATTTTCACTGAAATATCCAGTTAAAAAAAAATTATAGTACAATAAATGTTCAGTTATCTGTGCTTCAGTTGTTGAATATTTGGTCTCAAAATCTTCTGTATGTAGGTATATGTAGATCTAAATAGCCTAATTATTTAAATAGTGTGCTCATGATATTGCCTCTCTACAGTAAAATGAACTTGATCCAGTGTGATATTGACATTTTCAAATGTATGCTTTGCTCATGGCAAGAGAACTCCACAGTATCATGTGCCCCTCATGCCATTGGAGGGGATCGAGATTTTTGGCTTCACTTTTAAAGTTATGCAGCTGCGCAGACATCCTGCTAATTGCATATGGGCATAACGAGAGATAAATGGCTGGTACAGAGAATGGAGAGTTATTGATCAATCAGTCACAATTGATTGGTTAGAAGTAATTCAGATTTAGGGCTGTTGATTTCAAGCAAGAGCAGATTTTATATGAAATGTGTGAGGCTTGTGTGAGCTGCAAAGTAACACTGCTAACTTGTTTTACTACCTGAAAAAACAGCACACACTGCAATAGGATGAATGCATGATGGCCAAAAAGAAAAACAGATAAAGTCCCTGAATTGTGCTGTAACATTTATACTGCCTCTGCATTTTTGTTTGTGTGACAGATTGAACACAGCAGCACTGCTGTATTTTACCAGGTTAAACACACAGTAAAGCACATGCTCAGTGCCTCACAGGAAATTGATCAGCAGAAATGAGCACATAAAACCATAGTGGAGGTGCTTTTTATTTCAGGTGTGGTGAAGCAACTCCATTATAAAACGCTGTGGGAAACTTTTGTGTACAGGCTTGTAAAATCAGTACACTGTGTTAACGGCAGCACCTGACAAATGTTTAATAGCCAAGTTAAGTGATGCAAAACTGTATATTTCATTGTTACCTTTGGCATTCCCCTTTTAAGCAAGTAAGAGAAATATCACTGATTTTTTTTAAATGGTAACCTAAACATGATGCGCTAGTTTTGATGGTGCTGCTTACTGGTTAGTTTTGATATAGAGAATATTATTTTGATAAACATGTGGAATTAAAGTGCCTTTTTTTCATCTTTGACATGTTGATTCAAACTAGTTGTAACTTATGTTGTAAGTGTCTTTGCTGGTGAACTTTGGCCTCATTTGGATGTTTTGATCTTGTTGTCAGTGGTATGTGTAAAATATGAGCAAACTAACGCCTATGGAGAACTTATATGCAAGTTAACTGTGGATGTTTGCAGTTCTGGTGCTTGTGTGCCACGACTGGATAACATATGCAGCTTGTCAGCGTAACTTAAGCTTCAGCCTTACTGCTGGATGTGAGCAATCTGAGCAGACCAATTGATTTGTGCTTTGCAATTTCAGTGATCATCTTTGTGCAGCGCTCCCATTCATTTAGGCTAATTGCCATTTCGCTGTGCTTATTGTCAGTGTTGTTGTGGCCAGGTTTCTCTCTTGACTGAACACTCTACATTTTTCTTGGTTGTGTTGTTTGCTCCTTACTGAAGATGTTTTGTGACTAAGTGAAACATTGCCTTTTGCTTCTTCCTGGTTTAAGCCAATCTGCATGGACAGCTCGTTCAAAAAAAATATAGCCTCCTTCTCTCCCCACCAATAATGACATGTGATCACATCTGACTGTTGCTTTGTTCTTGTTGATCTAACATGAAGTACTTTTTGTGTCCACATTTTCAGACGGCAACTCCAAACTAACATGGCAGTCAGACTGTGCGATGTGGCTTCTCTGCTTAGAAGTGGTTCGTGGGCGCCTGAGCCTTGGACTGGGGTCTGTGGCACTTCTTTTTTGAATTCATTTGGCCAGAAGGCCTGCTTTTTGTCTCAGTGCTCAGGCCATACCAATGACGTTAGCCCTCAGCCATCGACACTCAAATCAAATTCATCACATGTTCAATTTGGAATTCAGGCACTTTTATTTTTTTTTGTGTATGAAAAGCTCACAAGTTGTTAATGTCTGACTGTATTGGTATGGTCTAAAGCTGTCTGCTACTGTCTATTCTGATATGTTTATTTCATGGAATTATTTTATAAATTATGGCTTTATGGCCCCCGTGGTGTGATTACATTGATCTGCCCATGATGAATCTGTTAACAAAGGATGACTCTTCATACGTGAACTAGTTGCTGGTTGCTATAAATGATTACCATATTGTTTAAGGCCTTCTGTCCGATGCTAGCATACTGATGGCTGCAGATTGGGCGCTGCTGTAGGCTTCGCATATGCATTTATTTTGCTGAATGAAATGTTTCACTTTGGTTGCCATATCTAAATTTGAAAGATATGTTTAAACTTGCCACTTAGCACCGTTAATACTGCTTAATCAATGTTGTCACATTACTTTCTCAGGAAAAAGTCTCTTCAAGAGCAACAACCATAAACAACAGAGAAGGAATTTCTTTTGTATTGGCTTTTTTTTTCTACCTAGTTTCATCTTTTCTTTCTACATGTGGTTGTGCTGTAAGATATAACATTTACCATTTGGCAAGATGTCTATGCTAAAAGCACAAATTTACATAATAGAAAAGCCTGCCCCAACCTGTTCTGAGGGGGGAGAGTTTTTCAAATTCACAGCATCACAGCTTCTACTTTTTAAAAATGCAACGACCTATTTTAGCTCAACTGTGCTACATTAAATTATGGTAATGCACAATTTAAAACCACTAGACCACAGTACTGTAAGTCCCCTTCAACTGCCTCAACGGTGATTTGTGTTTAGGTTAAAAAACATTGCAACAAAACAATGTTTCAACGTGTGAAGAGTGTCCTTTTTTAACTCTCTGTATGTATGTTTTTTTTTTTTCTCTTTTAGGTTGATTTGTGTGTGGTTTTGACCTTGAAATTTTTTTTTGTCTCTTTAGCAGGTAATTGCTGCCATGGAAACACAGCTGTCCAATGGGCCAACTTGCAACAACACGAGCAACGGTCCTTCAACAATCTCAAACAACTGCTCCTCACCTGTAGAGTCAGGGAGCATAGAGGACAGTAAAACTAACTTGATAGTCAACTATCTGCCTCAGAACATGACCCAAGAGGAGCTGAAGAGTTTGTTTGGGAGCATCGGAGAAATCGAGTCCTGTAAACTAGTTCGAGACAAAATAACAGGTAAATGAACTGTTTTTGTTGCTTTAGCTGCTTGATAGCTCAGGCCCAACAGATACTAGGTGTTATGAATTAATTTGCTTCATGTAAATGCATTAATTTTGCCGTTTAATAGGCACAGAATTAGACTATTTATTTAAAATAATTTAAGTTAGAAATGCCGGAAAAGACATTTTTCTTCACTTATTCATGTATCAGTTGGGCCCTACTAGCAGTATTGTCCTTGTCATGAGATTGTCTGTTTATGCATGCGTAGAATGTGATTTTTCTTTGCATATTTGACATCTTGCATCATAAATTATGGACCTTTTTACCCCCAATAAATGCAGAGGCCTTTGTTTTGAAAGTCAGCCAATCATTCTGCATCTCATTATGGAAAATATCAGTCTCTGTCTTTACAATGTAGCTATTATAAAAAAAAAATTAAAAAGCAACTGCAGATATACCGATTTTTTATTTATTTAATTTTTAAATCACTACATATACTCCTTTTTATATGTTGGATGATATCGTGCCTCAAGCAAAATGGTATTCCAAAAAAAAAGAGGTAGGCCCTTTGAGAATTTAAAATCGATACTGTGGAATGCGGGGTTCTGCTCAAAGGGTATTTCCTTGTTTTCTTACTGCAGGAATTTCAACAGACTCCAATTTAATTTCTCTACTGCAATCCTTAGATTTGGGGCTGCTAGAGGACCTGCAAATCATTTCAGGTTTTTCTTGGGAGGAGTGAAACTGACATTGACTGTCTGAAATGAGCAGAGAGATGATAGCTGAGGCTGCTGAGTTTTTACCGCTCGCTGTTTTGGTCAAGGTTACCAAGACCTTCTTCCATCTGCTTCTTATAATACACCCCAACGATCAGGAACGTGAGCCTCCCTCTCAGGCCTTTTTAAGGATGCATACACACATCTGTTTCATTTGCATTTGGTCCTAAAACATCAGCAGCCTTAGTTGAGTGAACAGATCTTTCCATTTAGATGAAGCTAGAGGGCAGTGGGCTCTTTTTGAGAGGCACTGTTGAACTAAGAGGCTGGAATTTTAATAATTATAGGTTATCTTTTTGCTGAGACTTATTAAATTAACATGAAAGATGTGCACCCAACCACATCTGGCCTTAAATTATTAACCATATTTAATATTTCACAATGCTTATGTGTAGCTGACCGGTATTCACAAGTCTCTTTGCATGATTTCTATTGTTCCCAACAGCCATTAACAGTCTATACTCTAAAAATGTTGTCAAGTGCTCTGAGTATGTTTAGCTGAAATGTTTTTCTACCTGTGCTTAAAACCACACCATGCAGTCCTCTTTTGGGCTTTCTCCAATGTAAAGGTACATTTGCAGTTCAGAACTGCTCTATGTACAAAACCGCAGCTTTCATATTTCATGTCCCTGGGAACAAATGTTTGCAAGAGGTAGACCACAGAGGTTGGCGTATTTGTGGGCTCATTATATATTTACTGAATTCAGACTTTAGGCATGCAACTATGATGAATCTTGTCAAGTGTGTGTACAGGTAATCTGCATGGAATAAATGCTCTTATTTAGCCATGCAAACAAGCAATGCATTTGATAATGTGTGAAATGGGTTAAATTGAACTGACAAGTGATCCTTGCTCAGAATCAGTGTTGAGCAGAGGCTGCTTAGGTGATTGAATGTAAACACGCTTGATAGGTTGCATATTTAGAGTAGCAAGTGTGAAGAATTTAAGTGCAAGGAACTAGATGAAACAAGTTGTTTGAAATCGTTCTGCCCCTGAGGCAATACTGCATGCCCTCTTTAAGTGGGGCAGTAGAAATGTAGGTTCAGATCTAGCAAGTCACTACTAAACCTTTTTGACCAAGAAAACAATTTGCTGCAGGCATCCGATGACTCAGATTTAAATACTAGCACTTAAAAACAAAAATCTGACCAAAGTGTGAATCAGCTGTGATGCTTAATGTATATCTGCTTTTTTACTTAATAAATACAAGTCTTTAAAAATTGTGCATTAAAAAGCAGAAAAAAATCTAAGTCTATTAATGATTTTAGATTCCTACCACCAGTCAGTTTTTTACTGGACTTTGAAAGAGTTGAGCTGTTTTAATATAAATTTGAATGTTCTGGGTCTCTAAAGTAGATTTAATCACCTGCTGTACAATATACTGACAACTAGACTTGTAAATAAAATGAAATAGCTGGAATTCCTTGACTGAGCAAATTTTTTATGGTCTTAATCTTCAGAACATGGCATGGAAAGATTCACATGAAATGAAAAACGGCAGTATCATTGTTTGCAGTCTTGTCCCCTCTTACCTTGTAGATGATGTAGTAATTATAATTCAGTAGTTCCTTGGCTTGTCGCATACCGTATGCAGCTATTCTGTTTTTTAAAAAAATCCCTGCTGTTGATTTGAATGAAACTGGCTGCTGGATCTCTGTTAATGTCCGTGTGTATCATGGCAGTCATGTTCATTTCGCATTCAAGTGTTTGGAAAGTGGTACAGATCTGTGAAAATGCGCATGTGTCATGTTGATTTCTGGCACACACCTTTTTGCAAAAAGAAGCAAATGATGCAGTGTATAGAAATGCACAAGCTTCACTTTGCTTTCAGAACGGGAGCTTATGTTAGATTGGATTAAGGATGACAGTTGCATCGGCATCTTGAGTGAAACAAAGTGTGTAGATGGGGTCTGTTTACGGCACGATTCCAAAGGCTCTCAGCATCAGTGGTGATAAGATTAGAAGTAATTATCCATGTAAAAACAAATTGCCTTTTTATTAAATAAATACAAATGCAGCCGAGTGTAAAGTGTGAGATCTTGGCTCACAAGCCGGCAGTTAATACTTTTTTAACAGGACACCTAAGGAAGATGAATTTCTTTTTGGTTAAATGTATAAACTGACTAGACAAACAAAAATTCAAACTTGTTTGTTCGACTGAAACAAATCCCACTGTGGTCCCAGTGCTTGCTCCAAAGGAGATGCTGACGTTTCAGTGTGCCGTTAATGCTTTATGTGCTGGGCCAAATGTATTTTGTTTTAGTTTGCCAGAATTTTAGTTCAGTCGTTTTTGGTCACAGTTGCAAACTTTATGATCAAGAAAACAACTTTTTTCTAGCACTCAGCCAGCAAAGAAGATTAATCCCCACTGTAGAGTAGTTGATTGTTGTTGATGGTGGCCTCAGTTTGATTATTAGAATTACAGTATAAATGTATCATGAGTTAATGACCAGCTTTGCCCGTCAACAGTGTCTAAGCAGAGGGCTGTTAGAAGCGTGTTGAACTGGTATTTTAAATTATTTTCCACTGATAAAGCCTTGAATTGGGACGGGAAAAACTGACTTCACACTCAGTTGGGAAAGAAATTAGGCCCTTAATGTTATTCAAAGCCTCCAAGTCATTCCTCAGAAATGATGCTCTGATTTCAATTTCAGCTCTACATAAAACCCTATCCCCTCCAGACTATGTTGCTTTTGTCTCTTCCTTGGCCCTGTGGCAATGGATTTAAGCCAGCCTACATCTGTGTACTGGTGCTACATCAGATGTTAAGTAATCACCAGAGAGATGCATGCTTCATCTTTGCTTTAAATGTTCTCGCCTTGGCTGCTGCTGCTGCTGCAGCAGCTTAGTCTTTGTGTCGTTTTCCTCCCACTATGGGCAGCACTAGTCGTACTGGAAGCTGGGTGCAGCTCTGTCTGAAAGTGACTACCCGCATGTGTCCTCTACTCTATAATGACAGCTGACAGTGAGCAAGATGTTTGTTAAAGGGACATGTTTACAGTGGATGCAGCTAATACTAGATGTTCCATAGGAAGCCATTACTATAATGTGTGCCCACATACAGCATGTACAGGAGAACATAGTGAGGGGGGCAGTTTGCCCTCCAGGCTTACGTAAAAGTGTCATTTTCACCAGCTCATTTCAAAGGCTCAGCGTGTTTCTCTTGGCTATAATAGTCCCTGAGTTGCAAGGTGAAATTAAGTTTATGAACTTTACTTGATCACAGCAGAAAAACCCCATGAGAGCAGTGACTCATGGTGGTAAGACCGATAAAGCGAGTATGGATGCATATAGTGCATTCAGATGTACAGTAAAGCAAAGTTAAGAGCGATGCTTCAGGCAACAGTTTGATAGTTATGTTGTATTTTTCATATAAGCACACCACTGTGTTCTTATTTTGATACACATATCTGAGTAAAAAACATTGCATATTGTCACAATATTACACTCACAAATTAGTATTTGTCACAGGCTGAGGTCTACACTAGGGCTATATGCTTTAGAAAAAATATCTAATTGTGATTATTTGGACCGATATTGCGATTGCCATATGATTTGCAATATTAGAAGAATTTTTTTTTTGTGCATAATTGTTGTAATTTTCACTGGAAAACATTAAAGTGAATGTGGTGTAATTTTCACAGGGATCTGTACCAAACAAAGATGTTTTCTTAAGTCTGTAGAATAAAATGTGTAGGCCAGAACAATTCTGCAGCAGCACAATATTTGTTTTGACTCATATTTTGGAACTCTCATAATTCCTTGAACGAATATTGTGCCCCTGCTATTAAAAAATTGCAGTCGCCCATATCGCAGTTTTGATTAATTTTGGATGAATTGTGCAGCCCTGGTGTAACAACTGATGTGGCTAACATGACAACAGAAAAAACACTTACTTGAATTTAAATAAAATCTGAATATAAAGCACAGAAAACATAACAAATGGACTTGTGGATTCCTCATCAGTGCAAACATACACTCTCTGTTGCCGCTAAGGACAAGCCTGTGCTTAAATTTGTACGAGGAGTGTATGTGAAAATATTAACTTTCTAATCACATCTAAAGTTTTGGATAAGCAACTTGAATTTTATGTTCTGTATTAATATGCTGAAGCTGCTAGAGCTGGTGAACTTGACCGGCAGTGGAATTGCAGAGAGACCCAGCAGTGTGGGTGGAGGAAATTGGATTGCCTCTTTGCACATAAAGAGTGGGTGTCAATCTATTGTACATTTTAGAGATAAACTGTGGAGGGAGGGGAACAGATTGAGCCTCGGCTACTGCACTGTGTCAGAGGAGTTGGTGTGAAAGCAGAGCAATTGCCTGTCGTTTTTAATTAAAGACGTGCTTGTCAAAGAGTTGGTTTGAGAGTTTACTATAGGTTGTAAGCCAGATGGATGTTTGGTGGCAACGGGCTTGTATGCTCCTCTATTCTCCATGCTCTGCCACATAATAAATAGACTGTTCATCTGTGTATCAAGGTAATTTATTTGTCCTTGTCCACAGGACTGCACAATGAAATGAATACAGAGTAGAATAAGATTTAAAAAAAAAGATCCATTCACTACAGATTTATGAAAGTCAGTTTTATCCATATATTGATGTAGTTTATTTTTCTAAATGTCGCTCTTACTTTTCACCTTTGTGACCCTCTGTATATGTTCTGCTCTTGTGATTGCAGGACAGAGCCTAGGCTATGGATTTGTGAATTACGTGGACCCGAAGGATGCAGAAAAAGCCATAAATACCTTAAATGGCTTGAGACTTCAAACCAAAACCATCAAGGTAAGATGTCATCTCTTTTACTTGCAAACAGGCATTGACGTGTCTATTATCTCCAATAAGCAGACCAGTAAGACAGGCGCATTCAACTCGCTGAAATCTGTTCCCGGTCACAAAAATCCAAGATATGCCGTTCATGTCTAGCTGGCTGGGTTGAAGTCGAAGCATAATGAGGCTGGAGAAATGTGGGGTGGAAAGGGAGCCTATTGTTAATCTGGGCACATGCGGCTTTGCCTGGGCCTCAAGTAGAGCAGAACTGTTTCTATGGTTGCATGTGCTGTAGCACTGCTGTACGCCTTTACTGGGAGGTGGCTGCCATTAGCATTCATCAGGCAATGTAGCACTCAGCACATGTGCTGCTGGAAAGACTCATTTGCTTCATATAGTGCTGCAGGATTTGTGGATGGTGAAGCAGATTATTAGATATTGATTATTAGATATTTTTTTCATAGTGGGCGAGATCCCTCCTCACATCTGACTGAGAGGTATTAATTAAATGTCTGTGAGCAAAAACACATTTTCTGGTAGAAAATTCATGTTGGAGTACCACTGAATTTGTGAGCTGTTCGCTTGATTATTTCTGTATTCGGCATTAATATTTGACAGGTGAAGATGAGGTGTGTGATGAGTAATACCACTTCATTCTCATGAATCAAACAACCCATTTTTTTTCTCTCCTCCTCTCTTCCTACCTCCTGAAAGTAGAACATGGAAGCATTTTTTATATATATATATCACACATCCAAAACTCTCTAGCTGCTCTGTCAGAAGTGCAAATAAACCCCAGTGAGGTAGAGGAATATACTTTGCAAATATTAGCATCAAATGAAGTGTGAAGGTGAGACTGGGACGAAGGCGGGGATGGAGAGAAGCAAGGGAGTTGCCTGGCTGTGGGCAGGGAGCTTCAGCTTTCACGTTCACTTTGTCAGCCTTTCCTTCAGGGCAGGATCGGGGCAAGTTTTCGGGTGGGTTGTCTGAATAGACTTCTGAGAACATAAAAAGGGGTTTATTTTGCTTGTCTTTTAAATAAAATGAGTGGTGATTTTTATTTTTTCTTTCATGCAACCCATTGTATAAGAATTCTACATTAGTATAGTAGCATTTAACACTTTGACACTGAGATAAAATACAGCTGTGAAGCTGTGCAGGTAATTGACAGTCAAGTCACAGGAAGCTGAAGCCACCAGACAGAGGGAGTAGCAGGATACAGCAGGCTCTTAACTCTGCACCGTTTCTTTCTTCCCCTCTTCGTTAGGCCTTATGGATTCCTTCTGTGGGTTATTGTATAAATGTCTGCATGACTAAAAATTGGGATGGTGCATCGCAAAAGAATGTATTTGTGATTACTCGGGGGTGTAATGATGTATTGATCTGCAGGACCTGGTAGATGACTCACTGGTCCCCCTCTGTTTTCTATTATTCGGCTGTGTTTATGGACAAATGTTGATTTATGCCTCATATCAATCTGGGCTGGTGCTTCGGGCTCTCCTCCTGTCTTCTGACTTTGGAGACAGAAATGGGCGAGATTGAATTTAAGAGGCAGCCGCGTTGGTTGTTGTCTATAAAATATTTTCAAGAAATGATAAATTTACTTTTAAATGAAAGCTGTCTAGACAGGCCCGTTGCTGCATCCGTCTCTGTCAAGTTTCCGGCTAAGTTGATGGACAGAAAATGTGCCAGTTTAACTTTTTTTTAGTCAGCGATTTGTCATTGTCCATTTATCCAATAAGTTACAATTAAGTATTCAATATGGCAAGACAAATAGGGAGAAAACCGGGCAGCCGAGCAGACCAATTATTGCAGTGCCTCACCTTATTGCTGTATGACCCAAATAAAAAAAAACAAAACAAAATCTAGCATACAAATGCGACAAATACGTTAACTGAATAGTATTTCTTTGCAGTTAGAACGTAAATGTGTATTATTTTTTTTTCTATCACAGTATTATCTTATTGTTTTCCTCACCTTTCCACAACAGCCAGACCAAGTGTATCAACGGAAATCAGTCAAAATTTAGTCTGCTGTGGTGTTGTGATGTTTCCTTTCAGTTTGTTCAGGCTGAAGCACTTTCTTTTGTTTTATTTTAACAAATTGAACCACTGTGTAGTTTTGTTTTAGTTTTGTTCTCTTTTTGTTTGTTTGTTTGTTTGTTTCCAGTTTTTTTTTTTAGCCACAAACAGCTGATAATGGCAGGTTTTCTCACTGTAGTAGAGTGTGACTGTGTGCTGCGACTCAGATTGATCATAATTCTAACCTGAATGGGCTCCCGCTCCTCTTGTCTGTATGTTCATGGAGTTTCACAGCTTTGGAATAGGCAAGAAATTTCCTGAGGCTGAAATATTTTTCAAAATATTTTCAAAGATTTTGCCTCAAGTTGTTTCATCCGGTGCAAATCTGTGTCCAAAATTTGCATCGATTCACATTATAGTTGTTTTCTTAGAGGTCATAATACAGGTTTTTTAGCAACTTTAATGTAAAACAGGAACTGTCGTGTTTGTGCATCTATAGTAGAAAATACAAGCTTATCAATATATTGACATATTACCAGACATTTAATTAAGAAGTGGTGTTCCCAAATTATACAATATAAAATGTAGAGCACAGTACAAACATTTGAAATTTATTGCATAAAGAAACAGATGTAAATCACATTAGGATAAATTCACTGCTTACCCAACTGCTTTATGTTGGTCTGTACAAATGTAAAAAGGTGATCTCTCACTATTTGAGCTAGAGGGCATTTATTTCATTTCTGTACATGATAAAACTGGTTTCAGTGGTGATGTACCAGTGATCATCTGTACTGTCTCGGTCTATAGGTTTCCTATGCGCGTCCAAGCTCCGCCTCCATTCGAGATGCAAATTTGTACGTCAGTGGCTTGCCAAAAACCATGACTCAGAAAGAACTGGAGCAGCTCTTCTCTCAGTATGGACGCATCATTACCTCACGTATTCTGGTGGACCAGGTGACTGGTGAGTAGGACATGGCAGCTGTCAACACTTTTGTTCCCTCCCCCCATTTCTTTTCGTTCTGTTTTTAGTTTGTCTCTTCTCTCCCCCTCCTTTTCCTAGTGACTCCCTTACAAAATGACAAAGCTAGTGCTGAGAAATACATCAGAGGTCCCCAAAATTGTCTTTTTCAGTGAAGGTGTTGATAGAAATACCTAGATGGAAAGAATATGGAATGGGTGTAAAGTAGCAGGACTCAATACTTCATTTCTTTTTTTTTCTGTCCAATCTCCCCTCTGCCTGCACCCAACTTCTCTTGCTTTCTACCTCTTTCTCTTTCTTTCCCCAAGGTGTACATGCAATGCAAGTTTCATAGCAAGGAATGAAATGCATTTAGAGCAGTTATATTCTCTATTTCTCAACTGTCATGTGGAAGCCGAACCCTTATGAAACTCTAATAAACCGAATCTTTCACTGAGACATTTCCCAATGGTTCTGTCTCTCTGTGCTGCTGAAACATTTAATATTCCCTCAGGCATGCATTGTGGGAATGGTTGTCTTTATTTTCCAACATAAAACCACTTATTTCTGGAGAATTCACTTTCAGCAGAGATGTTTCAGTACCTTTTTTTTCTTCCCGATTCCAATACATGAACTTTGTGTATTGGCCAATACCAAGTATTGATTCAATACAGTGTATAGATTGTATATAGATTTTTTTTTTGTATTGTATGCCGCTAGCTCTTAATCGATGATTTGGATATGCTAGAAAATTCATAAGTCTCTTGCTTATATGAATATAAGGTACATTTGCAGTTAAAAAAAATCTGTTAGATGCATACAGGTGAATGAGACAGTGCTAGAAAGCAGTAGGGCTTTTCTAATAAGCTATTTCTGATACTGGTAACAGAACAATCCTAGTTTTCAGTTTTGCTCTAGTATAAGTCTGCGATGCTGTTTTCTAACAATACAGAAGGAGCTTCTGCTTTACCTGTGAGACCATTTAAAATTGTTTTCATTTTGGAATTCGACCCTGGCAGGCATTAGTCAAGTGAAGAATAACTATGTAGGAATTACCAATCTTCCCACATAATAAATAGGCTATTTAGCATTAAATTGAGACGGTTTCATAACCAGAAAAGTTTTTAGTTGTACTTTTAAAAAGGTTTATGAAACTGGAGATTTTACTTGAATTAGCTAGAAAGCCACACTAAAATTAATCTCATAGGTTTATGATCATGTTAATTTACTTAGCCTGTGAATGACTTTCATTACCTCACTAATCCAGCTGTCTGTTAAGATGACAAGATTCCTAATATATGTTTTCTACCTTCACTGCCACCTTGGGATGTCACCATCTTCAGTCTTGGTCTTGTTTTCCCTGCTTGCCACTAATGTCCTGTGATGGGGAAGCTTCCTATTGTTGTTCATTTAAAACTGAATGCTGCACATTTTTCTTGTTCTCTTGCTGTTTGTTTTTTAGTTATTTATATATTTAGTTATTTATTTTATTTTATTTTATATTTTTATATTTTTCATCTTTGTTTATCAATCTGTGTGTGTGTGTGTGTTTTGTTTTTATTTTCTATTATTTTGAGAAGGATCACTTCTGATGTTCATGTTTGTGCCTCTTGTTTATCATTCTGCATTTTTTTGGATGTGAATTATGTGACTTTGTTTTGCATTATGGTCTCAGAGATGCACCAAATAAAAAATTCTATGAACTGCATTTGTTTGTTCAGTATACTCAAATTTTGCCATATGCAAATGTTGGTGCCTTCAGTACATTCTTATTGCACTAAGCAGATTTAAGCGGTCAAAAGTATTCTCACCTCTCCTTACTCAATATTTTGCAGCTTTGCATGCCAACAATGCAACAGTTCACTGCTTTTTTTTTTTAAAATTCTGGGTAAAATAATTAGGATTAGATAATGTAACCACATCACTGTTAGAGGAAAAATATATCAAATATGAAGTCAGTATATCTACTTTAATAAACAAAGTTTTTTGACCCTTAAATTAGTGTTTAAGCCGTGTCAGTGAAGTTCTTGCTGCAGATGATTATAACTGAGTGTTTTCATGGCTGTAAACAGAAACACAGCGTATAACTGATCTAATGTTAATGTACTCTCCTCAGGCGTTTCCAGAGGGGTTGGCTTCATTCGTTTTGATCGACGAGTTGAGGCGGAGGAGGCCATTAAGGGTCTGAACTGCCAGAAGCCGCCTGGTGCCACCGAACCTATCACAGTCAAGTTTGCAAACAACCCGAGCCAGAAAACCAGCCAGGCACTGCTGTCCCAGCTGTATCAGTCACCCAATCGAAGGTACCCAGGACCCCTCGCACAGCAGGCACAACGCTTCAGGTAAAAGGGGCACACCAAAAAAAAGAGACCAATCTGATTAGAGCCAAGCCTAGTTAATACTGCTAATGATGTCTGAGGCTTTTTGAATCTGCATTTAAATTGTCTCACAGCAGTATTCTGAAAATATTCTGTGTTGGAGCTCATCAATACTCTGGACAGAATAATTCATCTCCATATTCACTTCTTTAACTTTGCTGTGTTCCTCCTGTTGCAGATGTAGGCCTACTACACAATTTTATTTGAGCCAAACTGACAAATCTGAAAATGAGATGAGCAATAACCTTGTGGGAAAAATCCATAGATGGTCTAGGAGGTTTTTAGCAATTAGGCTAGCTAGACCTAATCTAAAAAATGGTTTTTAGGCCACCAGTTGATTTCAATGGGATGTTAAAAAAATAAGAAAACAACCAAAAAAAAACACAATTTGTGACAATTTTTTTTTGTTTTTTTGACTAACAAAACAGGCAAAACAATTTTCAGCATATCCAGCTGTACATGTGCTTCCCATATTAACCACAAATTGATAAACAAGTTAGTATACAAGTTATTAAGGATATGAGTTTTTTTTTTTCACTAGAGTGGAACAACTGGCTTTGTGTTATCAGAAATATTACTCATCTCTGTCATCCTGTCAAAATGCACCATCAACTTCATTAAAAGCTTTTCTTTGTAATGACATTAATGCAGTTTTCTTGGCTGTGTTTGTTTTTTATTTTAGGTTGGACAATCTGCTGAACATGGCCTATGGAGTCAAAAGGTAAATTGATATTCTTTTCTTTTTTTCTCTCTTTGTCTGCTTGAACTGGTCCTGAGGGAAATTTAAACCCAGGGGAGTTGATGAGATACTTTTTTCTCTCACATTTATTTTTTCCTGTATAAGCTCGTGGCAACATTGCGTAGGTAGTTAACACTGCATAAGGTAGCACTGATTCAATGTGAGGTTGTTGATCAAAGAAAAATGCTTTTGTGTGCATGCATTAGTTCTTCCTTCTACAAACAAATATATACATAATCCAGTTGGTGTGAGTGAATCAGGCTGTTTGTCTTAACAGCAAGTAATGATGTAAATATTTAGCATAGAGAGAGAGACTTGTGTATGCTGCGAGCAGGGAAGGGAGGACCAGAGCCACACATGCTCCGAGGAAGAGACCACTGACGGGTGACTTTAAAGACTCACTGCCTCTAACCTGTGAAAATCACTCTTCCTCTGCCTTTACACACTGAAGCTGATGAATGCTGGATTCTCAGGGTCAACACTGATTTATTAGATAAATACAAAAGTCCTTGAAATTGGTTTCAGAGTTCTGTCAAAGTAATACTTTTTAAAATCCACATGGGCACATTTCTCATACGTTAAGTCCATTTTAAATATGCGATATATTTAATATGCACAGAGCAAACATGCCAAACAATGATGCTCAAGTTGCATTCCAGCTGGGACTCTTTGGGTGTGAGCTGGCAGTCTTGAACTGAGCAACCAAAGACAGTTTAAAAAAAAAAAAAAAAAACAGTACCTGAGGCAGCATATTTTACAGCCGAAATACTTGACAATATAATTTTTAGTACCGTATGCGCAGTTCCACAAAATCCCACATTTGTAATTTTAGCTCAACTTTGACTTGTAATTATTTTAGGTGTTTCCATCTAAAATAAGGTTAGTGGCTTCCTAAAACAAAGTTATTGACAGTTATGCAGTAAGTGCTTTAATCTTGACATAATGTCACAACATGTCTAGATTAAAGCGTTGTCTACTCGTTTTGTCTAAATAAGAAAGGACAGACTTTTACAGTCTCTTACTTGCTATTGCACAAAATTGCATACTTGTATTTCGAGCTCCATACTTTTACCTTGATCTATTATGGACAGCCCTGTCCTGTTTTAAACTTTGTTGCATCAGGCGTCTTTCAGGATTCACCAGGATACCAGTTTGTCTAAGTTCAGTTTTTTAAGAATGCCTTCCTTGAGTGTGATTGAAGTCTAATCCCCTGAAAGCTCAAAGGCCCATCACCAGCGACAATAGACTTGTGATTTCTCTTCTGCCCTGCTCGTTGGCTGACGTCTTCATTGCCAAATCTCTCTCCGTGTCCTTGATGCTGTGAGCACACCTGTCATGGTGGATGTTCCTGAGGGGCCAACTGGAGCAGCTAATCTTATATGACACCTGCTGTAATAATTCATAGACTTTTCATGCACTTTGAATTTTGTTTCTTTAAACTGCAAATCCACATTTAGCAAAGACCAGGGCTTTGCATGCTTTTTTATTCCAGTTTAGCACAAACTTTACCTTCACTATGGCACCTACTTACCATTATACTTTGACACTTTTTGTTTTTGAGAAAAATACTCTGTATTCCTGTCCTTGTAGACACACGATCTTTACAACAAGCAGCAATAGTTTCTAAGAGAACTGTGAAAAGCTGGATTTATCATTTCTAGTATTGATATAACTAAAGGTGCTGACTTGGCTGTGCAGTTTTTACTGCCCTTTTTACTGCTCAGTCAGAATGACAGCTCAGCTTTTCTGTTTTATTTCATGACTTTTTACCCCTGCTGAAAAATAGATGCTGAAAAAAAAAATCTTGATCAATTTCTGATTTAGGAAAGAGAGTTTTCTGAAATAAGACAAAGGTGGCGACACTGTAGAAACAATATAAACGCTGCTCAGAGAAGAGCTATGGCTAGTGCTGCTCTCTGTAGAGACTTGTCAGATTCTGTTAGGCTTGTTGGCGCGATCTCTTGTCTTCTAAAAGGCCCATTTTGTCCTCATTTTGGCTTTTGCCTTGAACCATGTTACCTTTTGTCTTTTACAGCCGGTTCTCCCCGATGGCCATCGACGGTGTGACCAGTTTGGCTGGCATCAACATCCCAGGGCACGCAGGCACTGGTTGGTGTATCTTTGTCTACAACCTGGCTCCAGACGCAGACGAAAGCATCCTTTGGCAGATGTTTGGTCCGTTTGGTGCCGTGACAAATGTCAAGGTTATTCGCGACTTCAACACAAACAAGTGCAAAGGATTTGGTTTTGTCACCATGACTAACTACGACGAGGCAGCCGTTGCCATTGCTAGCTTGAATGGATACCGCCTCGGGGACAGAGTGCTGCAAGTCTCGTTCAAAACCAACAAAACACACAAAGCCTAATACCAACGGAGATTGTTTCTAGAAAACTCAGCAGAAAATGGAAACAGAAAATGGAAGCGCATCGACCGTAACTTTCTACATTAGTAAAAACAGCTTTGTAAATCAGTGTTACGAAGAAAAACAGTATTTAGCGTCCAACAATGTGATTTTTCCTTTCTTTTCATCGCTACGCTTTGAATCTTCTCAATATACTTTAAAACAGGAAAAAAAAATACTGCAGGTTTTAATGCCTGTGATGTTGAATTCTCTCGCTGTCTTTACAGATGGACCATCTAAAACGTGAATATAGGTTTTGTCATTTTGTTGCACATCTGCTTTGAAGTCTTGTAAGGTTATGTGTAGTGATTTTCTTTGTATTTTTCTGTGTCCTGATTTGCCTTAGGTGCGTTATGCCTTCAGTGATTAGCAAGTACTTATTTTGAACTATTTGCAGTTATGTTGATTTCGTAAGTATTCCGTTCATTGTAATATGAGTTGGTTATTGGTTGGCTGCATAATGTTGCTTATTGTAAACTTAATGGATAAAAGACAAAAAAAAATTCTTAAAGCAGTACCTTGCCAAAGAGCTAAGAACCTCTTTGATGTGGGTTTAAAAAGCATCTATTTTTATAAAAAGAAAAATTTGGAGAAACTTTTTACTGGACCTGGAACAAAATATTTTGACTTGGATACTTTGAGAAATATCTTCATATGACACCTTGCGAGCTTTTGAACTTTACAGGAAAGTTTGCAGTGGTTGAAATTTCTGGGGAGGTTTATGATGTAAAAGATACCTTTTGAGATCTTTGTATTATCTTTAGATTATAGAATCAATGGCAGTGCTGGTTTCATTTGTAAAATCATCTGTGGGTCCCCCTCGTCATCCTAGTTGTTATATGACTAGCAACTCGTTTTCCGATTTGATTTGGAAACGGACAAAAATACAAAGGTTTATTCGCAAAAAACTGCATGCAAAATTATATTGTGGAGATATCTTAAAAGGTAAATGGGGGATGAAAATCAGTTCTTCCTTAAGGATTCCCTTCAGACAGAGCTCATGGTGTTTTGTGGCGTATGTACCTACAATATATCATTAGACTGATTTTGTCTTAATATCAGCCAATAAGGGTTATCACATACTTCGTATGAAAGATTAAAGACAAGCCAATGACGGCCGCAGCTTAAGAAAAACTAGTCTGAAGAATAGAACGGATTACTCCTGAGCTTTGAGCTATGTAAATAAGTCCTTTTTTTATGTTGAGTATTTGGCAGACCTCTTTCGGTTCTAGTTTGGACTTCATCGGAAAGTGTGATATTATATATATTGTTTTGTTTTTTCTTTTATGGAGTATGTAATTATTTTAATTTTGGCTATGAACCTTTTTATTTTCAGTCTCACTTCAGTTGAAATACTTGATTTGTTGTCCCATGGACTAGCATAACAGTGCATCAAATTTGTTGGTTGTTTGGTCTGTAGATAGTCTTGCTTCGTAAAAAAGGTATTAAGAAACTATAGACATATGTTTTGTTTTTTATATATAAACATTATAGATATATATTTATGTGGTAAAGAATGGATATAAACCACAGTTTTGAACTATTTGATTAGTTTTTTTTTTCATACTCATATATATATACGTAATGCATATAACCTGTCTTTAAAATCGTAACAAGGTGTATATTGCTTTATTCACTTTGGGGAAAGGTCAGTGAAGCAGTTCCATTAACAATAGCAAAATTGGTTTGCAAGAGTTTGTCGAACACCATCTAACTCATCTTAAACAAACAAACAAAAGGCCAGTCGAGCCTTAGATGCACTGCACCTGCATCCTGCTTGGTACTTAAACCAATTACTAGTCATGCTTCCCCTTAAATGAGCAGTGTGCTATGCATTATATAATTATCTCTGCATCTGCTTTTTTTTGTTTATCTATTCCTTCTTTGTGTTACTTGTACAAGTTAAATTTGAGTCTAGATAAGTTGTGATACTTGCTGCTGTGGGGTAGAGACCATATTTTTCATGCCTGACCTGTCATTGTTAAAAATAACTTTTTTTTTTCTTTGTAACTTCATTATTATTCGGTCTTGACAAATTGTGCTGATGGTCAGGCATGAAAACATGTTGCCTCCCACCCCTCTTATCTCAATTCTTAATATAAGAATGATTTATTTGAAGTTGTATAGTCTGACTTTGTTCACAGCATTTTTGGAATAGAATATCTTTTGAGTATTTAAAAGGATGTACATGTTCTTTACTTTGTGTTTGGATACTTTGGATTTTTTCCATGTTGAGTACATCAATAAATAAGTTGAAGGGCAATGCAGTTTTGTGAATGGATCCTATCATTGCTATTTCCTGCTGTTTGAAAAAAAACATTGTTTTGCTAATTTAAATTGTCCGTAAGTCAGTTTTAACACCATTCTGTCTTGTTAAATTCGTTTAACCCATTTAACTCTGTCAGTATGATAAAGTCAAAGCAGAACGTGCGCCTATTTAATTCATTTGTTTTCTCTGGTCTCTTTAAATCTTGTTTGTTTCAAAATCGACCACATGCACTATTTAAATGAGTTTGACATTTTGAGAGAATGCGTATTTTCCTTCTTGTTTCTGAGCTTCTCATGGGGATCAAAACAACTGTCTGTTCATTTAATATAAAGCAACAGCCAGGGCGAGTTAACTTTTCCTTGCATAAAGACTGAGTGAAAAGAATGGTCTTGCTCTGAGGGTTTAAGTGAGTTTTTCTTTTTTAAAATAACAATTACATTTAAAGCTCAATGGAGACTTGATACCATAAACCATAAACAGAATTAGATCCAAGTCCAATCCAATAAATAGTCCAGCACTAGAGCCTTTGTAGCTCTTTGGGCAAAGTCCTTTTATTCTAGTGATAAATTACTTGTCGTGTCAGTGGTCATATTTGCTAAACTTGTCAGTACTTAATGGTGTAAAGTTGAAGCTCAGATCGCAGCTTGTGTCTGTCCTTTTAATAGCACGATGACATTGAGGTTAAAAGAACAAATAAATGCAAAGGCTTTTAAATACTTTTTTCAAAAGACTGTCAACTTCAAATGTATGAAAACTCTTATCTGTTCCAATACAATGGATAATTGGGCGATAGTTCAGGTGCTGGCTTTAAATGTGCTGTCACAAAGAGCAGCACAAGGCTTGAAGGAGGAAGCCTGATATTGAGTATTGATTTTTCTTTTTTCTTTCCCCCTTTTTCTTTTTTTTTTTTTTTTTATCTCATGCTCAACTTGAGGCAGACAGCCTCGTTGAAGATGAAATGGCCTGCTTTGAAGTGCGCTTCCCTACTGCGCCGCCACCTCACGCTGCCCGACTGTCATTTTAGGGGCATTGCAAGGACGCAGATGGGAGCCTCTGAAGAAACCACGCTGCCTTTTTGTAAAGAAAGCTTTAAAGAACTCACTGTTTGGCTTTTTTTTTACTTTTTTTAAAAAAAAAAAAAAGGTTTCAGAGCTTTGCTCAGTTTAATGAAAACAATATTTATGGCATGCGCATGTAGTCATTTTAGCACTCAGTTTGGCTAGCAGAAGATAAGAAGGCTAATCTGTGTGCTGCTTAAAAAGCTTTCAGAGTCCCTCCGATATTTACTGTTCCATTAGCCTGCATGTTAGACCAGAAGTAATCTTGCCTGACAGCAGTTTTTACTATGAGTCATTTGTGCAGTTTAAAAGCATCCTGCATGTCAATTTTAGGGTTGCATAGCACTTCCTGGGTTTGTTGTGCTTTGCTGGAAACAGATATTGATGTGAGCAGCTTTGGCTGAGTGGCAGCATGCTTGGTTCTTATCTGGCATTTGAGGCTCTTCTCCCTGCTCAAACTGGTCTTATCATGGCAGACAAGTTATGTGATTGGGCATTCTCCTACTATATCTTGTGATTACATGCTGCAAGTAAAAACAGGATTAGTCTTCAGTAGTTAATGGCCATCACAGATGAGTTGGTGTAAGTTGATGTCACATCCTTCTTAGATATTTGACGCAAAGAAACAGTCAGAGTTTCCTCCAGCAGTGTGGTGAATCATCGGGGTTTTGACTGCTGCTTGAAAATTGCTTTGACTCCTTTTTGAATGCTTTGGACAACCAGTCATTCAGATCACAAAATGAAGTACAAGGAACAAAAATGAGCTTTTAACTTTGAAGAGGACACCATTTTTATCCTGAGTGACACCTCAGTGCCTGTCGTGCAAAGGCCAAAATATGAAATTATGTTTTGATAAAAACTGCCAAACTAACCTGGACCATAAAGGTGGAAAAGGCACCAACTTGGTCTGTTTAATGCAGCTGTTTCCATCAGTTTAAGCCCTGCAGCCTGATTATTTTTTATTTATTATTATTTGGCACTGTTAATTCTATGAAAGTGAAAGAGCCTGTTATAATAACACTTTCACAGATTGTGATTTAGATTTAATATGTTAAATCAGTTAAACGTTTGTTAAAGTTAGCGATAGCAAATATATCTTTTAGCTAGCCTCGTATTTTAAATAATTATCTTGTGATACTTCACTTAGTAAATGATTCCTTCTCAATTTTTCCATCCAGATACAATTCAGGTACTTAAAACCATGAATTCGGCAATACCTTCCACCTATATGCCAGTAAATTTGATAGCAGTGCATTAATTCCCTCTAGTTCCTTTTCGCAAGTTCAACCATCAGTTCCTCTTAGATAATTTATCTCAACTCATTTTAGCAAAGTAACTGTAATATAACTTTTTATTGCATCACACAGTCTTTGGGTGTTATAGCTGACTGTGATTTTTTTTTTTTTCAATCAAATTAAAATTGAAATAACCCTAACTGGAAATAAGTGTCCAAAGTTAAATGTGGTTAAGCTGTCTCTGCTATTTTATTAATGCTTTTTTTTTTGCATATTGATGCATTTTCTCAGGTATTAAAAAAAGCCTCAATCCTAAATGCCCTTGATGTACAGAAGCTGTGTGGTGACGTAGATTTGACCTGCAGTTCCCACATGGCCAGTTAGTGGAGGTCTGAGCTCCAGCAGTGCGTCCTCTAAACATTTTTTTTTCTTTTGCTCTACCCTACATTTCAGTCTGAGTTAATGAAGAAAAGGGTCACACAGATGGTCCCTCCATTATCATGTCACCCATTTGCTGCCCCCCCACCCTCATAACCGTCCCCTAGCACTTGTAAAGCCTAACATAAAGCATGGTATGTAATGGGACGGGAGATAAATAAAATATGCTCGTACACTTTGTCCGGAGCTGCTGATGTCAGCAGGCTCACACAAACATATTTGCATGTGGTTTGTCTGCTTTGTGTGATTTATGGCCCTCCACATATTCTATTACGCTCATTTATAATTTGTTCCTACCCTCCTGTTCAGATTCCACTGCAAAACTTAGACACAAAGGCCATTTTCATCCTGCTTTTGTGTATGTTGAGAGCTTGTATTCATGCACAAATAAATAAGATAAAGGAAATATAATAGTTACAGGATGTTTGTACTTTTGAGCACAAAAGGGACAAATCCATCATAGCCAGCATTTTGCATATCAACAAAAGTCTTGGGCTGGATTATGGTAAGCATTAAAAATATATAAAATATTTGTTGACTTGTTAATGTGTGTAACCCTTCCATTGGCCAAATATTAGGATATAAAAAGCAATAATGGCTTAAAAACTAGGCTTAAAAACACTGAATTAATAAGGTATTAATAAGCAGTTACAGTTTTCCCCCATTAATCAATATTACATTAAAATTGCAGCGGTGTTTTCTGAAATCTGAACATTAGTCACAGTCTTGGGTATTAAGCAAAACAGTAACAGTTTTCATGTCATAAACACAAAGTTAGGAAGTTTGCATGCAAAGTAAATGTATTTAGACAAGAAAAAAAGCATCTAGCTTTTTAATAAACTTTCTGCGTCATAAAAAGATACTCATTAATTATCGTTTTTGGCAGGTAATGACATATAACATAGTTAAATTAACTGTTCTTAACTGTTATATCAGTCTGTGCAGCTGTGAGGACGAGAATACAATCAGCTGATTGAAGATTTGTCAGGCTTTTAACTTTCCACGCCGGCACAGTTAAATGTTGCCATTCGCCTCTTTGCCAGTGAACCAGTTGCCATCTGGTTTTAGCTTCATGTTACTAGAATTATTTTTTAGTGTGGTCCTTGACATTACGAGCAGACCTCATTGCTTGACCCTCCGGGTTAAAACGCGTCGGTGTCATTCTCACTTTCCTCTGATTTAGTGTCGGCCTCTGTAGAACATGTCTTTCATCTACAGATGAAACGCTGTTGAGCATTTTTGATGAAAAAGGCCTTTAAGCTGATTGCGGTGAAGTGGATAAATAGTGGTCCTTCATGTGACTTGTATATGATCCCTTTAATGGCCCGGTGTCACGGATAATTTACAGGTAAATCCACGAGTACCCTCTCTTTGTGTGAGCTTCTTCCATTAGACACAGCCTGAAATATTCTTTTTAACAAGCGGTTACAAAGAGGCAGGCATGTTGCACCTGTCTCTTTATGATGATAAGTGGTGATCAGAGATCCTCGTTCAAATTCAAATGAGTCAATTGAAAAGTTAAAAACTGTGAAATGGAGTTAGGGTAACATTTTTTTGTCCAGCTTGAAATTAATTAAATGTTAAAGTTCAAAGGAAATAAAGTTTTTTTTCATGCACCACATGCAGAAATGGCCCTCCATCCCCTCTGCAACTGACAGAAATACCACATGGATGACACAGCGTAGAATACAATGTTCAATGCTTCTCTTTTGCATCATTTTTCCATTTTTCCGACATCAAAGACATTCGGCTCAGCTCAGTATAGGACCTTGTTCGGCTGTCTTCCTATTTCTTGCAGTCCACGGTCAAACATGTTCAGTGATTGGATTTAAGTTCTTACATCACGAATGGTTGGTGCTTGGCTTCCTCCACCCCAGTAAGATCAGCCCTGACTTCCATCATCAGGCATCATCTATCTTCTCTGACGACTCGTAACAAGGCTCCATGTTATTCTCCCTATGAGGCCTTGGCACCTTCGTTCCATAATGAGGCAGCGAAGAAAAGGGGTGCAGATTAGAATAACAGCCTTAACTAATCCATAACAGGCCGATGAGGCGCCACGTTTGGGGGAACCGTGTCATTTCTCATTTTGCAGTGCCATGGAAAAAATCTCTCCTCTCTCTCAACCCCCACGCAAAACAAGCCCCAAGAATAGCGGCTGTGGCAAGCCGCCGGCACAAGCACGGCAATCAACAAAACATAGCTCCTTCCTTGTCTCTCTCTTCTCTCTTCTCTCTCTATTTCTTCTCAGCTCCCGCCAATAGTCTGAGGAGAACAGAGAGGAAATCCATGCTTCTGACTGTTGACTTTGGAAATCAAAGATGAGTTTCAACTTGGAGGAAACTACTGAGAACTCTTGCTCCCATCTCAGGGACAGAGACTGTTCTGCCAGTGATTGCTATCGATAAGTTGCTCCTAAGTGACCAAGCTCTCACGAAGCAGCAAGACCCTCCAGCTAGTAGTTTTTGAAAATGGGTTCATTCCTTTAAGGTGGAAGTGTTCACCAGGGGCCCCTGCTGGTTGGAAAAAATATATAGCACGCGAGTTCACTGTAGATTAGGACATAAACTATCATGTGTAAGAATATATAAAGTAAGCTCTGATAAAAACCTACTTGATCTGAAAAGATCTTTGTTGTGAAAGTAGAAAAAACAACTCATCACAAAATAGTGAACAGTGTTTGTTGCTTAAAAACATTTAGGATTAAAATCCTTTAATCCTGCAGTTTAAAAAGAAGTACTGAATTACAGATAAGACCAGATATGTCTTCAGTGTATCTTTACCTTCAGTTTGTTAGTCAATGCTATGACATGGTGTAAAATGTTTTTGTAATTAAATTTTAAAACCGCAATTTATAGTTTTTTTAAGGCTATGTTGGAACCTAAAGTATTTCAATATATGCTGATGACACAGTTACCTATAGTACAATACAATTTAATTTATGTATAGTAAACAAAAAAAGGAACCAAAATAGATCCCTGACTAACTCCCTTTTGCAAACTAATTAATGAAAGCAAATGTATGAAAACATTTAAAAGATTTAATTGTGGACTGTGTCGTAGAAGGTATGAATCCAAATGATGACCTATAGTTTATTGTAGAACAGTTATCATTTTCACTATGTAAAATATCCATAAAACAATGCCAAACATTTTATTTGCTATCACTGAAAAAAATCCGAGTTGCAGCCACTGCGCTGCTGTTATTTTCTGCTCTATTATTATGATGGATGAAACCTGTCACTCTACTGTACTCGAGTAAAATCCCCAAGAAATTGTCTCAGGTAAGGAGAATCACACTCCTGTTGTGCAGTAGCTGTGGCTGGATTCAACATGAGTGTCAGGTTCTATCATCGCAGCAGCACAGTTTGGTGAGCTGCTGCAGTTTTGGCCATTTTCTACCACTTGCACAACAACTGCAGCAAAATGATATGAATTTCAATTGCGGGCAATGCGGAGTAACTTCTGTTGCATGTTAGGATCAGGTTTATTACTGTAATTCAATTTCCCCTTTGACTGTAGCAGTGTTTTTTCCTGCATAAATGGCAGAATAATTTCCCCATAAAGCAAACACATTAGAATATACAGTAAGCACACAGCGCTAATGACCTTCCATTTTCTTTTGCTCATGCATCATCGAGTGTGCCTCTCTAAAATGTAATTTTGAGCTTGAAAAAAAGACCAAAAGCATGTAGAGAGAGAGCCTTTTTTGGACACTCTCTAAAAGATTGCAACAGCACACTGTGCATGTTGATATATGTATGAGGCCTTGATGAAAGCACAGCATGAATGGACCTGTTTTTCCTAGAAGTCAATTTCTGCATGTTGCACATCTGGATGCATTTTGCATGTTTATGATGTGTCCATACATTTACGCAAAGTGAGTTTTGCATCACTGTGTTTACATGCGTGCTAGGCGGAGGGGGGAAGAGGATGCTGGCTGCTTAGCCAGCGTCTGCTCTCCAGTAATAAGGTCTGATTTAAGGTTGACCAGAGCACACCAGGAATAGTGCCTCGTCCCTCATTTCCTCTGCAGCCAGTGGAGATGAGATCTCTTCACAATATTTACCCAGGGAATAATGATGTTTGATTTGACTCTCTTCTGGGTGTGTCTCTGCAAAGGGCTATTTTCATTCACTGCTGCCACTGAGAGAAAACAGACAGAAGCTATGTCCACAGGAGAAAAAAAACGTCTCAGATCATTGTTTATGGATGATGCTAGGTTGGTGTATTTTCGTGCCTGGCCTTCGAAATGTAGAGCTGCTGTGTTGCACTGTTGGTAGCGTGACTCACTCTCGGTCTCTTAGCTTATTGCATTCCTCTAAGATGCTTTTGACTAGCTTGTAGTCTGTGCAATGATGCTACATTTGAAATGTGCAACATCAAGAAGAAAACTTGGTCCAATAGCACACTATGCATGGACACAAGTAAAAGGCTGCAAATTCCTACAGAACATTGGAGCGAGACTCCCAAACTGAAAACTGGGATTGTTTTATATTTATTTTTGCAGTCATTTTGCATCCCTTTATGATTATTTTGGTTTACTTTTGCAGTCATTTTGAGTTTCTTTGTGGCTGTTTCATATCTTTGAATGAAAATGACTGTTTTACATCTCATTGTAGTTGTATTGTGTTCTTCATTGTATTCTGAATTTTTTTTGGCATCCCTGTTGTTTTCTGTGGTCATTTTTTGCCTCTTTGTAGCCATTGTACATCTCTTTGTAGTCATTTTGAGTCTGTTTGTAGTAACAGTGGATCTCTTAGAAGTAATTTGTAATAACTTTTGCCTGTTTGTGGTCATTTTTGTGTCTTTGTAAACATTTTGAGTCTCTTTGTAGTCATTTTGCATTTGATTGTAGTCATTGTGGGTCTCTGTAAATTTCAATTTTGTGTGACTTTGTTATTGCTTTGTGTCTGTTTGAAGTCATTCTATGGCTTTTTGAAGCCATTTTGCTCCTCTTAAAAGCTCTTTTGTGTCTCTTTGTGGTCAGTTTCTGTCTCACTGTAATCATTTTGAGTCTCTTTGTTGTTATTTTGTGTCTGTTAGTGGTCCTTTTACTTCATTCTACATCTCTAGCAACTTTTTTCTTTTTGGTCCCTTTCAGATAAAGCAAAAACACTTAGTTGCTGCTGGTGATTGAAATAAATGCAGCTGAAGAGATACTTCCAGCCCCTGGCAGCCTAGGCCCCGCGGTAAGCCTGTTCAGTGATCCATCCATAACATAAATGTAATCTATAAAGCCTCCCAAAAAAAGGTTTTGTGTTCTGCTTTGACTACTTTTGATTGATTTACTAATATGGATGAATTTGTTCAAATTATCATGAGTTTGATTTTGGTGATTTTACTTTGACAAAAGATAAATTTTGTGTTTTAGCACAGCCAGTAAAGATGGTTCATAAGGAAAATATCATACCAAAAAAAGTAATACTTAAAATAATAAGTGCTTCTATAAAACCCACTTTTAAAATGTCCATTCTGGTTGGAATTTATCAGGTGGAGTGGCTATTCAAAGTGAAAGTAGGGCTTGAAAATCCTCTGGGAACATGGGTTGTATTTATCCACCTTTAGTTTCCTCAGCAGCTCGGCTCCAATGCCACAGAAACGCTCTGTAGTATTTACCTCATTACAGCCTGCACTCCCTCTGAGGAGCAGAGTCATTTGCATGGCTGCTTGTCAAACCATGTTAATATTGACAAAGATATGCACCCATTTTAATCATGCCACGTAAAAGGTATACAAAGTTGTTTGTGCCAGATCCACTGCTGAGCAATAGACACATTCTGTACTGCAGTGCACATTAAAAAAGATTGCACTTTGTTCCGAGCAGCGATTGCAAATCACAGACGTCAGAGAGGTAGAGGAAAAACAGATGACTGCGATGGCAGTTTGAGTCTAACGAAAATGCATTTACATATTAAACCACACAGCAGCGTGCAGAGCGAGGCTCTGTTTGAATTGCTCGCTCCAGCCTGCCTTCCCTCAGCGTAAGGAGTAGCAGGGGCCTCTCTACTGTGACTGCAGTACCGTAAATTTGAAGTTGTTTACGGATGCTGCCATCTTGGTGCGCTCCGGGAGGGAAACTTGGAGCGTGGCCATTTACCGGCAGCTTGATGAGAGTGCAGTGAGGCGAGTTAATTAATACAACATCCCTGGGCCCACAGGCTAGGCTGCAAAGCTAACCCAGGAGGGAGGAAGAGATAGAGAGAGGAAGACAGAGAAAAGGACGGAAGAAAGGACAAATCATGCGTGGGAATTGTAGATATCTATTGAGAGGATAAAAGGATGAAGTAGTACCTGCTAGGACTGGGAGATGTGAGGCAGCAAAACACAATAAAATCCCACTGGATGTATTGTTACTGCTGATATAGCCATCTTGATTAGCCGCTAACACCAGGATCAGAATACTTGATATTTTGGCATTTTGAGATGTCAAATTAAGCAACCGTAGTCATGATATGCTTCAAATTGGCCACGAGACACAGCAGGCTACCTTGACAACTCATACCTGTCTGTCTTTTGTGAATTGAGAACTGACTTGATTCATCTGGCAGCACCAAGAAGCAGTTTAACACAACAGATTTACGGTTTTATGAATGAACCTGAATTTAGGACTATAGATTGAGGCTTGGCTGTAAAGGTGGGATGTCCTCTGGTGGTCAGAAGGAAGAGACTGATTTTGCTGCAGGCAACATCTTGTGACAACCTTTTTTTTTTTTTCAGGTGAAATAGTCTTGACCGAAGGCAGGTGTGAATTGAAACAGGTTACAGACATTAAGTGCTTTTGTGGACTTACCGTTAAAGGAGGAGCACTCTTTAATTTACTGGCCCGACAGCACAGGAGACACTGAGGAAATTGTCCAATAGGGTGAGAGAATATGAAAAATTAATTGCACATGCTGGTCTTTCTCCCATCTCTTTTATTGATCTGGCAAAAATGTGGGAAAATTCATTGGTTTAATTCAGCATTTAGACTCCTTCAGTTGAAACACACCTCATACTGTTTTCTGTTGGAAAATATAGGATAAGAAGAAGTCTATAGCAGAGGTTTCAACAGTGAACTAAATTCAGAAAGAGATATAACACTGCCATATTTTGGGTATTGACATTTTGCAATCAATTAAAGAAAAACATCTGCTATAACATGGAATCCCATCTGCTGTAACACCCCTAGCTTTCTGCTACCAGAATAACTGGATACCGCTGCTAAAGGTAGAGTGAGGAGACTGGCAGCAGACAGTGCTCCAGTGAGAGAGGACTTTTTTAAAAAGAAAAAAAACTACAGTATCAAGGTCCAACCCACAACATAAACTTGAAACAAATGGATCTATTGGCCTGCATGACCTCTTAAACAAAGCGGAAAAGAGCAACTTTGGGTTCCCCTTCCTCCGCAACAGATTTTCGGTAAACTGTGAGCAGAGATGTTTTCAGCCATGGCGCTTTCCCCTTAACTTGCCTCAGTGAGAAAACTCTTGTCTGTTGAGCTCCATCAAACAAGCGAAAAACTTGCCTGAAGACAGAGGAGTCCGTAGGGAGGTCCCCACCTCCCCCACCCCCACCCCTCTTCTCACTCGTTCTCTCTCCTTCTGTATCCATTTATTTTAGCTGGCAAAAAAACAACTTTGGGACTTTGTCAAACAGCACTTTTTCTCCCCAGCTGAGATGTGTAGTCTATGGGAGGAAAAAAAAAAAAAAGCAAATAACAATCTGCAAACTCAGCTTTCCAAGAGTAGTCTTTATTGTGCTATGTAACAATGCATGTAGATTATGGAATGAATACATGTCTCACAGAGCAGCTCAGACTGGCCGTACTCTCCTGGTGCTAAACAATGATATCATATTTTAATAATAAGCTCCTTCCTTCATTGACTAAGTTTATCACGTTTGCAAATCAGCCAAATGACGGCAGCAAAATACTGTAAATAGCACGCCTGCCAGTAGACACAAAAGAGATAGTGGCTATAAATACCCCGAATAAATCCTCCTAATCAGGAAGCGAGAGAAGCACGAGTTGTGTTAATATGGAAAGGAAAGGAAACTGGTGGCTGAATCCCATTTTAAATGCTTTCGCCAGCTTTTCCTTTTGGTTAACGTTTAGAATTCACTCGATAATTACCATATTAAAATGCATGTAGGAGTCTGTGCAGTTGTGGTAGGAAAAGATAAGGCTGTGAGAGTAAGTCCACCGGAGGCCTATCAGTCAGCTCAGAATTGCTTTATAATTACTGAGATGCACAGACATAATTTCCTTCTAAAAATAATGCAAAGTTTCATTTTCCTCCCCTTCCCCTTGCTTAATACTGTTGTGTGTGTATGTGGGGGGAGTCTCTCCCTCTTCCTCTCCCTTCCCAGAATGCATTAACTTAACCTCTTCCTGTATTAGTCGGTGTGGTGCCATGTTAAGCACAGCGTAGCCTAGTTTCTGCACAGCGTGAATGATCCTCCCTCCCTGTTTTGGGATTGGAGAAGAATCCAAATTCTGACACATTGGGGTTGTATTCATGAATATGACATACTGTCTGGCTAAAGTTCTTTTAACTTGTTGGAGTTTTATTTGCATAGATTTCTCATAAGTTTTAATCTTTTGTGTGTGTTTTTGTGTGTATGCAACACGAAATTCAATTATTAATTCTGTGCACAGACAAGGTTTCCAGTACAGAACAGCTGGATCTGTCGCTGTCGGTATCGTTTGGCCTTAATTACGCTGAAACCAGACAGTGCAGACGGTTGAACAAGTTCTGTGATGGAGGTTTGGTTGTTAAAGTTAGGGCAATTTTTGGATTTTTTTAGGCCAGAGGATGGGTGGGTGTTTTTTTTTTTCCTAAAACAGTTCAAGTTAAGGTGGGTCTGCCCTATTTAGAGCCAATGCTATTGTAAGTGGAACAAAAATTGTAGCATCTAAAACAGAGCTCTGACAGATCATTATAACCTGATCATTAATGTATTTTCTGACCTTTTGTTGGCCTTGTTTTAGAATTATTTTGCAACAAAAAAAAACATCCTTTCCTAACAAAAATATGACAAAATAGGGAAGTTTTTCCTCATGCAACAATCTATTTTCCTTTGGGTTGTTATCAAATTAACATATTTTAAAGGAGCAGTCCGCCAATTTAACACATGTAGATCAGTTTACTTGTCAGGGGAAGAATCTCACAATGAAAACAGTCATATATTAAAATATATGTGAAGATGTTCTTTATACTTGGTTTAAATTACCAAATGCATGCTAACATGCTAGATGGTGAGCATGGTAAAATTTAGCTGATATTTAGCTAACATGCTAAAATAAGCATTCTCTCTTGTCATTAGCATTAGCATGTTTGTATACAGATGTTAAAATTGAGCTTAAAGCATCAATGAGCTAAAGTGCAGTTGTGCAGAGCAGCTAGCCCTTTTTATTCTCTCACTTTTTTAAGTTTCCAACTATATTTAGGTGTCAATACCAAATAAAATTATTCCTCCTGAAAGATTTAAAGGATTTATTATACAGTTCTCCTTCTGAGGCTCATAATTAGGAAAAAAGTATGAAAATACTTTGAAAGCTAACAAGATATTTGTTTACCTTTTAGTAACCAGGATCTAATTATATAGGCAAAAGGCTTCTGTATGTGATTGGAGGTACTTACAATCACATTAATCACCAAACTCTTGTAATATACAGTTGTTCTATAGGAGACCTGCAGCCCTAAAAAAATAGTAGCTTAGGCAAGGACAGAGAAGAAGAAGTTGCAGGAGGTAGTGTGCGACGACCGGCAGGTTCTCCTATGATGAAAAATTGATGGCGCTGACTTTGATTCTGCAATAGGTACTTTTGATCCAGATCTGTCGTGGCAGAAGAGACACCCTCCCCCCTATTCTTCCTCAGGTGTATCGCTGGTCTTTTCGCTTTCGAAAAATGCCATCCACCCTCCGCTAGCTTTGATCAAATGTGTAGACTTTGAAGAAGAACTTATAGAGATCAATGATGTGTGTACACAGGCAGGCGGATACTGTAGGTCTATAACTCAATATGTTGCAGTGGGTGCTGGGTGAGTGCCAATGACAGGGCTTTGCACTTAGTCAGTTGTTGACTTTTATTTATCACAACCGCTGCTGCTGTACAGTAATTGATGACTAAATCAAACACAGTGAGGGAAAAAAAAGTAACCGCTTGTGACTTCTTTGCTTTTTCAGCTGAAATGCGATCGTGTCTCTTTTCTCTCTCAGCACTCATCCGAAGTTTGAAACCAATACTTCCAGAGGAGGGGAAAACAAGGAGCTCTTATTTAAAAAAAAACAGTTATCCATTCATAAAAACTCTATAACTGTAAATCCTGAGGCTAAACTGTCAGTGTGCAGATTTGTGCATCATCTCAATGCATCTCTACACGCTTTTCTGCCTATTTCATTCTCTTAAAAGAGTCAAGTGCTCTTTTCTTTTGTCTGCCTACAATCCAGCATGTGTGTGTGTGTGTGTGTTTTTTGTTTGTGTGTGCATGGAGTGGAGAGCATGATGTGTCCAGTACAGCGCTGTGTCCCTGCGTAATGGAGCAGAGAGCCATCTGTCTGTCTGGCCAACCATCCGTCCGTATTTTCCGATCCTATCAGGGTGTCTCACCTGCTAATGAAAAGCTAGCAGGTACTCTGCTGCAGCCCTTAAAATGGATGACTTCCTTGCACAGCGTAGGCTGCTGTGCACACTTGGCTTCCCCATCACTCTTCTTCACCGTCTCTTTTCCTTTCTAACCCTCCCTGCACCAATCCCAACACCTCATTCTAACCACTTGTTTGTTCTAAAGTTTGGGGCATTAAATAATCACCAAGTGAGCAAATATTAGCTTCTGCTAAAGCTTGCAAGGTTGTGATCCATAGTCTCTGTTTTCCTCCTCTCCTAAATGAAATTCTGGTATTTGTTTTGAAAGCTAAATTGGCTCCTCATTGCTTACTCTATTGCTTAGAAGAAAGCAGCTCTTACTTTTTTTTCCCCGTACCTCCCTGGGAACCTGCATTATGCAACGCAAAAATAATGGCCAAGCCTGGCCACGCTATATGTTTGAAATGCAAAGCAGCGACACAAAGACGGTGCTTCATTAATAATTGCCATAATTGTATAAGTATGTGGAAAATGCTACACAAAATGGAGCAATGACTATTATCAGGTTGATAACCAATAATTACTTACAAACTCTGTGCTCATTAAGCAGCTCCTGTGGAGAAACTGAGCTCAATATAGCCCTCCAGAATCCCCTCCCCTCGCCCACCAGGATCCTGCTGCTCTCTGTCTCCCTCTCGTTATATCCCAGTTTCTCTCTCCTCTTTCTTCATCCCGGTCTGCTTTTCATTCCATCTGTTAGCCACGTTGGTCTGCTTCAATCGCTTTCTATCTCTCCACTCAGCTCCACTCCTCTTTGTCCCTTCTTTGGCCTTCCTTTCTCTGTCTCTTAGCTGCCCCCTTCCCTCTACACATTTTCCTGCAAAGTCCCAACATCCTGTTTATTTATGTGCATGGCATGCTGCTCTCTACCTCCCTCCTTTCTCTGGTCTTTCTCTCTCTGAAAGATTAACCATCCCCTCTGCATCTCCTCTCATCTATCATCCTAATGGGGGCTACAAGGGGAAAAAACAACAATTTGCTGAGGGAGAAACAGCCACAGAAGGGCAGGGAAAGTGTTTGGATTGCAACTGTTGATCAAGTTCCAGCCTGCCAATGGGTTTACTTATGTGACGCCAAAAAGACATGACCAGACCTCCTTTGGATGGCTGAAATTGCCATCTGCAACCATACGCACGCCCTCCAACATGCAAACACCTAAATGAATTTTGTGCTTGTGTTTAAGTGGCAAACACAGGCAAAATATCTCATACTTCATCGCTGTCCAAGAAAGAATTTCAGTATTATAAACAGTCCTCCGCAATCTGCATTCAAGTAATTCTGTGGCATTCTTTTGTATGTGACAAACTCAGCTAATTAAATGGGTGTAAAGAGGATGTTTCATGCCAAATATTCATATTTTAGCTATCTATGTTTGCAGCATTTTGGTCAATTAACCACCTTACAAGACTAGAGAAAAAAAATCATTTCATAAGTGCAATTTTTGACCTTGTGGCTTCAAAAAATCTGGCCTGTGCACCTTTTTTTGCGTTCATTATGAATCAAATCTGTAAACACCAAAGACAAAACCAATAGCAGGTTAGCAAATTCATCTTTCAGCTTTACAAGATTTGATGACTTTTTATCTTTAAACAAACTAAATCCCCTTTTCAAACCCTGCTACAGAGGTATGACATTGTAAGGTTTTTACATGGATTAGCAGC
Organism: Acanthurus lineatus; assembly: GCA_029814665.1. Taxonomy (NCBI): domain Eukaryota; kingdom Metazoa; phylum Chordata; class Actinopteri; order Acanthuriformes; family Acanthuridae; genus Acanthurus; species Acanthurus lineatus. Next base: position 9,133,027 of record JAPZDV010000016.1, read on the forward strand.
AGCTCCAAACACTGCTGATTTCTGTCACATCCCTGATGGTTTGCTTCAATTTCTAATCACTGCTCCTTTTTGTCGGCGCAGTCAGTCTTTGTTTGATATACGCTGTCATCACTCAGATTGCTCCCCTTGACATTAGAAACCGTTTTACAGCGTATTTTTTTTGAGGACGCAGATGATTTTGCCTCTTTCAGAGCTCTGTTTGTCGCTGGAGCTCTCATTTTGCTTCCAAAACCTCAATATCAAAATTCTGATTAGCAGCTACAGAGTGTCATTAAACATGGCAGTGTCAGTAATTAATTACGGCCAACTTATGAGGTTTTCTGTGTAATTTACGGAGAATATAAACATGTCCATTTATCTCCTGGCTGTCTCCAGGCCCTGCACCTCCTCTCATGCCGCCTCCTCTCCTCTCTAAGTGGGAGAAGCCAACTGCAGGAGGCCCCTGGTAACCACATGCTATCACAGCTCGGCCTTCCAGCCTCCAACCGCGACATGCTTACACTCATCCACTCCACAGGGGAAGTGTTGAGCCTCGCTCGCCGACGTGAGAGCACAAACACAGACACAGTTACCCTCCACTAGAAAGACAGTGCTGCTTATGCCCCCCTCCACCCCCCACCACCCTACCCTCCACTCCACCTCGCCGCCTCCTTCACATCTCTCTCTTTCTCTGCTCCTCCCATGGCTGTTTTTCTGCTCAATCAGTTTGTCTCTCTCCTCCTCTGAAAGCGCAGTTTTCCCTCAAGCTTCATCCCAGTCTCTGTCATTTTTTTTGTTTTTTTTTTGTTGCTGTTTATTTGTCTATCTGTGCAGCTTTCTCTCCCTCCTCCCGTCTCTTCCCCATCCTCCTGTCAATATTAGTCTTTGTTCATCTGCATCTCTAATTCTCTCGCTCCTCTTCATTCCTATATGGTGTCAGCACACTCACTTCCTGAGTAATGCAATGTGTGATGCTGAAGCTGATGATGCTCTACAGTATCCAGTGTTATGACATAATGTAGATTTTGAGTTAATACCTCAGACTGTTATTAGACTTTGTTTCGCTGTTTTTCTGGAATATTGCACAGTCAAATAAAAAACCAGCCTGTGTGGAAAAAGTTGTTCTAAGCTCCTCAGAAGAATAATGGAGAAACTTTAAAGCCGAGCTCTGTAACTTCTGAGGGAAATAACACTTTCTGCCTCTCTCAGTTAAAAAGTAGAATTCATTAGGAATAAACGCCGCCATGCTTAATTGAAAACACGTTGTGTTTAAGACTGTGCTTGAACTATTAGGCTATATTTTGGTATTAACAGGAAAAAGGCCATGACTAAAAAAATAACAAAGTGTTTAATGACGAAATGAAATCTGAAAGGGAAATCTCATAGTTAGAATTGTCACCTCACTCTGCTGTTTCTCTAAGGTCTGAAGAGCTTGATCGAATTTTTAACAGTGATGTCGTCAGGCTTGGACATCTGAGGGTACAGCCTTGATGGTTTTTATGGAAAAGTTCAATTGCAAAGCAGTTTGTAAAGTCAGTTTCAGTATAAGCTTTATAGGTTAGGTACTGATCGTCTGTCTTACTCTGAATAATGATATTTTAGATATCATTGTGATGATGGTTGACAGGCATATTTGGTGAGTTAGTGGTGGTACGGATTCCAAATAGTCCCAGCTGTGCATGATGTTGGAGAATCTCTTTGATTCAACAAAACTGGTTAAATTGGGTTTGAAAGTCTTCTTAGGCCGTTCATCTCACTGATATATCTAATGAGTGATGGACTGGACGCACATATTGATATGCAAATGGATGTTTACAGGCAGTTCTACAGTCGCATACACTTACTTTCAGAGTTGTAAAGAAGTTTCTTTATGTGCACCTGTTTCCACAGTAATTGAAATGTATGAAACAGAATCAAGTGTATATGTATGGCTTTATAATTCTGACAAAAAGGAATTTATATAGGTTTGTCCTTGTGCATATATATACAAATGTGCTAAGCGTTAAGCCCCAAAATTACATGAAAACTTAGATAGCAAAGAGCATGTATCAGCTCAAAAGATAAATAATTCTCTCTGAAGTTGGTAGAGACCATAAAAGAGCATAAAGCAGAATCAGTGTCAAATTTATTTTCACGCAGGAGCCAGACATGAGTCTCGATGAATCCTTCTGTTACTTCATATCTGGTGATTGTTACATTTTGCCCCATTAACCTAAAAGGTAATATGTCAGTTTTGTGTTTTAAGTCTGTTTTTGCTGCCCCCAAGTGGTTAAGGAAATCCTTTCTGCCTGCTTAATGAAAAAAGTCACCTGTAATAAGTTTAAAAGATTTGTTCATTTCTTTAATTTCTTTGTTTTGTTGTTTTATCTTGTTTTATCTCTTTTTAGGTGTTAATGTTACTTTAAAGGGTTGTTTTTTTCTTTTTGGCTGAAAAAACAAATTTATCTCATTGACAAGAGCTGCTAAAGCAAACAGTAACTCTCACCAGTATCCATTCTGGACAAAAATGCTAATTAATGCTAACCAACTCCAGAGAAAAACAGCATCTCAAAAACTTTAATATTAGAGGCAAACATAAGAAAAGTAAATAACTCTGATAAAAACATCAGTACTTAAGACCTTGTTGTCCTAAAGCTCTGTTCTGCACAGCATAAGTGAGTGTAGGCCTGAAACTGTTTATAATGTATGTACTGTATTCTCACAACTCAAACGCCTTTAAATGGTGTTGTTTGCAAAGAATATGTAGGCTAGAGGCTGCCTGTGAAGCGTCGGTATCGTGACTGAATAGATCGGAGTAAGTGTGGACACAAGGGAGATGGATGTGACTGTCACACGCCGACACAACGCGAGCGCCCTTTTTTTTTTCCCTCTCAGCCCTGAGGGTATAACTGGCCTCCCTTCAAAGGAGGAAGCTTAAAAACAATCTCCAAAAGAGTGAGAAGCGGCACTGGGTTGTGGTGGGCGTCAGTCAACCAGTCAGTCACTCACTAGTCAGTCAGTCAGTCAGTCAGTCAGTCAGTCAGTCAAGCAAGCAAAGGCCTCGCTGTCTCCCACTCCAGAGAACAGGTAGCCTGAACTAGTTTCTACAAAGCTGAATCGGAGATTTAATGCAATATAAAGCCTCTGGGCCCTTTTAGCAATTTGGAGTCAACACACAAATACGCCCACGCTCAACTGGAAAGACTTTCCATCCCCTTCATGTGCAAATGTGCTGAATGGAGGTGTGTAAGTACGTGCTTGTGTGTGTGTGTGTGTGTGTGTCTGCGTGTGCTCTGGGTGTGCTCAGCTTCCCTGCTGAATCCTTCCCCTCCTTTTCTTTTTTTTCTGATCTGCAGCAACAAACCAGCGTAGAAACTCACAGTGCTCGCCTTTTTTTTTTTTCTCCCCCCCCCTACTTCCCCAACAACTGTCCATTTAAGCTGCAGTCTTCCAACGTGGCTCCCGCCCACGCTGTGTGGGGTGAAGCACGCAAGTAATTTAACACATGATGATCATTCAGTAAAGTGAGGAGTGGTTGATACCCTGCAGACTGTCGAGTCCTTTGCGAGAGCGGGATTTATCCGAGGAAAAGTTCTGTAGAGACGCAATCACACAGTCACCATATGGCAATGATGCAATATAAAGTTTCCTCCAGATGCCAGTAATGCAATATTAGATTGAGTGCTGCTCTTGATGCTGTCTGCGTGAATGGCAGCATTTCCAGCTGTTGATTGAGTTAGCAGCCTGTGAAGGCTTGATGGTTTGTTTTTTGTTTTTTTTTTTTGCTGACATCAGCTTTGGCATCTGTTGCATATTTGAAATGTTGAATGAGGGGGAGATTAAAATTTACAGCGATGTTGTCTTGTTCCCTTGAGACAGAGAGGATTCGAAATGGATTACACCCTTAGAAAAACAGTTTTTTTGTCTTGCCAGCTGATGAATTCGAGTGTTTGCTTTTACAGATGAAAGATGAACACAAGTTGTCAGATTTTGTGGTATGAACACATCTTTCTCAAATCAAATCAAATCAACTGCAGCTAATAAAGCTAAACTTCCTAATGAAGGAAGTTAGTTTAGAGAAGTTTTTGCAGGAACGTCTTTTATCAGACTTGGTTGACACTTTGAGCAAACTTGACCATTATGAATGAAGATAGTTAGAATTGCCATCCAATAGAGGATGTAGATGGGAGCTGAAGCCAGATAAATAAAAAACAGCAGTCCCTGGGCAACAGGCCTGAGGCTATTGCATTGCTAGCAGGCAAACAGCCACCCAGCTGCCCCAGCAGGGTAGGAATCTATCAGACAGCCTATTGGATACCTGACAGCTGATTTAGCTCCCCTTAATGAGCAGAGGGCTCTGCTGCAGAAACCCCACAATCTGTTACATAACAACATCATAAATAGCACGCACAGTATGAAGCAAACTGCTAACGCTGGCAGAATCTTGTGAAATCAAGAGATGTTATATTCAGTGCACAATGCATCACTAATAACTGTTGAAAATGTGTGTAAATATTGTGAGAGTGTTGTGAGATTATGAACTCATGTGGCTGTGGCGCAGAAATGCATACACCAACTGTACATTTTGAATATCTAAACCCTTTTTAAAATATTTTATAGTGTAATTGTATAGAAAATATAACTTTTTTTGATTAAAGCAGAGTTAAATGAAGAAATAAGTGGGGTTCCAATGAAATATGTGGCGTAATGACACAGGATGATCTTTATTTGTGCTTATGAATAGGAAGTTGTTTGATACAGCAGTTGCATCAGTAGCAAAGTCACTGTTTATTCAGCAATCTACAGGGTGATGATGTTGAGCTTGCAGTGTAAATACACTTAAGTATACTGCAGTGAAAATAGTCCTTAAGTCAACAATGTGCTTCTACGTCTGTCAATACTTTTTAATTTTCATAACCAGCATGTGGCGCTTGGCATAAAGTCTTATTGTTTTTCCTAATTTTGTGAATTTAAAGTAACTGTTTAAAAAAATATACAGCTAAATTCCTAAAAAGGCTAAAGAATTTTCATAAACAGCTGGGCAACATAGTTTTTATCAAATATTACACAAACAAGAGTAAATAGTGCATTTGTTGGGGACTATCTTCAGCTGCGAATTAATACACATATATTTGATGCTGATGCTGTACTGAGTACTGACTAAAAAACTACATCTCATGTTCATCATAGTAAGAGAACATGTCAGGCAGTGCAACAGTGTGGCTCACTGATATGTTTGAATAGCTTTTGGACAGTAATGGAGCTGCTGTATGCTAAGCTAAATCAGGCTTTGGCTAAACAGGCAATACTTGTCGAGGAGGATTAAATCACTTTTGGTTTTTGGTCTTTTCATGGGATTTGTTGACAACATGATAAACACTTAATATCACCAAATACATCCTATAAGAGTTAAGTGAGGCTGAGTAAAGTAGCCACTGTAATAAACTTGAAGGACACAGTCCTTTTATTTGTGCTCACTAATGAGCAGTTATTTGATAGAGCAGTTACATTAGCGGCAATGTCATTAGACCCTGCAACTGATCTAGTTAAGCTTTATTTATTCAATTATTTACATAGTAATTTTGTTGGGCCCTAAGTGTAAACACACATAAGGCAGTGTGAGGAATACTCGTGTTGTCTAAATTATTCAGTAAACGCTCTATTCAAATATTAACATGTAACAATGTAAAACAGCACTGTAACAATCAATGGAAACTAAAGTCGTCTATGAGCAGTGTTACTGAAAAATCAGACTCTGACCTCAGCGAGACTTACTTGGAAGTATATATGTTCTGACAACACAGATGTCAGAGGGGACCCTCAGGACCCCAGCCTGTCACTGCAGGCTAGCCAAGGGGGTGGGGTTGGGGGGCTAAATTAATCTAGGCTAGGCCAGTAAGGGAAAGGGTCACAGTTCACTGTGTATGCCCCGCTGCTTTAGCACCGGCTGACAGGCCACAGGAGTCTGAAAGTCCATGATGTACTGGCATTTGCTGGGCTCCTTCACCGAACGCAAGGCTGTCTCCGTTCCGCATGTCAGCGTGACCTAGAAAAGCACAAAGAGAGGAAAGTTGAGGTGGTGCAGGGAGACGAGCCGGAGCTAGCCTGACTCAAGAGCCATGCCAGTTTTATCTCCCGAAAGGGGGGCTGATTGAAGACACTGTCCTACCTTTTGTTTTAGTCATTTTCAAACTTCTGGAAATGTGGTTCACTACAAATGATAGAATTATGCCGAAACTACAAGCAGAGTTCAATCACTGCCGGGCCTGCAGTACAATGTGAAATGAAGCTGTGATTGTGAGAAACTGTGGCATTATGGGATATCGCCGCTGCAATGCCCCCACGTGTGAACAGGACAGGCGAGGATGTGATTACCACTGTTATGACTTTAATAGGTGACTTTGACGCCCTCTGCAAAGGAGTGGAAAAAGGAAAAAAAAAAAAAAAAACAACGTATTTTACTCTTAGGGGGTTTCCATAGCAACCCCTCACATCATACTGCATCCTGAACAGACGATCCTTCTGGTGAACAAAAGCACCTGGAGAGGGAAAGAGATGGAAACTTGACAGGTATTATTGTGCTGAAGTTTCAGGCGGGTACAAGCGGTGATTTGGTTTCGTCCCGTACTCGGATTAAAAATAGAGCCTTTTGTTAAGTCACTTAGTATCTCGTTGCACAGAGATATTAAGTGGGTGTGTGCTGCTTCGTGAGACAAAGTTTTTTTTCCCTATTATTGGTGTTTAGATTTTGACTTACAGGTGCTAGAGCCACAGATCGGTGTTGGGGGGAGGCAAAACCTTAGACCATTAAGATTATTTTGGAGTATGTTACCAATCCAGCTTGTGTATATGCTTCTATTTTCACTCTTTGTTAGATATTTAACTGTATGTTATAGGAGTAACTGCCAACACTGCACATGAGGATCAGCGTGCTCTCCATGCTTAATGATTAGCCTTTAAAAAACTGTCTCATGTGTGTCTGAGATTTGTCAAATCTAAAGCCTGAATCATAAACGTAGAGTACAGAGTCCAAAAGTGGTGAGTATTTACCAGGCGGAGGGTGTCTTTGAAAGATAGTATTTGGTTGCATCATGAGAAATAATGTATCTAGGGTTTTCAGAGCTAGAGACAAAAAAATCAGGATATCTAGGCTTCTGTTGCACCAATTTTTTCAGTTTTCTATTAAATCTGTCTCTCGCGAGTTTCCGTCCTCTATAGAAGTGCCATGCTTTGTCTATGAGGGGCCCCTTTAGGACATAAAAGTAAACGAAACAACTTAACCAATGGGAGCATCTAAGTAAAAGTTGTTTGCAAAAATTATGGAAACAAACTAAAGAAATTTGGATGTGCTCTAATTGTATTATATTTACTAAAAATAATTGCTGAGATCCGGAAAATCGACAACAAAAGGGGCAGAAAACACAATTAGACAGGTTGTAAACAAACAAACAGTTTGGACATTTTATCTGTTATCAGTAAAACTGTGAGCAAGCGCGGGGGGGGGGGGGGGGGGGGGGGGGGGGGGGGGGGGGGGGGGGGGGGGGGGGGGGGGGGGGGGGGGGGGGGG
>JAPZDV010000016.1:9140597-9272824 GCA_029814665.1 Acanthurus lineatus
AATGTTTTAACTCAAAAATGGGTCCCACCGCCCCCCCCCCCCCCCCCCCCCCCCCAAATGTCGCAAATTATCCTTAATTGCACCAGAGAATGTTTGTGTGCACAAATGCAGCAATTTCAGTGGGTCAAGTTGCTTTGCAAACTGTGCTGGATGTTTACAACAGATAATTTGGGGTGAGTGTCCATCCTTTGTTTTCTTTTTCTCTGGGTTTTGTTTGCATTGGTTTATTATTATAATTGTTATGTCAAAGTTTCTTGGCAGTATTTCCTATTCTGAGATCTTAGTGAGTACAAACTGATCAGGGCCAACAGAAATAATGGCAGAATCTACAGAAATCAGACCTAAATTGTCATAAACTTGAACTGTCCTTCACAAAATGGAGTGGACGGGTTCAGATCAGGAGCTGCAGTGGTGCTTTTAGGAGCTGAACTCACTGCTCGCATGTAACAGTCACACTCCAGCACTTTGAATTTAATTAATAACTGAAACAGTTGAGTTCACCCTTCCCTACAGACTCTTAAGATACACTGCACGCTGCTTGAATTTGGATTACCTCAATATCCACCAGTGAAACAATACATCACTGGTCCCACTACTCAAGTATAAAGTGTGTTTCACTGCTGAAAGAGAGAGCACTACCCAAAGACGAGGTTCAGCATTTCAAATATAATGAGCGTCGACTTCTGACGAGACTTCATTTATGCCGACTGCACACGGTTAGGGGGTTGTATCAAAGGAATTCAATTTAGTCTTTTCAAAGGAGGCCCCGGATGGCACGAGTACATACATTTGCAAACGACATTTATTGGGCTCTGATTTGAAGAGGGGGCCAGGCAAAGAAAATAGGATGATTAAATGTGCTGCATTTTTAATTGAGCAAATTCAGGCACAAAAAAATGTAAATGGATCTAATAAATGTGACTTAAAAAGCAAGGGAATACTGAGAAAATAGAGGAAAAAGAGTTGCAGGAGAATGCAACCGGAGCGAATTTAACCATAAAACCAATGAAGACTGACAGAAGAAGGGGGGGGGGGGCCAAGTCAGCTCCCATCACTTGGCTTTGAACAAAACATCTTTTTGCCAGGCTGCTGAGTGGGCCATGAGGACTGAACGTCTTTTACTGATTGACTGACTAACTCCCCATTGATGAAACACACATGCGCAGATTGATGCATGCAGAGAGCAGATGGGGGGGGGAGAGAAGGCATCAAATTGTCTCTGATGAATGTGGTGAAGAGGAGCTTCATTTGGCAGTTTTCTTTAGCTTTCACTTTGCAGCCCATGGCCTCTTTGTACAGTAAATTCAAGCTGTATTTATTTTTAAGTTTGACTTGTTAAAGTCATTATCAGTATCTTTGGACTCGGGTGGTGGGAGGAGAGCTCTCTAAAGTGTGTAGCTTAAGAATCTTCTGAGCTTATGTAAAAACGGGGCTCAGCAGCGTTTATGATCTATGAGTCATGTGTCAAAAGGATCTCAAAACCACACTGTGGCGGAAACTGCTGCAATACAAACATCAGCCAGCCATGAGTCAGATTTCTGTGAATAATTTTCACAGCAGTCTCTATGAAAATGGTGAAAGTGTTCTGTCCAGAGTAATAAGGTCATTGTCTCTGGAAAGACACGTTGCTGTAATTTTTCGACACTGTGAAGGCTTGGGTTGGAAATCTCAAAACCTAGACATTCCAAAAATATCACCGTAAATTCTCAAATAATTACAAACATAACAAACCTTTAGTTCAGAGTTTCTCCTGGTTAACTGATTACCCTTTGTCTTAATAAATTCTGTATAAAGTTCATTTCCACAGCACTAAATCTAGCTGCTGAAGTCAAAACAGTTTTTCCATTGTGCCTTCTCCATTATGCCACACAAACAGTATTGAATGAAACAAACCTCCTCCAGAATTTTCTTTTTAAACTCTTGCATACTTCCTCTTGTATGTAGGCTTTGAATTAGAAAAAAACAGCAGAAGGAGTTCAAAAACAGTTCCAGCTTTACCAGGTGAACTCATGGCCTTGGTGATTATTAAGACTAATACTCATGTTACAGTGTCTGGATGGGTACAAAGACAGGGGACGAAGACTACTGAAAATTCTTTTACTAATGAAAATGAAACAGTCCAATTCACACAATGGAGGACTAGTTTGAGGGCTGTTTAGTCAAACGTACAGTTTACTAACATTTCTACATTAAAATTTCTAAAACTACCTTGTCTTTTTGTATCTTTTTCATATATTTTTTTGAGTTTTGTACTTACATTATCCCAAACATTTCCAACTATGTTCAAACTCAGAGAAATGCAGAATTTTATTCAAGGTAACAGTGATTTTTCAATCATCACCTATTGTTTACTTCAGAGGCAACACCAGTGAGGGAGCGAGGAAGAAAGTCAGCAAACGTGAAAAAACTGAATGCGATAAAACTGAAACACATTACTTCATCTGTGTACATTTTTTGCCCCGAGTCAGTCAGTTAGATTTCCATCTGCATTGGTGGCTTGTAAACAATGAAATAAACAAATCCCATGATCCCACGCTAATTTACAATGTCATTAAACTACATTTTTCTGTTTGAAATGTTTAGTTAGAGAGACCCCTAGTGGCAGAAGTTTCATACTTTGCATTTAACTCTAAATAAAAACTACGACATTTTTATTGACAAATAAAGAAACTGAAATATTGATGAGTATATTATGGAATTTTTTTTTCTTATCGAAATTACAGTACAAAAGGTAAATGCTAAAAGCTAAATGTGACAAAAGCCAAAATGTCTACATTTGAAGTTATAAATTTAATCACATTCGGGTTTCGTGTTACATCTTTTATTTAGGATTGAACTCTAATGAGCCTTGCAAACGACTCCTTTTTTTCCCCCCTCACCCTTTACTGTTATTTCCTACCCGTCTGTGTATTTGACAGTCTGTCAGCATGTACGTACCATTTGTTCATCTGTCTGTCTATTAGTTTATTCATGTCTTCCTCTTTGTGCTCTCATATGCTCCCACTACCGTGAGTGTGTGTGACTGTCTGTGTGTGTGTCTGCTGAAGGGTTTTTTTTGTGTGTGTGTGTGTGACTTACTGTAGTGCTGCGTGAGCCTCCTTGCCAGCAGGGTTCTCCATTCTCATACACCATCTGACTGTATTGGTTCTTTGGTGTTCCTGCCCACATCCCCCACTTCCTGATATACCAAAAAAAAAAGAAAGAAAGAAAATGGTCAGTTTTTGGGAGTGTTATGGAAAAAAAAGTTGCTTTCTTATCAGTTAAGACAAACAAAAATCAGTCAGATCTTATTAAAAGTGGGAACAAACAGAGCACAGAAACATGTATATATATTTTAAACACCACTAAGTTGGCTTATTGAAAAACACTTCCTCCCAGTAAAAAGAAAAAAAGCTGACAAGATGGCCAGTTTGGCAGTGCCCTGCTTTGGATCCTGGCACCGGCACTCCTGCGTTCCCCTCTCCTCTTCGACAATGGAGAGGGGAAATATTAATTACCATTTTGTCAGAGTTAATTCTGTGTGCAGTAACACACAAGGGAAGGAGAAGAGAAAAACACACAACGCTAGTGAAGCCCATCTCAAATGAGGAGGAGCCTGCCCAGAGCTAGCTAATTACATTCTCACCAAACATTTGGAGAACCAAAGCAGGCCGGGATGCCAGAGAACACTGTCCAACACAGCTCGCAGTACTGACAGATGCCATTTGATTACGCTTTCACCAGCTAACTTCCTCTGATCTTTTGTTGAACTTGAGCAGCGTATTTGAAGTGCCGTCGGCTGCAGTCATGCTGCTGGTAAGTATTGATTTTTGTAAAACACTGTAGTCCTGTTAGCCTGGAAAATCTTTTCTGCATTTAGTGAATGGTTGATTGAAGATTCCCACTGAAATGTGTGTTGATCTGCTCTTCAGCTCCGCATAGACCAGCAACTCTTCTCTATCTGTGATGCTAAATACACATAATGAAATCAATCTTTTTATTTACAGGGAAACACACTGAAAAAGAAACCTGATGGTGTGCGGACCTTTTTGCAAATTGCTTGTCAATATTCTGTTAATCATTCCGGATAAAAAGCTGCAAAAAGCTATAAATTCTTTATCTTGCTCTTTTAATTTACCCAAGTGTTTTTCCCACTAGATGCCAACTCTGTCCCAAGTGTGCAACACTTGATCAATGTGCCTATGTTGACCTTTCCACAGGGGATTAAAGTCACTCTGATTACTGCTTAATCACTCTGAGTACTGCTTTTAATATTATAGGAGCTTATCTGTAATATTTCATGATCTATTTTGATTTTATTCCTTCAGTGAAAGAAATCAAGTGGGTTTTTTTATCTGTATATACATAATTGAATAGGATAATCCATAATTAATACATGATATTGCCCCTATTTCTTACAACAAACTATAAATGACTTATTACAGTCTGTTATTATAAATTGTGTCCTACAGACAGAATTTCCACATTTCTTTAAATGCTGTTTTATTTTCATTTGACCCTGATGAGGGCAAACACGGAGTCCTCTTTGATTTCAAAAAGCACTCTCCAGCTTTTGCAGACACATGGCTGTCTTCAGGTCCCCGAGTGTGGCTTTTCTTCCGTCCACGATGCACATGGCTTATTTAAGATGCCTGAAGGGGTCAGTCAGAGGTGAATTGCTCACACAAGTGGAAGCCGGCTGGGCCCGAGCGTCTCGCCTTTTTCCTTCCAGCCTGCTTGATTGGGTTTTAGCACTCTCTTAGTACCATGAGGCCCTCAAATGGATTGCTGTCAGGGCCAGCAGACATGGCGAGCGTAGAAAGTGACGGTGCTCCGGCTCTCGCTGCTAGTTGACCAGGGATCCCTTGTGTACCACCTCCATGCCTCCTTGTCCGTTGCACCCCATGACCCCTAACACACAAAAGCACCTCGTTTCTTCGCCTCACTTTCGTTTCCTTCCTTCCCGACTCTCCATTCTCACTCTTTCAGCCCCCTGTGTGCCCCAAGAGGCAATGTAGGCTTTGCCAATTAAGTTTAAGTTATCCCTGAGATGTAGCCAACACACTCCAGTCATTTGGACTCACCGGAGTCATGAGATGGGATCGTATTGACAGATTATTCCAGGTAATAATACCTTCATGCACTTGGTATTGGCATGCCATTTTCTGCAGTCACTCTACAGTTGTCATCAGACTAGTGCAAAGCTAGTTATTTACACCTCTGAAAAACATCACATTGGGCCTTATTGCTTAATTTCATGGCACCAGGGCGCATAAACATCACTATATGTTAGTCTGACCCTGTGACTGACAATATAGCACAATCCAAATGTGCAAAAGGACCCCCTGGCTCAATGACAACTTCATTTTCTCATCCAATTTATCACAGTTTGGCTTTAAGCTGCAGCCATGATACACATGATGCTCACTTGCACTTGTAGCAGCAGGGGCAGACAGTCTCTTTAAATGATCTGGGTTGCTGTATGTATGTATGTATCTGCTGCATCTGTTTTCTGCAGCCAGGCAGGAAAATCTTGCTTACCTCTCCAACAAAATGGTTCACACCCAACTATTACTATTCAGATCAGATGACAGACTGTGTTTTTCAGGACCAGAACAAGGGAAACAGACATTTCTGTTTTCTGTCCAATACAACAGCATGAATGAACATCATTATAGTATGTAAATAGATTAACATTGGCTGCAGAGGGTAAATTGCTTCTTCGCTTTTGTAGAAAACCCATTTCTGACCGCATGCAGACAAGGGAGGGGCCACAAATGCGAACCTCCTTCAATGATTAATGATGGGAAACCCTGAACACATGCTCTTTATAAAGCTTAAAACCTCGAGAATCTTATTTACAGATATCTGGGTTATGAGTCACTCTTTGTCTGGCCTCCTCTAATGCCATAAAATGCACCTTCCATCAGAGATAAACCTGTAATAGCAGCATATCTGAGCAGCTAAACCTATTATCCATACATTTGCTTTGCATTCTCGGAGAGGTAGTGGGCCTCGGAGAACTCAGACATGCTTCTAACCGCACACATTAGGGAGTCAATCTCATTTAATTTTCTCTCTGAATCACTAAGGTGTGATTTCTATTGACACACAGAATAGCAGATGGAGCTGTGATTTAATTAGATCCAGTACCCACAAAAACACCATTAAATTTGCAGTTTCAGCTCCTTGATGCCTTCAGCGCCGAGTTTACTGTAGGACTAAATAAAAAACTGTAGAATCAATGAATAATTGTATGATATGATGTTACCATATATGTTCAAACTTATGATTCAACACTATAAAATACTTTTGGTAAATGTTGGTCTCAGAGTATTGTTTTACTGCATTTTTTTTTACAATCTAATCCTCATTAGGAGTAATTAGCATTAAAAAAGCTGATTAGCTTCCTTTTCTTCTTCTGATAATGGCTTGAGCTGATATAAGCTCTTCTTATTTCTTTAAAACCAAGCAGTCGCCAGTGATTCTGTTTTAAACTTCATCGCGGCATTAATCCGCGTGCCTCGAGTGATAAATCCTGAAGATCCACGGCTAATCTCGCTCAGCACTGAGAGGAGAGTTACCCCCTCTGATATAGCCACAAATCAACCTTTCACAAGCAATTATCATTTAGACAACTCTACTCTGGTATTTAAACACCCCGCAGATAACGGGGAGGGGATCTGGGCCAAAAGTGTGTTTTTGCCTTGATGTGTGTCTTTGTATGTTTCTGAGTGTTTTGAGACTCTGGGCTTTCACTGCAGAGAAAATGGATGAACAAAACTACAGGGAGAAAAGAACCTAATGGTGGCCCTGTTAGGTATGTCTGTGATTTCATAAAAAAAAAAGGAATATAAATGCGTTATTTGCCTTCAGTCCTTGTTTTTGTACGTTTGCAAACATGAAAAGGCTGACATAAATTCCACTGAAGCGTCACAGAATCAGCTTCTGATGCACAAGGCAAGCTGCCTGCATACATTCATGTATTAAACATGCTTTCATACATGTGTACTGCATGTAAAGGAGTTATATTTATATTTTTTACAACATGGCTTTTACAAGCATAAAGAGACACTTGTATCCACACAAAGGCAACTGTTGCTGGGTGTTCGACTTCAATACTTTATGCTGTATTGACCAAAATGTGTCCATAGTCACTGATTGGTTATTCTTATGGCTTTAATGATGAGATATTTTTCATCAAGGAATTATTTAGGTCATCAACAACTAACCAGTGACAATATTTATCAATTACAAAGTCTGTCTTAAGGTTAACTTGCATACATGAGGTTTGATGTGAAAACATTTAAGTGTGCTTAACGCTCTGTGTGGTAAAGTTTCCTCCATGAAGGCAACAAGTTCAGTTTAAAAGTCATAAGAGTAGTATCATTACTCCGTACAACAGTGAAAACATTCAGTATTTTATGGCATCAAGACCTGCTCCGACTAAACAAAATATAGAAAAAAACACTTAGAGCAAAAGAAAGATGAGCTAAAAGTCAAGCTAGCCAAGGCAGACAGACTTGTGTTGATTCATCTGCTGAACAGATCTTAAAAACAAAATCTAATTTTGCATGATAACTACCACTGCATCATTGCATATTGAGAGATGCAGTCCAGTGTTTGCCTGCATCAAGACTCTACCTAAAGTATTGTAGCAGCTTTTTTTCTTTAAAGAAATAACATGTTAGTTGCTGGGTAATGTGTCTTAAATCAAAACTAACATTAGCAAAACTAACAAAACTGACATATCTAGGCACTATCATCAATTCCAGTAATAACCAGTATTTGCCTATTTTAATAATAATTTTATTTATTATAATGTGGTCATTTAAGACCAAATTATATTTTGTATTTCAAGTAAATTGTTTCTTTAAAGTTGGTTTTTAAAGCAAAAATAAGATTTCTGAAACCAGATGGAGTTGACACTTCATAAATTACCCAGACTAGTTACCAAGGCAGCTAGAAAACACATCACAGGCTGCTCTATCTTAAATTAACATCATTTAGCACTAATTTGAAACCTAAATTAAATGACAAAAATTTTTAAAAAACATGTCAATATTTCTTAGTGTGAGTGATTAAAAAAAAAAAGATTATGAAGTATGGTGCTAAAACTCAGCTGCTGCTGTTTTAGCACCAGCTCATTTCAAATGACACACTGTTTTCTCACATCTGTTTCTGTTATTAGAGAACTTCAGCATTAAGCCATGTCCTTCATATACACTTTATTTATTCCCAGCTACTGTCAACGATTAGATGTGCCAACTCAACTTTAGATTACTTGTAAATACCTCTCTAACAACCGGCTCCTCATCCCGAATCCCAACCTGTGTTAAGATGGTGTAAAGTCTATGCTTATTACCGTCACCTTTTCACTGTAGCATCCACTCATTAGCTGCCACTGCAGTGAATTATACCTCACAGCTATGCTTTTCACTGCTTTAACAAGGGGTCTGGAGCAGCAAGTTAGTCCCCTCACTATGCTGTTAATGCGCTAATCATTTACAGCATGAGACGCTGCGCTGCACTGGCAGGTAGGAGAGAGCAATTTGGGAGCCGCTGGCTAATTTGGATTCGGTGAAGCATCAGCACTACAAAAAGAAAAAAAAAAGAAAAAAAAAAGCCCTGCTCTCCTAGCCAAGCAGTGCCAAGCATCGCTAACCTCTGCCACTCGTTTAAGGTCACCAATCAGAGAGTGGCGTTTTGAGACGAGGCCAGACACTGTCATTACTTTGCCAGTCACTGATGCTCTTCTCACCCTCCTACCACCCATTGTGCCCAGCACCTTAATAAATTATTCATATACAGAGGAACATGTGAAGGGCACATGCTCAGTCAGGGCTTTGCTTTCACTTCTTTTCATAGGACTGATATAGAAGGAATGCTTTTTTTAACATTCTGTTATCTATAATTTGTAGCTCTGAATTTCTGAGCACAGAACTGAATTTAAATGCACTATTATACATAATAATGCATATGAGGACAGAAGTAAATTCTTAACAGGTCAACTATTCAAATTGCAGGCGCTTTCCCGGATCTTTTGTGTCTCCGTCCATTTTGCCGAGCAGTTTTATCATGTATAGTGTGCCGACCCTCGTAATTGCTCCAAATCAGCGAGTAACACCCGTTCCACATTTTGTTTTGCATTCGCTGCATAAACAGAACACCGAGGCCACTTTATGTGCAGCCATAAAACAAACTCGGGGTGCATATTTCATCAACACCTCCTGACAGATATGAATCAGGGCTGATGTCAAAACCAAATCAGTATTCTGTTAACAGCTCACTTGTGCCTCATTAACAACTGGGCTAGAGGTTGCCATGGCTACCCAGCAGAAAGGCCATCGGGGGTTCACAGTGTCAGCTCCCCCCGCTCTTCACTCCCTTCCACTTTAACCCTCTCCTCAGACACACAAGAGTCATTACCCTTTGGCCTTGATTGCAAGATAAAGTGTGGGCTGTTCTGGAGTTTGGGAACTACACAACAAACGCATTAAGAACACAAATATATAGGCGTTGCATCCCCCATAAAAGTGTGTATGTTATATAAATTAATGTGTGTGTCTGCCTGGCTGTCGGTGGCTGCACAAGCATACCGAGCCATGCTCCTCTTGAGCGTT
The DNA here is from genome assembly GCA_029814665.1 of Acanthurus lineatus. Taxonomy (NCBI): domain Eukaryota; kingdom Metazoa; phylum Chordata; class Actinopteri; order Acanthuriformes; family Acanthuridae; genus Acanthurus; species Acanthurus lineatus. The sequence goes on from JAPZDV010000016.1 coordinate 9,150,200, forward strand.
GGACATTAAGCGGCTGCCATGTTCCCAGGTAAAGAGGGCCCCTCTCTTCACTAATGGCACTCCAGCGAATGACCTTGACAGCTTGAAAATGAGCGCATTAAGTAGAACACTTAAATGTATAATTATGCACTTGTTTCAGTGGAACTGTCACTACACTCTGTAGGTTAAATCATTATGGCTTAGATAAGATGAGGGAAAAAAATTAAATAATAAAATAAATCCTTTTCTCCCCCCCTTGAATGTCTATCAAAACAATTAAGGGATAAGACTGGCTTTGATATGAACACATGAAAGGGAGCATACTCCACTCATTAAGTGAGAACATTCAAAAAAAGCAAAGCAGCAGAGAGGAAAGCAACAAACAGACATTAGTCATTTCTACTAAAAAGAAACAGGCATAGAAATGCGGTGTGCTTGTTTTTAAATATGGCAGTTTGATTAAAAAGAAATTCACAATAGCAATGAAATATATAGAACACTGGCATGAAAACTTTCTTTGACTCAATGCAAACAGCTTCTGTATGGCCTATTAATTAAAAAAAATGAATTCACATTATCAAAAACATAAATTACTTCAAATAGAACTCAGCTGTAAACAAGGGAGGTTATCGAAAGGAAAAAAGTATATATTTGTTTAATATTTCAATTTTTGTTTTACGCCTTTGAGAGTTTTCATAAGCCCTAGACTTTTGTGGGTCAGACATCACCAGTTTGCAAGACTGAGGCAATCCATGGGCAAGTCAAGGGGCAAGGACAAGGTCAGACGAGGCTGTAAAAATAGCAGAACAGAGACGATCAAAAAGAACAGAGGTTTTACGAAAGCAGAGATTACAAAAAAAAAATTAGAGGAACTGACACAGGCATGAATAGATACTGTATCATGAATATGAAAGAACTCAGTTTTGATGGCATCTTATCATGCCAGTAAATTGTCAGTTGCATGCTAACCAAGCTATTGTTGTTTAACTTTAAATCATAAAGGGTTTAACTTTAATGTCAAATGCTGTAGTTGGTACTTATTTATCAGAGAACATGGATGGAGGGGGCATCAGGGCTTAGGGTCTCCAACTTACCTAGCAATTAAGATGTTCTTTACGGCCAGTGCACAAGTTATACTTTTTATATATGGCCACTATGATAATTGGGTATATAAAAGTTGCTTTAGATGCCACTGGCCACACAACAGCACATTTCAGAGGCATCCTGAGGACAGATCTCCACTCTGCTCTGCTATGAGTCTAATTTTGACTGAAGTGAAGTCAAGCTGCACAGAGCAGATGGAGCCAGACGGGAAGTCAGAAACGGAAACAGCTTTGAGAATCTGATCAGTTATCAAAATAAAACACCCCCTGCAGACTTTTCTGATCAGCTCTCATCTCTCAACACTTAATAAACAACAAAAACACCAAACCTTTTCAATATATGTCCTACTTTTTCATTGTAGAAGCTCAAAAAATATGTAAAAATTAACTAAATATCAAATTTGGGGGTTAAATCAGCTTGAAAATATTCCATTGTATATGTGGTTTCGAGTTGTTACATCTGTGTTTTTATATTTAGGATTCATCCATCACTGTCTGCTGACTCACACATCACACATCAGTGTGTGGAAGCTGAAAGATATCATCAAATATTAACACTGTCAAAATGCCAGAAAACATTCTGATTGTATTTTTAGCTTTTAACTGCCATCTTTAAGCAAGGCTAATTTTGCCAAGAGTTGTTGAAGTGTGTCACCCCCGGATTCAATCTCAGGTTGATGTTCAATTTATTTGTGCTCATTTGTTTCCTGCTTGTGTTTGAGTAGTTTTACAGTAATAATCTTACAGTTCCCCCGTGATTGCTATGCAATAAAAACGGCCACCTATCGAGATAATTAGCTACAGTACTTCTCTCCTATTTATACATGCGCAGCCACTGCAGAAAACTGCAAGTGAACAGTAATTAATCTTAAAAGGAGAAGAGACGTGATATATTTCCCATCAGAACTTCATTCCTTTTAATACTTTTAAAAAGAAGCTGGGCATTTCAGCTAACCCTCGTGAGAAATTGACTCTTATTGATCAAATGAGCATATTTCCATATTACCATGGCCACAGAGTGGAGTCTCCCTTTCTAAGGCCTCCGCCAATAAATTTGCTCAGCTGGATGATTCAAGCCCCTCAAAGGACTTTGACAGCCTGAAGGCATCTCCTCTTTCTCTCAGCACTTGGGGATATTTTTCTCTGTTACATTTTGGGGTATCTTTTATTTAGAGCACTTCAAGGACTGCATCACAGCAAAAGAAAATAAAAAACACAATATAGGGTCACCTGTGCTGGTTTTAAAGTGAGTCTGGCAGTAGGTGTGGGAAAATGCTGTTAAGCTATGTCTGCATGCAGCTCAAAAAAAAAAAAAGAAAAAAAAAAAAAGAAGGCAGATCTGTAAACAGCATGCGTATGTCTACAGTGTGCTGCTACAAACAGCCAACCTATTTGTATTTTCCACGGTGGCCAGCACATCCCACTCTCTCTGGGGTTGCTCGGCGCTGTCATTTCAACTGCCTGGCTCCTTTGCAGTGGGCACATACTGTCATTCACTGTGGTTTCAATGTTGCTAGGCTACCTCACTTCTCCACTGTTTTCTGTTTGAAAATCTACTGTTCAATAAAGCAGTTCAAGGGAGACCTGTGGGTTTGAATACTGAGCGATAAGAACCTGCAGGAGTAACTGACAACACTAATAGCCTTTTTTTTTTTGTTTCACAGTACCATTTTTTTGCTGTTTTTTTTTCTTGACTCGGTAGCACAGTAGCAATATCTGTGCCTACGTCTAAAACCCATCCATCTGCTACAATTGTAATATTCATACATCTAAACATTTATAACCTTCCCTGGTTAGATTTTCTTGTTTTAAAGATGTGCAATCTGAGTCATAACCACTGTGGTGAAAATCTTCCCTCCATCGTCTTTTACTGTTCTTTTTCAGTTTGTATATTCATAACCGCCCAGCAGTGTCTATGAGTTATTATTATTCCTGTTTTGTCTATCCTGTTTTTAGCTTTGGATGTTGGGCGTATTCCAAGCTTGGGCTGTCAAACACAATCTGTTTCCAAGGTTGAAGGGTGAATAAGTGAGGTGCTCGTCGGGGGGCTCTGCGCAATTTCAGCCCTGCCTTTCTCTCTCTCCCCACGCGCTCTCAATGATGACGAGTGCAGAGCAGTTTGACCCCGGCACAATGCAAGGCCCGGCTCCTTGAACTTTGCAGGGCGACACGCGCCGCCCCCGTGATCCCGACTGCGTGGCCACCTGATTTCCCTGGAGTCCCAAAACAAAAACTCATTGGATGACCCCTTAACTGATCCCCTCCTCCTCCACAGCTGCATTTAAATCATTCCACCCTCCTCCATCTAAAGGAAAATATGCTTCATATTAGCATGAAGATGCTATTTTTCTAACAGTGTTGCAGCTGTTGTGTCTAGCCACAATCTATAAGGTGCTGCTCTACATTTTTCTCACATTCCTTGCCTTTATTGGCCTTTATGAGCATAAATTAATGGTATTTCTGAATGAAGGCTTCTGAGTACAAACTTCTTGTCCCAACTGTTCTGTATCATTGCATCAGGAGTTGTTTCAATGTGTTTATCCTAAGCTAACTCTGAAAGCGGCCACATAAATATTTAAAATGCACTTCTGCTCATGGTGAAAGGTTATATGGCCAGACGCTGTTGTGAGGGCATACTTTTAAGAGTTGTTTTTTCTAGTTGTTGTGGTTGTTAGCAGGAAATGGCTCAAACGCAAGCCTAATTACTGGATGTTGACAATGTATTTCCTGGGGACTTGTTGTTTTAAAAACTTAAAAGGATCAGATGGATATATATGAATTGTGTTGCTGCATGTATTTAAGCCATTAGAGTCTTTTGGAAGAAATTAAAATAAGGTTATGTATTGGGTGCTGAATGCAAACTGGTGGACACTGCTGCACAATTGTATCACCTCAGTATGAACCTGTTTCTTGTTTGTAGTTGACTGCACACTCCATGTTTCTGCCAATGAGAATTTGAAACTACACTTCACTTTGTTCAGTGCTTTGTCATCACTTTTACTACAGTTGTACAATGTCACTGCTTTCTATTTTGTTCCAGTGGTTTAACGTTAAGATGTTGGTGTTTCACTTGAAACTGCTCTATTTTTACCAGATGTTTTATATTGCATTAGTTTCCCTTTTTTTAACAGCCTAAGCTTTTTCAAGTTGCACTTTTGACCCATGTGCACTCTGGATTATCATCAACAACAACAAAAACAATTCAGCTGAGGGTTGCAAAAGCACAAAGACCCCTGACACATATTAATAGCCTATTAAGGACAGGTTGTCTGCACAATGATAAAGAGCAGTGGATTTCTGGATTATGTTCTCAAATACACAAAAGTACAGTTTTTGTGCATTTTATTAATTCCCTCTCTTTGCAGCACACTTACAGTGTCTGCAGCTCTTTTTCCTGACTTTGCAGAGTTTCACTTGACAAATTACAGTACAATTTTTACCAGACATTTTGTCAGCGATGACTGAAAATACAAAGAGTCCAAAAAGTGACTCATATTAACTGAAAACAAATTAGCATTGTGTCAGTTAAAGTAAGACGTGTGACAATAACTGTTTTAAAAGTACAGTTAGATGAGAAGATTGATACCATTCTCAAAACTGTGAGTGTGCAAGTATAGAAAAAAGGCCATGAGGTGCTTTGCTTAGATAAGTATTTAGACAGGTTTCTGCAGGTAATTTAGACTCTATTTTTCTACAGATTAAACAAACAAAATTGATCTTGCTCAGATTTTATTGATTTGGTCATTTTTATGTGATAAAGTGCTATTTTTTTCTGTTTTTGTCCATCTTATTGTCTGTTTAGTGATGTTATCAGATATGGAGTCTTAACAGGACCTTTTATCTTGAATACTGACCAGATTCTCTGTGCTGTTCCTGTATCTGACTTTCTGTCCGGCTAAGCTTGACAGGGTTTCAATCAAAAACAAAGAAGAAGAGAGCTGCTTCTACATATTGCCTGAACAAGGCAAAGGGGAAAATGTAAGAAGTGTTCATATGTCAAACACAACAAAACTACATTTGAAAATAGCAACAGTGTTCTCTAAAACTGAGCCTGTCCAAAAGACGCTTAAAGAAATATTTAACAAGTACCACAAACTGCAGCCTGAAAATTACCTCTTACAAATCAAAACCAGTTTCGAAAAACAACGAAACAAACCATCACTGCTTGCACACACAGAATTCTGTTGTGACATTGCAGGGAAACACATTTATACCACAGAGGCTTGTGGGAAACGAATGCAACATGCTGGTGACAAAGGGTGATAAATACTCTGTTTGCATGCACAGCATGTGTTAGTATGTTGTTTCCTTCTCATACAAAATGTAGCGTCAATGCTTTCATGTTATGTAAGCTCATATTAGCCCAACACAGTGAAAAAAAACACAGCACACACATCCTATATGCCACTGCACATCACTGATTTACATGCTGGCGTTTGTCTTTTTAGGTGGACCGCATTTAGTAAACTCCGTGTTTGCTGTCCTGTCAGTGTATTCGTGTCTGCCTGGGAGGGGGGTGGGGGTGCAAGGGGACATTATGAAGATGGACGACGCTGTCACAGTGGGATGGTGTTTGTCGCAATGCAAGCATTTTCTTCTACTCTATTATCATTATCGTGGCTGATGTTATTGTTACAATAGCCATTTCAGGAAGCGGTTGAGCTGCTGAGACCGAAAGGCAGAAACAGCTAAATGGAAAACAGAGACATTGGTATTCGGGAGGTGAATATGAGTTGTATAATATCTACATTTACAGATAATTGGAAGCATACAGTATGACTGCTGTGCCTTATGAAATCTTTATGGCTGTGCGTGTGGCCACAATATAAGAGCAAGCAGCAACGAAAAGAAAGTGTTCCCGGGCTGATTTATTGTTCCTTAAGAACATTTGTAAAGCTAATGGTCTAACGCCAACTATGCTGCAAAACCAAGCATGAAGGAAGGTTAGGACTCAGGGAACAATTTTAACTTTTATGAGCCTTGACACACTTCACAAACTGAGCGCCGGCCATGAGCGGTAATCAGAATTCAGCAGCAACACCCTCCATTTAATGCCGCAGAAACGTAACATAACTAATCCAAATTAGTTGAAATGGAACAAGCAAGCATTAGCGATGTCCTCGCCACGGCAGTCACAGTACCAGCTTCACACTCCGGTTGACAGGCCACACATGTTAATGCTGTTTCTCTGTCACTCCCCTCTCTCTCTCTCTCTCTCTCTCTCTCTCTCTCTCTCTCTCTTACATGGTTGTCCTTTAGGATGCCCAAGCAGGTGTGATAAATGCTGCCGTTTAAATCAAAGCACTCCCCTCTACCCCCCCTCACCCCCTCTGGGGAAAAAAGGAGGATGCCTCCATGCAGATTGATATCAGGAGGCCCGGCCATATCCTGCAAGGGCTGACTGATGGTCTGTCTGGATAAAAAATGAACTTTATTCCCAGCGTGCGAGCTATGATTCATGTATCTCCCCTCCTCCTCCTCCCCCCTAAAACCATTCCATATATACCTTCCCTACACACTATAGAAGCAGTGTAGTCCATCATATAGTGTCGCAACACCTGCCTACACCCAGAACATAAAAACAAGGTGTTTGCATGTGCAAGAAAAAACAAGTCTTTTCAAACTACCATTATTTTAACATTAACCTGTAAAAGTAATGGTGAAAGAAAATAAATAAAAAGAATCAAACATCTTTCTGTACTTTCTTGACAAAAAAACATGGCCATCCATAATATTTTCTGCTGTATTCAGTGACACCACTCCTGTCTAAAACCTGTCAAACATAAGAAAATTTTATATTTGAAATCATTCCCTCGAGCTCTGTTTGGCAGCGATTTATTCCCAACAGAGTGACCAACTCATATGAGTCGGAGACGTGATTGACCACTGGTTCCGCTTGGTCCTTCTGCCCTTCCATACCATCATGAGTGACAGGCAGGCAGAAGCGCCGAGGTCACATTACTCACAGTTAGCATTCTGTTCTTTCTCTTTCCTGCGCTAAAAAACATGGTGAAGCATTGCACTTTCCGCTCCAAAAGTGAGTGGGTAGTGTAGGAGGTGGCGGTGCAAAAAGAACACAGCCTTGCCTCGGATTCAATTAATTTGCCATCTAAAAGCAAAACTTCATGTGCAGAAAGGGATAATTGCTAATAAATCATCTTTAACGTGTCACTTCAGCTGCCAAAGTCGAGCCTAATGGCAGCACTTCTCAAAGGAAATGAAATGTTTTGACACTTTGCCGCAAATTTCCTGTGGTCATTTATGCTTTTATATTGTCTATTCAAAAAACAATTTGTTAGCATTTGTGTCCGCTACAACCGAAAAAAAGCACTGCAATTGAGTCCTCCTCTTTTGGGAGGAGCTGCGTTGGATCATAAAAGATTTCTTTGCAGAGAGGTGTCAATGTCGATAGAATAGCGTTCCCATAATTGCACCCCATAAAAGTGTCGCATCACGGACGGTTAAGGCTAATGAGAGAGTGGAAAAGGACAGTGAGACGACATCCCCTAATTATCACCTCAAATCTAGAAGAAGAGAAAAGTTAAAAAAAGGAAAACAGCAGTAAAAAAATGGGTCTTTCTTTAAAACCTCAGGAGAAAAGGTAAAGAGCAAAGAAAATATCAGTATTATATGAATGTATTTCTCTTTAACCGGTTGCCACAGATGTACAAATACGTGATGTGAAAAAAAAAGCAAACTTTTCGACTAACTTTGACAGCCATTTCAAACTCAGCAGGTGAAAAAAAAAAATCAAAATCTTATATTTGATCAATAAAGTCACTGTTGTACTTCAGGCAGAGTTTCATCCTTTAGATCAACTTTACTCCCGATCTACAGAGGCAGAACATATCGTGTGACATCTAAAGGTCTGTTTCTATGGGGACCAAGTGGCATCTTTCATCGCACACACGCATTTTGATACACACGTATGTCCTGCAGTCGACACCAGCCAATTCCCAGGGGGATGGTAAAAGGCCAGAGCGTAATCCTTTAGATGAAATTGAAACCCTTCGAGCAGAGGAAATACAACCCCAGCTGTATGAAACTCACCCCCTGTTTGTCATTGATCAAAGGCTATTAAATCTATAACAGAGATCTGTTACAGATTGATTAAAGGTCACTTGAAGCCTGACAGAGATTGAATAAGAACTTAAAAGAAAAATCAATAGCACAAATATTGGTCTTTGGAGAACTCTCCATGAGCACTGTAACAACGATTAGCAAAGCAGTGATGGGATTTGTTTCACGTTCATTTATGAAATCAGAAATATTGTCATGTGAATTTATCTAAGTGGTATGAATACGAACTATGTGACTGTTCTGGCTTTATTTTGCAATAAAAGGACCAAGGACAACAAAAACTTATGTTTGATATTTTTAAGAAAATAAAGGGGCCTTTCTGTGCCTTTTGTGCTTCTGTTTAAAAGTGTTACGATGCTGTGCTATCACTCTAAATGTTACATGACACAATGTACTTACATTGCTGCAGAGTTCATTTAAAAAAAACTGTTCCTTAAATTATCCTTTGCAAGGTGCTACACAGGCTGCATTTGACCCACCCAGGCTAGTCATTGTTTGGGATGAGAACAAAAGAGGAGGTAATTGTGGCACTTACCCTAATGAGACCTCAGTTCCTGCAGTGTTCTTTTGAGTGACTTGGTTGAACGGGCACAAGGTATAAACATACCTGCAGAGGGGGGAGGAAAACATGATGTTTACATTGAGAGAAGTGGTACACAAGGTTTAATTAATGCTGGTTTAACTTTTCCTAACCGCCGATCTTTTAATGCTGGGCTTTGTGTCCTGTTCTTTTATTCAACATTATGTAAAAAATGGTACATAACAGCAAGTTGCAAATAATTAGCCAAAATTTGGATTGCCATAGAGTTGTTGTGTATGTCAGCTGAAAAGAACCAAGAAATTGCATTTCAAAAATGCAATAAAATGTCTTCCATTATACAGTGAAACTAGAGGACACTATCAAGTGTGTTTTTCGATTGTGAAGAGTCATGCTCATTTAGGTCAATACTCTTTAATGATAAAATTTGAGGGTATCAAAAATACCTGATTATGTATTAATGTTAAAGCTGCTGTACTTAATATTTTTATATTAAGCTCCTCAGAATTTTGCATTTTGGTTCCAAGTTGTATAACTTTGTTTTCATTGTTCCCATTTGGGTTGTTTTTAGCCTTGGCAAGAAGTGTTTTTTTGTTTGTTTGTTTGTTTTTTCACAAATATTTTTGGTAAACCAACTCTATGCTCATTGCCGTGCAGCAAAACGGCATATCAGACTGACAAAATAAGCGACTTGCTGATGAACATAGTTGAGTGCAACCAAAAACAGAGCTATAAAGAGAACCACTACTGAATTTTCATTTGCCAAGTGTTTAGAAACAACAACAACAAACAAATGCAATTGTATATCATGTCTGGATATGTACATAAGCAACCTTTTTGAAAGATTTTATAGTACAATAAGTACAAAAATCCAGTATCAGTCAGGCTTCAATAAAAAAGACACTACAGGCAAGCAAACTATAGCAAAGAGAGTAAAAGTTAAGAACCAAAGTGGTGTTTCACAAAGCAGAATTATTGAACAGTGAGGCTTGGTGGCTACCTGCTGGGGCAGAAGATTGACAAGAAGCTACCCTGCCATGCACAGCTCTTTGACTAAGGCAAAGAGGAGTCTAAAGACGCTAGCAATTAGCAGAGACCATCACTAATGCACTTGCTGTAGACTAGAGGCACAATCACTAACTCCAGTAACAAACTGATCAAAGACTTCGATGGTGAAACTGACAGGGTTGAAGGCTGCTGGGCTTTTTTCCTTGACATTTGAACCTTCACACTGACTGTTTCATCAAAAAAAGGCAGAGGAAGCCTGGACACCTACGATGAGAGGGAGGTAGGAGTGAATGAGAGAGTGAGAAAAAGTGCAAGGTGGAGGGGTAAAAATGGCTGCAGCGTAAGTACACGTGGGTCATAAATTGCAAAGGGTGGGAGGGATCAAAAGCTGTATGAGAGAAAAGCAAGATGAAAGAAAAGAAAATGATGAACATCAGAGAAAAGCAGATAGCGGGAGAGAGGTAAGTGATTGGCTGCCGACTTCTTTTGCTCGTGCGCTTGTTTGCAGATTGCATTAACTGCTTCACATCTCGGAGACTTTCATTTAGGCTTTTATCCTTTCATGTCGACTATATGTTCCAGCAGGGATGCCCTTCCCCACTCTGCCTTATATAAGGGCAAGAAAAAACATCTTTTTGACTGCAGAGTAAGCAATACAGCTTACAGTAGAATTAAATGTGTCTCACCATGACTAAGCCTTCAGAGAATCCATTACTCCAGGAAATTTGACACTGTGCAACAAGGTTCCTGCTGGGATGTTTCCTTTCTTCTTTTCATGCCATTAGTTGATCCTCAAAATATATATTTGCTTGTGGCAATATTGTACACTTGGTCACTCCACCAGTTTGGGCAAAATATCTAGACCAGTATTGGATGGATTGACATAAAATTTTGCACAGACTCTCATTGACACCTTTAAATCATTCCAATTGATTTGGATTGACCCCTGCTTTTTTCTTGAGCAATATCATGAGGTAAAAAGTTTTCAATAATCCAGAGATATCACAGTAGTACTTGATAGATTCCCTCATTATTTTGTACATATTGTTGTGGTATTCAGAGGGTGACAAACACTAAAGTAACTAAGAGCATTTTTTTGTGCTTTTATGTATTGTACTGAGAGCTTTTGCAAATGTGAACAGACCAGAAGGACCGTTAAGACAGGAGAGTCCCCAGAAACTGAGAGGCGCTATTGAGTACCCCTGGTAACTCAGAATATTTTAAAGAAGTTGTTTATTCCAAAAGCCAAAAAACCCTCTTAACGCTACAAAGTGTCTGATGAGATTCAAACCACAGACATGACATGAACTGCTTTTAATGCATAATGTGTGCTGGTCTACCAGTTTGTTTTACTGAGTGCTTGTCTGTTTTTACGTCATTCTTTCTTGTATTTGGTGAGCCAGAGACAGATTTCCGCTTTGGTGGACAGTAAAATAAAAAATCTGTTCTTTTCATAGCTTGTGCATGTTTGCATTGGCATTGTGAGCATGATGTCATTACCATAAACTGTAGCTAAAAGCAAACCGTGTGCCTTGGAACGTCCATAAAGAGATACAAGCATGTTCTTGTCTTCAGGATACAAGAAAAGTTAAAAATTGGCTAGGGGTTTCATCATAGTTGGCCTTGACCTTATCAAGGATACTTAGAGCCCTCCATCAGCTCCAACATTACATAACAAGTGAGCAGGACACCCACTCCTGAAGGACTAATAAAGCCTTTTTTTAAGAAGTACAACCATTTCAACACCAGAACCTTTAACGATATGATCAAAAACAACATAAAGCAAAGTTGTATTTGTCACATTGCCTCAAATACTAAATAAATGAATAATAAAATAAACAAATTAGAAATCACTCTTTACACTGGCTTTATAGTTCCTAATAAAGGCAGCCAGATTCATTAAGTTTGTAAAGCAGGTGTTCCTGCAACAACAAACATCCTCATCAGAGCCCCAAAACAGATGGCATCTGATAGACAGAGGTATAGTGAGCAGAGGAAGGAGGGAGGGAAAAGGAGTTTTACAGTGAAAAAGCAATCAAATGAGTCCCATAAGGGAGTATCCCTGTATGTATGTACCTCTCCTTTCTCTCTCTCTCTCTATCACCCTATATCTTACCCTCAAGGCAAAGCCATCCATCCCTTCCCACTTTTGCTGACATGCCAGCACTGCACAAAAAAAACAAACAAACAAACAAAAAAAAATAGAGGCTATTTATGTGCGGGGGCACTGGGATCTGACCTTGGATTCTAGCCTCCATGTGGCAGCTTGAGAGAAAACAAAGGCAGGCAAGGCAACACAGAAAATTTGTCGCAGGGTACAAAAAAAAAAAATTAGAAATATTAAAAAGTTAGGAGAGATTAGAAATGCCAAGCCCAACATGCGGACGGAGGTGCAGGTTGATTAGCTGTCTGTCTCTAAGACAGACACTTCACATTCTGCCATCTGCGTTACATAAATGGGACGCAGAAGAAAGGTCAAAGAGGCACATTCATACAGACTGTCCCCAGCTATCCTTAGTACATGAGCACAGTGTGACACGAAGGAGGAAATGTCCGCCGGGATGGACGGACGGGCGGAGACAAAGGCTAACTGACAGTAACGAAAATAAAAGGCAAAGACAGAGGTAAAGGAAAAAACATAGAGATGAAAAAGAAATAAAAGTGTGCAAAACAGAGTGGGATGGAATCAGCGTGTGCTGGTGGTGACGCCGAGCATATGAATCACTGACTGAACACGCCGCGAATGTGACAGATGATGATGTGCGGCAAGGGGGGGGGGCACTGGGCGGAGGATGCAAATGATAAGAAAGGAAGAGATGAGAGAATAAAAACTTGGCGGGTAACTGATTCAACCTTTGACAATAATCAGTGGCATGAGCAGCAGATCAAAAATGACAGGAATGATCCTTTTATTCAGGTCCTGAACTCAGCACTGCATCACTTTCTGTCCCCCACGTTCGATCTGTCACCGGCTGACAATGCAGACTCCGACACCAGCCATAATGAGTCGGTACCAGTGTGTCAATCCTTGGCAAGTGTCCTAGGCCTCAAGATACACAGCTAGAGAATAAATATCTTAGATGTGACCACTTAGTCCCTCAGGCCATTTCATGCTTCACTGGATTGGATTGCAGGCTCAGTTCAGACAGAACTTAGTTGATTTCTTGAGCAAAACTAGTTTTAAACTGAATACTTTCCAATTTGAGCTCATGAGAAAAGTAAATAGTGACAAGCAAACATTAAACTTTTTTAATGCTTACAATGTATGATTAAATATTATATAAGACAAGTGAGAAAAAATAAGTCTTCTGCACTTTCTAAGTGATAATTTTGTAGTTTTTTTTTTAATTGTCATGAAAATTTCAATCCTCATGTTTTTGAGTTTTTTTTACAGAGAGTGTTACAAAGTAGAGTTTTCTGACTGAAGTCACATTTGCTTTGATGTCGTCTGTCATAGTTTAATAGCCATTTTATTAAACACTGAACTCGTTTGGACATATCTCCATATTAAACACTGATGTAAAAAAGTACCTATTAGTAAAAGAAAATAGCCTGTGGTAATGTTTTAATAAATGGCTTCAACTTGCTAAGAAAAGGTAAGATGTAGACACTAACAAAACATTTTTAAAAAAATTTCAAAAACTACATTTCTTTAGATTCTGCCTGAGTTCAGAGCAGAGAAAAAAAAACATTTTTGTGAAGATTTTAAAATTCTGGCACAGTCTTAGACAAAGCAGATGCAAAACTGGGACTATAAATGGACCAAACTCAAGGTTCACCTGACACAAAGATGCATGGCACTTTGACACTGACTGCGAGAATACATCAGGAAAAACTGAATAAATAAAGGAAAAAAAGTCAGGTGGCTCAAAATTGTTTTAGGTTTCTCTCAGAACATTGTAATCAGATCTGCAACACATACCTAACTGGCAGTAACTCGGGTTATATAGGAAGAATAAAGATAAGCATATTTACTCTTCAGTCCACCAAGATCCATTCAAGAGAGAGAGAATAAGAGAAAGAGAGCAATTAAGGCCTTTTCTCACTAGACTGCTATGTGACGGCGTGGGTGGAGTTCACTGAGGGTGACCCTGCAAACAGCAGCAACGTCAACACAAGCTAATTGGTTTACAGGTAACACCGAGGCTGGCATGCCACACTGTAGGTCAAAGGTGACTCAGCAGTATAAAGCAACGTGGTTAATTGTTTAGTAGCAAACTTTAAGAGAAAAAACAACACTGTTAATCTTGATAGTATGGAGCAACTCTGGGTCACATATTTCCAAGTGGAATGTGTTACAATAACAGTTTCATCATTGCAGAACAGGTTAAACTCTAGGTGGCTTTATTAATTTATGATTCATCAACAAGGCAATGAGGATAGTCAAAGACTTAGAGGTAAAGCATTCTTTACCTCTAAGTTAGACATAAAAATTTTATCCTACATTTTAACTGCATGCATGTATTAAAAAGTTAAGTAGGCCACTTTTAATTAGGTAAAAGGCATTTATATTGTGGTTAAAAAGATTGTGCTAAAAAAAACCATAGAAACAAAGTGGGACAACCTGCAAAATAAATTGACTTCTCTTTCTGTTAATTTAAGTAATTTGAGAAATATAAATTGATGCTTTGGCACCTTTTTCCATGCAATGATTAGGTGTTTTACAATTAAAAGCTAATTAAAGTCATCTTTACACAGATATAGAAAAATGTACTAGTAGCAATATGAACATAAATAAACTGCATAATTTAAAAGGAAACAGTTTTATAAGTGGTGTCAATCATCCAACTCTCAGAAATTAAACAAATATGAGTACTAAAAATGTTAAACTATTTTTGAAGAGAATTTTGCAAAAAGTTATCTTGAGTGAACAGAGATAAGCTCAACTTTAATTTTCTGACTGTTAACACACTCGAACCTGAAGGGGAACAGTTTAAAAGATTTTTGGTATCCCATCACAAACTAAATCTTCAGACAGAGTGGCATGTTTTTGCTAGGTGGACGCACTTCAGAGGTGTTTTTTTTTCCCCCAGCAACGTGAATCAATAGTGAATCATCTGACCTCCCTGCAAAGGCTGCTGGGTCGTAAAGGCCCGTCTGTCCTTTAATCAGCAGATCCAGCTTTAAACCCCTCTGTCAACAAGTCTACACCTTGCTGAGGTGTCTTTGGTCTTACTGGTTACAGCTGCCAAATAAATTTTGATTGTGGCTGCAATGCTCTGTCAATCAAAACTACAGTACAGACCTTTCAAACAGAACACAAGCAGGTGTTCTGGATTACAGCTCTTAATGTGAAAAACCTATAATGTACAGTGTGTATGTGCACCTGAAAAAGTGTCACAATGAAGCTACAATATATTTTATTGTGCTTGTTTGAAACCAATTTGCCATTATTTTACTAGTTTACTATCAGCTTGCAATCAATTTGTTTTTAATTTGACAGTAAGTTAATATGACATCAACTAAATTGGAAGAGCACTCGAGTGTGCTGGCAATGTTTGTGTGTTTTAAAATATAACTGATTGATGGTTGATTATGGACAATAAAAAACACAAAAAAACTGTTTTTTCCCAACTTTGTTTCGACATATTTAAAAACAAAAGAAAAATACCACAAATCACAAGAAACAACACAACCACAGTTTAAGAAATAAAAAATAACTCCCACCTCAAATGACTGTGCATTAATATAATTTAAATGCTTTCAATCAAATGTCAAACTTTAAAAAGCACACAAAAACAGGGCTCCCTTGAAGGAAAGTTTTCCTCAGTCAGAATTTTTTTTTTTTAAAAAATGTCACAATGACTGAATCTTGCATTGACTGCAGTAGCTTTTGTACAGATAAATGTTAAAGTGGCATGTTTTGTCTTGAATACCAATCCAGAAGGTCTTTCTATGCAATAGGGAGCTATTTGAGCACGAGTGGCAATGAAAATACTGTATAATGTATGAATTAGAAGCAGCTTTAATTTTTATATATATATATTACAGTTATAAAGTGTAAAAAAATGTTTCAGTGCAACACCATTTTAAGCTACTACAGTGGATTTTTCTTCAGGAGTGCATCTGATATAAGAGCACCTTCTGTAGAACATGAAGGTGGGAGTGAGACACTTTGATTTATGACTTGCTGGAGAAAAAGTTCTGCAGTGTTTGGATCTCTCTACCACAGTAAAAGCATTGCAGTGCACCATAATGAGAGCTTTACTTTCTGCACTCGAACAGTCAGCACATCAGGCCTGAAGTGCAATTATGGAATCAAATTTCAATAGTGGAGCTCATATTAGGGAGATATTTCCATTTCCAGGACTCGTAATTTCAAAAAGAGTGTCATGATCATTGCAGGATTGGGTCATTGCAATTCCTTTTGCTTGATAATCAAGCTGAGAGTTTGCTGGCAGCCCAACAAACCCACTGCCAGCCTATCCTGCTAGAGCCTGTTTAAAAGAAGATGCACTCAAAGTAGGCCATTTTTCAGTTTACCTTCATTTTCCACATGACGAATCACAAAGTCTGAATAAAAATGCTGTACAGTGTTTTTACTATGCGTCTGATTGAAGCTCACCTTCCTGACAGCTTATCATATTCTGGCCCTGAAATTCTTTATGCAGAACTGAGAGTCAATGCATAAGATAGATATATATTTTTCACTTTTTTTCATCTTATAGCGCTTCTCCTCTGTGAAACAACATAAAGAGAGAAGGTGAATGCACAGCAGAAGCCCCTTTCCCACATAAATTACCCAGGAAAAAAAATAACACAGAGCGAAAGAGCCTCTCTCAAAAGATGCCTCAATTTATAGGCCAAAAATGGAAAACAAAACAAGCCAAACTTCAAGCCAATTTAGTGTTTAGAGCTATCACTAAGGGCAATGAGGCAAATAGCTTCTGGCAGATCATTTAAAGCTGCATTTTCTCTGCCATTTCTCAAGATGTTACAGTGTTATTGCTGCTATTTTCTTCTGGGATATGTCAAGGTTGAGGCACGTGGAAAATCTGATATGATATGCAACTGCTGGTCTTCTGGGCCTTTCAAATGCCTATATAAATGCATTGAATAGGACAAAAGATTCAGGGGATTAAAAGTACTTAAATCCTCAATACATGTATATCTAAATTTGTTATAATTCTTTTAAAATATGTGTAATTTGCTGCAACTATAATCATACTGCATTGTCATGTTAATATTTTTTTTAGCAATATTTATTCACATAAAGTAATTTCCTTACAATTTCTGACCAAAAGTAACCTTTATGCAATGCTGTCTATGTACTTTTATTTTGGTTTTGAGTACTGCAGTTTCACTATTAATCCAACATCAAACACACCATTAAATTCGGAGTAACATGAACACTCATGTTCTTGTAAACTTTTCAGACAAAATTCAGTGTGCGCCACAATAAAGACACTTATTGTTTGACATGCCTAAAGGAAATTTTCCCATTAACCATCAATAATATATAACAGAATGCAAAAGATTCTACGTAGGTGTGAAGTGAGTTGGCTCAAAATAATATTTTACACTTTTCCTCCTCAAAGGTGTAAAAAAAATGGCTCTTAACACTAAAACGTGCTAGGATAGCTACTTCAACATAACTTAAGGTGATAATTAGAGTTCCCACATTAAAAGTGAAAAAAAAAGAACTAAGCCAATAATCTGAAGCTTTGAAACTTGGAAAGTGACTGTTAAACATCTGTTCTCACAGCAGTCCAGCTCACTTTAAAAGTTTCCCTTCCCACATGAGCTGATTTTAAGAGACACACTTAAACAGTGTGCAAAGATTTGAGCGTAGCTTTCACTGCCATTAAAATATGGTGGTGAATAAGTATGCAATAAACAGTAGCTGGTGATTTTTATGATTAGAAAGTAAATATAAAATAACAAGAATCTAAGCTGAAATACCAGAAAAGGTTGGGTTTAGGGTAAGGGAAATGTCATTTTAGACAATGGTGTGATTTTAAGTTTGTGGCAATAGTCTGAACACAAAGTGAGGTGCAAAGAACAGTGGTTTCTAGAGGTTGGTAGGTGAGAACATGACTGGCCTGCAGAAATACCTGGCCTCAACCCTATTCATCACCTTTTGGATGAACTGCAATCCCAACTGACAGCAAGGCCTTATCACTCAACAACTGCCCGAGCTCACTTGTGCTCTTGGGGCTGAAAGGGAGCAAATGCCTGAAGCCAGGTTGCATAGCCTTGCAGAGACCTTTCCCATTAGAGTGGAGGCAGTTAAAGCAGCATACTAATCTCTATTGTTCTAGACCAAGATGTTTAACTATCACATAAGGCTCTAATGTTTGGATATCTTCATCGTTAGGATAATGGTCTCTACACTTGGTCCCATAATGTAAATTAGTAATAAGCTAGCGATTACGTATCTCTTAACTATATGTGGAAATGTGTGCACAGATAGAAGGTGTTTCTTGAGCTCTGAAATCGCAGTTTGACAGGATAGCTATAACTCAAGGTTTCCTTCTTAGCTTTTTCTTGGATCCTCAACCTCAAATTGCAATCTTCCAAATCAGATGCAATCAGTTACCATGAGATAACTGGTTTAATATATTAATGTTTCAACTCCATGAGAAGTGAGCAAGTGAATACAAGCAAAACCTCATCCACTGAAGAAGATGCAGCTAAAAGCTCCACAAAAAGCCAGTACATTAACGTTACTCTGGGATTATTTTTGACAAATACACGGCAAGATGTTCCTATATCAATGTTTTTTTAGTTGAGACAGATGTTATTTCTAATACATTTTTACAGTTTGCTAACAGTATTCGGTGCGAGTTGCTCACATTTGGTCGATGCCAAGTCCGTGTAATAAAATCGGTGTTGATGCGGATATTAAAGCCCGCATATCAGATCAGAGCATCACATGTAAACATACGGGCTTTCAAGGTGAAACATGTACAGCAAGCTATTCTGACATTATACAGGTTTGAAAAATTCATGTATCATCATCCTTCCTGGTCTACAGGCAATGAGAAAACATCTCATGACTACTATTTTTATGCCCACATATGACTTTGCTTACCATAACTTCATCTCATCTTCTGACATTTGAAAGAGAGTAATTTCCAAATGGAACATTTTTTATGTTGTTATGTTATTACAGTCTTATTTTCCATCTCTGCATGTTTAACATTTGAACAACATAGCAGAAATGGCTTTCTCAGGGTGAGAAGTTATGATGTGCTTCCTCTGGCTGTGAAATATTATTCTCAATTATAGGTGTTTTTGGTGTAGTAATTTGATAGGAGTGATCCATTTCAATAATTTGCTTCAATTTCCACCATGCCAACGCCACTCCTCAAAATTCATATTAAATGGGTCAAATGCGCTAAAAGCCTTGGCTCCGTTTTCAGGCAGAAAATGCTCTGGATAACAGGTTAGTAGATCAGAACAATAATGGTTATGCTAATGTACCCAAAAACTCCTTGGTAAATACAGACCTAAATGTCTTACAGGGTGCAAAGGAAAGTGTTTCTTTTTACAGCTGGTACAAATGTGTTTATGCAATCATAATATCTTTATTCTTGAGCGAGACTTCCACTTTTTCCTTTAGAGGGACCTAAACTTAAACTAAATGCTGGGCTAATGACAGCAATCACATGCCCACTGTGTTGTTAAAGAAGTAATACACTTCTAGGAAAACTGTCTTTTCATAAAAAGGGGCTGCTTGCGGTAAAAAAGATGGAAATATTTTCTTTAAATTGGTGCTACATGGCTAGAGACCACAGAGGTAAATAACTATCAAATTTTTTGTTTGTGTGAAAGGTAAAAATCCTAAAATAACCAGAGCACATTTGGATGCACAGGACAAATAAACACTCCTACTGGGGGCCTGAGTGATCTACTGCCTGTTGGGTGATGCTTGATTTTGGTTGCCAGTTTTTAAACAGAGGCAATATGGCAACCGGCTGGTCAAAAACTATCTGGTATTACAGCTAAATGGTTCACTAAGAATGTTTCTAAAAATACTTTAGGTGAGAAATAGGCAAAGCAGTTACTCAATCTTTGTTCCTAGTTTAACAGCACTGCCTCATTTTCTTGTGAATTTTGTTGGCTGCCCCTTTCAGGAGCTGAGAGAAAGAGATCAGTGTCTCTCACTCTCAATTCAACTTCTATACTGTTTCTGTTCGTGGAGGGTGGGGGGGGGGGGCTTACAAAAATAGTACAATCTGCAGTTCTAAAAACATAAGAACCGGCAAAAGTTTGCAGGCAAATGAGTCAGGGACTCTGGGTCCAAAAAGGGGAGTAACATTGTTTATTCTGTACATATTCACACCATTTTAATGATACAAAACTGGTTAAGAATCTGCCCTAAGATTAGGATAAGTAATTAAAATTAGGAGTCTCACTTATTTGAAAAGAATTTTAACTGAGAAAATTTAACAGCATTAACTGGTATTTATATTGCAGTTTTTTATCACTAATTTAGATCTTTTTGGCTTGACTTCTAGCAAGCTAAATTAAACCTCTTGTTGGGTTAAAGTGCAACCCATCATTAGGATTGAGTCAAATGATTTGAAGTGGATTTGCCTCTTTTTTTCCTCCCACTTATACAGAGTCATAAGAGTTTGGAGGAATTGTGCTGTAACTGGTACTAAAATATTTCATAAAGCACCTTTAGCTGCTAATGGCAACGCCAGACCAGTCTGCTTTGGCTAGACTGAGGATAAAACATGCAGTGAGTGCCACTTTCCAGAAATGGAAACCTTTGACTAAGACTCTGTCTATATGTGGGTTGTAGGTTAAAAATAATGTCAAACGTTGCTGAAGTACTTGTACATTATTTATGTAAAAAGTCACACCATAATGTTGTAAAGCCTGTGAAAGGCAGTGATTTTTTTATGCAAGTTGAGCAGAGCAGCAAAGCAGAGTAGAAAAATGCTCATTACAGTCCATCCGTCTGAGAGAAAAACCTCTGTGTGCGAAGGAAAATAATTACACTTTCGCTGAAGTTCTTACTGATACTAAATTAGATCTTATTAGATTTGATTAGATAAGATAAAGCCTGTTGATCTCACCAGGAAGTTCAGGTTGTCACAGCAGGAACTGTAAATGAGACACAGCACGACAAGAATGAAAATATAAACACTGATTAACAAAGGGATGTTTTATTTTATACACAAAGAAACTTTGCTGCCTCTCTTCTAGCTTTTACTTATTTTTACTTAATAAATCATCGTCTCTTTGGTATCTCTGGTAAAATTACTGATGATACCAGTAAACATTTAAGCTGCAGCTTCAAATCAAATCACTCAGCATTGTAAGGACAATGAAAATCTAGAAATAAAAGTTTTTGCACCAGTTTCTGGTTTTGTATTACATTCATTGACGTCAACGCTTCTGCCAGCAGTGATTGTGACCTTAACTTTTTTAAAGTTATTCTAGTCATAAAAAAAACACAAGTTCAAAAATATTCTTCAGTCCCTTCTTGCTCTCATTAGTAAAGCTGAGAAGAACAGTGGTGGCTAGCTCCTGCCTGCACAAACACTCTGTGTATACATCCTGAGATCAGCTTTTCACTCAGCAATCCCATTCTTACTTTTAAAGTTAATTAAAACAAGTAATCTGAATAAGATAATTGGCAAACAGAGCGTAAGTACTCACGATACTTGTGTTTAAATACCTAATTTATGGTAAAACTGTGAGACTAACAAATATTTTGTGTCAAATTGCATCATATAATGTTCCCATGATGTATATATAATGTTGTATTATATCAGTATCAGTAAAAGACTTGCAGGTCAGAGTTCCCAAACATAAGAGATACAAAGAGACAAATTTAAGTTCGATTTGCCGGTAGTTATCAGACTTCAGCAAACAAAAATCCTAAATATGAAAACCTGTTTTTCAAGCTTTATGCCGAAACTTTTTAGTCCTGGTTCCCTCGATCAAGCACATGTGCAGCTCATGCTTGAAGATGTATATAACTTGAGTTGTTATGGCACAACAATGACAACAGTAAAGATGATTAACTTGGCGCAGAATTGTCTCACTCTGAATTAGAAACAGGAGGTCTGGGTGTGCAGTGACAGGCTGGCATGAACAAAAGAAATATCTGAAAAGTTGACCCAGACTGTTTCAACACAACCAGCCCACAGATTCTGTGCTCGCTTCCCACTTCTATGGCCATGCAGTTGGCAGCATAACAAAGACTGATGGGATGTGAGGATTTTATGACCCCACCAGACACACATGCGCTGCCTGCCAGCCCACAGGTCTACTGGACAAACGGAAAAAACTCATGCTACTTCAGATGGCCACCCCTGCTGTGTAATGGGCAGAATCTCCACGTGCTTTCAGTTGCTTACAGGAAGGAACCAGCATCTTGAAAGCCAAAGGCTTTGTTGAATCACAATCGGGCGTGGGAGGCAGTGATTCACCATTAAGATTAACTGACTGTGCTCTTCAACATGGCGTCTTGGAAAAACTTAACAGAAGGTATGCGAATATGCAAGGTTCTACTAATAAATACCTCACAGCAGAGATGGTGGACCGATTTAACAGTTAAACTGGAGATAAATATAGACAGAACAGAAATGCAATACTTTAAAATGGTTGCTGTTTCTTCTATATGCAAACCAGTCATTCCTAATTATGTAAAATGTCTTTAAAAAGGCCTGTTTAAGAGGGAAATAACATTAATGGATGTTTAAATATGTGGTCGTTTAACTGCAAAATGTGAGCTTCAAGCACAGATTTGATGATTAAAAAATGACTGAAATGAGTCTTTTTAAGAATAACTCTTCTAATATTCTATATTCTTTTCAAGGCCAATAAAATCTCATTAAAAGAGCAAATCTTAGAGTAACAGTAAGAGATTTTACTAACAAGTATTATCTGTGAAGATAAAGCCTGCTAAAAGCTTCTCCTCTGTGCCATATATCAATGTAAATTAATCCTTGATGTTTTATGAATACATACATATTACTTTCAATCAAATTATGCAAATCTAATACGTTTTTAAAGATTTATTTCTTCAGTAGAAACTAGTGGGCTAAGTTGGATATGATCAAGAGACCAACTTACACATTGTGTATTTTGGTGTTTCCTTTGAATATGCTGATGGTCAGAAAACACAGAATAGCAAACATTATGTTTTCTAACAATGTCAGATTCTCCTCGACGTGACAGAATGTCTATCTCAAAGCAGGTGAATGCAATCATTCTGCCTCTCTGTTATTGACAAATGACCAAATGTGACCTTTTGAAGTTAATTAATTGCATGAGCAGCTCATTAAGAGCAATGCAAAATTTCATGCTTTAATTTAACAACAGTGTCTGTGCCACATCTATCATAATTTGAGAGCTACTGGGTGTGACAAAGTGCTCATGCTCGAGGGCATGGATCTGCATAAACAGCCACTGCAGCACATCCACTTATTTTAACAACATTCCAATTATGGTTAACCAGGCCCTCTGCCTTTCTGTCCCCTCAACAAACCAAGGCAACAAGGTTCTCATTTCATCTGTGCACACGCATGTATTCATCTGTTGTTAGCTGGTTTGCTTTTTAGCATCATTTCTAATAGCAAAAGGGCCTTTATATTGATGCATAACATCAAAAGATAATTTCTCCTTTTAATTACTTGTTCTCACTTCTAGGAAGCCTGATATGGCAGATGATCTTACGAATATTATCTGTGCTAACAGGAACTTTACAGAAATGTTTCCATTACTGACAAGTACTAGCCAGACAGCAAATAATGTACTGTCTGAAGATCCCCGTGGTCCTGTCAAACCCTATTTGCAGCTAGATGGTATTCATGGCACAGCTCTTATGAAATCTACCACATATATGGCTTTTCATTTCCATGTTGCTCTCACGACAGTCAGCAGACACGTCTAGGACTTCACACCAGCCGCCTTGCAATGGTTATATCCAATTTGAAACAGCTCCCTCTAGGCTATCCTTAAGGAGTCTCTTTCTTCCCGAGGATAACCCAGTGCACTGCTAAGGCCATGTGATGTTCTACAGACAGTTAGAAGTGTCACTTGTGCTGCGTTATCCCTCTCTCTTCTCTGTCAAAGCTGAACCACAGTGGCGGGCATGACTCACTGAAGTGCTGTACTTTCTAATGACACGAGAGCGGAGGCTGAGTCAATCTGACCTGACAGTCTTGCATAAATCACGGCCCATCGATTTAAGTTGCTTTGAGGAGTGTCAACAAATCCACAGGAGGAATATTAGACTCTGCTGTAGGTAGGGACTCCGCCTCTGAGAACTCATTATGGGGTGTCTTCCTTCATGCTGTGCCAGGCTGTGTTGACTGAATTGCCAAGCTTATTTCTGATTCACTGGCAGAAGCCTGCGTTTTAAATTCCTGACTCGTGATTAGGGCCCACCAGCACTCTGAAGACCATTTTTATGGGGAAATACATAGATTTTTAATGGGTGTATTTTTCGGAGGTGAGCTTCAATAGTACAAATGTGATGTAATGTAAAAAAGAAAGTTAACTGCCGGTGAGAGGTGCATGGAGGTGCAGAAATAAATGCTATTTAATGATAATGTAACAAGAACCAGCTGCCTCCTTCAGCTTTAATTTATGGTTTTTATGGTCTTTAGAGAACCTGATGAGAATCCCACTACCTTTATACATATACAAATGCATATGTATATAAATATATGTTCCCAAGGACAACAAGAGACAACTTCAAGCCCCAGTTTGCTGAAGTGATTCACACCATACCGAGGCGAGGCAGAAGCAAAGCTGAAGAAATAACTTGACAAAGAGGTGCAGGGAAAGAGGTTCCTCCTTCGCAAAGACAAAAGGAGAAATCTCAGCTGACACCCTCAGACAGAAATGAAACACAGTTTCAACATTAACAAGTTCGGCTTGTAATATACAAGTGTAAACAGCAACAAATCCAGTTTCTGTTAAACCCCTTAAAAGCTATCAGCTCTTTCTATTTCCTTACACCTTTATGGTTGTCTAATAAACTGAACTGCCTCATATGTGTCAGTGTCATCACCTGATCCACACCTGGCTTGCGGCATCTGAAACCTTTTTCCTGACACCTCAGACCACCACCAGTTAAATTCCATCCACTGAAACAGCCTATTAGTTATATTACAGATAGACAGTGTTCAGCTCAGCAATCTTTTATGGCTTCAGGCACTTTTTTTTATCATTGTCTTCCACTCAAGAAAAAAAATGAGGAAACATTTAATCAAACATGAGCAGGGCTTAGTGTCACCTATATGATTGGATCCAGTACCTCTCTGTGTTCTCTGTTCTGTCACTTTTAATTTTTCCCATTAAAGCTACTTATTGACCTCTTGTTTAGCTATTCAGTATGCAGTCTAAATCTGGTTGTAACAGAGAGAGTGAAAGAGATAGAGAGAGTAAGAGAGATTTCAGGTGACATGTGAAGCGTGTGAATTTTGTGCACGTCATGTGAACAAAGTCTAGGAACTGCCATTTGAATTAGGATACGTTACGGACTGCTGCAACAAGGACGAAATTGGCAAAATGTCTGTTACAATTACTGTGAGACCCAAAGCTAAGCAAGTAAGTGTTTGTGCTGTGAAATTGTGAAATGTGTATGGATCAATTAGGAGGTGAGTGTGTAGGTGTGGCATCGTCCATATTACTGAAATGGAGGGAAAAAGATCCATGAACACAGACAGATGGACAGAACTCCTTACTTAGTTTCTTAGCCAGTTTACTTTTTATGGTTGTAAATAGAAGTTTTGTCCATTCAATTCAATTTTGCCTTTACTGTAGCTATCAACAGACAAAAAGAAAATGCAGAAAGTAAGGGGGCTGTGAGGGAAAGAGAGGAAGAGGTGAACAAGAGAGCTGACACAAATCATAAACAGCTGTTTACACAGATTTTGAGTGAATACTGTAACTACTGTTAATAAATAAGGCTTAGCTCTTGTTCACATCTTTGTTTCATTTTGTTTATGTTTTACAGCTAGCACTGTACATTTTTTTTAAATGTGTTTGGTGACACCCCCACCCCCCAACCTGCTGAAACAACAACCCCCCCTCTGTGTTCCAGGACCTCACGATTCACAGATTAAGCGGTAAATGTGAGGGATCTGAACACCAGGGAGGGCAGACACAAGATGGTTTGAACTGATGATCAAGAAGCTGGAAAAGATGTGTGTGATTCTGTTCCATTATTGGAAATGAACTGTAGCTCTGCTTGTTCTCTACTCGAGGGCATGGGAGGGAGTGCTATAGAAAGCCGTTGGTTTATGTGTCTGTCAATGTCATGTCTTTTCAGGATCACAGATCAAGGCAAACACAAGGATAAAGGGGGGGCAGGGTAGAGAACTGGTACATTGCTGAGAGGGTGCTGGTAGGTCAAAAGATCTTCAACGGAGTTGACGCTTGTGGATATTGTGCTCCTCAGTGAGTTTAAGGATGAAAAATAACATTGTATGAGACTAAAAGGACAGGGAAAGAATACACAGTACAGTATTGGTTTATGTACAAAAGATTAATGTTGTGATAAATAACATGACTGGAAACAGTCTTGATGCCTTAAATAGAACTTTTTAGTTTATATTTTTGTTTTCTGACTATCATAATCTGGGATGCTGAAATTTACAGCTAAATGTTTGACTGCTTACCGTTACGCCTTTTAGCTACCAGTTCAGCACCTATCAAGCTCGCCATTTTGGCTCACCAGCTAGCTGGCTGAGCAAACATTAGCTCCATGAGGTGCAGATAAAAAATTTTAGCCATAAAG
Source organism: Acanthurus lineatus (assembly GCA_029814665.1). Taxonomy (NCBI): domain Eukaryota; kingdom Metazoa; phylum Chordata; class Actinopteri; order Acanthuriformes; family Acanthuridae; genus Acanthurus; species Acanthurus lineatus. Next base: position 9,176,622 of record JAPZDV010000016.1, read on the forward strand.
TAGTTAAAACAAGTTTAACTTACAGTAAAAGAAATTTAGCATCCTTACCAGTTAAGGATCCATGTGGATAACAGAAATAAAGAGCAGTGTCATTTTTATATAGAGTTAGTTGGCAGATATGGAAGCATGTAAGCTCAGACGCATATTTAACTCTAGCATTATCATGCTTTGGCAATTAATAATTAATTTGATTTAATTTTGATTTAATTATTAATATAGAAAAAAGATTATAGAGTTAGGACTAACCAGTGTGTTTAGCAAATGTCAAGCTTATCTCCAGTAGCTAGAAAGTAAACATTTCAAATCTAAAATGAAGAAGGACATAGCCTTAACTCTGATAGTTAGCCCACTCAGTTAGCATCCAAGATCACCTTAAACACAGTATGAAGAAAAGCTCTAATACAAATGCAAGTAGTACACTAGTTAGCCAGACATGCTAACATTTACAGATGAATACAATATTTATACTACTTCTTTGGAAAGACTAAAAATAGACACTATTCTTACATGGAAAAGTCTGAGCTTGATAGATTTCATACAAGTATGAGTACGGTTGGCCAATCACTGTCTGAGGAAGCTGTTTACTTGTTTATTCTCACTCTTATATCCTGCTCATGTGCCAAAATTTGTTCTTTTAGGTAAAGGATGATCAATGTCATAGTAGAAATTCCTAAATTCCTACATAACAACATTAAACAGTCTCATACCTCACATGTACAGCATTGTTTTTGCAACACTGTCTGCAGTAAAAAGACTAAGATTGATTTTTCTGGCCATTGTACAAGATTTGCAACTTTCTGTTTTCAGATTTTGCCTCCTAAATGGCAAACTAAGCAAACAAATCACACTGGTGTATAAGGGCATGGGAAAACCACTGAATCCAAGGATGTCTGAAAAATATATTTGCAGTGCAGATCTCAGTGCAGATCTCAGATAATTTTCTTTCAAAACTGCAACCACCCACAGGCTTCTAAAGCTCCAGCTGGCAAGCAATCCTGAGGAGAACAGATTCTACCCCAGCAGGGGCCATAGGGATGCAGCGGGAGAGAGTAAAAGAAGCTCATTCTGTTGATTAAATTTAGTTGATTTAGCTGCCTGGCTTTCTCCAGGGTGACTTGGAGCTCACAAATTATCAACTTTAAATGGTGGATCTTAACTGAGATGGTTCACATTTGCTACAGATAGAATTTGTTTTAGTACAGTTGCTCAAAATAGGATGGATTTCAGCCTTAGGTTGATTTTGTCATGTGTTTTTTACTTTTCTACCCAGTGTTTTTTAAGGTGACCTGAAGCGCACAGGTACTGCACAAGTATTTGATTTCAATCGTTTCCATAATTGCTGAACATTTTAACAACTTGTAACAAAACTGTTTTTCTGACAGTGTGTGTATTTTTATAAGTTTATAAAATGAAAGCATATTTTTGTGCACAACCACATATTTTATGGCTAGTTTACATATTGATGACAAACACAAATGAGCATATAAATGTAAAAACATTCTAAAAATCCTGTCAGTACTTACTCATATACTTTCAGCTTGTAACACTGGCTGTTTAAAAACAGAAACTCCCAATCCGTTCCATAGTCTATGGCCAGCTTCTTGCGAAGATCACTACGAAAAAGAAAATACATGTATAAGACAGATTGTTATTTTAAATAATTTAGCTAAGTTGAAAGTAATGTGATACCCTGTACAATCGTAGACTTTAAAATGTTACATTTGAAAGTCTGGCGCCCAAACATAGACCAAATGCCCTTTTACAAATGAGAGAAACAAGTGTTCTGGATGTAGGTCATTTGTTTTCAAGTATCTCACAGGATGCTTTGGTAACATCTAGAGGACTCTGCACTGCGCTAAAGACTTTGCTTTATTTTTTGCTCCTTAAAATACACAGTGTTTCTTTTCTGTTGCCAGGGGTTTCTTAATTAAAACACTGAAAACAAAAGACATAGATTAATAAAGTTAATAAAGGAGTTGTTGTCTCCACTGTTAAACACCAATTACAGCAGATGAAAACCTATTTGACGTGAACTAAATACAAATGTTCTCAGATAATTTAGTGTGTAATTAGTTTGATTGACTTTACTGACTAAAACTTAAGTTAGTTTAGCTGTTAAGTTTTTGTTTACACTCTGATGAATCTTCCAGTGCTTAATGTGACACTTAAACATCCTATTACACTGGCCCTTATTTTAATATTCACAACCCAGAATCACTGATAGGGTTAACAAATGTTTATAGAGGGTGACTGTTTCATTGCAGGTTGATAAGGTGTGGAGGCATAGGTTGATGATTAGGGGTCAGGAATATAAATACAATTCCCTGAAGGGCAGGGGTCTTAACATTCAGACACAAAGTCAATATTTGTGGAAATTGCCCTTTATAGTGGGCTAAATGAATAAAAGGTGTTAACTACTGAGGAGGAGACTCTTATTTTGAACCAGTTCAAAAAAAGATGTGAACACACAAATTCACTAGCATATTTATATTTGCAATCGGATAAAGGATATGGCCTGAGGAGAACAAGTCGGGGGATGCTCCAGCTCACATGTATGATAGTGACTCATTTAACCAGGAGCAGCTGAAGCAAGGTGGACAATAAAGAAATAGAGCAACTGAAGCACCGCCAGCGCCCTTTTTTCCTCTGTTCCCCTCATGCAGGCGTTTGTTTAGGGGGAAAAAATCTTGACCTTTCGGTAACTGCCATCTCTGCGGTTGGCTCTCCGACTGTAATGAACAGTTTCAGGCCTAAGGGCCACAGTAGCTACTTATCGGCTATTGCTGGCTGGCTCAGAGCTCTGTGAAAACATCTGAGCAGAGGCTAAAGCATGTAACAGGAATTCTCATCCAGACCTGCCCAGCTTTTTCTTTTTGTTCTTCATGTGACAGTATATTCTGGGTTATGTTATGGAGGAATTAAAACATAAAACTGACACTACAGAATCAATTAAATGTCTTAAGATTAAAAAAAAATCAATGTACAACTTTTGAAGCTGACATATTCTCTGGATGGAAATATTAGTATGTAACTAATTTGTTTTGGCAGGAGGTCATTTTTGTCCATTAACACAAAATAATTGCAGCTCTTGCCACACTAATTTCTACCATGTCTGTCTTTAAAAAATGACACAAGAAGTTTGAATAATTCATACCCTGGCAGACACTCTTTTGCTCAAACTAAGTTGGAATAGGCCTACCAACCAGCACACAGTAGGCAACCAACTGCGTTTGTTTTTCTTCATTAAAATTAGCCTTAGGTATCACACAGTGCAAATTCATTACTGTGCAGCTTCTCTCTTTGGTGCAGAGGGATGAAGTCTATTTTAAGGCCCGGTTACATACCATGCAACTCTGTCTGCACTGCTATAGCTATGTGAGAAACAAATGTATCATCCATGCAAAGTGTAAATTTAAGGATTTAGCCACAAAGACGTGACAATGGAGGCTAGTCTGCTTCTCTTTCTTTGGTATTCTTCTCTTACCTTATTTCCATGTTGACTGTCTCATAGGCTTCTTCTACCTTCTTCAGATTGGTAGCCTCCCACTCTGCAGCTAGACAAAACAAAAGGTCAGACAAATTAACAATGTGGAGTTGTTGCATCTCGGCAGCTGCGTGTTGCCAAACAGTGGGCTCTTAATATAGGCTGTTAAATCTAGGACTGGGAGAGGAGCAAGGCTGCATAAAAACAGAAAAAAATGGGGTTTTTTTTCCAGGTGTGTGCTAGGTGTAGAAAGTCCTGCTGGCATATTAGTCTTTTCGCACTTTCAACTGTGTTAACGGAGACTGAGGGAGAAAAGAGTCAGAGGGAGTGTGAGAGCATCAGAGGTGGCCACAGCGTTGATATGTTTGTCTCTCTTTGTCACACTAGCATGTTCCTGTCAAGACTCTAGCAGGAAGCCAGATCTTCAAAGCCCTTTCAGGTGACTCTGTCAGGTTAAAAAGAAACCCTAAGGAACTGTTAAGAAAAATATGTATTTAAAACCCTCTTTTATTGCATATTTTACCATTACAATGAATAAAAAATGGCAGGTTTCTTTTTTTGCGAAGGGGGAATCTCAAAAATACAAGAAATATCCATAATACTTTTAAAATGCATTAAAGGTCCATCAAAATATTGCATATGACATGTGGCTTGGAGTCAGTGTGTAAGAATAGCTTTATAATAACAGATTTTTTTATTAGACTTGCACCTACACACGGTGTGTGCACAACTAGGCTTTCTCAAATCAATGCTGACATCCAAATATGTCATTTGCAATCTGTTATGCATCACTTACAAAGAAAGGCTGACACAAAAGTAGAAAAGGATTAAACACGAACAAATGGGCTGAAAAGCTGAGGAAAACAGAAGAAGAGAAGGGCTGACAAGACTTAGGTTTAATTGTCGAGTGCTGATGGAGCTGGAGATTTAGTGCAAGAGGCCAGGTTGGTGGACAGGTTCATCTCTTGTCAAGGAAAACTCTCCCTGGGCACCGTGGCAACAGAAAGTCATGCGAACGCGGTAAGGACTGTGTGGGAAGCTGTCACAGCTCTGGTCTGAATACCAATTAGCATGTTCCTTGCATGTGGTCTCAGCTGGTTGCCCATAAAGATACCCCCCACACAATTCCCCCGACACTTATTTCTTGCCGAACCTAGTACAGATGTGGTGTGTCCGAGAGGCAAGCTGTGATTTCCCATGCCGAACGGCTATTTTTATAGCACCAAGAAAAGGAGATCTGTTCCTAACCCATCCCTGATCCCCTCAAACTCCTTCAGAAAATCACAAGGATGTTCTCCCCAGCCTTTTCTTGCATACTCTCCGAGTCCCTCATCTTGCCCTATTTCTCTTCTTTTTTTTTTTTTTCTCCCAGACACACACACAGACACACCAATCATCAGGCTCAGAAATGACAAAAGGAGACATAAGAATCCCAAGTGGCTGACATTTGACCCCTTGCAGCAGCCCAGTCGTATACAGAGAGAGCGGTGACGGTAAGAAGGGGAGGGGGGGGGAGGCTGAGGAGGGAATAGAAAGACTGAGAGAGCAGCCAGGCGTACAGAAGTACCCAGAGCAGGAAACACAGGGCGAGCAAAGCCCTCTGGAATGGTTTCTGCACCAGCCAGGCCGACAAACGGTACTAAAAAGAACCTCATGCTTACGGTCTAATGACTGCAAGAATTAGATTATCTACCATACGGTCAATGGATGTCATGGCATCACAATCACAACAAGCATAAATTAAGTGCTCAACCTTTTTTTTTTTTTTAATGTACTCATGCTACATCATTTGTTAGTGTGCAAATTAAATCTAATCAACGTAATGGCTCACTTCAACAGACAGATCCTGACAATTATTATTATCATCATGTCTTTTAATATACTGAAATTTAAAAAAAAAGCTTTTTTCTGCATGCATATGGAAAATGTAGGGGAAGTGATTGCAAGTGGAAGCTACATTGACCAATGGATGACATTTTCCACTTCAGGACGTTTACTGTACTTCGCTTTTAGCACTAGATGCTATCAAGAGGGTTACTAAATCACAGAGGCTGTATACAAAAATAGAAATAAGGGAGGAATACACGCTACAGTGTATGCCATCTTCTGTCGGAAATCTCCAGTGCATACATACCTTGAGCCGAAGACCAGAGATGCTCTGTTTACATGCGAATGGATCAATAAGCAAGGCAATTTCTCTGCAGCTCTAAGAAAAGAAGGCTGGGAGTCTGTGCAATGTGCGCCGCAGCAATGCATTTGAAAACAAGGGCACTGCAGTGAGACCACCCTTGAACCTCACACTTACACAAGCAACAGACACTTTTAGGTAGATTATGTCGACTACAAGGCACATGTAGGAGTTTGCTTTGTTGTCTGTGAAGCTCTTTAAAATAAAGACAGTATACTCGAGCTTCCCCATTGGCCTCTATTCACTTTCCTTCACAACCTCTGTTATCCATCCCCCCTTATTCTTTACATTCTGACTTTAACATTCTCACTTCCTTCAGTATTTTCAGCATGAGCTCCTCAGAGTTTTCCTGTCACCCTCAACTCTCTCTCTCTCAGGCTCCATTTTCTCTACATTCCCCTCAGTTTCTCTCCTCGAGTGACGAACTTGTTCTGACTGCAGAGTGGGGAGCGGGGAGGGCTAAAATATAGGTTGTGTATTCCTGTAATGAAACGTTTATGGCAGGTTGTGGCAATGAACAAGAGGCCTTTCAGATACTGTCAACAGGGCTGGCGATAGCATTAATAGTCACCTGCTAGCATCAAACACGACAGCCCAAAGGTGCAAATTACTCCTTTTTTCTTAAAAGAAGCTATGTTATCAAAACAAATTTAACAAAAGGTAATAAGGGAGGTGTTACATGATAGAGAAAATAATGAATGTTATGTTATACCTTATGTTTTTCTCTTTATTCACCTAAATCTGGCAAATCATTCTGAAACTGTAGCACAGGCTGCTGGGAGTTAAGGAGAGGTCAACCTCACCCCCTGCATAATCGTTGTGTTGGAGTGTCTGATTGTATTAGGGTTGAGTGAATAACAGTAGCTGGCAGAAATAGCATCATGTTTTGAACTATCAGTGCAATTCATAGCCCTGCGACTGACTCAGTTTGTATTCATTCTCCCACACTCTCCTGCAACTCTCTCTTTTATCCACAGCGGTCTGAAGGACAAGTGCAGCACCACGACTAGGACGCACTGAAATTAAGAATGGATCTATTCACTGCACGACTGCCATTATATTAAACTATATGAGCCAGGGCCGAGAACGGTGAGCATCAGTGGTCACATAATGTAATTTGATTATTAGAATGCAGTCAAATGTTTCATATTAATGATTTGAAAAAAACTGTTAGATTATCCGCCAGACATATGTGGGTTTTGTGTTTCCCTTGCACTAGTTTTGACTGACAAGGTCAAACATTCAGGCCTCACTGGTCACATTTTAACAGTAAACTTTACACTTGAGGTTTAGAATTAGTGCTGAGACAAATAGTTGATTAATTATTTCACAGGAAAATAAACATTTAATGTTTAGGCGATAGGTCAAGAACAAATGAAAAAAGTGTTTTCAGCTTCAGAAATGTAAAAAAAAAATGTATTTTTCTTTTTTTTCTCTTTGCGCGAAGCAAAACAAGCAGTTTATAGATAATGTCAAGGGAAACTGTGACCGACATTTTCTTGCTAACTTTTGATTCCTTGTGGGCTGAATGATAATTGTTTTATTTTTTAAAAATTAAATAAAATAATAAATACTTTAATTAACAACTCCAGCCCAAATCACTTACACATCTTACTGGTTACAAAATCTATTATACTTAAAGGAATAGTGTGGTATTTTTGGGTATGCTTTTTTTTTCATCATACCACCCTCTTATGACACTTCAAATCAGCAGCCAGTAAGCTTCGCTTAGCACAAAGACTGAAAATGGTGAAACAGCAAGCCTGGCACGAGCTGAAAATATCACATCAACCTATCAACACCTGTGAAGCAAACTAATTGAAACATCAAATTTATTTAATCTGTGCCAGTTTATTCATTGACACACTGAGGTTTAACAAGGTGTTATGTGCTGGACAATGTTTTGGCTGGAAGCAGTGACTCCGCAGGTTGCCTTGCAAGTTGCTGCTCCAGGGCAAAGAAACATTTAACTTCCTGTAACACTGTCCTGCTTTCTTTGACTGTCAACCTCGTTTGTTGGCATTAAAGTCCACTCTTCATGTCAGGTTGAGCTGACCAGCTGCCGACTGCACTTCCGCAACTGACAGATATGAGAGAGATATTAATCTTTTAATTTAACTCCTGGCAAAAAAACAAATACACATATTTCTCAAAATGTCACACGATTCCTTTAAATATGTCCTGACTTTTTATGTGTCAACTAAATGTGGAACTGAGATGTTTCAAACCTGATGAAATGCGTGACTTATTGAGATGAAAGGGCATTATTATGTGATTACGACAGCATACCGTTCACGTAATAGCGGTAAAATGCACATAAATGCAGCAGTCAGACTCCAAGATTATCATCGTGATGCGTAATCACTAACATTTAAACAGAGAAGGGGGCCCAATGAACAGAATAAACAGTCTGTGTGGAGTGAGTTCATCCTGCAACAACTGGGTGCTGTTTATGAATATGTATGATGTAACAAACGCCTAGGAGCTGACCTACTTCTGTGTCTCCTCTGCTCATGACTTGGTCCCCTTCCGGGGTAACTCTGTCATCTTGCAACATACTGTAATAGCAGGAAGGATGCGGCTCTCATGTACAAATCAAAATGCTCCCTTTTGATGGTTTTGCAAGGGATGTTCACCGTCTGCTGAGGGAAAAGTGCTCTATAGGTGGCTGTGCAGCCGTAGGAACAATCAAGATCTGGCAGTGGCAGGTTATTCATTCATTACACACACGCCGATGTGAGTTTTGACAAGTTTTATCATTTCTTTCCGCCTACATGTGGATGTTAGAATCAAAAACATTGATCTGCACTGGTTCAAAAGGAGTCGTGTTAAAAAACATAAAGGACTCATGTTTAAACGTGTACTCAAGTGGTCATGTGACACGAATACAAGGAGACACAGGAAATGGAGTAAGTGTGTGATGGACAAGTGCGAACAGACAAAAGAGAGCTCTCGACATAACTGGGGCTGCACGCTGGAGAGTGTTCGTCTGCACCATCTCATAAAATATCTTTATCTGGGATCATCTTGGTACGGTGCCAAACACTGTTAGCTTCAGGAGCTGGGAAAGAAAAAAAAAATCTATTTCAGACAACATAAGAGACAGAAAGCTGGCAGCCGCTCAAATCAGACTTCTAACATTTGATAAGTGAAAATGGGCTAATTTGGTGTATCCTTCAAATGGTTGCAATCCAATACATTCCTCCCGTGGCTATCAAAACACATGAACAAGGGTGAGAGAGGGTGAGAAGCAAATCGTTTCAACCTCTCCACGGCTTAATGGAAGAAGAGGGAAAATGTACTACTTGCTCACCCTATAGAAACGGGAGGCTTTGTGCACTTTTCTATCCAGCTCCTCTCTTGACTCTCCCTTTGCTCCATCTGTCGAACCAACACTAAAGGTGAGCACAATTATGTCTCAAGGATGCGACGTCCTCAGCCAGGGTCAGAGGTCTTGCCGAGCACCACGTTAATGGCAAACCCCTCCTGCTTAACATTTCACAGCTAATTTGGAAAGTGCTGAACAGAGCCTTTAATTAACATCAGCCCTTGCCAGGGTTTGTAACCTGCCGGAGAACCAATCCCCGTGATCTCCTACACGCAAAGCTCCACTGCCTCACATGCCAATTCATTTGTTGAGTTCTGAGGTGCTCCGTCTTCGAAAAAGCCTCCCTGGTCATCCCGATGTGAACTGAGCGACACGCTGAAGCATTTCTACGTGGGAGACGGAGGTGTAGGAGTGCAATTTATGTAGAGAGCTGTCATGCCAGCATTTTATAAGATAAGATGATGGCTAAATAAGAAACCATGAAAGTTTAGCAGAATGTAGATACAGTGTTATATAAGAGAAATAGCAACGTTTAAGGAGAGAGTCTTGCTGTTGTAATTAAGATCTACCACAAAACCAAAAACCTAATTTTATACCATCATAAATTGGGATTTCTTTTGCACTGTTACATGGTTGTTCATTACTTGTAAGTTTTAGATAAGCCCTCATATCTTAAGATGAAATCTCTCTAAATTAGATCAAAGTGAGCCTGACTTCACACAACTGATATGTACAAAGCTAATTTGTTTGTACTACTTAAAACAGCAACATCTAAGCAAAAAGCATGACAAAAATAACACTCCGGACTGCACAGCTGTAACTATGCTTGTCCCATGGATGAAACAATACATCCATTATACGACTGATCATAAAACTGGGTGCAAGGTCACCAAGGTTTTCTCAGTGTGTAAGGCTTTTAGTTTTCGTCATCTTGTTCATAGGGTTTTCTACAGTGTTTAAAAGCACAGATAAGACATGTTGCCTGGGGACCACCTCAAATAACATAATTTATTTTTGTAAATATTAAAATATTGAAGGAAAGAGGATGGCAGTGCTCTTTCACATAGCAAATGTCAAATAACGAGTGTTTATTTTATGGCTCGTCATCTAAAAACTAAATGCGCAAATAGTTGTGTCACAAGGTTAAATATGAATAATGAAGGTAAAAAGTTAATTAAATATGTTTATTTGTTTTTAAAGGGCATCTTAATCTCAATTAAATGGGAAAAGGCACAGTATTTTTGATGCAGTGTGTGTTCCACACCAGCCTACAGATGATAGGCAGTAGACAGCGCAAAATGTGGTCGATGGAAAATGCAGTGCGCCACTAAACTGCTTCTGACACCACCACTACTGCAGTGCAAAGTGAGTCACCAGAATACAGACCAGGGAAAATCCTCATTGCACCTCAGGAAAATGCCAGTGCACCCGCACTAAGAAAGAGCCCATAAGCTAGAGCAATGACAAATATGCTGCCTGACACACATTTAACTGGCAGGATACGTGCAGAGTATAATAAAGGTTGCTCCCGAGGATTCGGAAAACGGATCCAGAGTGGCAGTTAGCGGCTTATAATCAGTGGCAAACATTGGCTCTGTTTGCAGTAAGTGCATATTGGGAAGCCCAGACTGCATTGTGCCCTAAACCAGCAACGTTAGCACTGCAGATGGCACGTGCTCTGCTAGGAACAGATGAGGTAGCACAAAGGACAGAGTCAACAAAAGCTAACACAGTCAGCTGTAGCTCAGCAAGGACCCACTGAAATTGGACCAGTGATGATAGCACCATGGACAGCAGCGGTTTGCCCCATCTAAGTCAGCACCATGGAGAGCGCTTGCTGAGCAGGCACCAAGGAAAACAGACCACACAGAGAAAGGCTGTGCTAGTAACTCACTGAGCTGCAAGCTAACACAAAACCACCAGTGCAGGAATCCAGATTTAAGACAGTCCCCTAAATGTTGCTTTTGTTTCTTAGTGTACACCACATCTGACCAGGCATCTTGAAAATTTGCGCCTAGATCATAATAGGTTGTTAGCAAAAGTGGCATTGAATGTTTAGCTCAAAAATGAGAACGAGCCAACAGAAGAACTCTGTCATCTCGTCCGTCTCTTTACAGGAAGTGATTTCTGTTGACAACACTGCACTCTAAGCCGTGCCATGCTAATGTCTTTCCAAATGGAGGAGGGGGTTTCAGGACATGTCAGAAAAATTTGCGATTTAGAAAGAGAGAGAAAGAGACACACACACACACACAAGCACATAACACACAGACATGCTGACACACATACAACTGTGAGCAGCGAGACAACAACAAAGGAAGCCTCTGAGTGTGACAGAGGTAGCTTGTAGAACAACACAGAGTAAGGGAAAAGGGTGAAATGAAGTAGGGGGAGGGGAGAGAGAGAGTGTGCATTGTGTATTTTAGTGTCAGCTGTTGTTGGACTAGCTTGAACGTCATTGACAGGCTGAACCAAGCAGTGTTGCCATCAGAATGGCGAGGGCGCTGCTGAGCAGAAGTGATCTTAACCAGCTTCAATGTCCCTGAAGGCAGAGGTTGGTACAGACAAGCTTAGTGGCCCGTGGTCCTCCCACAGGCACCAGCTCTTTGTGAATATGCTATATATACAGTATATGTGTCTTGGATAGCGTGTGTGGTCCTGACATACATCTCTAAACTGCATCAGTCTAATCGGGGGGAAAGAGGGAGAAGGGAGAACGACAAGTGTGAGTCAAGTCATCACGCTACGCCTGAGATACACTCCGGGATAGCTCTCACCGGCCCTGGAGCATTGCTCTTTATAGCAACAAGCTCCGTTCTGAGACACACTCACAAACACAAACGTATATACACACACATATACACACACAATGTGAGGATGCACCTGCATTTTGACCAGAATATTGCAACCTTACAGCTGCAGCAGAACTGGATGTTTTGCGTGATTCATGTGCAGGTTTCCATCAGTTTCTTCATCTATAATGCAGAACTTCAAGCCAGATTTTATTGACTTATGGACCTCTCTTTTGAAATATGAATTTTTTTTGATTTGTACAATCATGCAGATTTATTTAATAACTGTGCTTTTATTCAGAATTTTTCCTACAGTAGCTTTTTTTTAAATTACACAAGTGCTTTCAACTTAACTAGTCATCTTCATGCCTCAAAGGGGCTTTTTCATATTTTTTTTTTTTCACGACATGTTTCAAGACAGACCCATCTGCCTCATTTACTTTTACAACCATCCTCAATCCCCACTGGGATGAGTGTGTTACCTCCCTCTCTCCTGGCAGTGTCACAATTATGATCAAAAGCTGCCTGTATTTGCTAGCGTACAGTTTGTGTGTCTGCGCGTGTGTCAGGGACAAGTGTGGACAAAACAAATGGTGAAGCCAACACCAAACCCTCTTGTGTCAGTTAATTATTTTCAACGCTCCAGATGCTGTCGCTGACTGAATACACAGCTTAAGACTTTGCTGATGGCACTACTTTGTGAAGGCGCGCCACTCCTTTAAATAATACTAGAACTAAAGGCGAGGGACGGGGCTCTGGCTACCAACACTGATACAGCAGCCGCAGCCTGATGGCAATTATTTAGACGTCCACTTGCTAATTATAATAGGGGATGACAGGTGCCCAAAACAATTTGAGCGCAAAATGCCTGTGAGCTTCTGCGTGTGGTTGTCTCTGCTTATGGTTAGAGATAAAGATAGCCAGGCCAATGTCGCGTCAAACAAACGTCTCTTTTACTCCTCGGCAGGGCTCGGCTGCACTTGATCCTATTTGATGAGCATGTTGTTACTGAGATGCTGCGTGTTGGTGGTTTCACCAGTTACCTTAAGCTAATTGTAGAAGACCTGGGAGGTATGAAAAGGATGGGGGAAATGATTGAGGTACCTACCCAAATTGTCTAACAATGCTTTGAATGCGTAAGACTTTTTTTTTTTTGGATTTCTGTGGGGGCTGAACTTGATGTGCGATGCATGCGCAAAGTCTGACACCGGAAGGCTGCTTTCACATTCAGCTGCTGAAGGAAAGTTTTTCTGCGTTCCTCTTGTTTATAAGTTTAAGACACGTTCTTATTTGGATTCGATCATGGTCGAGCATGTAACTCAAACAAGTGTCAGGAGAAAACTTCTAGAGCTTCAGCCTTCAGAGCAAGTACACTGACAACAGTCTTAAAAGTGTTATGGGTAGCCTTTTATCACCAACTTCAGTACAATTCCTTGACTTATGAATTTCTTCGAGGGCAGCTAAAAAATGTGGTCAAATCTGCTTCAAATCGATTGAGTAAATCAAGCAGTGTATTTTCATAAGTCCATAAACATGTCTGGAGGAGATACTTAAATCCACTTCACTGAAAGATGTGTTTTTCTTATGTTTATATCCCCTAAAAAAATGCCAGACCTTGGCTATATTGACTTGTATCTGTGCAAAATGTGTCACTAGAGAGGTGTTTACACATCACTCTACTGAAGGGGTTGATGTGGTGACTGTGCACTTCCCTGCAAGATAGATTTAATTCATAAAAAAAATTGAGAAGTCATATAAATGGTATTGAAACTTAAAATTTCCAACACAAAGTGAGGGTGTTAGTGAAGAAAGTGATAGTTTGCATTAGCACAACCACTGACAGTCATTGCCAGCTTAAAGCTAGCAAGCTAACAAACAACAGAGATAAGATGCTAACTTTTTTTTTAACACTAATTCATCAGATAGTTGTAAATTTTTGGTACACAACAGACTCCTCATCTGAGTTCCACACAAGTTTGAACTTCAGTCTGAGTTTAAAACCTTAAACCTATGGCTTAATTTCTCCAATGCTAGCCATACTGTTGTGCACAGTAAAGATTGTAGCTCTCTTTCTCTTTCATCAATATAAAGTAAATAAACTACCAGCAGATCTAAACATCAGTCTTTAATGCTGTGTGAAGAACAGTTTTGAATATTTCTGCTGGCTTTTTCTTGCCTCTTTTCCTTAAAGGATAAGTGCTTATCAAGCTCCTATAATCACATGTGCTTACTACTCATATTTAAAAAAAGCCACATTACTGCCACACATTCAGCAACATTTAAAACACATAAAAGGCACAGAACCACACACACTCACAAAGCTATCCACTCTATGAGGTGAGGGGGGGACAATGAGACTTCCCATGGGACTGAGGAAAGCAGAGTGAGGAGCCAGTAGATGGTAGAGGGGATATCCAATCACAGAAATCAAGGCGGTTGACTGGTGGTGAATAATGAATATAAATTGAATGCTCTTCGCTGGCATTGCTGTGCGCAGCTGCGGTGAGTGGGAGAGCGAGCTGATGCGCAGCTGTTGACGTGATGGGGCGATTGTGGGGTGTGTTTATACATACTTAAGATAGGACAGCATTACTGGCTGTCTGTCATTTTGTCTGCTTCTCTCTTTTATTGCTTTATTGTGTGTGTGTGTGCATGTGTGTGTGTGTGTGCACATGAGTGTGTATCTGTGTGTGCTTCTCTGTGTCTGTGAATGAGGCCTATTGACATCCTCTACTGTGACCCTCTGACTCCTGACAACTCCAATCAGGAGGATGAGTGGGAGGCGAAGGGAGGGGGTGTGAGTCCACAGCGAACAGTTATGACTAGCCTATGTGTGTGAGTGTCTGTGAGAGGAGTCCTGTGTGTGTGTGTGTGTGTGTGTGTGTGTGTGTAGTGGAGAGTGAGAGAGAGAGAGCTCTGCACGCAAAATTGTTGCAAACCACGAACAAAGTTCACGGAGAAGGCAAGGAAGCCTGATTTTCATGTGATGACTTGTTTTGTATTCACGCAATGTAAAATAAATGAAGAAATGCTGTTGGAGTTGCAGTATTAGCTTTGGTGATAAGTTTTGTTTTATTAAATGTTTCAAAAAATATGCTTGTGTTTTTAGAAGTAACTTTGAAATTACACCACCTTAAAAAAAGTTGTTAATTTTATAAAAAGACTAATTCAAATTAACTCAAATATTATTCACGGCCTCCACCTGAAAAAGAAATCGTATATGGAGGTTCTATTATCAATAAAGATCACTATTTGGCTCTGAGTGCAACATCATACAAACATGTCACCTCCCATTAAGCTGGCAATTATCTATTAGCACCATTGCCTGCACTGGGGTTTGTGAGAGTCACATGCCAAACAGTGTGACCTGCCATTTTCTATCAACAAGGTCCAGATTTAGATTCCACATTAGTCCCTACATGACGCCAGGCGCCGGTGTGAATGAGAGAGAGGGAAACCATTGCACTTTGCTTAACACAAACACATTCCCAGATGGTTTTCTTCTCCGCTCATGAGGAGAGCGAACCTGACGCCATTCGCGCACACGTATGTGTGATTTTTAGCACACACCCAAATGGAAAAAAAAAATTAACACAAAACAAACAATCCAAAAAAAGCAGTGCACTGTCATCTGCCATTAGACAATTGAGTAATTTGCAGAATTCATACTCATTTCCAGTTTTTCTGATCAAGTGCTGTGTGAACAGAGCATGTCCATGAAACCCTTTTCTTTCTTTCAACCTGTTTAAAATTGGTAAAGACAAGTAAGCAAATCAAAAAAATGTTTATTACTGTATGTAACATTGTCTTTTAACAGTCAGTTATATCTGTTTCGACTTCCTTGCAGCTTCATACCCCATCGGTTGAGTTTTAGAGGTTGAGCTTTTTTGCCTGTTGACTGGCTCATACATTGTTGATTTGTCTTTGATTTTTGTGCCTCTACCATACTTAGCTATGTTGTCTTGTCTATGGTTTGATCCAATAAGGAGTCTGCACAGGGTGTTTTATTTTGAAAATTGACTAGATGCTCTAAGCTGTCTAACTTCTCTGCTGCTTAATCTCCCCTAAAGTTTGACTCGAATAATGCTCATCATTACTACTGTCTACCTTTATCATGTTAGCATGCTAAAATTTGCACTAAACAGAAAGGCTGATGTATAGCACAGCATTGGAAAATTTTATCTTTGACCTGGTGATACTTGAGTATCATTACAAAATTTTAAGACAAATCATTCAAAATTTTAAAAAAGGAAAATATTAACCTCTTGAGTATTCTGAGGGAGGAAAATTAAGCATAAAAAGTTGTGATTCATCCTCTTGAAACCATGGCATTGTTATCACTAGAGCAGCAGTGCTATTGTAGCAAAAGATTATTACCAATGCTACTTTTCTGGCTCCTTTTTTACAGTATAAAGACCTGTAATACAATTTAAAGGGCAATAAAAGAATTCATGTAGCTTCATATTCTCACATTTCTTTTCCAGCACAAAGAAAAATAAAACATGTTAGCATGCTTGCTGAGCACACAAAAGCCAGGCACTCACGTTGAGTAATGATTGAGAAGGCTAAACAAGACTGAATGTGATTTATGCCTAATCTGGGCACTCAGTTTCATAAGGCTGTAACTGCACTTTCATTTCAGAGAGTAGTTTGTTACCCACGAGGAGCCCTGTAAAAACTTCTGCTACATGCAATGATATACTAGAGGCATGTGGGACTCGTGGAGCCTCTATCTGCACATAGACCCTTTTCATATTTTTTATACGTTTGAAATTAAAGTGTGTGCTGTTCCAGAGGTCCTTCATGAAAGGTTTAATATATGTTTCAGTAGCATGACATATCAGCCAATGATATGGCTTTCCATTGTTTACAACCAAACATGAATTTTACCTTTTTTTCATGCCAGCAGTCCTACGCTTTCAGGCACTCTTTCATAGGCGCGTAAAAAGCGTCACATTATAAATTCCCTAGTCTATTATAACCTTTGCTGTAATGACACATTCCACACAGCCAGTGCCAAAGAGCTCCACTTGGGAACAGGCCTAAGGCACCACGTTACACCTTGCTAACTGCATTGTAGTGATTGAAATCTGAAAGTGGAGTGTAAGACCTCGTTTTTCTTTTGCTCTGAAAGCCTCACTCCCCTCTTTCTGGTTTTTGCTCATTCGCTCACTTGCAAGCTGTCTATCTTGCGTTCCTCTATGTGTAGGAGTTCAAGGGCCACTCCGGGGTCGTGGATGGCTTCAAGAGCCCACTAAACATAATGAATTACAAACTTAAGAAGGCGATTCACAAGTACACAATTATCTTGAAGAAGGGCACTTTTAAAAAGTTGCAGTTGCAATGACCTTTAACAATGTGGTACCAGCAGATTGTAACAGATACATACATACATACATATATATATATATATATATGTGTGTGTGTGTGTTTGTGTGTGTGATATTTTCAGAAAAAAAAAAAATGGATGTATGTATGCATGTATGTATGTATGTATGTATGTATTAAATCCAGGTGATTATGAGGGAAAAGTAGCAGACTTACAAAAATGGTAGAATTACTGTAAGTAATTAAAAAACCAACCCATTACTATGCTACTACACTTCGTTACATTGTTTCTTATTCCCATTGCTCCTCCATTCCATCTAGTGCAACCTGCACAAATTCCTCATTCATATGTATGTAAGATCATGTTTTGAAATATAATATCCCTGTGCTACAGTATCCCCATGGTGCAAGAGCAAGCAGCCACTGTAAAATGTGAAGTAATCAACTCTCAGCTCTGTGCATGGCAGAATATTTAGCCCCTCAATACACACTAGTCTAAAAGACAACAGCATAAACTGCATAGACGTGATTGACTTGGCTAATCCAATTACATTAAGAAACCGTTGTTCATTTAAGATGTACATTAAGCTCCAATTTGAAGAATATTTTCTGATTAGCACACAGCAACAAACAGACTAATTGTTGTGTCTGGTGATTTGTGCTGCATAACATGATTCATGCACTGTCAATCAAGCTTGACTCCTGGATGGATAGATAGACCGTCGCTGTCACTCGCCACAACCCCAACATGCAAATTGCATGGAGACACGTCCTCATGTATGGAGTGTGCATATCAGTACATTGAGCTCGCTCACATTTGTTTATCCATAGTTGTATTTAAAAGCCCTGACATTTACCAAAATTGATTTCCTTCACAGCCTTGCATTTGTTTGAACATACAACGGCGACGACTCTGTAATCCCATTTTAATTAGAAAGATGTAGCGGGCACGGTAAGCTCATGCGCTCTATTCCCTGCAGCGATGCCACACTGGCAAGGAATCAATCACCAAGGCACCGGTTGCCAGGGCAACGAACAGGGGGCTTCTGCACTACTGTCTAAGTGGTAAATGATTGCCGGTGTAACTCATTGGCGGATGTGAGGAGTTTTTATCTATCTCTCCGTCTCTGTCACTCCCTCTTCCTTCAACCCCCCCATCCCCCATCCCACCCCCCACCCTTCCCCCTTCCAATTGCATATCCATAGAGTTAATTAAAAGCAGCCGACATGAAATAAATCTAAATCAGAGTAGAAATGAAACATACAGTGCAAATTGAATTCCCACGTCAAGGGGCTTGAGGTTGGGCGGATGGGTGGGAAGGTAGTGGAAAAGCAATAGTAGTAAAAAATGAATATGCAGTGTAAGACAGGAGGTGTGAAATGAAGAAAAACATACACATGCTTGAAGAGGCTGCTGAATGGAGGAAGGGAGGGAGTGAGAGTGGTAGGGGGGCATCGGTTTACACATATTTAGATTGTAAATTGGACCCTCCTTTTTCCAAACTCTTGTGCCAGACACTATTTATAACACAATCCACTGTTTGTCACCCTGATTTTTATTCACACAGCCCTCAGATTTTCTTTCAACTCTACTGAGATACAATCATGACTGGAGAGCAATCAGACAGCAGTCTCGCATGAACGTGACAAATGAATTTAAAATACAAACAACAAGGTTTAATATACATGTAAAACTGTATCAGTCGTGAAAAATCCCAGATCTCAAGCTGAAAAAAACAAGAACAGAGCAGGATGTTCAAGAGACTCCCGATTAGTAAGCTGGAACTAAGTACTGTTTCTCTACAGTCAGACAGAGATGGTAATATATTTTAAATTATAGCTCAATTCACAGTTTTATCAGTCTAAGCACTTTTGCGAACGAGTTTAAGAAGCCAGGAGGTTGAACTTTAATGGATACTTTGTTGACATAAATTCGTTTCATCATAAAGTATGTAGTGCCTACTACCAGACTGTGTGCTCTACTTTAACAAGCAGCATGCAACTTTTCTTCAAACTTAACCTTTTTTTGTGGACATTTAGCAAGAGCTGAACAAAGCCAGAAAGTCATTCATCTGATACGGGAATTGGTCTTATTCTGAAAATATCACAAGGTTGCAAATTCATACAGGGACTCTTAAGTTCATGACTCAGCTGCAAAAAACACACACAAAAGGTCAGCAAGGAGATTCACAAACTCACTAAATGAAGTATGGATTCACCAGAGCAAGGAGAGAGGTGAGAGGAACTGAACCAACTGTACTGAACCATCAAACCACCCCTAAAGAGTGTCAGATAGCCCATGCAAACGGTCTCTGAAGATCCGATTCCTCCCTGTGTGGAGAACAAGACTGCCGGGGAGGTTGATACAACACAACTCAACACAACGCAGTGGCCCAGCATGGGATTTGTTATTTTACCATTTCAACTTTGCAGGAGCTCGTGTATAACACAGATTTTGCATTCTGAGTGACTAAAAGCAAGGACAGCCACTGCTGCACAACTGCTTGTTTATATGCCGTTTCACAATGAGGAGAATATTTTGGAAGAAATCTACCACTGAGCGCGTCAACAAACTTTCAGTGTTCTACCCCCAAACCCCTCTCTATCTCTTATAAACAAAACTGCCATGCAACCACTGCAAAATTTTGGACAGAGAGAAATGTTTATGCATACATCTGTGCAGCCAGATGATGTAGCCATGGTCTCCTTTTTTAATAACACCAGATAAACTTACACTGACAAAAGCTAGTTCATGATGTATCACACTGGTGGAACTGGATAGAGGCCCAACCCTGCTAAATGGCATTTTACAAGTTTATTCAGTCTCTATGGAGAGCAGCAGGAGAAAACAACAATGTATGACTATGAGAAATCATACACCCCTGTCAGACTTTGTATATTACAGCCTGATATTTCAGAAAAACTTGCTTATTCCCTTTTTTTTTTGTAGTGAGATTAAAGGATTGATATCACTTTCTACATTATGTACTGAAGTTAGAAAAGCGTTTGGCTTTGCTTAGCATAATGATTGTAAACAGGAGGCCAAAAAGCAACCCTGCCAAATCACCAATTCCTTTTACCCTAAAGCAAATGAAAGAGAGAGATTTTAGAGGAATTAGCATGGTGTAACTACACTAAATGCTCAATGTCTCCGGCTAAAACAGGTTTTAAAGACTAGGTTGATGGTTTTGGTTTTGGTACAATGGCACCACATCTGGCAACCTCTCTGGAATTAATTAGTAAGCTTTAAACGTGTTTATAGGCAATTTTTGAATGTGTGAAAGAGCCAAACTAAGATGGCATCTCCAAATTTGAGACTGATGAAGCAAATAAGGGTATTCCTATAAGGCTTAAACCTGTGGAACAAGCTTTGAATACAACACTGACAATATTATCACCTTTTAAGCTGATATGGTAAACAGCAAGCAAACAGTGGCCCCGCTGTGTTTAACAGTGATAATTACAATTTTAATCTATTGAAGCTTAACTGTCAATTCTGGGATCCACTTGAAGAAGCTGTTTTTCATCTCATCAGATGCGAATTGTCTGTTGTTAAATCTACTAAAGAAAATTTAGGAGGTATTCCTGCCTAATTTCTTCCAATGAAAATGGCAGCATTTTGCAGCATTAGTAAATGTCTTGGGTAAAGCTATGGCTCTCCAACTCTTTGTAAAACATAATACACATCACAATGGCCCCTGACTGAAATGCTGTGCACTCCAGAAAACTCAGGTTGTCCATCTGGCAGCAGGCACATCCCGTCTATCCACTGGGATCATTCCTTCCTACTCCTCTGCCTCCCACCACTGTCTCTCCAATTAAAAGTTACACATCAGCCTCAAGTCTGAGCCAGACTTCCAGATGGTTGGAATGATAGAGCAAGCTTTTCTTCTGCTGCATTGTCAGTGGAGAAATCAGTTACCTGTGTGTCTATTTTCCGAAAGTGCTGCGCAGTTGGGTGGTTGGCGGAATGCTTTGGGAATTGAGCCGAGTTCTTGTGCTTAGTTAATTCCCCCAACTCTGCTCTGTACTTCGAGACACAGCAGACTGAAACTGAACAAGGAGCTGCAGATTTCAAATGTTAATACAGAGCTACATTGTGTCCCTTGTTGAGTTAGGTAAGACTGTTCATTTTTCACTAGTGGAGAGTCATTACAAGAGCTTGTGCAATAATTGAGGTTTTCATTAAAATGAATGTTTACTGTTACTTTTGCTATGTTTTTAGCAAACACCTTCAGGCTTATTCACTTGGTTAGGCTTCATTTATCCAGGGTCATGCACTGTAGAGAGAGACTGAATTCCTCTTTGAAGAAATATTCAGACATTTACTGAAATCCTGAACATGCCAATTGAAGCTCTGCAATTGGAAGAGATTTGATCATTTAATTTGTAGCACTGATATCTTCTGGAAAGTAACCCATGAAAATATGTTTCAAAAGAAAGGAGCAAGACCTGACAATGTCATGAAATGTGGGCTACCATTTTTAACATTTGTCTGTGATAAGCTGACAAGAAAAATTAGTTTGAAAACACTAGGGGCTTCAAAAAACAAACATCCATCCAACCATCTTCTCATGTAAGTTTATTTTCTACTTAGCAATGAACGCTGACATACATGAAGCTGTCAGTGGCCAGAGATCACAGGAAAGGCGTGTCAGCCCTTATTTTACCATCACAGCGTCTAGTGTATGTTATCCCACATGCTTAAGTGCAGTTGACAGGTAAATCCCATGGCTGAGTATTTCTGCTGCACTCATGCTTCCTTGTGAAAGTCTTTCTGTGTATGTACGACCATCAATTCTCTTGAGATCACAAGACTGCGGCTCTTGCAAAATATAGAAACCAACTTAAACAACTGACAACATAATCTTGGCAAATATAGATCCAGCAAAGACAGCACAAAGAAGAGTGCATTGTCTTCGTTTGGTCAGCATCTCTTCAATATATCCATAGCCAAGCCTTCAGACAAGCATCAGCTCCAAATGTACCCTGCAATTAACACCAATCCAATGTGGGAGATAACTTATGCTTTTTATGTATCATTACAAGGCTGACAACCACCTGTCTCCATGATGTGCTATGCCTGAATTCTTTAATTCTTCAGTAGGCATGAGTTTTTTGTTCCAATAAAATCTGACAGGCACATCTAATGATAAGCGTATCTGCCAACAGCCCAGTTTTTCAAAGCAACATGGGACTTTCGCAGAATTTCAGTTTCTTGAACTGCCTTTCTGTCGGCTGCTGCCAGGATAGATTGTAGCAGAACTTGAAAGCCTTGGGTGGCTGAATATCACCGTGGTAGAAAATGTATTGTACAGCTTGCGAGAAGACTTCATTCGACCCATCTCACAGAATGTGACATGCAATGAACTTGAAAGATTGCTGCTGCAGCGTCTGTAGGTGCCACAATGCTATCAGTTTTTCAATGTGCAATGCTATTGCTAAGTGAGCTCAACAGATGTAAGAAAAAAGAATACAAACATCAATCATACAGAGCCCAGAGGAAATGAGGTCAATTAGTAATTGAATGAATGCTGATCTCTGACCATTGTGACTATTTTAGAGTCACATATCAATACTGTTCACCACACAGGCATTCATCAGGGTCACCGCTAAATGATCTCTAACAGAGAAATGTGTCTAATGCCGTCTTCTCAGTCAAGTTCATTACCTGCTCAATGTGGGCTGAAGGTGAACTGTGTGGGTGAGCCTCAAGTATGTGCCCCTAATAAGTGCTAAAGCAGCATGGTGGGCAGTGGGGGAGAATACATGATGATAATTGAGAGCATAATGGTCCCTTACAGCATGTACAACCTTTGTGTTAAATCCAGCCAGGCAGGCACATTCAGCAGTCCACCGTATTAGATAACCAGCTTTCCTATTATATTCAGAGGACAAATGAGTTTAAACTTCCTAAATAACTATCTTATATTCAGTGGTTTAGATGCTGTTTTCGCTAGAAGTAGTAGCTCATGTTTGTGCTTACAGTCTATAATGCAGGATTACCAACCTGGAAAAGTAAGTAACTGTCCTAGCTTCCAGACCCCCAGGGGCTATAAAAGCCTCAAGTTTACTGTGTTTCATTTGGATGCTGATGATTTGATTCATTGCATATTTATTCAGGAATATGCACCACTAAAGCAAAACAGCAGCTGAAACTTTAAGGGCTTAAGGCAGGTGCCATATCCTTTTCTTACCTTGAGGGTTGCCTTACATCCTTATATATATTACTGCAGTTTTATTAACATTTAGATCTTAAATGATACAGTATTTTTATAGCACATATCCCTACATGAGATTAATCATTATTAAAAAATAACTACTTGACAGATACCAAACTTGGGACAACAGGGATGTATGTATACCAGTGTAAGAGAATTGGTTGGTTTCTTGGGTTCCAGACAAAAAGTAATGAACTTGCATTGTGTCTGCTGTTAGCAATGTAGCTGTTTAAAGGCCAGGCAGGGCTCATAAACAATGTCCAGAGAATGGCAGGACTCAGCACCCATAAGTCTTTTTGTGCCCTTTGGTGCTTTTTAAGGTTACTGCAACCTTTGAAATCTTTGTTGATAATGTAATTGGCCAGGATAAGAGCTGTTCCTATAGATTGGTTTTAAAGAAATCACTGTAATTTAACTCCAACTGACAAAAATTATTAAATAGTCAAAAACTGTGCCTTGTTAGCAGTCGTATTAGTGTTCCCTTTTCCTTTCTCAGAGATGTTTTAAAATGTTTCAGTACAGCTTTAAAATATTTATCTGAAGCAAGACTGAGCAGAGTTGGACCTGGTTTTCTAAAAATGTTAAAAAATGGCTTTTTTATTTAGAAGAAGATACACTAAGTACATTTATTATAGGCTTAAGAGAAATGGAATTCAATTTGTGTTTTTTTTCCATGGACTGCATCTAAATTTTGCATTTTGTCAGCACTCTAGGTTCTATTATGTTCTGTGACAATTCAATCTTTTGAGTTGTAAAAAACTATTCAGAATTTGATGTGACAGTTTTGCCTATGTTCAACAAGACAAACGGACATCTGACTAGCTTAACTTAGCAGATGTGGGTCCTCAGCAAAGCTATGAACATAAAAAATTGAACAAAATTGGGAACACATTTATAGAGGAGACAGCTATTCTAAAAAATGTTTGAAATATTAATATACATGCCATAAATTCCTTTTCACAAGGCTCAAGGCTAAACATTAAAAGCATTTCCAAACTGTAATCACAGTGTTTAAAACTTTGTAATAGCATTTATAGATAGAGAACACTTGGCAGAAAAAACTTTCATTAATTCATTGAAAGGACCAAGGAGTGACTGTCACCAAGTAATAAGTATAAATTACGGACAAATCTGTGTTTTTCTCTGTTCTGACAAAACATGGATATTCAGATGTCGACATTTGTAACCTTGCACTACTTCATGACCAATAAGCATTTCATATCACAATATGTATGAAGTTGTGTCTCTTAGGCTTCAGTCTATTCACACCCCATCATGTATGTAGCCTTTAAGTGCATCATTTGGGTCAACAAAAAACATTAAAGCTGTTGTTTTCAACAGATTCACTGAGCTTAGTTATCTTAGCTAATGTTATCTAGCCAAAGCTGATAAAATCCACTTCAAGTGTAAATTCAGCAGGAAAAAAAAACATTTTGTACCTAGATATGTGAAGATTTTTGAAGATTTTTTTATTTTTGTCTACCTCTGTCTAAAATCAGGAAATTGCAGACACACTAAGAATTTGGAGTGGTAATTTTGCCATTGTTTCCACTGTAAACTGCATGAGCAGCACAGAAACGGAAAGCTATACACCAGTAGCAACAGTACAGTAATTATCGGGGGAGGAGGCTTAATGAACAGTGGATTCAGGCACAGTTTCATTACACTATTACTATACAGCTTAGTGTTTATCACTTGCCACTGCATTGCACTATGCAGTATTCTTGTTTAAGAGCCTGCAACACCCAGGTTCTTTCCAGTGACCAATATGCACAATTACAAAAAAATATCTTAAGCACAAACAAGCCCCAATCAAAATAAATTATTCTTTATTGCAAATTTGAACTGGAATGTCATTGTAAGTCTGTGTGCACTCACTAGCATTAAGATCTGACCCTCATTTAAGATCAAACAACAACATTTACATAAGATTTGAACAGTTAGTGCCTCACTTTGATCAGATTAAAGTATTTGTGTGCATGTAAATTGACTTCTTAATAGTCAACTATGTTTTTATCCTCTCCTCTCTGTGTAGGGCTGATGTGTGCAAAACAAAGATGTAAAAATCTTCAACACGGGAAAAAAAAATTAAAAAGTTTCATCTGCACAACCTCACACAGTCAAACTGGGCTAACCATTGTTATCAAATCATTTTATACTGCAAATAATAAATAACTGCTTTTAAATTATGGATATTTGCAGTGCCTGTCTTCTAGAAAAGCACAAAGTCTTTGTTGTGCAAGCAAGCAGGTCAAAGCAAAGTCATTTATCTCTGTTGAGTTGGAAATTAACTTCTGCCTCCAAGCAATTCAACCTAGTAAGAGCCCTGCTATGCTGCTGACCTCTCAGGCAACATGTGTGTGGCAAAAAATAGCACGATGGAGGGCGTAGGACTCCTGCAGATTAGCATCACTTTGTTGATATGACATACATTCTCAGGAAAAAAATCTGGAAATCTTCCAGTCATTTTAGGTGCAGGATGCAGACTGGAAGGGAGATGAACTTGGGTTATAGCAGGACAAACAAGTGCAAGAGCTTGAAAACATTGCATATGTAGGAAATCCAAGGTTATTTACTTAGTGAATGTGATTCACAATTTAAAAGTAATAAGGATCCCTGTCTGTTTACAGTTTGATATATTCGCTAATTGCTTTGCAGTGTTTTGGCATCCTGTCTAATTAGATTTCCTCCATCTCAAAAACAAAAAATTGTTTCAGAAGCAGTGTGAAGTTGTTATTTCCAATTTGAATGCTCTACTCTTCTTAAACCACAAAAAAATTGAAATTGTGGCTGTGTTGAAAAGCTATATCCATATAAAATAAGCATGCAACAACGAAACAGAAAAGGCCAGTGTTTTTTATACAAATAATGACACCTCTGTCATAATAAATGTAATACTTACAAGGAAAAAGGCTGAGATAAACACTGCTGTCACTGTTATATTTATATATATATATCTGTCAAATGCACAGTAAGGATGGAGGCCAAAGAGCTTTTACTTAGCAGAGTTTCACTCAGAACAAAGGATATTTAAACTGCTTTGATATCTATTTGTGTTAAAATTTGATAAAGTTTTCAGTCTATATGGATCTGTTGGATCATATATGGGTATGTGATCCAGTGTTGAATGTATACACACATACATGTAAAATATCTGGGTACATTAATGCATTTATATCCATTTATCTGATGTGTGACTTTCTTTAGAAACAGTATTGAGATTTTTTTACATTTTGAGAGAAAAATGTGTTGCTTCTTAAAATACTAATGCCCACTTGTTTTCCTGGGTTTTCATTTCTTACTGTTGTCTTTCTGTTTCTATTTTTGTTGCTATGATTTCCTGTGCTTAAAAGCAACAACCTAGTTCATGACCATAGCCGCTGCAAATGGTATATGTCTAAAAAGTAAAAACACCAAATTGCCCATTTCAGGCAATTTTATACTGATGCTCACATGGCTCCGTACACCCAGACTGATGTTGTACCATATAAGCTTGTTTATTATGTTTTATTTACGAGTCAGGTCTCGCTCAATGTTACAGCAAGAATAAGCTGGTAAAAAAAAGTTTTTAAAATGTAATTACTGGGTTTTGACATCAAAAAGTTGCACATTGCAGCTTAGAGATATCACCAAGCTCTGCTTTTTGTCTGCTCATCCACACAACGACTCGCAAGCCTGAAGAGATCAATTTTCTGAGCTGTGCTCCCTTTTGTGTGGCCTCAGAGATTCTGCTAGAGGGGATAATTGTTGTCTTCCATACACTCCTGCCAGCTGTAGGGACTCACCTGGAAAAGTACATGCAATATAGTGCAGAGAAATCAATTCTGTACAACAGCGCTAATTGGGCTCGCAGCTGAGAGTCACGAAACGGCTGCAACTCACACCTATTTCTACAACTCGAAGAAGATGAACGGCAAAAATTGAATGTGTCGTGCAAGACTGCAGCTTTAAGTTTCCAGTGAAAAAGGCATGTCTACAAATAGAATACAGCTGGATTTATCCGCTCCTCACCTCGGCTTCAGATCAAATTCAAGTCTCTGTGTTCGACACTGGACAGCTGCACATGCTATATTATATTTTATTCACATCTTTTTAAAATTCTATTTTGCTACAGTATGTTGAATTTCAGATCTCCTGTGGTCATAGAAAATCTTTACTCTTCTTACTTCAGGCAAGCTGCATAGTAATACAGTAGCTTATCTACTAGTGCTGAAAACTGCTTAAAAGATACTGATTCATACGTGTTAGTCAAACAATCATTGGAATTCCCTGTAGCCCTTCATAGCCAGTAAAAACTCTTATCAGCTTGCAACACCTTGGATTTCACCTTCCAGTGATCCTGCCATACCTAAGACAAGTATTCACAAGTTAATGTAAATTCAATGCCTGGCAAAACAGACAAAAAGGTAAATCCCCCAAAAGCAGACATAGATTTAATAAATACTTTTTTGGTAGTGGGAGTAGATAAGTTCGACGAGGAACCTGATTATGCAAATCAGTACGACCACAGCGAAAGATACATGATAATGAAGTCGTTAAGAAGGCTAAATGGCACATGTACTCCCATAGTTGACATGTAGGTAACCACAGAATAAGGCATCAACGTGAAGTAATGCAGAATTAAGACTTGGGTTTAAATTAGGAACTATCTGATCAAAGAGTAAGTAAACAAGACGGCAAATCTGATTAAACATTTAATCCTAGCTTTAAGCACTTGACAGCTTTTCTTACCCATACGCTGCCCTTTACATACCAATTATCAGAGTCATTAGTATAATAGCACAGTAGAATTTAATGCTCCATATAATGGTTTGAAAGCATTGTACTGTATTCATATACTGAAAGATATGTATTGCTTATAAGCTTTTGCTCTTTACATTAATAATCAGACCCTCTTTGAATAAATTTAAAGGTTTTTAAAGCTGTGAAACAGCCGAGAAATTGTCTGACACCCTTTATTTCCCTATTCCTAGAAAAACCACTGATTTAGTAACTGGTTGCTGCCTTGGTGCATGCACTGTAGATTGGCTTCCATGGTTGGGATTGTTTCCCGCTCCCTCTCTCTCTCTCTCTTTCAGACTCTGAATCAGCAGGTCCCTTCGGTAAACAAGGCAGAGTGATTGTTGGATTTGCATATTCCTGAATAAATCATATTGCATTTCTGCGATAAGCAGTGCACTACTGTTTGGTAGCTTTTCCTCCTCCCTTTCTTCCTCCTCTCTTCTCTCTACACCATTCACGCATGCTGCCACGAATTAACCCTGATCATGAGGGACCTCGGCAAGTGAGAAAGTGCTGCTCAAAATTCATGTTTTCGGCAGTAAGAAAAACCATGCCATTGGCCCCTGGTGGAGCCCATGCTGCCAACTACGTGGATGGTTAATCAGGCCTGATAATGATGCATGCCCATGTCCGCCACCAAGGACAAGGATGGCAGCCACGCTCAATGGTGGGAGATGGGGGTAGAAAGCCTGGGAGGAGAGGAGGTGGAGATTAAAGAGACTAAAGCTGCAGAGAATTGAGATAGTTGAAGAGATGGAGGTGGAGAGGAGAAATGGGTAGATAAGTTATGGAAGAGGAGAGGAGGAGGAAGAGGAGGAAGAGGAGGAGGAGGAGGACTCCCAAAGATGAGTTTATGAAGGAATGCAAAAGAGGTCCGATCTTCTGGATGAGGTTATTCGATGTGGGTGCAAATTAGTTTTTTTTGTGTGTGTGTGTGAGTGTGTGTATGTGTGTACATTTTACACAGCCAGGCAGGCATATGGACATGTGTGCATCCTCACATCACTGTGTCTAATGGGGCTGAGGGATGTGGTTCTTAATATGAACACATCTACACACTGGAGCCCCTTTTTAATTACAGCCCTGGCATGCTAAAGAAGCAACTAAGAAGGGAAAAAAAAAATCTCCATTAAAGCCGCATGTAGGCCTCAGCCTTTTCCCCTTCATCAGTTCAGCTGATGACTGCCTTTTTCCCCCATCTCCCCCTTATTCACCTCACTTCCTTAGGAGAATTGGGCTGGTGGTATTTTGGCTGCGAAAAGGAAACCATCGGACGGCAGGGGCATGAATATTCCAAATGACTAATGTTGCACATGCTTATTTTTGACATATCTGGCTTCCGCAGGGAAATCAAACACTTCTAATGCAGGGGGACCATCTGTTATCTGTTGCTGGTGTTTCAGAGCAGGCGGGCTTGGTGTGCACAAACACACACACGCTCATGCGCTGAAAAACACACACAGGCATGCAGGCACGCAGGCAGACAGATCGACACATTCTCACACAGCGGGAGGCGTACATAGACAGCGAGACACATGCGCACACACATGTACTAACAGCTGAACCCGTTGGGAGCACACACAACAGACAGGCTCTAAACTCCTATACAAATTGAACACTTCTTTTTTTAATTCAGTGTGTTTGTCAAACGTGCTGTAAATCTCGAGCTGTAGGGTGACAGGGAGCGCGCACACTTTTTATGCTAGCCATAAATACCTGGGCCTGTCTCCTCGCAGCAGCTGGAGCAGGATAATATGCTCGGGGTGTGAAGGGGGAATAAACTAGCTGCATCACCTTGAAAGCAAAACACGAGACACACAAACAGCCTTGTACATCAGCCACACATCTTCGCTGGGTGCATGCTCAGATTTGTTTGGAAGTATGGCCAAAGGAATAGATGTATGACAAACAAAGCTCTCTTATGCATGGATAATCTGTTTGTTATTTCCAGACAATAGCAGGGCTTCTAGGTATGCTTCTATTCAAGCAACAGAATATTTTGGACAGCTATATTTGCTGTAGAATTCTCTTTCACAGCCTGTGCTTGTACATCTCAACACCACAAATGATACTTTAAGAAGATTCAGAGGTATGAAATGTCCAAAATTGACAAACAACCCTCATGAATCAATTGTAGCAATTGATCTTAGCCTCAAATACATTTCCAAAATCTGCTAATAATAACAGTCAAACCTAGAAACAAGCTAACTGTGCTTAAATAAACATAACTGTTTTATTAACAAAGACAATTTATTTGTTTTATTGATTGCTATTAGGTTAAAATCTGCTATTTAGACTCTATATACTTCTGACTTTGGCCTCCTCCAGTGGTAGTACCAAATTGTATGCAACCATCCCCTTGCATCGAATTCTACCAGGTCCTTCTAATTTTCTATTTTAAAGTAGCACTAATCACATAAACATTTACTATTAAAACCATAAGAACAACAAACAAAAAGCCCTCTCTAGAGCCAATGTTTGGTTTGTCCATTCTGAGCTACTGTAGAGAAATGACAGTACAACATGGCGGACTCACGCTCTTTTATGAAACAACAAATCACAGAAGAAGAAACAAGCACTAAAAGTTTGCAAATCTCATCCTTTGGGAAGAATTTGACTTACTTATGTTTAACCAGCAGATGAAGGAAGCTACTAAATATTTCTGCACTGTATGAATTCCAAATTGGCTGGTGTTAGCATTAGCTTTTCTACAAAATCAACAGAAATAATGGAGCTCAACGAGTCACCATAATGTTCTACCTGTATCCTTGTCTAGTTTCAATTTGGACCATTGCCCAAGTTCAAGATTTGTGATAACAGCCACAATTAAGTTAACCCTATACTACTTACTCAAAATGATATAAAACATTTACTTTGACTTAATTTTGAATCATTTCATCGTCCAAAGTCAGAGAACTTTGCAGCATGTTTGTTTTGCTGTATTGACTGGACTATAATCTCCCTTAGGTGAGCCATTTTTGCCACGCAGGCATGTGTGTTCCAGCCTCAGCCTTTATTCTGAGGGATTCACTGCAAATTCTCTAAACACAGTGCAATTACACACACATTCTAGTTGATCCACTGTGGGTACCTTGAGAAAATCACATGCAACCGGCATCAGGTAAAATAAACACACAAACCTCCCGTGTTAAGGGCATAGGTAAAACTTTGGGCACATTAAAAAAGATTAATCTAACTCCAGAAATTACCTCACGCATGCATTAATGTTCCCACAGCCAGGTGTGTAAAGTAACTTTATGTGGTGGGATATTATGTGGGGGATCACAAGAGCAGTAGAGGTAGAGAGGACAGTGGGAAGGTTTAATAGCTTACCTCTGTCAACTGCCTTTAAGTGAGGATCTTCTCCCTCAAGACTGCCTGGTGCACCTTGCAGGTCTTTGATCTACAAGCACATAATGGAAGCACAGAGGAACAGAAAACAAGGTCAAAGATCTATACACTTAGAAGACCTTGGGAAGCACCTGCATTAATGTATAAAGCGACGTCAAAAGCGTGTGTGTGTGTGTGTGTGTGTGTGTGAAAGAGAGAGGGACAGAGTGATTTTGAAAGATCATTTCAGCTCCAGTCCATGACTCTAATATGCACCTCCCAGCAGACAGGGAAGACAGTGTGCGCTTGATGTTGCAAAATACAAGGTTCCTCTCTGTGCTGTAGGAGGCTCCCAGGAGTCTTTGAAAGCCATTTTAATGATGAAAGACAACATGCCTGGATGCTAGTGTTCTGTTTAAGGTCGCAGGGGAAAAACAGGCAGAGCCAAAACAATTTTAGGTCTTTAATTTCCCTTTCAAGACGCCACATTCATTTAAAAAGATCCAAGTCATGTTGTGAATCCTCACCTTGTGGAAGGTTTTAGGGGAGTTAATCGCTAAATCCTTCCCAGAGTAAATATTGCTGATTGCTAGGCTGTAGCAGTAAAATATTGATATACTGAATATCAAAATATTGACATTTATCTCTTGCTGGCAATCTACCTGAGGTTAGAAGAATGTTGTTTTTTTTTACAGTTCTGCTATATTCTCTTGTTGATGCTTGTAGGCATTCTCTATTTTGAAATTAAAAAGAATAAAAATATTGTGAAAAGCATAAATTTTTTTCAGAATATTCATGATGCTGAGGGGGACTGAATGTGACAAGATTCCCACACATGGGGCAGAGGAAAATATGGGTCTGATCTGAAGACTTGTGGCATGCTGCATTCTGACATTTTTTTTTCCTACGCTGGAATCCAGACTGTAAACTCCACTGTGCAAGTGAGAGACATCGCCAAATGCGATGTGACTCACCACCTCTGAGGAGAACAAAAACCTGCCTAAGATCACTTTGACATTGCATGCTGTATTTGCGGTTCAGAATATTTTGACAGATTGGACTGAATACAAATGTGAAAATTGTCATGCCAAACAAAAAGACAAGAAAGACAACATGTCGCCAAGTGTGTCAGAAGAATTTTTTAAAAACAGTTTTTCCTCTAGATTTATTTTTCTGTAATAGGGCACAAGGTTTTGTAAAACTTGGGTTGTGAGCTTATTGAAATAGTGTCTTAATTTAACTTTTTAAGTCTGGTGGATAAAATGATCCAACGGCCAAGCATATTTTTCACTGACCAAAACATAAGCAAACTGGGTTTACTGATAATTGACTTTGATGTTTTTAATAGACTTGTGTAGGAAAGGAATGGAGTGGTATTAGGATTTTGGAGTCTAATTATTTAAATGCTGAAGTGAAAGAGCAAAAAAAGGAATGATGGGTCTGGGTCTTTTTAATATTCAAATTTCAAATTTCAAATTTGACATCTATTACATAACTTTCTGTAAACTACTGCTCTTTGGTGGGACATTTATACTCCAACAGAGGTGCACATACATGGATTTATTTCGCCTCTTTGAGTGGATCCTCTGATCTTACCGATTCCTTACAATGAATAGACTTTTTGTGACATAATTTTAACATTTCAAATTCTGGCAGGACTCTTTACACATGCATACACACACATAAAATAAAAAAATAAGCAATATCTTCTGGAAATGGATACAGAACAATGGAGAAACTGAATGATATGTTTGGGTATGTTTAACTCTTTTTCGAATTTTGATTTTGAATAAACAGTCCTTTTTTTGTTAACAATGGTTTTGATCTACTTTAAAAGCAGCAGTTTCTTTTTGACAATAGCCAATGTTCACCTCGCCACAGCAGCCTCAACAAGATAAATCTTCTGCACGTATTGTTGCACTGTGAGAGGCAGAAATAATGGAAGCATCACTTCAAGCTCAGTCCTCTCAGTCTACCTATCTTTTTCATGTCCACATCATTCTCCAGTTCTTGTTTGTGTCTGGGAATGAGACACCGGCAGAGTGAAGCCTTCGAGCGGCCACATATGCTGCTTCAAGAAATCAGTCGGCACACAAAAAAAAAAAAACGAGGCTTGCTCTTGAAAACTGTCTGCCTTTGAAGGAACTTTATTCTCCGTTCCCCAGCTGCCGGAGATGTGTGAAACAGCTTACACATACAATGGGTGCACCGCGGGTATTTGTCCACCGAGAGCCGGGCGAACTAAATGAAAAGAGGGGCACACATACCCAGGAAGCGCTTAATTAATTGACAAGCAGATATTTCTGAATTTATAATCATCAAACAGACTTCATTTTGTTCCCCCACTACCATCCTCGCCAACCCATCTTCCCAGGCGACTTACTTAAGAGACTTATCTTATAAATACAGCCCTAATCAAAATAAATGACTAAAAGCTCTAAGGGAGTTGAAGGCTATACACATTTACATCAGAGGAACTGATGCAATTTAAATAGCCGCCTGTGAACCGACTTAAGGTTCAAACCACAGAGAATCCCAACTTATGTAATACTTTCAGTGTTTTTATTTAGTTTTTGGGTTTTTTTGTTGTTGTTGTTGTTGTTGTTGTTGCTCAGTTTGGCAGACCTATATTCAAGACAGCCAAGTAGGAGAGACACGGCCTCCTCTATGTGTGTGTTATGTTGAATTCCCTCAGCTGCCTGCTCAGTTGGTGAGTGTGTCATATTTTAAAGAATATTTTTAATATTTAATGTGCCACATGCTTTTTGTCAGTTTGAATGCACTTAATGCGTGTGTCCTCTGCATTTGTGTACATCTGCATGCTAAACTACATATTGGCTGCTCCACATTTTTCCCTTGCTGTACTCTGGGTAGACATTTTTCACAGACTGTAGCAGGGACAGCCGGTAGCTTACGGGCTATGTCATGGGCAGTCAGCAATGTCTAGCTTAGGTGAATGGATGGATGCATCATCAAGTTACCCATGAGCCAAAGTTTTGATGGATACCTTACTTCCACAAAATACAATACAACAGATTGTACAGGGAAGCTATGTCTCTCAGTGTCCAACAGCTTTCTGCTAATTTAAACAGAAGCTGCTACAGCAATTTAACACTTCTGTTTCAGCTGTGAAGTCACATTTTTGGTCTGTGCAGAGACTGCAGTGTTCATGGCACGACCGTTATCTCTGCAGAGGCACAGAGTTTAATGTTAAGTGTGGCAGCAGCACAATGTTTGCAGAGCTCCCTGAATCTCCTCTGCCTCGTGACACTGTTGCTAATGCAAACTGAACTTGACTATGACATTTGTGGGAGCCTCTGCAGAGTTTAACTTTTGGACGAGAGTGCAGAGTGGAGGGTCGATACGGACCCTGCGTAGACCTTTTGCACAGCTCCACACTCGCCACACCAAACGAGTTCACATGCCTTGTCGGTGAGATGGGTTATTTATCAGTGGCTTTCAAAGCAACCCCTTACAACCACTCCAAGAAGAGCTCATGAGCCTTTTGTTACCTGACAACTGAACAAGGGAACTAAAGTTATTTGGTTGGTGCAAGTGATACCTGGATCACAGTAAATCCATTGAAATCAACTGAATGTACACCAGAAAGTGCGGCTTTAAACGGTAACGTGATCGATCATAATGGTCAGTTCTGCATCATGTGCTACTGACGCTATTTTGAAAGTTCTCTTCCATCACATTAAAAACAAAAATGGGACCAAATCTTGCTTCATATCAGGCTATGTTCAGTGCGTCTACACTCTAAAACTTCTTGCACAGGTTATAAGAAAGTCATTTCTGTTTGTTACTGATAGATGTCAGTAAATTTTCATTCATCTAATGCTAATTTTCTGTTGAGAACAGTCAACCAACACAAGTTCAAAACACCAGAATCATAAATTAATGCTAAATCCTGCTTTGTTTGAATACTATGAACAATAATACCAATAAAAAAAAAGCACACTGAAGACGAGTATTTCAGGTCCCTTAGTTTTGTCAGTATTGAACACAATGCTGAAGACAGTTTTAGAGCACTAAGTAATAACTAGACAATATCGGGAATTAATTTATACACTTCTCCACTCTAATATATTAACAGTTCAACAGTTAAATGAAAACGGCATTTCTTTACCAACCACAAAAATTTTCTCTGTGTTTTTCATTCTGTTTCAGTTGGCCGTGTTTGAGGATCTGATGCTGGCAGCGCTTAAGAGTAGATCAAGGCGACACAGACACTGTGTGGTGGTGTAACTGTGCATATGTGTGCCTGAGAGACGGCGTGTGTGCTCTGTGAGAGGTAAAATAATGACAGGAGAGAACGGATGGCTGGTGACGCGGTGACGAGGAAAAGCGCCTCGTATTTTTTTGGCCTCAGGCTGGGCAGCTGTGAGGAAACTTCTTCCCTCTTATCCCACTCTTCCCTTGGTTCTCCCCCCTCCACCCCACCTCCACTCCTCCCACAACCCCCCCCTCCCCTTCTGTGGCACTGTTTAAACAGAGGACAAAGACACCCCGAGTGTTTTTTTTTCCTTTTTTCGATCTCTCACATGGCTGCTGGCACTTTCCTCTTCTGTATCTGCGGCTCGCAGTCGAAAAGAGTGACGGAGTGAGTCATGCTGGTTTTAACAAGTGAATATTTTGATTAATTTTAATGGCACTTCTTAAAAGAATCTTCTCCAAGTGGAAGAGAGGCTTCATGTCTGTTATTACATGTTATCATGTTTTACTTTATCACATGAATTTTGATGAGTGGGACTGAAAAAGATTACAGAGGGAACTGCAGATGCACATTTTGTACTTTTTACTGGGTGAGACATGTCTCCTGCAAAACCATGTTTAGCCTTTAAACAGCACTAATAAAGTTTAAAAAAAGCAATTTGTGATAAATATTGCAGTTTTAAAGTCAGTGAGAATCTACTGAGTGTGGAATGTGTGTGTGTGTTTGTGTGTGTGTCAGAGAGGGAGCTGAGCTTGATGCTGGTTGTCTAAGCAGCATGCCTGACTTTGAAAACTACAGTCAGCGGTAAATTCATGGACATATGGCAGATTTATGTGTGACTAAGTATGATGAAAACACATTTTTATGAAAATGAGGCACACACACACGCGCGCACACACATGCACAAACACATAGCAGCATCTTTTATACATTGCTGACAACCTCTTACTGCATCCCGGGACACCAGTTCAGACAAGAGCGAGAGCCAATTAAAGTTCTTTAATCTGGAAAAATGACTGCGTTTCTCTTTATGTATGCATGCATGCTGGATGGCTATCAACGGCGAGGAAAACGGCAGCTTGCGTGTCGCCATTACACTTTCAGGTCATGCCAGTTGGCTTCCCCAACGTGTGACAGCGGTGAGATCCAGTCAGAGCAGGAACAAGAAAAAGAGCAGAAGGGGAGAACATGGCAGCCGAGGACTACCACTTCTACATCAAACGAATGTTGTCACAACAGAGCAACCGAGCCGCCCCTGTTAACTGTGACACCATTCAGCTGCTCATCACACTGAGCGAGGCAAGGTGGAAAGCTACTGTAAGTCAAGCAAGAACGCTGTTTATTAAATAAGAGAGCAAGGGAAAGGCAGAGTGCAGCGGCAGAGTGAGCATACTGTAGTGTTGTCAAATCTTCGTAAGTAGCATGGAAAGGCAGCATTTTCTTATCCCTCCATGAAATTGAATGTTGGGGAGGGAAATGGAGTGGCCTCCCAATAACAGTAAAGGCAATCACTGAAGCTTGTACTTTAGAAATAAGATACTGAAAGGCTGGCACTGGAGTTTGACTATTGGTGAGAGAAATAACAAAAGTGGTTGTTTAGTGATATTATTTTATGGTTGATGCAGCATATTTTATAATGTACATCTGAGAAAAGGCTGAGGTCAGCCTGAAAGACAGATGGAATTATTCTGATTGATTAAAATTTGTTATTTTAATGTCAACAATGACAACCTTTATCTCTCTTTGGATAATTTATTAATTCATTCATGTAAGCATCAAAGTTGGTACAAGCACAGTTAAGTTTCCATTGGATCTTCAAAGTGTGTGATCATATCATTAAGTGCTACAAATGTTGCAGTCTGTGCAATAACAGATTTGTATCCATATGTTGGCATTTTTTAGCTAACAGTATCAGATGGATCGGCAGAAGTTCTGCAGTCAAACTAAAATTTAAAGAAGCAGCTAAACGTTTAGTAGCTAAACTCTGGCCTAAAAGAACTGCTGCCTGAGACAGAAGGAAAACAGGAGAGTAAAAAGCAGTGAGACTGTCAGGAAGACAGACAAAAAAAAAAAAAAAGGCTGTCTCCTTGCGGACGCTGGCATATGGTCCTGTCAGTCGTCATCGCGTGCCACTCTCCCTGCTCGACACAGTGAAACTGAGGCAATGTACCCCATGAAATATTCACCAAAGTTGTCTTTGCTTAAAAAGGAGGGGAGAAGCAAGGGGGAGGAAAAAATGTGCTGGGATAGATAGATGGAGAGTCCCCAAAATGCTCTTGATGTCAGGTTTGCTTAGGCCTCTTTACAAGAGGAGGAGGGGGGACACGGGGAGACCAGCAGGCGGTCCATTAAATGTTCACACAAATGTACCCCTAACAGCGCGCCAGTCTCCAGAGCAAAAGCCCCAAATCTCCAAAAATACTCTGCTAATTCTGCTGCACTCTCTAAATATACAAAGCATGCTTTTGCTTGAAGTGCTGACACTGCTGGCTCTTGCTTTTCCGAACAATTTTTAAAATGTAAAGACATGTCTTTATTTTAATTGTTAACGTTTGAGATGAACATACAGTAGCATGTTGTCACAGTGATAGCAGATGGTGCTGCTATTGTAGGTAAATTACAGACGGTATATTCTCGCTTTTAACCAGCACACACTTTGGCATTTGCAACTAGACCACTGTGTCTAAATGATGATATTTATCTAAAAGTAACACCAGTCTGCACCAACTTTGAACAGTGAGGCCAAGTGAGACATTGTTCAATACTGTTGTGCTGATAGAAAAGTGGGAACATCATGTATGTGTTCTTTTATAATTCAAAACCTACAAACGCAAGGGATAAAAAAAAAAAATTGATATAAAAGGTTTGGGTGGGCTGCACAAATCCCTTATCTCCTCAAATATTATTTAGTGTAATTAAGGCCTGCAGTAATCTGACAAATCTTTGATGAGGCAAGAGAAGGCACGTTAGAGTCATATAAAATTAGAGAAAAGACTGAACAATTAGCTCCTAATAAGGCTGTATTGGAGATGTGGTGATTCATTAGCATTTTAGCATTGCTTTTGGAACAGATAACACTGTCATGGCCGTCGCATTTGCAATGGGCTCCGTTGCGGGGATCAAATGTAATGAAAGTGTGGAATGAAAAAAAACATCATTAGCCATGGCAGCTACTGTGCATGGCTACACGGCTACAACATAAGACAATCAAACCGAGTCCTTTGTGCGAAAAGGTCAAATCTGTCACCCTTCTTAGTACAGCACATTCTGTAACACACTTAATTCTTTCTTATGTTTTTTTTGATAGAAGCACCTTGTGAAAAATGGAAGAATGGTGGAAGCTAACTGAATGCACGACTGGAATGGATGTGACAGAGATGCTTGATCAGGGGATGAGGAGCAGGAAACCAAGTGGGTATGGAAACTCAAATGCTTTTGAGTGGCTGACACCTCTTGAGAATCTAACGGTCATACTGATGTTTAAGTACCATACAGCAGCTTACACGCCTCCTACAATAAACAGAGGCAAAGCTTAAGACTGCTCATGTGCTACTCGTGTGACTTGCATGCATCAACACCTTTTTTTTTGCACAAGCTGGTTTGTAGTTGTTTTGTGAACAATTTTAAATATTTACTCCGTAGACGAGATGTTAAAAAACAGCAACATTAAAAAGAAAAAATACGATGCAAACAGAAGTGGAGGTAAAATATAGTCAAAGGCACAAAGCTCACCATACTCGCTCCTGCATGCATCGTATCTCTCTACCTATATGAACTCTGAGTGCACTGAACATCAACCAGCCCTGGTTGTGTCAGAAAAAATAAAACCTAGAAAGGTCAAAGATGGTTCACATGTTCAGTAACCAGTGGAATGACTGGTAAAAAAAACTCAAGGCAGATTCTTCTAAATTGTTCTAAAACAACATTAATGCTGCATTTGGAATGATTTTGCGTCTCATTTTGAAGGCTTCTATGCCTGGGTCAGAAACATTACAGTTAATTACAGTAGAATAATAAACCCTGCTAGCACTGAAAGCATCTATCCGTAACAGAAAAGGCATTAGTGATGCATTTGTTCAAAAATTGTAAGAATAAAGGAGCCACTTTTAGGGATATTTGTAATTTTGCATCAACATTCAGACCAGCTTTTGCAATAATAGTGCAAATAAAATCATTTCATTTCAAGTCCATATGCATTTCAGTGTTGTTTTATTGAAAATACAGGGGGCAGGGGTTTGCCTTATGATTCACATTCTATGATAGAGCTCAGAGAAGCGAGGTGGATGGAAAAAATCTAATCTGAACCCCAATGTTTTTTTGTCTATGGAAATGACAAGCTTCTTATCGGCCGAGTGGGTTATTTGAGCAGATCCTCGCTGTGGCTTAGCGAAGGGACTCAATCACCGCTGGCCAGCGATAGGCCTCACTTTCGTCCTCTCCCTCTCTCATCTTTTTATCTGGAGGAGCGGAAATGAAAGGATGGTATCTCGCGCTCTCCACGTCCTCGGTTCAGGAGACAGAAAGAGGCACGGCCATTTTCTTTAACGCCTCTACGTCAGATGATAACGTGGTTTATAAACCTGAGCTCTGAAAGAAATATGTCGGCAGTTTAGGGACTCTAAATTAACACGGACTGAAAAAAGGAAGGTATTATGAGGTTATTTGTGTTGAGGCTGTCAAGATAGGATAGAACAATGTGATAAATCTAATCACACTCTAATAACTAGAAGAACATCAAGTCACCAGCGGCTACATTTACAACTCCGGAGTAATCAAGCTTTTAGACATTTCAGTTGAAGGAATAAGATTTTTCCTCATTTTGTGCTTATTGTCTTGGCTTTATTTGTCTCTATATTGTTCCTGGGGGTTATTTTACACGGCCAGTGAAAATACTAGGGTTTCATTTCCCTCTTTACCAGAAGTAATTGATAAATTCATGGCCAAAAGAAGAGGAAAAAAATTTTATCTCATTATATTTAGTGTAGTTTCATTCTTTACGGGTTTTTGAGGAAAATGTGAAGTTATTAACTTTTGAGGTTTTTCTCTTTTTAATGATTGAAAATTTCAAATCAGCAAAGTCTGAGAAAAGTCACGTTTTGGCC
The DNA here is from genome assembly GCA_029814665.1 of Acanthurus lineatus. NCBI lineage: Eukaryota > Metazoa > Chordata > Actinopteri > Acanthuriformes > Acanthuridae > Acanthurus > Acanthurus lineatus. The sequence goes on from JAPZDV010000016.1 coordinate 9,217,396, forward strand.
ATCATGCAATCCTGTTCACTCAATGTGGCACTCCGAGACCACTACCTCTTTCCAAAGATGAAGAAGGAGCTCAGCGGTCGCCATTTTTAATGAGCACTGCTGTGCTACAAGATGCCATCTTATACAAGGAAGGGATCTGTAAACTCCATGACTGCTGGATTACGTGTGTGAGTGTTGAAGGGTACTATGCAAAAAGAATCACTGTTCTACCTTTTCCCTTGTGCCATTAATCACCTCTCACACATCTATCTAGTCATTGTTCTGAAGTTGTTTTTGAACAGCCAGTGGAAAGGATTTTGGGATTAAAATTACACAGTAAAATGACAAAGAGAGAGAGAGAGGAAGGTTTGAAGCTACTATGGCTGGATGAAGGAAGGGATCAATGGTACGTAAAGGCTTGGTCACACAGCATTTATATGGTCAATTCACTCAGAGAGGTGATGTAAGTTTGCACAGGAACTTCAGTGAACTCTGCCATGCAAGTTATCGTTTACCAGCTGCAAGACAGTTTCCTGTGAGGAAATGGATGGAGACAGAGTCCAAACCGAAGGAAACTATAGCGTTAGCTGCATTAAGCTACAATTATGCTTCTGCAAACATACAGATGAATATGTAAATGTCAGTAGCTCAGCAAGTCAAGCAAGTCAAACGGTGCAAAAAGTAGATTTCAAACTGAAACAAATTGAGCTTAAGAGTATATAGCCTTGCTGGTTGCTCTAAGAGTTTTCATTAGGTATAGTAGTAATTTAAACTGGTGTAATGTTCCATATTCCCCAATAAAAGTTACATTTGTTGGCATAATAACATTTGATAATTAGCAGTAAAGGCAAAATATTACTGAGAATTTTTACTATAATTGAATTTGGGTGCCAAAAATGTCGGTTCCAAAATTTCTTTTAGATCCATTCAAAAAGATGATGAGTCTTTCCAGTCTGAGGCAAAGTGGTTTACACTGGCATGGCTTAAAATGCATTTAATTAGAACAAATGATATCAGCAACATGACTGCACATTCATGAGGAAGTATGCTCAGACTCTCACAGGAGCCAGAAGAGTCTAAATCAACAAAATCTGTCACCTGATAAAACTGGAAACCAATGCGAGGAATAAAGGAATGCAGAAACAGATGACGAATGTAGCTTAAATGGAACAAAAGAGCAATAAAGGTGGGTGGTGGAAATGAAGAATGATGGAGCTCACCTTGACACTGTCTCCTTTTGTCAGGATGTCCCAGAGTGTGCTTTTAAACATGGTGAGATCTATCTGATGGCCTCCTCCCAACAAAGCCTGAGGGTGAGAGGTAACAGTCATTTTTAAACACAGTGACAAACTAAACTGCTGAAATCAGTCAGTTTTATAGTCAAACAGCAAAATTTAATGTGCAAACACAGTATAAGATTCAAACATGGGCCCAAAACACTGTACAGAGCCACTGTGTCTTAACAGGCACTCAACATATAAGACTTTTTTCTGCTCTTGTAAATCATTTATACAACCAAATTCATGACCCGCACCACAAGTGTACACATCTCCTCAAAAGCATACATATACGTTCTGACACATATCTAAGGATGCACGCAGGCTCGCAATCTTGCATCCATGGCAGAATGCCTGCTGGCCCCACAGGTATGAGCTTATAAAAAGTGCATTACATAACTGATAATAAACTGCAGACCATCCATCTACCATTCCTCCCAATAATCCTCGCTGCCATATCTGTTTATCTATTCAAGTCACTCTCTCATTAAATCAGCTTTTACAGCCAAACGGAAGAAGTTTAGTGCTTACAGAAGTCAAATACCATTAATCACGGCGAAGGCTGTAGTTATACAGATAAACTGCATGTTTTAATTCACTGGAGGACAAACACATCATTCCTCCTATCTGAATAAATTCCTGCAGAAAAAAGAAGAGCGGGAGGGGAAAAAAAAAAATCAACAAGCGAATTAATCTGCTGTCTTTTGCCTGCTGAAATGGAAGTCAGTGAGGCGGTGCGTACCAGCGGATGCCCATCAGTCACAGGACCTTGTGCAAGGCCCGAAAGAGCCGAATGTGATGCTGCTGCGCATTGGGAGGTAAAGGATGGGGATGGACGGGTGGAAGGCGGTGCAGCTTTCAGTGTTTATTCATCTGAAACAGTGTCCCCTGGAAGCCATTTTGGCAGCGATGTATCACAGCAGGCGCTGACCTTTAGACACTATGCACAATTAAGCTAAGCTAATAAACACGACTGCGGATTTGGACATTTGGACTGGAAGGCAGGTGCTGGGGAAAAGTTCTTTTGTGCTTAGGTAGTCTTTTCAAAGCCAAATTGAAATGTGTTTGTTTGAAAAAGCACACAAATTATGCAGCCTGCACTGAGAGAGATCAAATAAATACGAGTTTCGAGCTGAGTTTTTTTTTAAGCTGATGTTCAGTTTGTTATGCAGCATTTAGTCTCTTCAATTATTTGTTATCGGTGAAATACCTTTTGTATCTTGAGGTTGACCTTTGTTCAGGAATAAGCTGAGTTTTGGCTCTACAGTTAGGTTCTTTGGTAGAGCTGAAACAACTGGTTGTTTTACAATCAAAAATGTCAAATTTTGCTTGTTTCAGCCTCTCAGATGTATTTGAATTTGCTGCTTCTCTCATTGTTAGATTATCTGGACAAAAATGTTGCAGTTCTGAACTGTTAATCTTCCAAAAACAAACGCTAAGATGACGTCAAAATTGGTATCAGAAGTCGTGATGGGCATTTTTCACTATTAAATTTATTAAATATATGAAAGTCATCTTTTACTGCAAACCTGTACATTTCATTTGCGTCTGATGCTGTCGTAGCTGCTATACATTCAAGCATTACCATTACAGTTGCAACTGCTTTAAAACCAAGAAAATAATCATTTTTGCTCACTTGGCTAATAGTTCAAAACAAAAGGATAACTGGGGAATATATGCAGACCTCAGTTTAGTGTTTAACAGTAATGAACTTTGACCAACACCATTTTATTTTACTGAAAAATAAAATAACAAGGAGAAATGGTTTTGCTTGCAGTCAAAAACTCTAAATTTAAGTGAGGAAAGAAGACAAAAATCCTATTTTTTTTTATCTATACTATTACTTTAACTGATGTTATATAAATCAGTATTAGAATATGTATTACTTTTATGAAGCAGTGCTTTTTGTGTGAAAACTGTATCTGAACTTGCTTTTCTGAGATAACTGACTCCTGTTATGTGAAAATTCAACACTTCTGACAAATAAGCCCTGTGGTTGATTTAGTCAAACAAACATGAGGGCTGATAAAACAGTATGCAAAGATATTGCCTTACGGAGGGAGAGGGAGAAGAGAGGAAAGATCAAATAACATTGTTACATACTGCGTTATGTTATTTGATAGATCCAGCTGGTCCCTGAAGCACAGTTCTACAAATACCACTTATATCCACCTGGCAAGAGAATATTGGGTTTCTAGTCGGAGTTATGAAATGCATCACCTTGCAAATATGTGGAAACAGCACAAACAAAAAGATGAGACGTTTTTTACAATGAACCCACACGAGTGAAAATATTACCACTCCCACACATTATGAAAGCACATACAGCATGTGTGCATACTGAATGTACACAGACAGTCACATGTGCGAGAGAGCTGCAGCTACTTATGTCACTTTGCTTCATCTAACCATTTCTGTCCCTCACTTCGGGCTTTTCTTCTTTGCATAGTCAAGTAACGGCCGACACGTACAGCAGCACTGCATGCTGGAAAGATGGAAAAGTACTCACTTGTGATCCCCTCTCAGGCCCTTTGACAGATGAGGACGGAAACATCGACCAAAATAATAGAAGTCAGTGGCAGATTTCCCAGGGTAGCAAGAACACTGGTCATCCTAGCTGATAGTGAATGGTACATACAATCCCCTTGAGTCCAGAGGTCCAATTTGAAGCCCAGATGGTTTTCACTGAAACCTTTCCTGGTAATTTCAGCTAGGACCCTTCTGAAACAAGGGAGCTTCAACTCTCAGGTTTAATTTGGTGATCAGAGATTATTCAGGCAAAGCTGGAATGATGGCTTTGCACTACTCTGTGCAATAACAATATTCTTTTACAACAATGATAAAATGTATTTCAGGCCGCAAGAAATAACATTAGTCAAGGGATGAATAAAGTTAAAACGTCCCACGTTTGTAGCAAATATGAATTTGTCAATAAAATAAGAATTAGGACTGTGATATCAGATAACTGAGGGAAGAGAGGGAAGGCTATTAGCAGGCAACTTATTAAGATGTAACTGGTACAAGTGAGCTTTTTATAAACTTAACTAAATGCATATTTACAGTAATTGTGATTTAAGCATCAATTGATAAACCCCTGAAGCTGATAAGCTACATAATAATTTTGCAAGGCACCAGCCTGATTAGGCCACCTAAGGCAAAGTAATTAGGTAAAGCAAAATCAAACTTAATACTCTAAAGCTTTTTGGCTAACTTCCCTTGTGTATGCACAGGCATAATCTTAAAGAGAAATACTGATGTAGTGGAGCTTTCAGCTTATGCCTATCATTTCTTTGATTATTCAAACTGCTGCTGGTACATATTTTAGTGTTCTGCTTGTAATGACGATATTATTCTGTGTTTTTAGATTCAGATTACACTAGCTTGGACCATGGGACTACATACAACATAATCCCTGGTATGGGGACAGTTACAGTTCATGCAGGACAGGTTGAGTAGCAGTCATTTGCCTGTATGAGCCAGTGACTAAATGACCTGGGATCCTCATTTATCATTGCTGCTGCATGTCAAAGCTAAATAAAAGTTAAGTTAGACTGTTAATCTATTCATACTTGACCACAATTGAGGGACTTATCTTAGTTAGCATTCTAGCTGTATTATGAGACATTGTACTAAGCTATTTTTGGTTAGCTAGCCACATAGAAAGCTGCGTAAACAAACCTGGTAACTTCTCAGGATGCTTAAAGTTTAGTGTTCAGTACTTAAACCAAAATCTGATAATACTAGCATAAACATAGACTCGTCTTTTTCCTTGTAGTCATTGTTGCTGACATTCATCTGTTTTAATGATCCATTATAAGCACAGTTTCAACAAGAAAACTCATTTTTCATCGGTAATGGTAGGTAAACTCTAAAACAGGCTGACTATTGAATAGAGTGCCTATCACGAGTTCTGATATGTTTGTGCCCAGTAGAGACATTTCTGTTTCAGAAGCTTTTGTCATCGCTCAATAACTATCTTAAGCTAATACTTGCGCTTGCTAACATCAAGTTTTACTGTAGCTGTCTTTATCGATTGCTGAGATTTTTTGCAGGCAGTTGTTTCCTGCACAAATCTCTGAAGCACAGATAAAGTAAGATGTGATGCTTCATAGTGTTCAGTTTTCATTCAAACTATTAAATAATAAATAATGAAAAAAAAATATTAATAATAAAAATAGCTGTTAGCTGCAGCCTTAAAGTTTACCCTGTACAATGAAAAATAAACCTTTGAACTTTAAGACTACAGAAGGGTTATGTTTCAATAATGACAGTTATCCCTGTGGCATTTATTTACCTGTGATAACTTGACACCATCAGCTTTACCTTCATTTGAAAAGCCCACGGATATAAAGAGCTACATGAGTATTTCCAGCAAAGCTCAATTTTAACCTTTAATGATGTAAAAATCAGGTTGTTGTTTGATTATTGTCCAATTCTAATGAACAGTGCCTCCTTTTTTTTAAGATAAAAGCGAGAAGACAGGCAGATAGATCGATATATAGCATCTCATCAGTCTATATTTTGCCCAGTATCCGGGCCCAGGGAACATTTCATAAAGGCCATAGGGTCGGCTTATCATGGAGCTAAATGCCAATGTAATTATTAGTGTCTGGAGATAGTGGAAAGGGAAGCACATCCTGCGGCAGTACACCATATTTAATTAATGAATGTCACTCTGTAGAGGGAGTGAGGGGAGTGCGTGAGAAAAGAGAAAGAAGAGGGGAGCAACAATACTGATCCTGACTTAAGAGCACAGGCACACAACCACATGTGGAAATGCACTCTATAACAAACACTGGGTGATGGATATTATACATGCATGAGAAAATAATTATAATCAAGTTAACCCTTGTTATAAAACATGCGACTATAAAGACAAAGGAAAGTACAACTGATTCTGCACATAATTTAAACCCCTGCAAGTAAAGACTAAGACTGTCTGTACTAGCTACAGTTTGAATAATGCACACACACCTAACAGACTGTATATGAACAGGTTCTGTTAAGCATTTCTCTGTATTTTCGATATTAATTCTTTAACCAGCTGCTACTGTTGGATGTTCAGTAAAACACAGACAATGAGCGCTTAGGTGCACAGAACTGCCACCTGCAAGCGTGGGTGCATTTTGATCAGCAGCACGATGTTAACCGAGTCGATCCGCAGCAACACAGTTTAGTGACAAATCAACTGCAGACGCAGTTTTTCAAAAGGCGTGTGACTCAGTGAAACTCGGGCCATCCTCCAGATTGTTACAGTGAAAAAAACACCCGAGCAGATGTTCATCAACAACAGCAGTGGCACGCTGGTTTTTTATTTAAAGATGTTTATCATTGATGCTTCAATCTAAACAGTGTTATTTCCTGTTTAATACACCTGCGACTGATCAACTGTTGTGTTCACCATTGCTGTTTGACAACCACACTAGCATAAAGCAGGAGGAGTCAGTTTAACATTGATTATTTGGGAGGAATTTGGATTTATTATTTTAGCATTTTGAGGAATTTGATGACTGGTCAATACAAATATTTAAGAGACAAAATTTCAGTTTTTCGTCTCCTTTGGTGAACGTTGGTCCGCAGTGATGACGCCCTTGTCTTAGTTATTGACATTCTTACATACACATATAAATTTAACATCTAAGTATTTCTAGATAACACAGTCTTTTCTGTTCATTTTTGAGAGGATTTTTGTGTAGCATTTAAGAAATTGTCCTTCCTCAGGGACAGATAGACTTACATATGGACAGACAGAGGGCTGGACAACCTGAACCTTTTATCCCTCCAAACCACAGCTTTCCATAGGCATAAAATGTGCCATGACTCTTAAACTAGACTTCCATTGGACTGGAACTATACTTTTTGTCTTTTTGTAATATTAGCCAAATTGTTTGTGGTCTAAACTCAAAAAATTGCATGACTCAAAGTCAAATTTCCTTTTTTGGGTGTCAAAGCTGCCTCCATCCACCAAAACTACCTGCTATATTTATTGAAAAATAAATAGCAAAGGCATCATAATGTTCTACAAAGATCAATGCCGACACCCAAAGATCCCAGCACTAACACTATCACTGGTTTGGACAGGAACTGGTTGAATCTCATTTCCAATATTCTTCTGACTGACCAACATGGCCTTAGGGTTCGGGGTTGAATGACCTCCTGTTGGTTTGGCATGCTGCTGACAGCCCACAGTTTCATTTCTGCATTCTTATCAACTGACAATCAAGGGATAAAAAACCTCTTTTTAAAAAGTACCTGTGTACACAAGGACTTGGCGAAAGGAGGAAAGTTTCCAATTACGAAATTCTGCTCTTCCCTGGGTGTTGCCTTTAATGTCTGATTGACAGCTTCATTAATTAGCTAGTTAGACTTGAAAGAATGGCAAAAGAATAGCGATAAGCTGTGCATGGAATATTACAAGCGAGTTTGTCATATGGCTCAATTTGTGTCCATAAAAGCATCTAATTCCAAGTGACAACGGCAAGTGATGTTTGTATGCACAGCACATTTCAGCCAGGCATTAAAACCAATTGGATTTGATAAAGAAGAACTGATGCAGGACCGCGTTAATTTATTTGACCACAACAACGATTTTCTCTTAATATACATCGCAATCTGACGATATGTTTCAAAAATTCTGACAATGTTATTAAACTTGATGGTTCGTCTACCTTATGAATTTGAACAAAGATAATTAATTCCATGCTCAGGTAATACCATTCCTCATCAAGTAAATGGTATTACAGGGCTGAGATTGTTTTATAGTGAATGTAGGCAAAATGGAGTTAGAGTTAGCCTTTTCATCCTGCTTATTTACCCCACAATCAATGTGGTGGATATAAAAGCCCAGACCATAGCCTGTCTCATCACTGCAGTAGGAATTCTGCTAATTAGCATGCTTTTTTTTAATGTAATGTAGATCAACAAAAGACTAAACAGTATCTAAGCTGTATATGCAAACAAAAACTTGTACTATTTTGGCTTTTCCAGTTAGAAAACTTACTTTCTGGCCCCAAGTTTACTGAAATAAAACAGAGACAAGACAAAAGCTCAGTTGCAGAAGTCCAAGTCCTGTCTTACTTTGGTGAAGGTCAAAGGGATGAGGTGTTCTGTCTCTTTTTTTTCCCACTGTCAGGAGTGTGCACACAACAGGCAGCTTGTCACGCAGGATGCAAGCTTCCATGATGCCCCCATGCTTCTTTTTTTCGCTCCTTGCCCCCTCCAATCACAATCCCCTATCTTGGAGTGCTACTTGAGTCATGACTACACCTGGGACCCTCTCGCCTCGGTGCCATTTCTGTCATTGGATCAGCTGCCGACTTCAGCCCCTTGTATTCCCTGTCTTTTGTTCTCTGCCCACGTATTAACTCTGAACTGCCTAGAGAACAGAAAAAGAGTTGAGACAGCTGTGAAAAAAGAAAATAGATCAAGGTCCTGCAAAGCTGCAAAAAAAAAAAAAGATGTCTCTAAATGTTTCTTATGCAACAATTTCTATCCCTCTCACACATTTCTTCTGAAGGCGACACTCCTCGGCACACAGAAGTGGGTATTCTTGTTTGGAAACAATAGCAGGCGTGCTTCTGAGGCAACTGTTAAGCTATTGCAAAGCAGATGCTTTTTTCTCTCGCCAATCAATTTAACACCTACACCTCCCCTCTCCTCCTTCATGCTGGCTTTGGCTCATCAGTTTTAAATGGCACAAGACATTCTTGCATTGTTCTTTTGACTTACTCAGAGGACAAGAAATGTCTCTGCTGAAGTAACAGCCCTATCAAGCCTTAATCACCAATAGGTTGGGTCAGCACAGCAAAAAAAGGAATAAAGAACTGCCGAGAACATATTACAAAAACAGTAATACAGTGTTGCAGTATGTGAAGACTGGTTTCTCATACTTTTGTAGAGGCAATTATATTTCAGAGAGTCTGTAAAAACAGGATGAAGATTTGGAAACAATTTTTTCCCCCCTCTGAATCTTTCACTAGACAGAATTGCAAGGGAAAAAGCCATCTGTGTCTGACTCTTATCCCTGGCTTCTCTGGAGCCTGGATGAGCCTGAGCCAGCAAATGTCAGTCGGATAAAGACCAAGCCTGACAGACAGACACAGGAGTTTTGTCATTTCGTGTGTCATCCCTTTGCTAGCAAGCCCAATCTTTGCCGGTCTCAAAAGCCCTGAGATGATGGGGGGAAGGAAACATTCTCAGGGTGAACGTCAGGTTGTGTAACTCCTCCAAGTGCCACAATAGCTGAAACGTTGAGGACGTGCACTATTCTGGTGCCCCCGCGGCCTATGAGAGCTTTCATTATTGTCTTATGTGCTGTGCTCACCATGGAAACACAAAACACATCAACTGTTTCTCTACAGAGGACATTAGGTTCCTCAGCAAGATGTTCTTCCAGGAGCCAGTGGTCTGTCTAAGGTCAGAGTATATTAGATGTGAGGGTCCCATGGGGTGGGGGAGTAAGTAAAGAGTGAGCCCTGTAATAATGTGTTGGGCAGAGAACGAATCCCTGTGGGTATATCAGATTGCTAACTGAGAAATATGCCTGTGTTCAAAGAAGAACTGATGTTAAATTAAAAACGGTGCTATTTGCTACACTATATATGCCCTTGAAAAGGCGAACCCATCGTTGTCATATTTTTCATTCTTTTGAAAAAAAGTCAGTGGTAATGTTTATTAAAATCATTTACGTATTCTAAATAATCTGTAAAAATATAATTATTTTTTATTTTCATTTGTATTTTTCTCATATATAGATATGCAATGATGATTGCATCAAACTAGCAAGCTGTTATCAGCATCTACACTAGCCCCAGTGACATGTAAACAATAGTGTGGTTGGTAACAGCTTGTCATAATAGCATGCACTGGAGCCGTTTAAAAAAATTTTATCTGCTGTTTTCAACTGGGGTCTTAGCCTCCTAAATGTGACCTTTCTAACTGTATATTACAGAATTTCTCTGTTTACTGTACTAAAGACAATACAAAATTCAAAATGAATTATGTGAAACTGAGGTTCATTTATACACAATATACACTTTTTTGCTGTTTCTTAGATTTCTACCATGATGGCAAATGCGTGCAAAGTTGTAAATTGTAACCAGATTTATAAGAACAAGACCATTAATGACAAATACAAGATTTTCATTTCAAATTATAATTGCTCAAATTTTTCACCAAATCAAACCCCTCTTCATGCTTATATTTTTACATGGGCCATTACATGTTTTTACATTCTGTAATAACACTAGTTATTATTTTAAAATCCTGCACTGAATAGAAATCACTTTCAACATTATTTGGGATTCAATGAAACAATACAGCATGTAATCCAGCATTACAGTTTTTAATTTCAGCCTTATCCCACTTATTATTCACATTCTGTTCATTCTCCTACAGCTGTAAGTTACCGCTAATGCACACCAAACATTTTCCACTAGCGGCTTTACATTAAGAAATGCAATTGATGAAACACAGTATGTCTTTCAGTGTACGGCAGTCATACTAAGAAGAAATGTATTTATGTATTGGTCACTATTGTTAACAGTGACTGCTTCCCCTCATTAAAATTGCACCAAGAAGTACACTTTGGCCCTCTAAGCTGTGAGTGGAAAACTATTAGCACTGTGTGGAGCAGAAATCAGACTGTGTTTGCCATTATTTTAACTGAGAAAGAACTGTAGTTGGTTTGGTTGCACAGTTGCACTTCTGTTGTATTTCTGATAATGTAGCTGCTCAATGAGCATTAGCTAAAGTCTTAAATGCATTTGATGTTACACTGAGTAACCACAGGTGTCGCCAAATCAACAAGGACTAAAATTTCAAAGAAATCTGACTTTAATTTCATAATATTGACTTTGACTATATCACCCACCCAAACCATATCATAAAAAGAAATGCATTTACCTAAAATAAGCCGATTAACTGCTTTTTGTTATTTGCATACCTTGGGAATAATCCCTCTAAAATGCTCCTGAAATGTTAGGGGGTATTAAGAAAGTGATCCTCTTGCTAAAAAAATCTGCTGCTCCTGTGATAGAGTATAAGATCACTGATCAATGCATTCACCTGGGAGGCACTAGCATAGATTGTCCCAGAGGAAACCGATGTCTATTCTCCATGGACGTCGCTCGTTGCACAGTGTGCACCCTGTTCTTGGGAGCTGCAGTTACACAACATCAATAGTATTTGTCAAGTGGTTAAAGCTGATAAGAATACAAATGATTGCCTTGAGCTCGCTTTAAGGCTGGTTTGTCAGTACAGCTTGTAAGACAGTATTTTCAGCGATGGAGTCAAAGCGGTACAAACACAGCTGTGTGATTCAACTTTCTCAAGACTGTCACTGTGTTGTATTTTTTTTATCCATCACTTTTTCCCATTATTTTTCATATTTTCAAGGCATGCTCTTAAAAAGCAATAATTTTGTCGAGAAAAACTGTAAATAAGTTAGTTAAGAAAATAGTTAGGGATAAACCGATACAGTAGGTAAACAGAAATAGACAGACACACTGATAAATGAGACGCCCTCTGATATGACGCATGTGTCAGGACTTCTTGGAGCAGCATAAAGCAATGCCTCTTCACTCTGCTCCCTCTCTCTCTTGCCTTTGACCTCCCGCTGGTTCCATTACCTGTGCCACCAGCGTGACCTCGAGCGCATCCAATCATGACCGTTACATAACAAAATACTAGTGCGGAGAAGATAAGAGGAGAGGGCAAGGCAACAGACTAAGGAGTGTCAGGTGTGCAGCCTGAAACAAATACAGAAATACTTTCAAGCTACCACCCAAATCATTTGTTGTACCCCTCCTCCGCCTGCCCTCGATGTTCTTCTATCTCGAAAGAACATGACACATTACTGTGTTTTTTTTAACAGGTCAGTTTTCTCTGTACCTCAGCCCTACAAACCACATATCACTCCACCTCTGGTTTCAGCCTGTCATTTTGCATTATATAACTTGAAAGCGCTCCAGCTGGGAAGCAAAAACATGACACGTGTGATGGGAGGCGATGAACAGTACTGAAGGGGGGGAGAAAGATGCAGACAACCCCCCTTTTTTCCATCAGCCCTTCCAGCCTTATATACCTAGCAGGCTTTTAACACAAGACTATAATCTTGGCGGAGTTTAGGAAATGATAGGCAAAACCCGTATATGGCTGCCAGTGTTTACTACCATGACTCTGCTTGCCTGTGCATACATAATTATACCATCCAAGTTACCAAGATCATGCAGTGTAAGCTGTGGATAGTTTACCTTAACTGCTGTATGATCCACAAGCAACCACAGTGTGAGATGGTAAGCCTGTGCATACACTGTAAAGCAACATAATGGCCCACATCCATACAATCAGTTCAGTAAGAGTTGAATACTGAGTTCTAGGTGAGTCACAGGAGGATACATTGATCCAATAAAGGGCATTTCATAAAGGTAAATGCAGACAGATAAAACAAAAAATTATTCTTAAAGCTCCTTTCAGGGCCTGAACTCTCCTCAGAACGCACATTAAATCCTGGAATCACTGCCAGCCTACAAAAACCTCCCTTACGAATGCATGAAAAAGGAAATTCTTTGAGGCAGATGAGAATTGTTCCTTTCTGAACGAGAGGGATCTCTTTGGGTTTTTTTGAGAGAGAGTGAAGGCAGGAAAGCAGCACCAGAGGCCCAGCCCATGACAAAACAAAGAGATTAAATGACCTGTGAATGTGACTTTCCATTTCTCCATTAACTCACACTCAACTTAGAGGCCTGCTGCCCCCTTCTGGAGGCTGACGAGACATCATCAAGGAAGATGTTTGCTGTAATGCCTGCCTGTCTCATTTATTTGGCTGTGATTTGAATTACACCCTTACAGTCTTTCGGGTTGATTAAATGCGCAACAATAACAGTCAGGCTTTTATGTGGATTCTGGGTGCAATAGGCAGTTTATATGCAGCACTGTATGAGAAGTCAAAGACATTATTCTATATATAGCTTGGTATTTTATAAGCCTAAACACTAATTCAAGATGTACCACTAAATCTCTCTCTTTGCTAACAATTCAGTGGAGATCCCGATACTTGCCTTCACGATTTACAAAATAGCTCATCTGATTTTTAAAATAGAAATCAGCCCTCTTGATATAAAATACAAAAAAATAATGCAAATATGCCGGCACCCCCTCTGAAGTGAGATTTCTGTGTTGGCTAGGGCCAAATGTCAACCAGCCCAAACAGATGGTGTGAAGAGCCGGGCCGGGTGGCTGACCTTGGTTGCTAGTTACTAGGGGTGGGAGGGCAATGCAAGGCAACGGGTGTCTGTGGGGATTATTTTTTTGTCTATCAGTGGAATGCTGGGAACATGTACAGAGCTCAGTTTTTTTGCCTAGATTGAGAGGTTAAGTAATGTCAGTCTGGCTCACTTTGCAGGTGTTTTGTGACTGTCAAATCTGTCACTATGACAGGAAAATGTCAAACATGAATGGATAAATGGTAAAGTGAAGGTTTTTAAAGTTGATAACTGCAATACTTCTTTCAAGATTATTTTTGTTAGTATTTGTTTTTCATCTTGGAGTTAAATGTGGTCTATAAAATGTTGGAAAATGGTAAAAAAAATACCCCAAAAACCTTCCTAGATCCAAATGTGACATTTAATCAAAACTTGTTTTGTTCAAGCAGCAGCGTTAATCCCAAAGATTTTCAATTCAGTTCTATAAACTAGAGAAAGGCAAAAATATTCATATTAGGAAAGCCAAAACTAATCAAAAAGCTTGTCATTCTAAATGAGCTGAAATCCCTTCATTATTAAATTGTTGTAAATTTTTGACAACTGACAATAAATCAGCTCATTATTTCAGCACTAATTATTGTTTTTATCTGCGTTCATGACAACAAGTTTAATCTTTGAGACAACACTGTTACAATGATGAATTAAAAAAAAAAGAATATGTACGTATTTCATTACAAATGAGCCAGATAAAGATCGTGAAATGCTTTCAAAAACTAAAACCCACCATGTAAATTTAAATTAAAGTAAAAAAGCTCTTGTCATCCACTCAATAGTAAACTTAAACTTTGAGGTTTGAATGAGAATAAAACACAACTTCAATGCAGTTTCCTTATCTATACAAATGAAGTTGATAGTCTATTAGATCTACACCATGCAGGATTTCTTAAAGGTAGTTCAAGATGACAAAGAGTTCACTATAATAAGATCTTTAAGGTTGTGTTTTTCCTTTTTGTCCACGCCCCACTACCTCCCAGCTACAGTCTTCATTTCTGCCTTGTTACACGCTAATGCCAGCTTCCTCCTCTAATACTGTATATAGGAACCTCTGGGGTATATCCAATGTTGTTACACTGTGAAAAAAGCAAGATTTCCATACCCACTAGCAAGCTGTAATGGGGAATTCCCAACCTTTCACACAACTACTGCAATGTTTTTTATTTACAAAGCTTAAAAAGAGTGAAATTCCTCCATCTTTGCTCTTTTCTTATCAGCACCAAGAGTTGTTTGAACACTAAAGGTTGACTTTTTAAAAAAAAAAAATCAGAGGATTTGTTCGTTTCCTGTTCAAAAGAAAACATATTCTATTTTCAGTTTCGCTCAGTTTCTGGTAGACTGACTAAGGGGCTTTAAAGGAAGGCGGGTAGGTAGTAGATGGATAAGTGAAATTCACCTCTGCACAAATGCCTTTTTCTTGGGAGAAGGCAATTTCCTGCAGCTCTGTTCACAGTCCGAGCTTGGTCACACATCAGTGCTTCTGAGAAAGTATTGTCCTATGGATAATGTCGAAAGAGAGGACAGTCTTCTCTTAGCAAGGTTTGGCTACGAGCTGATTTAGCGCAAATGTGTCAATTTGGGTACTGAAATGAGATCTGCGCCATGTTTGATGTACAGAAAAAGGACAAAAATTCAACAAAAAAGGTATTTTTCAACAATGATATGGGATTCTTCTTAGATAACTATGATTACCTCCCAACTGTGAGTGAACTGGAATCTACATTAACAGTGTTTTCTACAGGAATGGAGGGCTATAACATAATGATAGAATACTGAGGGAGCGCCACGTCAGAATATCCTTTTTCCCTCCCGAGTGGAGTGCCTCCTTTGATCATCAAATTGTTCTCCTGAAAATCCTCTCTGTTCTTGAATTATCTGGGCCGCTGAAGTGGAAACTGAATTTTCTGTGGAGGCCAAAGCTTCTTAAGAGCGAGGAAAAGAAGGGGGAAACTAATAAAAAGGTGTGAAAATGACACAAATTGAATAACCGTGCAAAAATATATATACGGCCATATCCCTGAGTGTGACAGAAGAAAAGTAATCAAGGTCTTCAGACATTACAGCTGAGCACCGATGAGGAAATAACTCTCTTTTATCCTCTCTGTCCACATATATACAGGAAGGAAAGCACATGAAAACCCAGTGTTATTGTGTTCTTCCAACAACAGCATCAGCCTGAAAGGATTTACACATATTTAAAGGTGCACATTGGCTGTGCAGCAACATGACTGCCATGTTAAAGTCACCAGAAAATGCATTTCTGTGACAGAAATGCCAAAGAGGTGATGGCAAGTAATTAGTAGATGGTTATAATGCAAAATCACTTATCTAAATCACTCCCAGTACACTAAATTAACTTCTCGTATGGTACAACTGTTGCTGCCCTTGGACCTTGATTAAGGTGCTAACACAGGGCCGCTTGTCAGTTCTAATGTAAATTGCCTGTTAAGTACTGTCAATGGCACCCTGTTTAATTTGCCCAGCTTGATCACCGTTTGTTGTGGATGCCGTTAAGTACACATTTTCATATTCATGCATATTCATACTGATCCATCCTCCTCAGATGCAGGTGAATTCATTAGGAATGCCGGCAGAAATAACAAATGAGTACTGATTTTTTTTTTTTCCATCCGTGATACTTTCTTGATGGTCACAGATTTGGTGCCACTTCTTTCTGTTATACATTAACACCACGACATCCACTGAATTTCGTTATGTAAACAGTCTAATGCAGCTGAAATAAGCTAGTTAATGCAACATAAAGCTCAAGCAGATCTACTGAGTAACACTGACTATCAACGACTCAACTTTAAAATACAGAACTATCCCTTTAATTTGTGGAAAAAAAAACTACTCTATAAACATCTTCAGTAAAACGACAACCTGCTCACAAGCTCAACTTTTATTGCCCAAGAGTAGGAAGACCCAGCAGAGGTTTTTATTTTTTCGGTGCTGTTGTGTACGATTGTCCATACCAATTGCCATTTATACTAGAAAAAAAGACCAGGGAGAAGAAAAGCAAAAATTGAGCTCTTGCCATTTTGTTTACAGCCAGAGATTTTGATATCTGCTGCCTGGTAAGACGGAGGCTCAACAAGTTTAAAGTGAAACAGACAGGCGCATTCTGACACATTGCAGCTTGAGGGGAAAAACACTGTTGGGAAACTGTGCTCGTCCTGTTCTGAATTCAAATTAATGTGGAAGGGACCCTGTTGTACGAGCGGAGAAAACAGTGGACCCAGACAGACAGTCAACCCAAGTAAGATATAATATATCCCAGAGAAGGCAAGGTGGACTGGATTTGTATCAGCTTGCTGTTTGAAAAATTGCCTGTCTTGAATATTTGGCATTACTTTAAGACATTTGCATCATACTTACATTATTGTATTGTAATAAGGTGGATTTATGGATGTGTTTGATGGTTTGCAGTTGTAAGCTTGTCATTTTAATTCAACCTCATATCCATCAGCCCACATGGTTCCAAAGAAACATAATATTTACTCATGTTTAAGTGATGTTAACTAAGATCTACAGCACCCATTTGTGTCAGGAAATTACTCAACCATTATTTAAATTAATACTGGGTTAGGTTAGGATTAGGGTTGACCATGGGTTAAGGTTGGTCTTTTCATGAACAAAAAACAAAGAAAATATAGAAATAATGCCTCCTCATCCTCGAAAGGTTACCTAATTCAAAAGAGAAGTGGAAATTAAGTATACCAGTGTATTTAAATCATATACTGGTTTGTTTTCAAAGTACCTCAAGGTCAGATAAGACATGGATTTAAGTCCAGGAAAATACTTAGTCTGAGTGAAGGCAATCCCTCACTGTACCTGCCAGCGTTTTAGCAAAAATCCCTATGAATAAAAGACAACTTACCACTGCTTCATCCTGAGAGAGAACACGCTCCTCCTCATGGACGAGGGCCACTTTAGCTTGGACTTCATCCACTGTTATACTGTTAGAAAAAAATCAGATGACAGCACTGTTAGCTCAGTAAAGTCAAGTTGTTTTTCCATCTACGTTAGTGGTTTTCAAACTTTTTCTGAGCATACTCCGCCTTCTGAAGCCGTAAAAAAAAGTTAACACCCTACCATCCCATAAATTTAACCACTCATTAGCAATGATGGGGTAAGCAACTAATAAAAAATATGGTAAAAATATCTGCATGCAAATTGAATTTAATAGAGATAAAGGTCAGCACAAAGGCATTAGAACACACGCTAATTTTCCCTAAATAAATCCTATTGACTTAACTTGGATTTACTTAGAGTTCGCCAGTTCAAGTCAAAAGTCATCATAAAACATTTGAGTTTTAGTCTGGAGTTTAGCTTAACAACTTCTTCCAGTCATTTACCAATAATATTAATAGTTCAAATGTACTAACAAAATTAGGTTTTACGTTAGCATTCCTCCGTTTAACATACTTTTTATAAAGGGCACTAACTTTTTTACTTTTTTTGGTACTATGATGCTCTAAACACGTTTTGTCTTCACCACTGCAACCGACACCAACATCCTGTTCATGAGGTGTGTATTACAGGGCACCTGAAGGCAGCACAACATCTGCACTAAGCTTGCTGCGGGGGGACTTGAGGAAAACCTTTGAGATAATGAAATAAATATACTTTTGAAACCAAAGCACAATCTTTCAGCTTCACAAAACATGGATTACAGTGCACAAGCCATCAATGAGCCACACTGTACTTCTGTTTTCCTCTGGAGATTACAGAAGAAAAAAAAAAGCAGTACCACCTAACTCACTGTATATTGAACTGCAAAACAAACAAGCTGGTGTTTTAACTGATATGAGGGTAAGCTGAACATTGTCATTTTTGGTCAGGTGCATTCCCTCGGTCAGTTTGGGCTCTGTCGACATTACATTGACTCCGTTTCTGTCCTTTTTTTAAGCTTTTCTCACTCTGAGTGGCAAACGACACAATGCCATCAAAAATCGCTCACACCACCTCTTATCCTCGAACACTTTGATCTTTTTCTTCAGCCATTCTTCCCTGCTGGTGTCTTTCTTCCACAGGCTCCACCTAAACTAACATTACTGAGCTGAGATAATGACTGCATTGCCAGGATCAATCCCGGGAGTCCATCAAAAGCGGAAGAGCAGGCAAACATACAAAGCGAATGGCTTGTTCCACTACAGAGGATCAATGCCCAGGGTAAGTGCTGGAGAAAAAACAATGGCTCTCTCCATTGTGAGGCAGCACAGAGGCTGACGAACACTAGCTTTGGCCCCAATCACATATATAGACCACATATAGACCATGGTATTGTAAAAGCAGGTGCTCTGCGGGCGAACCTACAGTGGGTTTGACAGGAAGAGACAGTAATAAACATTAGGGAACTCACTCTCTCGCACACATACACTTATAATCCTGACAGAGAGGAGGGGATAAAAAGCACAACCTGTTCGTGGGCCTTTGGGAGGCTCCATCATGGTTCATTTCCTGAAGCAGTTGGTAGACTCTATTTATAGGCCAGCATACTGGTACCAGTTAATCCTGCACTGGGCTGCCAACTGCCTGCCAGCTGGCACAGTGGGTTGCACTTGTGTGCCGTGGTTCGGGATGCAATAATGGTGAGGAAGTCCAGAAGCTACCTTAATGACCAATGTGTGGGGAGATTTTTTTTTCCATTATTACAAACTGATAGGAGGAAAGTTCCAGACTGAGTCTTTACTAACTTCAGCCCCTATAGAGTTTTTAAGTTTTTCGAAAGTGAAATCCAAGCACTTTTCCAGCACTTCAAGGCACCTAAACCAAAATTTCCCAGCTTTATTATCTTATCTAAATTGCTACTATAAATGTAACTGCAAAAATAAAGTCAAAACAATTTCTTTATATCCACAGCCATTAATGTATATTGTCATTTGTATATGTTACCAAGCGTTGATAATAACTTTAATTGTATGTTTTGCTCATGATTATTTAATGGTTGCTCATTTCCAAGGGAACAACAGAGGACTTATCTAGCTATTACGAGTGAACAAAGGAAAAAGACCTTGCCTGAATCTTTAATAGTGTCAAAGAAAAGCATATTACATTATATTTGAAAAATGTTTACATGTTTGCATACAACAGCAATATCTGTACTTGTTCAAACAACAAAAGGATCAAATAAACAAACAATAATGGCAAGGGAATCTTTTTAGTTGATTTTTTTGTTTGCTTACATAAGTGATTGTATAGATGAAACACTGCATTTTGTTGAAAAGCATTTGTTAGGACTATGTCTGAACAACATTTTATATCTAGCGTTGAAAACATAAAGGTTAAAATTGTGTATTATCCAAACATTTAAGTCGCAGATGTGACCATATTAGTATTTAAATACAATTATGAAGACAATCAGCAGTGTGTTAGCTTATGCCACAAACCTTCATGTACTTCAGAGTGACTTCAAAACTTAATGGAAAAAAATTATCTGCATTTTTGTCATGAAGCAATTATCAGTGGCTAAATGGACACAAAAATAAGATTGGTTCACAGTTTAAATGAGAGAACAATTATCTGTGAATCTGCATTAAAGATAATTAGCAATTCCAATCGAGTGGATTAAGAACGGGGTAGTGTTTTGCTAAGTGTCATTAGGGACAAAGCCAAGAGCTTTTTTTTTGTACAAGATAAAGAGTCTGCAATGTGAATGCTAATCTGGTCTAAAGTCAGCAAATTGCCTAGCGATGTGCGAGCATCAGGTATACGGGTGACTTTGGACTTTGCATTTATCATGGCGGCGACTAAATCTAGCTTGACACTTGGGCGTGTGAGCTGCAGAGCCTTTCAGAAAAAAATGGTGATGTAGCGTACGTAATGCATAAAGCCTCCACCTTCAGCTTTATTCAAATAGGCATCAATTCATTATCCGCCTCAAAATGGCCAGCTCACCAGATCCCATTGACTGACAGACTGAAACAAT
The DNA here is from genome assembly GCA_029814665.1 of Acanthurus lineatus. NCBI lineage: Eukaryota > Metazoa > Chordata > Actinopteri > Acanthuriformes > Acanthuridae > Acanthurus > Acanthurus lineatus. Next base: position 9,237,840 of record JAPZDV010000016.1, read on the forward strand.
GGCTGTGTAGAAATAAGCGGACACTTGCAGATATTTCAGCTTAGTAATGTGTTTGTTTAAGAGCAGCCCCGTGCAGAGACACTGCATGGGGACGTGTGGATGGATTGAGGCAGAGCTGGGGAGGAAAGGGGAAGGGAGATTCGGGGGGGGGGCTGAATAATGGTACACATCCAGGCGCAGGAATGCATAAGTGGGCACACAGCGCTCCCTGGAAAATCGCTGCACAAGCACTTCGTCCTCGATGCAGCCATATGTTTTATCGCGCTTTCAGTTTGCCATGCCCAGCCCTGCTCTCTTTCTGGGGGAATATGCCCAGTTAGCTTAAGCAGTATTGATTTTTTTTTTCCCCCCTAGGCGTGGTGTGGGAAGGTGGAGAAAGTGAAGGTGGGAATAGCAGCTGAGAAAGAGCATGAAGGGGACAGGCTCACTGGATATCACACGCTCTGTTTTTTTCTGCAAGCCACCAGCAAATTTGAGCGTCTTGCCTGAAAGCAAAATGGATGTCATTCTCCTTAAAGCTGGCAGAGGTTAAACACTGCTCATGACAGCAAGTTAGTCAGCTTGGGTGGCTGAAGGGAAGCTGGAAGATTGGGTAAGGAGGCGGTGGGGGGGAGGGCAACAAGTGGGTCTGTTGGGATTTGAAGATTAAACAATGCTCATTGGGCAATGAATTACTTTTTGAAGTTTGCTGTAGAACAAATAGGTGTAGGAGTTTCAGAGAATGAGACGAGTGCACCCAACTCAGACTGATGAGACTTCACTGCATCAGAATTAAAGGTTGAACTAATGAATGTAGTACGTATAAATGTGGATGTGAATTAGCAAGAAAAAAAAACATTTCTCATATAGTATGGGCAATATGAGATACGAATAAATGTGAGAGCAAAAAATATGAGTCATTATTTTAATCCAGTGTTATGGATGGATCCGGTGTTATTATCTGCATTAGCAGGATTTCTCTTGAGGACGGCAAGATTTACAAGCGAGTGAACAGGAGTTCTGTGAATCTGTTGCCCCACCTGACACAGTAATACATCCTTCTTACCCTCATTGACAGAAATTACAGGTTTTATTCTGTCTGTAAAACTAAATACCTGCCCCGAAGAAGGATTGCTTTTCATATTTGTGCACATTTATGTAATTAGCTGGGGGCTATGAAATTAATCAGCTGAGTTTGTCATTGAAAAAGCTTTACACTTCAAATAACTGAATTTATCATTAATATTAGGAACAGCGGGATCCTTGGATAGCCATACTTTTTGAGTTGTATTTTGTGGTTCACTTTAACAAAAAGGATCTAAAATAACAATGTCATATCTTCATCATTTGAGCCCCGTGCTTCGTGTGTGTATTCACTTTAAGAAATCTTGCTCAGTTTGGCATCCATTGGTTAAATTTAGACGGTTCAGTAGGAGAAGCACAATGCTGAAGGACGGCAGATCATTTGGTAGCAGAAAGCAATATAAAGCAAGATTTGTCACTTTCAACCTTGCTCTTCTTTTTCACTCCGCAGCCATAATGCCCACTCTGCTACATTTTCAAGACTGCACAGTAGGAGGAGAAAAACCCAAACTGAGAGCAAATACGCTTTAAGAATTTCTTGAGTATTTGATTTCATAGCAATCTCAATACTGTGACAGAAGCCTTTTCACCCTGGAGGGAGTAAAATCCCAAGGCAAGAAACTGTTTCAGTATAAAAATATGAGTAGTGGCCTTCAAAAAAAAAAAAAAAAAAAAAAAATGGATCCCTTAAATCCTGAAACCTTTGCCAATTATGTTTTACAACAATAACACAATATATCTATTTTTACCGAGCATTTTAAATGAACAGATCGGACATACATGGGTTTCAGAGGAGTGTCATTGTTGTAGTGTCTTTAAAATGGGTAATTAGCATTACTTCTCGTTTTAAACTTAATTTTTAACTGTGTTTTATTGTTTTTTATTATCATTATTTTTTCTTTCTATCTCTTTCATGTGTCATTTTATTTATTTGATTTGAAGGTACAAGTCCCATGTCAACATAATTTTAGTGTTCTAGAAAAAGTTTTGTAAAATAGGGTTTTCATGGGAGTAAAAACATGAACATGACCTTGAGTCTGAAGATTTTCAACACTTTAAGTAAATATACAAAATCATGGCACTCTGTGAAATAGTCACAAATTCTAATCTATAATATTCAAGTGTAGTGACATGAATTTTTTTGATTTTCTTCAGAACGCTCTGCAGTACTTTCCAACTTATATATATTCCAGTTAAAGGCATCCTGCTTCTGCACCTCGTCCATCCTCATTTTTATTCTGCAGTCAAGTTAGCAATAATAAACATGTAAAGTCCAGTCATACTTTTAATGTGATGGCCACAGTTTAATTAGGTTTCAGCAAAAACTAACTGTTTAGGTTAAGGCATAGAATTATAGCCAACAGATCTGTGAGTATCTCTCAAACTGCCATAATAATAATCTGGTGTTACCTGCCGTCTTTATTGCTGTCCAGTAACTTGAAAATGCTGGTTACTGTGCTGTTGTGACTTCTGAAACCTGAAAGGAAAGAAATCATACCAGAGTTAATGCAAAATTACCTAATAGAGGTAAGATTTCTTTTTACAGAGCTGCAGTACATTGCATTTGCTCTTTAATCACCAACTATAAACATTAATCCCTCTGAATGCAAACTGAGAAGCAGGGATGGAGAAGAGGGACGGAGCTGGAGCTGGATTTAAAAAACATTGGGAGGGGGTTTGTGTGGTGGTGGTGGGGGGAGGGGGGTTGTTGGGCAATCAGGCAATGAGTCAGTCACGCTGTGCAAGAACATTTGGTTTCCCTGTAGGAAAAAAAAAAGGCATGTCAGAGTCCAAAATGCAATCAGGAGGCTTTGTGCTGTGACGGCTGCTATGACAGTGATTTCCCTCTTCTCCATTCATATTCACAGGCAGATGAAAAGGAGACGCAAAAACTTCCTTAACCCCCTTTCCAGAGAGCATGTGACCCCAACTGATTCATTTTGTGAATCGCATTCATTGGAGTGGGAGTGAGAGGAAGTTCTCTTGTGCTCGGCACTAAGCATCTCCCACATCATCAACAGAACGGAGAATGTAAAGGGGCAAACTGATTGGCCCCTAAGTCTGGGGAAAAGCACTTTACATAATGTTAATTGCACATCCGCCGCAATTACCTTCCCGTACTAATTACAGAAAAGCTAATTGTGAAATTAGCATTTTTTTTTTCCCTGTGTACAGTAGAGCGCTTGTGTTGAGTGCGTGCTGTAAAGGCGTAAAAAACATGAAAAACTAAACCGCAGTTCATGAATGCAGCCTTGCTAAAATGAACCTGAATTCATATTTATAAGATTTCAGTTCAAACAGATGCCAGGTTGTACTCGTCACCCCTCGACACGACTGGAAGCGGCAAATGTCTTAGGAGAAGCCAGATTCCTCGTTCCCATCGTTGCCTGAATATTTGCTAATATCCTCCCGCACAAAACAGAGCATCTGTCATATTAGTGGCCTGTTCTTTTGTTTGAACAGCACTCTATTCCCAACCTAATGCTTGACATTCTCGACCCATCCTCTAGTCGCTCTGTCTCGCAAAAATGAGTGCACAAAGGAGGAAGAGAAATGGTCTCACTCCTCCCTCCACTGCAGAGCTGTAGCCATGAAAAAAAACAACCACAAGGAGGATAGATGGAGAAGAGATGATAGGAAGGCAGAGGGAGAAGGATGGAGAGGGGGCGATGTGGTAAAAAGGTAAGAGGAAGAGTGGGGAAGAATGTGGAAAATAAGTGAGGAGAGAGTAGGAGGGTGGAAAAAAAAAAGAGAGAGAACGGAGGTTCAAGACGTTGGCTCTTTAGGCCGATGGCACATAAAGGAGGCTATGTTTACTAATGGACACCATCACTCATCCACCCATGTTGCCCTGGCGATAGCGCGGCACACTCGTAAAATAAGAGAGGCACAAAGAGAACAGAGAAAATGGAACATATCAGCAGGAGACTGCAGATCTATGTCTGGGCTACAGACCATGTTATCCACACAGAGATTTCTTTGTTACTGGAGGCTCTGCACTCCAAGGCTAACAAAACACACATTTTGCTTTCTTTTATACACTATTAAGCAGTATTTCCAGGTAGAAAATTACCCCTTTCTGAGAGGGAAAAATGCTTTGAGATGAAAAAGATCTAAAGGCTGCAGGTGTTGCGCTGAACTTTTACTTTTCACAGAGGAGGAGATGCTGTAAATATAAAACGCTTCAACCCTGAGTGTGCATCGGATGGTGCGGATTTACAGTGCCATAATGATTCCAATACTGCATCACACTCAGAAGACTTCGCAGCACAATAAGTACAATGCAGAGAAATGACGACTGATTTAAATGTCTTCACAAATTCATCAGGGTTGTGATTACAGTTGCTAAGCCTCTAAAGGGTCCCACATGTTTGAATCATAAGTGATTTTCCAAAACCTTTTAAACAACCTGGAGCTGATAAGACAGAAAGGTGTTACAATTAGACAAATGAGTGTATAACAAGCACATTTATATTTTAATAATGTCATCATTTCTTATTTTACCTTAACAATGCAGATTTTTCTACATTCTACAAATGCTTTTTCTAGCATCATCCCCAGTTCAACTCTGAAAGGGGACTTAGCTCACCTTTTTCTTTGATATCTGTCTAATAACAGGTTGAAATGGCACAAAAATAAAAAAAAACCCACAGTATATTGAAAAAGTAAATGGATGCAAAATATTTGCCATGATTGATCTCAAGTTTCAAGGTACTGCAAGTTAATATTCATGATGCAATCCAGGAAATAAAAAGCACAAAAAAGAAAAACATAATGATAAATCAAAAATTTGAGTCCACTTCTGTAAATATTTCAAAAGCAAGTCTACATTTTTCAGCAGCTTAGGGGTCAATATTTTATTTGTTATTGTTGGGAGAAGTAGGAGTGTATCAAAGGAACATGAAATGCTTGGCACTGGATCTGTCACATCTGGGCCACCTCAGAGGAAGCTCCTCTAAAATCCTCAGAGACAAATATTCTGTGTCATCACTGCATATTACATGTTTTTTTTGATATTCATGCTATCCTGAGCAACATGCCACATATGTAGGCCTACATGCAAAAACACACAGGCATCCTAAATTACAAAACATCATGTGCAATTACAATAAAAGTATCTGTAATGGTGTAAATTTCAGTTTTAACCTATTGGCACTACTTGACACCGTCTTTGCCCTTCCATTCATCTTCAATGGGCTTGTCTGACTATGAGGAATTAAACTAGCATAGAATTAAACCAGCTTTTAATTAAGAGACATTAGTGTAGTGTACCTTTAAGAGGCTGATATAGTGCAAACAGGTCTGATAAAAGTATGAGTCACCCATTAAAGGGGGTTAGCGTAAGATGATGGACTGCAGGCTGGTTGTCAGGGTCAGGCTAAACCAGAGGATCTTAAACCGGGATAAAGAGATCTTCTGGGGGCTGCAACTTGTTTAGCAAAATGGGAAAAAGACATTCAACTGAAAAACCTATGACCACTACACTGATGTGCCTCTAGATATCTTATCTTGATAATTGAAATGTATAGTAATACTCATGCAGATGTATGCAGAATGCAAACCAAATGCTGTTATCAGCCAAACCACACCTGAAGAATGTTTTATATGACTATGTAGGGACAAGACTGTTCAAACAAAACTAGAAACATGCTTCAAATTCCCCCAGTTCATAAATATGTGGCCAAACAGATGGCAAACAGGTGTGAAGCTCTCTCTCATGATAATATAAACTAACACCTTTGAAGGTGTGCTATAATAAGGCAAAGGATAACTATACGGAGCAAATCCACCGGCTCCACCTACCTTTGTCTGTTTATTGAGATCTAAATAATCAAGACAAGAACTCTTTTAGACAAAGGTGGAAATTATAAGGCATTTGATCAGGTTTCATTGTCAAGGTGACATTTTCAGATACAGATTGCTCATTTCTACCAAGTCTAAATGGGGTTTTTGCATCATCATGTCTTATTTTTCTAAAATAGACACTTCCTCATCAAACATGTTACCTAATATTTCTGTGCCTCTAGGCCTTCTCTCATAATTAGCCAAATGGCTTTATTAATATGATAAAAACAACAATCATCTTCTATTAATAACACTAATGATCTCCCTGAGGCTAAGGTATGGCAGGGGAAAAGATAAGCATTTGTTATTCTATGAGGATTTACCATATTTATACCAAAATTAGAGCCCATGTGTTTCCTTATTCATGCATCAAAATGTTCTGGTCAGTCCAACAATACCATCTGGAAAGAACAAGGTGCTATTTGTTGTGCTACAGTGTGGTTTTATGAATTGCTAATGACAAAAATGATTCAAAAAGGAATGGAAAAAACCTTCAGAAATATGCAAAAAAGACATATCTGGTCGTTTACACTCTGCCACGGGTCTACCACTGCAGGGGAAATATAACTGTGAGATCGTAAAATCATTTTGAGTGACTGTATTGTTGGAAAAATCCACCAAACATGCCAATAAGCCACTCAAATTTAAATGTGAACAAGTAACATGATGAAGTTATTTCAAATATGGATGTAACTCTTTAAATTCAACTTCTTCAAATTAAAATTAGTGATTCACTGCAGACAAAAAAAGGCTGGTTTGACTGCGGAGGCTTCCTGCCATCTCAGTACATTCGGTCTATGCCATCTTATGTCTAACTGCACTCATGTACCTTTGGAAAACACGTGTAGCAGGGAAGTGGTTTTGCAAGACAGTCCGCCAGAGAAATCAGGTCAACCACTGGATTAACGATGAACTTGAAGAAAGCCCCTCAAACTGTGGGTGAACTCAGACACAGTGTGGCTTTGCATATTGGGGCGTATCATTAAAGAGAGTAACAGACATTAAAAAACAGAATGTCTCTTTATGAGGGGATCATATCAAATAAACATCATCAGAGAAGGAGCAGACCTCCATGTGAACCCAAAGCTTACTGAGGTTGGCATTAAGAGGGATTTTTTTCAAAAACAAGCACACATGATCAGTGTCCTTTCTGAGCAGCTGGGAACAGCAAAATCTTTGTTATTCAATGAGGATTTAATCAGATTTCAAAGCATTCTTTGAAAAATGTGACAGAAGATACAATAACAACTGAGCTAGCTATTGAATTGAATGGATACAGCTAAGCTATGTGGTCCAAACTGCAGAAAATATAATAATTATGTATCTTAAAACTTAAAAACCACATATTATGTGTGTTATTTGTTCTCCTGTGTTTTGGTATCACATAGCTCTGCAATTCTCCGACACGTCTTCACAATATGGCGCCTGGTCAGAGTCTTGTAAAAGCATGTACACAAAAAAGCTTTAAAAATCTAATAGTCTCCAATCGCTTTAACCTCCAAGTCATCAATTATTGTTTCATTGCACAAAAAAGCACCGCACCATTAAAAAACTGCAATTTTCTTTGAGGCTACAAATAACCTGGCCCTTTAAAACTTCTTAATAACTGCGCATGAAGCCCTGGAGATATGATTGAGCGACAGCAGCAGTAAAGTGAAAGACTGTTAAGTTCTCCTTTGCAGGCTCAGCTGCTTGTTCTTCAGGCTTTTCATTCCTATTTTGAGACGGGCTATTGACAGGTCATAAAGGGAAAGAAATGTTCATGACATGATTTTTTTTGTTGTTGTTGTGATGTTCCTAACTTTAAATGAGATGGCTCAGTATTTGTCCTCATGAGAATCTTGCAGGGCAATTGTTTTTAAGATTTAGCGAATAATGTAGGGCGTTTAACAAATAAAGTGGATGTATGGGTTAGAAGACATTATGAAATAATAATATGCATGTGTATTTTTCAGTGCATTTGGGTGAAAAGGAAGTTAAAGACTCCTAACTGTTGTTCCTCTATTCTGACATTCAGTTGACTGGTCATAATGGCAAAATTAGATGATACTAAAATGCTCCGATAACATGGGGAAAAATGTGGCCATTTACTTTATGATATATTTTGTGAGTAATTGAGAGGCTTGTAATCCAATAGACTTTGAGACACTGAATCTAAAACTGATTTATGGCATGCAAGTTGGCTTGAATGTGTGTGTGTGATCTTACTGCATGGAAAGTAGACCTAAAATGCAATTTTAACTGAAAGTCTTGCACTTTATTTGAAAAAAAATACAATAAAAAAGGTAGTAAATTCACAACTGCTTAGGCTGCTCTTCTGAAAAGTAAGTAAGATAGCTCAGGGCCATGCATTAGCCAGATCACATTAAAAATTCTATCAGTTATAAAAGTTAGAGATCGGAAAGTACTTCTTTGTCTTTACTTTCACTCACACAATCTCTGCTTTACTGTGTCTGCGTCATAATGTCCATAATTATATCAAAATGTGCATGTAAGTCGTAAAAACTTGTCACCGCAAATAATAACAGTCAGGCCCATCAGGGAGCTTTAAAGTGTTATGTGTTACTGTTGGCAGATTAATGGTGCTTATTCACTAAAAATAAAGTATTAATCAGCGTGTAATGTCATAGGCTTCAGGCAGGAAAAAGGATGGATAAGTAGCCTTTGAGTCCGTGAAATATTTCATTTTCAACACTCAGAAGCTACTACTTTCACTTACATACACACTATCATTAGAACTGTATAATAGAAGCCTAGACTGGCAGCAGACATCGCCCAGACATGCCAACGCAACTGCAAAAATGAAAAATCGATGGCTGCTACGTCCTTAAGATAAGCAGTAATGGAAGGAAAGGATGATGAGCAGAGGAGTATGGAGGTCTGTGATGTCTAGCAAAGGTCAGCACGCACAGTAGGACACATGATGGATGCATGCTCAGAGGAACCGGCAAAGTCGAATGACCTTTATTGCAATCTAAACTTATACTTGAGGGTCCATTTGACACTGGATAGACAATCAGTTAGCAGCACTTCATGACATCAGAGAAAAAAATGTGAGAAACACGACTGCAAAGCGTTGAAAAAGAGAGAAATGACAAGTATTTTGAATGTTTTATTTGATGCATTTTGTTTGATATATTGGCACCAAAACTTTTAGCTAACGTAGCTCCACCATCTCTATCCCCTGCCTTCACAACACACACACACACACACATGCAGATACACACACACACATACACACACGTAATGATTCTAAATCCTTATGGACTTCCGTGCAAAAATGATTGAGCCTATTTCCTATCCAGCCTCACAACTTTCTGTACATTCACACGTGCTAGTCTGAACGTCACTTAAATGCCGAGGCAGCTAGTGCTCGAAGCGATAAGGGAATTTTCCTGTGAGTCATGAGCAACTTCTCTCTGAAGGTTTGAGGAACGTTAAAAAAAAAAAAAAAAAAAAAAAGGAGAGCTGTGGGACTGCAATATGCTGTTGCTCAGCACTCCTCTCCTAGTCCATTTATTTCGGCGGCACAGGAATCTGTATTTAACCCTTCCAGCTGTTTCTGATGTTCCACCATTTGTCATCCTGACCATCTAGCCTGAAGTGCTGAGGTCAATTTACTTTTGTTCAATGTAAGGCTGAGCTGAAATAAAATGGAAGCTGCCCTGTGGTCGCCGTTACAATGGCCTAAACTCGAGCAATTCTGTGGACTGAATTGCTTTGAATGGAGTCAAACCAAATCATGGCAGGTTAAAGGTTCCAAGACACTTACTGTCCCCTGCTTCCAGCGCCTTTAACGTTTGCTCTTTGAGTCGCTCGGCCTCGTGTTTCCTCCTTCTGTGCTCCTCTAATTTGATCTGTAGGTCTTCGGCTGCCTGCTGAAGCTCTCTGAGCTGGGCCTTAAGAGAGACAACATAGAGACAAACAAAGCGACTCAGATCAGCATAACATGGCAAACACTAAAGCTGTCAGCTGATGAACATGCTAACAGCATCCAACCGCAGTAGTAGTACAGTTAGTGTCATGCTTTTGCTTTCGTTACACTCAGTCTAAAAATAATTGGTGCACTCAAACTTCTCTCTGATGTTTTTTCCTCATATCACTCCTCATATGAGGCACACTTCTACACAGAAAAGCAATTTTAAACTCTGATTTGGGCCAATTTAAGATGTAGTTCCATCTGAAAGATGTCCGTAGCCAAAAGGACAAGGACATTCAGTTTGCATGTGAGCTACCAAGTGTCTTATCTTTGTTGGTTACTGATCTTTTCAGGACTGTTCAAGGGTCTTGTGGATACTTGCTGAGCAGAAAAAAAACATGGTAACAGTGTTACAGGAAAAATGTTGAGTATTTTAGTTCTTTATTGTGATTTAGCAGAGGTGATATTTTGCTGTTTTAAAAAAAATTAAACTATATAGAAGCATTTTTATTCATGCTAGCGTTGTGATTCCATGGACAGAGATGTCAGTCTCTCTGATGTTTGAGTGTTGCATGAATTGCTGTTTAATCTGGTAAAACATTCATGTGCCTCCTCGGGATAACTTAAATCTACTGAACTTTCATTTTCATTTCGGCACCATCAGCAGATCAAAATTTCATTTCATCCAACAGTTTGGTTTATGACCAATTACCTGCATAGTTGAAATATATTCTCATAAGCCTTGGCTATACTCGGTGTTTATTACTTATTAGACAGTATTAGCATGCTAACAGGCTAAACATATTTGTTTGTGTTTGCATCTCCTTCTTTATGCATCAATACATCTACCTCTAGAAACAGCCAGCCTATGTATGTATATTCAAAAACTTGTCTTACAGCAGTCGGGTCTGCACAATGGACTATTTAAATCACTTGCGTCAGGAGGTGTTGCTGTCACACAAAAAATGACAGCTTCTGACAACCAAGCATAACCCATCATCACTCTCTGTAATGGACCAATTAATATGAAAGAGCAGGAGCCCCTTATTTCTGTGTGTATGTGTGTGTGCGTGTGTGTGTGTGTGTCAATACTGCCTTCCAATCTCTCCTCAGAGACTCTCATATTGCAGTGATGGATTCTGCTTGGTTCGGATAGGGATGACTACCTTTCTGGGGCATGCTGCTTGCTTAGATTCCTTCAGTTTGCTGCAGTGATTTATGGGCTCCATTTTAAGTGTACGAGAGCATATTTACTTGCGAACAACACCCATGTAAAAAGATTCATCTGCAGTGTTAAAATCCTGTAGAAAACACCAGAGACTTATGCACATAGTATTTGCATTTCCATGAAGTTTTTTTTGCACTGACAAATCTTGGCTCTAAAATGAAGAATATCTGTTTAGTTGCATATTAATGTGGAAAAATAAACAATATTCCAGCTGAATGAGTGAATTTCATACTGTTTTTTGTTTTAGTAGACTTAGGAGTGCTGATTCATTACTCAGTGTTTAAGACTTTTCCCTGCTGAGTAAAGTCTTGGAAAGCTGTACAGAAAAGCACCGTAGTTTCCTCTGAAATCCTGACAAAATTAAGACACAGCGATGCCAGGAAGAGGAAAAAAAACTCTTAAAAAGGCAATGAGAGCTTGCAAAATGCTGCACACAACTCCCCGCTTCAAATTGTACACTTACAGTGAGCCAATCAACAAAAAGATAATCACAAACCTCCTGAAAGAGGATTTTATTGAATATCAATTTGTCTTTAATTAACAGCCGCATTCCTTTTTCTGCTGGTTCAAGGGTGCGTAATGCTGACACGCTACACTCAGCTTTCACTGCGTATAGGCTTCTAATTTGATTAAAAAGTTTTCAAGCATCCTGTTCCAGAATCTTCTTTAACCCTTGGACAGTAGGAGGAGTTCACTTTTGAGTCACTTTGTGTGAGGTTTCTGAGACGAGGCCCCTGAGGTAACCCTGCCATATCAACAGAGACACACTGAAAGAAAGAGGATCACAATGTGCGGCTGGGCCAGGAGGGCTGGATGACATTTCAGCCTCGATCTGCCAATCAGCCGCCACAGAAAAGAACAGGGGGAAAAAAAAGGGAACAGAAAAGAGGAGCGCAGGGAACACACTCAGAGACCATCAGCTAGCAAATGTGTGAAAAAGTGGCCTTCAGTTAAAATCTCTGTTTTCAAATAAGTGGTATCTTTTTAGCTGTGTCTTCCATTACAGGCAATACATATTTTAAAAAAGACTGACATTCCTGAAATGCATTTTTTACACCAACGGGTGCTGCAAAGTGCTTCGAAATACCTTGAAATAAAGTAATTTCTCACATAATGAGCGCACAAAATAACAGGATTGAGGGCAGCCCTGAGAAAGTTAAACTGTGAAATGTGCGGCAGCAACATTTTGTTCGGCTGCCAATGAGTCCTTCAGAATCCCAAATAGATTTTTTCTGATGACCATAACTATGTGTTGAACAATACCCTGGTCTTAAAATTTTCTAGTACTAATGCACTAAAAGAAATGTCTATATATGTGCAGTATGTGAGCAAGACTTGATCATCAAGCCGTGTAAGGGGGCCAACTTGACATCCCTAAATCAAGGATGGGGAACGTTTTTACTATCAAGGGCCATTTCAATTTTTATCACATCCTTCGAGAGCCATGCTAAATTATTGAACACATATATCACACTTACCTCTAATGTGATGGTTGGAATTGCTTGTCTTTGGTGAGGCATCATTACTTTGCAGTTCAATGATTTTTCTGTTGTGGCCAAGGTTTGTACATTCATCAGCTGGCTACTGTTCAACTTTTTTTGTTACTTTACATGTCCTGAAAACTCTTGTTGAATGTCTCAAGGAGTTTTACTACAACTACTTGTCATATTTGTCCATTTCTCTACGTAATTGCAAAATTCTGCATCTGTTTTTCTTGTCAGCTGCCATACTGCATATTATCAATGACATGATAGTGTTCTTTGCGTGACCTGCAAAGGCATATGGGATGCACCCCTCAGAGGGATGTGTCAGTCTACAATTTTAAGTCATTTTCTTTATTTTTTGGTATTCCTTTGTTGCTTTTTTGGTATTTAAGTATTGCCTTGCAGGTTGGATCAAATGGTCTTACCGGCCGCATGCAACCCAGGGGCCAGACGCTCCCCAACCCTTAACTAAATGAAGATATTGCATTAAGTAATGAGACCAGTGAACCAGTAAATATAACTTACAAACATCTAAAGAGAGCCTCAGCTGCCAAATTTAATTTGCTCCGAACTCCAGGGCTCCAGTATCTAATTTGGCCTAGTGCTTGTTGAACTAAATGTGCAAATGGAGAGCAGAGGAAAGACTGTGAAGTAGTTCCTGCATATCTTCAAGCTCTGTAGTGGAGCATGTTGATTCAAAATGGGCTTGATGACTCAGGTACTTGTTTACTTTCCGGACTTACCCCGAACTATTTACTCCTACTGAGTGACTGCAAATGAGGCACGAAAAAGATAAAGATACACCAAAATACAAAGTTTGTAGCAGGAGAAGAATATTACATTATTTATGAGTTACAGATGATTAGAAATAACAAACTAGTCTTGTTTGGATTGGGACCATGAAATATTTTTGTCTATAAACATAATATAACAGTATGTTTTTTATGCTAAAATAAGAGGACACAAATGGCATTATCTGATCATCTAAAACACAGAAATGCATGTGAGTAAGTGGCTGGAAAAATGCTTCTTGACAGTTCTTACAGCCAGAATATAGTGAGTATCTCACACTGACATGGCAAAAACCAACTGCACAGCAGGCTAAGGTTGGTGTTGGAAACTGCACAGCATGCGCCTGTTGCAGCAGATGCCAGATTTACACACAGGCTCTACAAGGTAGAGGCTGTTTGGTACATTTCTGATCATTTTAGGGTCATTTTGTCATTGAATTGTTAATAACAGATGACAAAAAGTAGGGAAAAAACACATAAAGAAGAAGAATTAAACCCAAGGTGTTGCTTTGAAATTGCAACCAAATATTCCAGAGCTACTGCTTTTCGCAGCAAAGTGAAAACACTGAATGCATTGCAGCCAGAATTGAGTTCACAACATACATGAGTCTGTGCAGCAGTTCAGAATACATCCATGGGTTCACCATGTTGACTGCAATGGGTTCTGACAAGAGGCCAGGGTTTATCATGCAGGCCACAGGACAAGCTTTGCATCCATGTTGTACAATAAAATATACCCAATAAAACTTGAGGACAAACATAACAACCCAAAAGATCTGACACTTAAACAATACAGTCACAAAGAGATAGGTTGAAGGAGGTCATTAGTTGAGATGGTGGCTGTCTCCCAAGATCTCAGGAGAGATGTGATCAGGCCATTTATGGCAGATCTAGGGTCAGTTTCCAGTTATACAATACTGATAGAGTCAACATTCAATGAATATTCGGGATGATTCCAAATCAGCTCCACATCATTTTACTAATGTGAGCAAGCATGAACTATAATAAGTGGAAATTATCACACATTTTTGAGATATTTAACTTGACATAAAATTCAGTTAATTACACACCTGAAAATTATAAAAAACATGGCTTGATTAACACTTAAAGAGTGCTCTGTTTTGCTATGTTAAAACCCACTCAAATAATTTACTGTATTATTGGTCCAATGATTTGCTTTGTGTAAAGTCAGTTCTTTATTTCCTGATTATTTTTGATGTAACATTTTGGTACATGTACCAAAACTCTACATTTAGGGTGTCTGTTTCCCAACAATGTAAGACCACTGTACACTTAATTAACCTAGTGTGTACTCTGTGCAGGTTAAACAAAACTTTGGTCTGAAAAGCAGTGAAAAACAAACAGAAGTGAAAGTTTCTGGAGGGAAAACCCTGATGACTATAACCACTACATCCCATACAATAGGAGTTCCTCCATCAGAATACAGTGTACCTGTTTCTCCCTCCAGAGCAGCACTCCCTCCTCAATCAGTTGCTGCTTGAGTTGCAAGCCCTCATCGAGGGTCCTCATCTGGCCCTCCACGTATGCTCTCTCTCTCTGTCCCAGATTCCTGGAGGAGAGCGAGACAGAGCATGCACGCTCCCATCATTACTGAGAAAACATCGGCCACCCCTGCTATGGTCACTGAGATGGTGCAATCCAATTTTTAAGGGCCCACAATGCAGCAGGAATCCAAATGGGAAAATAGAAGAGTAAATAAGACGGGGGCTGATGCTCTGTGGTTGAACTAAATTGTTTTTGAAGTCTGGCAAACACAATATGAGTGTGGACCTTGTGAAAACATAATGAGATATACTCTGCTTGTATGCGGTTTTGGGGCGAATGGCAGTGAATGAAATAACAGAGGACTGTCAACAACAGAAGTGGGTTACTGTATTAAAAGTTACATTTACACAGCGGGCTGCATTTCTGCATCATATTACAGACAATCTTTGCAGTGTAGCTCAGTGCAGATGATCAATATGACCTGGCAGGAGCCTGCATTCGTATAAATATTTTCATTTATTTATACTATCACTGCAGTATGTGATTTTCATCCTGTAGCAGCAGAATTATCTGCATCAAAAACACCTCTGGATGGAGGTTATTGAGAGCACAGTTTACAGTGTAACAAGGTGGTGAGTCAGATCTGTCTTTATCGTGGATGAACTCCTCTAAACATTATTGTGATGCATATACATTACAAGGGAAGGCCTGCACTACATCAAGTTTTTAAACCACAGTGACACCATGCCCCCTGGTGGCACACTGGATGAGTCACTTTCACATTAGTGCAGCAAGAGAACAGTATATCACTCTCACGTTATGATAAATAGCTTTATGTTAAAGACAACATGAAATTAACAAGATTTGCATTTTTAACAAATTGCCCAAAATCTACTGTTTGATACAAACCCACAACAAAATCGACTGATAGGATATTTATTTCTTTAGCTGTGCGTGGGACTCTATTACCATATTTTGAGTCAAAATCTGCATGTGTTATTTTATAAATATTGAATCTCGGTTTTGATTCAACTGACCAGCAAGTGTTCTGGCAGTGAGCGTGGCTGTTGTATTCATCTGAAGCATCGCAGCAATCTGGCACGAGACGCAGGAGAAACCAATCCAACGCACATGCAAGAGAACAGAAGAGCATTCAACGTTACCAGCACGGAGAGGTGAGCAATATGTCTTTCTTTTTAATGATGTGATCAATACATGACATAGCAACAGAAATGAACACAGATTAAAGTTGAAAACAATACTTAACAGAAACATATTATCAGCAATAATAAATCAGCAATAATAAAAAGAGTTTATAAGCATAGTTAAAGATCTAACTGAATATTTGACAATTGTATTCTTTTAATTTTATGGCATAGGCAGGATTATTAAAACCAAGATATGGTGTCATAAGAGTTGAACTGAAACAATTAATCAAGTAATCGGTGTGTCAAATGCAAGAAAGTCCATCTCTGACTATTCTGATAATCAATTCATAACTTCAGTTGTTTTCACAGGAGAAAACGCCAAAAATTCGCTGGTCCCAGTTTCTCAGATGTGAGGGCTGACTGCCCTCCTTTGACATAAATGCTAGTTTACTGCATTTTTTGTGTGGCTGGACATAAAAGGCCATATGAAGATATCACCTTGTGCTTTGGGACTTGTAACAAACTAACTTGTTAAATTTTAACTGTTTAATCCAACCAAAAAAATGACGGACAAAAACCAGCTGTTTCTGTTTTTATGCTAAGCTAAGCTCACCAGCTGCCTGCTGTAGCCTTATATTTAAAAAGCAAATAAGCACCAAGTTTACACCTATAATCAGCATAAAAATAATAGTTATATGCCACTCTCAGAGTATCATCAAAACTATCATTTTTGTACAGAATAACTGCATTGTGCTAAATTTTCAAGTTATCTAAAGATAACATCAATTGCTAGTGCCACCCATTAAATGGTGTATCTACAAGGCTTATACATATTGTGCTACAATGATAAAACTGGCAAAAGTATAACCTCTTATGTGCAGGTATTTTTGACATAGCCAGCCACTTTTCATCCTCAATGAAGATCAGATCTCTTTGTCTTTATATATATAGTATATACTTCTCTTTCTTTCTCCCTGTCTTTTTCAGACAGGGTCTCTTGAGATCAACCACTTATAAGATCAGCTGCATGGTGTTTTGTAAGTACTCAGGCCTGGCTTTTACTCAGATGTTTCGCCCAAGAGAGTCAGCACAGTGTGACATTTCCTCAATTATCCAGAACCCCAGTGGTGACCAGTGGAACAAAAGATTTAGAGCCCTGAGAGGGAAGCTGATGACAAATCTCACAACACCCAGTCGAAGAGGAAAACCGACAGCGTGTTAGCTCCATTCAAGACAGGGACGGTATGAGAAGACTGGTGGGAGTAGAATAAAAGAGGGAGGAAAGGGAGGCAGAAGCTTTGAGAAATATTCCACCATTGCGCTTTCATTCCTCATTCCTTCATTTTTTAACCAGAGATGGTTGCATGCCGTCTAATGCTGCTGAAAGCTCTGGTGACAGAGGAAATGTCGACAATGGAAGGTATTGATTTTAGTGGAGAACTACAGAAGAACAAATGTGGATGAGAGAGGGGGGCTGATTAGGCAGAGTGTGGCAGATTTTACAAGAAAAACTGGGGACAGGCCTTGAGGAAAGGGACAGGATGTTTTTCAGGGAAAACTGTTTGAGGAGAGCGAGTGTGTGCACATTGGCAAATGTGCATTTGAGAGCCTGGTTTTGTTTGCTGTGTCTACTTCATCTGTTTGTTTGTACTACAAAAGGAGTGACAGTTTGTACACCAACACGTCAGCCTCTTGACATCATGTAAAATATGAATTCCTGTCCATGTTTGCGAAACACACAAAAAGGAGAAAAAGAAAACAGAACAACTTCTTGCCAAAAAAAAAGGGGAAGTAAACTCTTTTGATTGAAAACTCAAAAAATACGAATGAAATTAATTAAATTGCAAGATATCAGAGCACATTCTGCACCAGACCTTTCCACCAGCTGGTCTGAACAAATAAGACAGCTATTCGTTTTCTACTAGAATAAATCTGTTCATCACCATCAGCACTCACAGCGCTGCCCTTGTTGTCCTTGAAAAACGCTGAAGCAGAAAAACATTGTTGATGCGTTGCCTCACTTCAATAGATTCTGCTAAATTTATTAAAGTCACCTTTCAGGAGACTATTATTTCATCCAGTGAAATCCAATATAAAGAGCCTTACCACAGATGCCATCATTGACTCGCGACGATGGGATGTAGTGTGGGCGGAAACCCAGATTGGTGCAGTAGAATCGGCCTCGGGGGCAGGCTGAGGTGCCTACATGGGGGCAGCAGCAGGGGTCAGCAGTGCATAATATGCTAAACTCCAGAAACAAATTAATTTAATCAAAGGTGTTCAAATCACATGCACAGAGGCTGATGCGACCCTTTTTAAAGCATTTGCACAGATACTGCTGGAGTTATGTTTTGATTTGTTGTTGATTTTTTCGTGTTTTTTTTAATAAAACTACCTGGGTTTACCCCTTTTTTAAGAGTCAAAAAGGAGTGTCTAAAACCCTATTCAGAAAAGCAGCTTGCATCAGCCCTTAAAAGATAAAAGATATCCTGCAATGGAAATGAATCAATTTTTGTCTTCATTACAAACTGGACTTATTTTAACCTTGTTAGAAAATGTAGAAAATGCAAAAAAAGGTGCTATAAAATGGCCAGATCTAAGACTTCTGGGAGTTCTGCACTGCATTTTATCTTTTTTTTGTCTCAAGTGTTAATTTCAACTTACAAAATATGGCTTAAATCACTACACTGAAATTGGATAAAGACCAAACTTTATGAACCCGAGCTCTGTGAAATGTTTTTCCACGTTTCCAATGCAATGGATTGGTGACAACAGCCGTTAATATGTGGGTTCAAACACTTCAGGAGTTTGGTGTGGGTGGATTACATTACTAACATGCTCAATTTCAGTTCAATCACCTCTTGATTCTTCTGTCCAATTTTGTTTGTCATGACTAGAAAAGTTTATTCGGGTGCTCACACTTACTTTGCAGAAAGTGGTAGAGGATGGATTTTTCTCAGCAGTATGAAAAAGCAGCAAAGTCAGATTATGTATTTTAGCTGCCAAATAGATTGTGTGGTGACTTACAAATTGTATCCATTCAAGCAGTAATCTTCTTACATGAACACTTAATATGCACAAGTGTACACTGCAGATAATAGACTTCTTTCATAGAGCATAAATTGTAAGTAAAATCAGTTACTTAATGACTCCTTTAGAAGACTATATAATGTTGTTTTTAATTTCCACACTAATCCTCACAGTTTTACAAACTCAGTAGCAGCTTAGAAAGCTTCTGATTCCCCAGGGAAGGAAAACATTTACATGACAAACTTTGGAAAGAGATCCTTGTATCACTCATAACTTTGTGATAACTGATGATGACCATAATGATACTTTATAAAGGATTTAAACGTTTTATAGTCCCATCAGAGACAGACTATGCGTTGGTGTAACACGTATGTACAATAGTCTAATATTCATGACCCATGTCCTAGTCTTCTTAGAGCAGGCAGCAAATGTCTGGCTAAAACAGAGTGTAAATGGTAAATTGTCTGTTTGAAATGTGTTAGTCTAAGCTTATCTGAGGCACAGAGCTGCCAGTCATGCCC
The DNA here is from genome assembly GCA_029814665.1 of Acanthurus lineatus. Lineage (NCBI taxonomy): Eukaryota > Metazoa > Chordata > Actinopteri > Acanthuriformes > Acanthuridae > Acanthurus > Acanthurus lineatus. Next base: position 9,257,374 of record JAPZDV010000016.1, read on the forward strand.
ACATTAGATAAGGTACTCTAGTTGAACTGTATTTAAAAAAAAATGCATAAAAATACAAACCTAGATGTATACACAGATGTACATTTAACTTGTGATTTTGTGTTCTTTAAAATATTGATGAGAAAAAAAATTTTTAAAAAAAGGATATGAACCACAGTCAAAACTATTTGAAGCAATTCAGTCTGCAGTAATTATAAACAGTGTCGCACACTTAGCCAACATTGGTAAAAACCCGAGGGGGCGTTCACCCATGGGTGAACTCTTTACCTGGCTCATCGGAGCCATCTTCACAGTCGCAGTAGTCATCGTTCACCTGCTCAAACGGGATGATTTTCGAGCCATCGATGCACAGAAAGGACTTCCTCTCTCTGTAGAACCGCTTATCTGTTAGACATTAAAAACGGTACAATCTGTTGCATGCTGATGACCTTGAACTGCAGCAAAAATATGCAACCAAACTTAAGAGCAGACTCTTTAAGAAATTTTGCATAGTGTGTTGGACATGCATTTTGGGAGAAAAGGTTAGTCCTGAGGTCCACAGTCTGTGAACAAATGCTACTGGACTATTAAAAAAAAAGCTATGGTCTGGTATCATTGCTACCATCCCTCATTCTCCCTGACAGTTGCTGTCAAAAACTAAGTGCAGCATTGACAACAACATGAGAACTTGCAACTTGTTGTCGGTAATAAAGCTAATGAGCTGTTAAAGCCCTTTACACCACGTCAGTGTTATTGCTACTATGATGATGACAGCTACTGATAGCCCTCGGCTAGCTAAAAGGGGGGACAGCTAACTTACAAGATGAAGAAATTCCTCTTATTTTCCGCGAATGTGCAAAGCCACAGCAAAAGACAGCGGCGACAATAACGTGAAAACGCATGTCAGGTGCAGAAATGTAAAAATGTCTCCTCCTGCCTCATAAAATCCCGCTCACGGGCGTTTCAAATTCATGGTATATATCCAACATTCAAAGCTTGCCATGTTTCGACTTCCTGAAACATGCGGCCTCGTGACGCCTCTGATGCTTCCCATTGGTTCTTATCCCTATAGCATGTGGTTCTTTTATCCAATCATGTTTGAGAATGACTTTCTGCGGCTAAGACCAATGACAGCGTGACAGGTTTGTACTTAAATGCACTTTCTCGCATTCTTATGTACATTTTAATTTTTTGTTAATTTTTGTTTATGAGAAGATGAAGAGAATGGAGGGATTTCCAGGCTGTCAACATTTCTCTGTAAAATAAAAATAAGTATTTCAGTTTTGTTGTGTGTAAGAAGTGCATTTAAGAGGTACATGCTGAAGAAGTTGTAATGCAAAGTAGTCTTGTAACCAGATGTGAAACTGATTGATTTAGCAGCTGGTGAGGAAACTTATGAAACGCACGAAGTGTCAAAAAACACGATATACAGACAAACCAATCAACTGGTCTATTAATTAATTTCATCTTTTTATTTATTTAAAAAAAGGCCAAAAGCACAAACTAGTGACACATTAAACAGGAGCAGCTTTAATGGCTTTATTTTGGTTATAATAAACATTTTTTACAACATGTGCACTATAAAAAAAGTTTTGATAGAAAACGGTCGCAATGCAGCGATTTCCCTCAGCACATTAGCGGGGTTTGAGGCACTTTAAGGTAAATTTCAAAGTAAATTTACAACAAGACTAAGAAGAACATTTTTAATTAGTAAATCTTAAATGTTGTCATTTTTCATTGCTAAGTCTTGTGTAGAGACCTGTAGTGCATAGTGAGTCCTTGCTCTGAAGGTAAGAAAGGTCTCGGATCATGCCCGGAAAGGAATACGAGTCCATTGGACGCAGTGGAAACACTGGCATCAGTCCGGATGTCATGTATGGTGACATAAAACCTGCCATACCAGTGTTTGAGGACGAATAGGCCAGCCGAAGGGGACTGACAGCGAGGCGAGGGCTGAGCCCGTACAGACTGTCTCCCCCGGCGGTCGTAGGTGGCATGTGGAGCGGGGAGAAAGCAGACTTGCTCCCCAGAGCACCGAGCGCTCCAGGCAATCCGACAGAAGGCCTGAGTGCGCTCGGGTGATTAGACAGAGACAAGCCATCAGAGTCAATTTTGTTCTCTTTGGAGCTCAACACCAGTTCAATGGATCTGACAATGTCGCCTTTGCACGTTCTCACCATAGACTCCAGGGTGTCCCGTTTCTGATGGGGGAAGATCTTGGCCATGATATCGGTGGGGTCCACGCTTGGGAAGTCCTTCTGTTTCTCCGACTCGCAGCCAGACTCTGGATCCGAGGAGGAGTGTGACCTCTGTGGACTCTCTATGTGATCAAACACTGGAGATGGACTTGCGCTGTCATCGGTGGATGAGGTGGCGTTGTCCTTGTTTGGAGACACGTCCTTGTTATTTGGGGAGGGCAGCCGTGCGGTGTGGGGTGCAAAGACGGGTCGGCCCATGAATCCGCTATAAAAGTTGTACTTGCTCAGTTTGTCATCTGAAATATGAACAAAAGAGAGCGGGTTATTTATATTTTAATTCAGTATTTTTGCTTAAAAACAACGTAGTCTTTAAAATTAGATTGTGTAATATTTCAAACTTGTCTCAAAGCACTACGAAACATAATAGGCCTAATTGTAAGTTTATATAATTAATAGGCTAACAGAAAGCAACTAAACGATGAAGTAACTTTCTTTTTAGATAGAAATAGATAAAATAACTTTCAAAGTTATACTTTTATTTATTAACCTACCGTCTTTTTGGTTCTCTGCTCCAAAAACATCAAAGCTGGTAGCTGTTGGAGCACCGCTTGTTACTGTTGGCACCGCGGGGCCTACTGGTGACCCCTGAGGTATCCCTGTTTCTCCGCCGATCCCGGAGCCGGGATACATGATCCGGAGCTCCCGGGCCTCGCTCTCCTCCTGAGCCTGCTGTCTCCTGAGTGCCACCTGCGCGGCCATCACCCGCTGCCTCTCCGCAATCAGAGTGCACTTTGCGCACACGCAGTCTCTCCAGCGGCAGAAGCGTTTGTGGCCTTTAAGCGCGGAGACCACGCCGTGGTTTCTGCATCTGGCGCACTTCGGAGTGCGAGGGTATCCCCTCTCCAGCGCGGGGTTACAAGCCCGGAGGAAGAGCGGCGGAGGGCGCAGGAGGGAAGGGGGCACCTGCAGACCACTGAGCGGGTTGGCGCTGTGCCCGGCTAGGCCGAGCGGTCTGATCCTGCTGTCCATTTCCTGAGGGGGCGCAAACATAAAGTCTGGCTGTCCAATACAGATGTTCACGTGATGTGGCCTTCTTCAGTGACTGACGTCTCCGTACTGCGCTGGCACCCCCAACCAGCGCGCTTTAAGAGTCTCCTCTCCAAGTGGTTTGACATGAAATACAACACCTTCGTCACACCCCCTTCCGCTCCAACCTCTTAACACCCTATCATGTTTATTTGCATCCTGGTCTAATCTGATGTAATTGAGCCTATATGCAGCTGTAGTTTAAGAAAATATGAGGCCTGCCAAGACTAGACTTTTTGTGGTCTTTAAATTGCCTTTAAAAAATTGTGATCCGCGGGAATTTGCATTCAAATTTACATTTACAGATTTTCATTGCATTTAGGATATATGTCAAATATACAACACCAGTCAAAAGGGTGGATTTTGTTGAATTAGGTGAGAAGCTTTTTCAAAACAGAAAGAAAAACATGTTGCCTCAGGTCAGCTGGAGACAATGACCCCTTTGGTTGCCCTACTGAGCAATGAATAATTCACTATTAGGATGTTTTTAACACAACAATGCCCCTAATAGCCACAAAAGCAACAGGTAATTATCTACCTGGTTATTCTGTTGAACAAATTACCTTGACAAAAGACCCATCTGTCAACAAATACCCAGCAAGATTGGCGGATAACTAATCACACCTTGTCACATGTTTCTTTCACTTCTCTCCATTCTGACAGGGTCCGATTACATGCAACAGATTGTCTTACCGTTATTACATCGAAAACAACTTGAGCATAATGTGACAAACAGTGGCAGTCACCAAGGGAAACACATAACAACACTGTTAGACCTGCATTCGAACACAAACACACTCTCTTCTCCTACATTTGCATACAGTATTATGCTTGCACATGTCTGAGAAGTCATGCAAGAAGAATTTAAAATGGTAACTAATGTGTTAATAGTATTCTCAGCTATTAGACACATCCTAATCACCTGTAGAGGTAGAGTGAGACATCAGTGGCTTTTTCTGGTCTCCCTGTAGTTCTGACTCCGCAGACTATCTCAATGCTGAATAATGGATGTGGGTTAAAGAGGCAGAAGATGGAAGCACTCAACCCCCTTGTGGTGTTTTACAGAGATAATGAATCCCTGAAGGGCATCTTCGAGGAAGGTTTGCCACAGCAGAGGCCAGGAAATACGCTTATGGGATAATGCGCAATGATTTAATGCAGACGCACCTATTATTAGTCAGTAATACTTACCACACGCACAGACTAGAAGGTGTTTCAGCTTGCTGATTAGAGATGATGACTGTTTTTGAAACCAAAACTTTAGCAATAGACTTTATTCACCTCTTCTGCTCTGTCGGTCCTTAAGTGATAGATCTTATCAGCAGCATTTCTGCCTATTGTCCTTATTGCATTGAATGGGTATACACATGCAAAGAGCAAACACATTGTGCAAAAAACTCCAAATCTGTTTGTATATGTGGCATTTGTCGTAACAAAAGCATCCCGACTTTGCAGAAAGAGGCTTGCCAGCCTGCTATTTGCAGAAAGATGTTCCACAAGTTATGGTCTGTGATAGATAGGGGCTGGTACAGACTCACTCCAGCTGTGCAGGACATGGAGATAATCTGAAATGCATCCATCAACAAAGAAAGCTAAAAACATGAACAAATGCCAGTGATGCCGATGCTGTGCAGACGCACATGAAGCTTTTATCATTTCAACCACTGTGAAGTGGAATTTGAGGTTTAGATTTGTGGCTGGCAAGTTTATCCAGGCACATTAAGCTGCTCTCACCTGGCTTTTTATACAAACCACTTAGGCGGTTTACATGGACCAGTTATGGCATTTTCTTGCAGGAAAGGTGGCTGGAAGCAGCATGATGCTGAAAACACTGTGCAAATGTGTGTGTCGCTATGTATTGAGCTCTTCGAAAGGTTCTGTTCTAGTCTTATTTCTAATTACCCAGAGGAGGAAAATGAAACAAAAATAGCAGTTTTTGGAAAAGCTTCTATAAATTGGATTATGGATTGAAGCTGTACTGTTATATTTACTCATTTACTGCCTTTCCTCAGCGTCTCTGGATCACAGGATTACCACGAGGTCTGGTTTGTTTAAAGTGTCTTCGAGCCAGATCAGTTTCACCTTGAGATAAGGTCATTTCTCAACTAGTTTGTGTTGCTCCATCATTTTGATCCAAATCTCATTTACAGAAAAAAAAAACTTGTATACACTTCTGTTATCTCTGCATCAAAGAAAACCTTAAGTTCAGTTCCACAGCTCGCACGGATCGTCAGGTTTTAGTCAGAATTTTTCAACCTCACCTCCAACACAGAATGAAGGGATTAGCAGGGACAAGTGCAGTTAGAGTAGATATGGCTAGACAGTGTCTTAATTGTGTTCTTAACAGATCTGCTCATGTCAGATATGGCGTTTAATCACAGCCATGCGCCTCCTAGGACAGGGCTTTATCAGTGCAGCTTCTTATCTGAGGCAAGGTGGCTACTAATCTACTGCCAGATCTCACAAAACCTGATTATGTCTCCCACACAGCAGAGGAAGAGAAGCCCATCATTAAACAGTAAATCATGGCATCTGGATTTGTACATTTCCTTTTGAAAATGTCCTGTAAAGTCTTTGTGAATTAAACCATCATACTCTAATAATCCAAATAGGTCAATATTATAGATTATTGCCCTGCAGCTGCAAGTCTTCTGATGCACAATAGGTGCTAAAAAAAAACAAAGGCATGACACGACTTTGACAGTGAAGCATTTCTTAAGTTTCAACACTGCTTCATTGTTTGTGAAAATGCGGCACTCAAGTTACAGCAAATTTCCCCTTTTCTTTCAGTGTGCAAAGCGTCCTGACCTTTGTGTGTTTACTCTCTCACCTGTCACTTCACACTCTTGTCATTTAAGTGCCACAAAGTAGCCTCCACTTCACGCTGACGGGCGAATGGCCTCCCCTGTAGGCCATCAGGTTGGTTTGGTTGCTGCTGTGATCAACAGATTAAATCATTTTTAATTTCTCTTTATGTGAATTCAGGTTTTTTTTTTTTCCCGCCATCGGACTTTTATGTCACTGACGCTTTGTTGTGTTAAAGCTTTGTGCGAGAAAAAAAAAAACAATAACAACACAGACTAAACTGATCTGTGTTCCATGTGACGTGCGGGTCCTCAGCAGAGTTCAACAAGCGACTCTGCTTTTAGTGGAGCTTTCAAGATCGTTTCTTCTGTTTTTTTTTTTATATTTGTGTGCCAGGGGATGTTGACTGTCGCTGTGCTGTTGGACTTGGTGTCTCTGTTTACAACGCCTGGAGCATAAGTTACGCTTCTGCCAGCATCCTACGGAAATACTCTCACACATCTTTCTCTGGAGATCAGATTAGTAGCTCGCTTTGAGATGCAAAAATTCACATTGAAATATGTAAGTGCAGAGTTTTGTTCCAAAGTGAAGTCTTTGTGACTTTTGAAAAAAAAAAAAAAGGTGTGGCTTTTTGTCTCTGAAAATCACTGTTAACACTCAGATCTGACATGGCTCCAAGTCATGCTTATACATTTCTGTGAATAGACACTCAATGCTTTTTTTTATTAGAATTTTCTAAATAACTATGAATCAGCATAAAATTAGTAACAACTCATTAATTTCTAATGACTTACTCATTATTACTCATATGTACCCAAAATAAAGTGACACATCATACTGAGTTGTTTCTCATTAACGCCACATTACTCAGTGATTATCTGACCATGACTTCATCTGTCCTTTTTGTGCCCCTTCTAGTTTTACAGTAATTTGTGGAAGTATATGAGCAGCACATTAAACAACATAGAGTTTTCATGAAACTCTAAAAATGGACACTTTTACATTTGATTCTTGATCACACGTGCTCTTATTTGCAAATATTTCCCTAAGCTTGCATTAACTTTTTTTAATGTCTTGGGACAGTAAAACGAGTTGTATAACAGTGACAAATAACAAATATGTACTTATTAATACATCCAACACACATGGCTTTAATTTGCAGTGATGTTTCACCTATGATCACCCTCCTTTCCCTCTCCCCACCAGCTTGTAAGGGCAAATTGTGGCATTTTAGCCACTATGTTCATCAACCAGTTCCTATTTTTTCTGTATTCTCTTTGAAGCTGGACAGGAATTTTTCAGTTGGATTATTAGAGCTTTTTCACTTAAAACAGCTGCATTATTTGTCTGAAAATGACACTGATGAGAGCAGTAAGAATGGGGGAAAAAATGAAAGCATTTGTTGGCTGTGAAACGCAAAACAAAGAGCTAAAAGATGCTAAAATGCATTGAGCTAAAACAAGGCAAACTGTGTTAGGCAGGGCAGTAACTTTTCCATCGGTTCATCTTCACAAGCTCCCTTTTTTAAAAACAGATTTACCGTCTTTGTTTGACTAATTTATAATACAAAAATATTGATGAATGCAGCTTTCAGGGCCATTTTTCAATGCAAGGTGTTTACTTGTAATGAAATATTTTCTCATTATGGTTTTGCTCAAAAGGATCATAATGCTACCCTGCATGTCGTACTTCTAAATGATTGAATGGGAAATCAGAAATATGCCAGTTTTGTTGCATCTATAATTTATTCATGGAGTTTTAGTTTTCTATTCCATAAAGATGACTGACATATTATATTACAGCCTCTGTAGAGGAGAAGGGAAGCATCCATATTACACATATTACACACACCTGTGCATTTGAATGCGTGGGACAATAGTTTTTCCTCCCATTTTTTGCGCCTCTCTTCGATTCTATATTCTGCTATCTTCTGCCATCTTCCTCTCCCCTATTCAGTATTCCTCCATTTACTCTCTTTCTCCCCCCCTCTCACACCTTTATTGGTGGTCTGAATCTGGTAGGTATCCATCAGGGCCCCTCACTTAGCCCGGCAATGCCTCAGTGCCAGTGAACAATGGTGGGCCAAAGACAGCCAAGTTTGCTCAAGAGCATTGGGTATGGATGTGTGTGTGTGTGTGTGTGTGTGTGGGTGTGGGTGTGGGTGTGTGGGATCTGTGTGCACCCATGTGTACCTGTTTTAATCATGCATATTACATCTGCATCAACACAGTGCATCCATAAGGAAATGCAGGTTTGCTTTTACATACTGGCTCATTGTCAGTGTGTGTTTTGTGTGCATTAAAGTGCTCTAAGTGCCAATATGAGTGTGTGTGTGTGTGTGTGTGTTTTGAGGAGGGGGGTTGGGATTAGTACCTTGAAAGGTTCTGGTCAGGTGCCAGTGAATGCAACCTTCACTGTCTAAACAGGCTAAGCTTGAACCCAGAGTTCCTCGTTCCACACTTGCTCTGGCTAAACTCTCTATTTGTTTCCTGTCAAAGACGCTTCATTATTTAACGATACACTTGCAAGGCCAGCTTCACAGCTCAACAATGCATAACTTAGTGGCAGATGAGCACAACCCTCTGTGAGGGATTTGAAGAGTCTGGTTTCTAAGTGTGTGTTCTTTTTCCTCATAAAAATGTGACAACGGACAGACATTAACAAGGAAATGGATGAGCTAATGACAGACACAATGTGGGAAAGAACTCTTTGTTTGTACTTTGTATGTATGAATGCACACTTTGCACTGAAGCTTGAGTGGATATGTCAGATGTGACTGGTTAAACCTTGAATTTTCAAACTTGTACTTATACACAAGATGAAAAGGAGATTTAATATTGATTATTTGTTTTTAAATGCAACACTTTGGCTTGTCACCGAGCAAAAAAAGACTCAAATGAAAGAAAGATTCTCCTTCTCTTCTTTCTAATTTACAAATAAGCAAACAATCAGACCTCCACAGTGTTTTGTTTACAGGGTTTCAAGTGAAAGGATTCATCATCCTAATGGCAAAGGATTTTGGGTCATTTCTGTTTGCTGAGAAGATTTCCTCCTACTGTGAGGCTCTTTTGGTGTTTTTAGGATCAGATGAGGAGGCTGTGATAAAAACAAGACACTCAATTTGATGTTCGCTCTTAAAAGGTTAGAAAAGGCCGCAAGAAAAAAAATTAACAAGATGAATCTTTAAGAATTGCAAATTGAACCTGTGATAATTTTTTATTTCTGCCACTAAGGGCAGAAAAGGGCAATACTGATATATTATTACTCTTTTAAGCAAGTGTGTTAGCTTATTACACATCCAGCAGACATACAGGATAATTTAATTTAATATAGAAACATGTTTATTACTCGTCTTGTAACCTCTGTTTTGGTTTCTACCAACTCGTAAGGAAAATATCTGGCTCTTTCCGCCCTTAATGCTCCACTGTGTTTATATGTTTGTTGCTAACTTTGTCCGTTGCATACAGTGGGTTTAAGAGTTTTCTTTTCAATAGAAACAGCTGCCTGACGCTGCTGGGTAGCACTGAGGAGAGCAGCAAGACTGAACCAAAAGAGTTAAGTTGCAGGCCACAAAACCAAATCCAGGAGCTTAAACTTACTGTTAAGGTTAAAGGAACTGTTCTTACATACATAGATCTATGAAAGTTAACTGTTTCACTGTGGAGAACAAAGTGACAAATCAGGAAAACGCGGAGGTGAAGCATAAAGAGGGAGGTGGGTGTGCTATCAGATGAACACAGAGCACAGGCAGAGACATCAGTGCTTTGCATCTCTGCCAGGGTGTTATGGGAAAATATTCTAGGCTTTCAGTTACAGACAATAACAGCTTGGAAATTGTTAAACATTCACTCTGATAGAGCATCTGCAAACAGATCAGATACGAGTTGCTACAGAGATTAGAGGAAACATGAAACCGTCAGAGAAATGGAAGCATTTACAGGGAGTTTGGGAGGATATTTACATGTGTCTCTTTGTAGGCTATATGTGTTGTGTTGGTTAAAAATCCAACAGCAAACATCTTAAAAATTTAAGCAACTGAAATATTTTATATTCTCAGGAGTAGACAGAGAAACCAGTTTTTGCTTTGAGCCTTGCAGCACAAACTGTAATACTGACCCAGCCTGCCCTGCAGTCTTTGCCCCCAGCATATCCGTGACTTCATGTTTCACATCCCTGTTCATTTCTCACAAAGATAAACCACCGAGACGTGATAAATCTGTTACAGTTGAACACAAAGATCACAAGTCTTTCATTGTTTTCATCTTGTGTTTTTTTTGTTTTTTACCTGTCTTGACCTCATTAAGCATTCAGTTCAGTGAAGGTACAGATCAGCAGATATGCTGGCATCAAAAATGTCACACTTTCTTTGTATGACTGAACAAATAAGCCACTAAAAATTGCAATGAGTTACACATTTGAAGATTTTTTTATTTTATCTTATACTAAATCTTTAAATTTGTGAAATTGTATCAAAATATAATCTTACAATTGTAGCTGCTGTTATTGTGGACAGATCATATATTTAAAGGTGCTATATGTAGCATTTTAGCACCAGCTACAGTACATTCACAATATAGAGAACTAGCACTTGTACTGTATTTTTAGGATAGATATCTAGTTTAAACTGCGCCATGAGACCTGTGTATAAAACTGTATACTTTACCATATGTGTTGAATTGTCATGTAAGATTGTTAGTTGAAGTAATTTGTCTCTAGGTTTTAGCAATGACCAAGAAATAAAAGTCTCAAGGAATTGTGTTTAAACTGTTGCTGAAGCGTTACATACAGCACCTTTAATAGTACTAACAACCAAGAGCCAAAGCACTTGTGTATGACATGTTCACAGTGTGGACTCAGCATATCCATCATTCCCAAGTCTTGAATGTAAAAGGTTGTTACACGTGTTTGCAGGACTGCAGCTTCCATTCACACCACTGAGGTCATGTCCTTAGTGTTTTTCTGTGAAATCAGGGGTTTAACAGCCAAAATATCCTTAAACGTTGGCTGTGACTAGGGACCATTACTAGAGTTTGTGTGTAGGCTACATACTTGCATATGTGAATACTAAAACATTCCTTTTGTTTTTGGACTCAACAGGTTTTATTTTGAAGGAGTCCAGAAAATTTTTCATTTTCACAAGATATTTTGGACTATTTTTAAAATCCTGGCTGCTTTCCTGCTTGTCTCTTGTTGTTGTAATTAAGCAAATAAATTTCACACTTTTTCTCCACTTCATATGTTCATTTTTCTTTGTTGTCATATTTCTTGACTGGATTGTTGAAAGAAAGTGGCAGCTATTTTTGTTGCAATCTGATAAGTTGACTGTTGGGTTAAACCAGTAGAAACAGAACACTCTTGTTCATTTATTGTAATAATAAATAACAACTATGGCCAAACTCACAAGTGATTAATACATATAAATTTGAAACACTGAATGCAAAAAATGTTTTATTACTCCTGAAATTCAGACTCAGAACTTCCTTGACTTTGTGATAAATTTAAGTTATATGGCATGACATCTGATGAAGGTTTGTTTCCTTCAGGTTTAGTAACGTTGGCAGCAAACCACAGCAACATGCATCTACATGGACTGACACCTGGATATGGTTCAAAGCTTCTGGGGAACCACAGCCAGTCAGGAACAGAGACAGAGGAACAGATAACAATACACACTGCAGTCTATTCAGAACTATAGACTGCAAAATGCTGGCTGCATGCAGATTGAACTCAGATAAAGGAAAAACACAAAATAAAGTGCTGACCACAGGTGTGAACAAAGCACCATTTTCAAAAACATTTACAAATGGGGGACTCTGCAGATCTTTGGGGAACTTTTTGAAGATCTTGCTTCATTGCATCTACAAAAACCCAAGATAAATGGGATCTTTTATCAGTTTAGATGTTGTATAATTGTACAAGCGGAGTCCCAACATCAATGTGGGCTTTAGATTCTCAGAACTGCAACGTTAAGTTCACAAGCTTGGAGGAATTTATCTGATCATGACGCCCTGAATCGCAAACACAGTTTATCTTTGTCATCGTTCACATTTTGGTTAAGATCCTCTTCATGAAGCCTTAGAGAGTGTGAGAAAGTTCCTGGCCATCTTTGAAGTTACAAATCTGTTTTTAAGACTCTATAAAGCTCTGATAAAATGCACCTCATAACATCTATGAATTCAATCTAAAATTGTTTGGTTAAACTTAGTAAATTGATGGGGTTTTTTGAATTCACGGGGCAGAGTGTTACTTGATAAAGCAAAGTGAAACAATGAAAGACACCCATGCATACAAAAATCCAGTGACACAAATAAATAATCACTGTTGGTATGTGGTTTGTCAGAATTCAGCACATAACAGGAAGGATTAAGCCATGAGGCATTTAAGAGTCACAAGTGTTTTTTTCCAAAATATTTTCTGCAAAGTACTTTGTGTTACAACAACAAAGCAGCAAAGCAACACACAGAAACTGATATTTTGTGAGATTTGGCGCCCCCACAGTTTCTACGTGGATCATCACCATTGTAAATAAAAAACTGCAGTAACAGAACTTAGACAAGGAAAAATAGACAAGATTTGGAAACATGGGTAATTTATATTAAAATATGACTAAATATATACTTATCAAAAAGAGGGGTATTAACAATAAAGCCTGCCTCAATTAAAGGCTTGATGACCTTTGCAGTTGATTGAGGCCCTGTTCATTGTTTAAAGTAATACAGAATGTAAAACTGTTAATGTGCAAATGTGGAACTTATCTCTAACTTTAATCAAAGTGTTTAAGAAGCCTATATTTGACCGAAGGCAGTGCACAGGACACAAATCCTTTTTTTTAGGAGTCAAAATGTGTCCTTTTATATGTCATTTGTCCTCCCTGATCTCTTTGATATGACTTTAGTTCAAGATGTTGACTAACATAAGCTGGAATATTGATGAAAAGAATTATTGTCAATGATCAGAACCTGCTCAGAAATTACATTTATTGAAAAATATCCTGGATTTTTCAAGCCATTTATTAGTACTCAATATTAGGGAGACAGAGTACCAGTCACAAAAACAAGCCCATGTCTTTTCTTTAACATGACACACAAGGTCACAGTGCGGTCAGACGTGGTGTTTGGAGCTCTTCTCATTTTGGGATCAGTGGTAATGAGAGGACGAGAAAACAACCTGCTGGTGAGAAAAAGGGGGATCGGCCCAGGAGACAAGGCGTATGAGGGAAAGGATACAAAGGACAGCTTAGAGGACCTCTGATGTCACCTCAGCACCAGCAGAGTGGCTCATTGAAACTAAAGTGCCTCCACTGTGTCGCTTTTGTTTGATTGTTGTCAGCTCTGTTCCTCTCCTATAATAATGAGCCCTTTGACAAGTGATTAACTTCACAGTGGCTTTTATTTTTTTTCTCACAAGTATTTGTTTTAATGGTGCTCCTCAGTTCATCACCTTTTAAGTAGCTTTTTCTATGAATAGATGCAGATTAAAATGAATTTAAAGAAAAGTTGCAATTCTAGTTTTCTGGTTGAACGCTAAGATTCCTTTTTTAAAATAACAGTTTTACACAGAAAAGAAACTAGCTTTTACTAATAATTGATTTAGTCAGAAGTTTTTTTAGGTAAAAAGAATTGACGGATGTGGTTGTTAAATCTGGGGAGGAAAGCCAGTGAATGCACCATGAATTATATTTTTTCTTAGAAATTTTTTGTCATCTATTTTATAGCTTAAATTATCAAACATCATCCAACTTTACACTGATGGGAAGAATTATTGTAATTAGCTTTTAGCCTATTTAGCTAATAGGCTAACACATGTTTCCTCTTCACCCACTCAAAGGGAGGATTTAGTTTTTCATCCTGAAATTTGACAAATTTGTCTTCCTCTCCTTTAAGACCTGGCTTTGATCCTCTCAGGTAAGCAGGGGGTACAGTAGTCCCCCTAAGGGATGACTGCCCCCTGAAGGGAGAATTGTTTTTACCCCAGCTGTGATTTCCTTGTGCTGCAACATCTAATTCCAAATACTATTTTGTCAAATCAATGCCTGGACTTTGTCTTATTAAGGCCAGCCTGGTTTCCTATAGCAAGCAGGGTGCTTCAACCCCCCCTCGATGAGGGAGGCAAGCTGAGGCTGCCCCCTCACAACAAAACAACACACCACTCCACAGCAGCAGGACGCTTCCTCGACCAGCAAATGAGATGAAAGCTTAACCATGAAAATAGTGGTTCGAAAAGCTTCTGAAGCCCTGCTACCCTGCTAGCATGGAATAAAGATGGGCCGTTCACTCGCAACAAAAGCCGAACACAACAGGGGAAAACATCAAAGTGTGATTGCGTCAGGGCAAAAAACACCTATTTGTTAGAGAACGCCCACTGAGAAAAACGCAGGTGAATTTTCAGGTAATCGCACATCGTGGTTGAACGCTACAGTTTATTTGTGTTTCCAGCTTTTGCACACTGTGATACCCTTGGATTAGAGTTTTCAACAGAGTTTCACCTCACAGTGCTTTTTATATGTTTCTGCTTTCAGTGATGGCACCAAAAACTTGTGAATGTTTTGGATGAGATCTTAAAACACTTGACATTTAAAAAGCTAAAATTTAAATTAGCTAAAAAGTTAGTCTAGGCCAACATTTTGGAATTAGTTCATTAGATGGTACACAGTTTTTTTCCACTGACCAATGACTGGAATCTATAATTAAGGACTAAAACATCAACGAAGACTGAGAATAAAATGACTCTGACAACAGCAGACCTTTTGTCCTCTGTACACAGGTGGATTTACCTGCCTGTGTGGATTACAATCACTCTTTGATCCAAATAAAACTACAAGGAACAAGCTGAGGGTAATAAGGTGTGAAGTTCTTAAAACAAGGACTCCTTTGTGGTTCTCTGAGTGAACAGCACTCTGAAAGAAATTGTCAGTGAAAATCAAGAAAGGAGGGAGACAACTCAACCAAACAAAAACTTGAGAAAATGATAAATTATTAATGTAGCATTATGTGTTTGACAAAGACAAACTATGTAAAATCATTAAAGGCTGATGTCTGTATATAAAAAATGAAAAAGAAATTATTATAATAACATAACACAATGATATAATAACATGTCCTTATGTTTAAAGTAAGGTAGTAATGTATGTATATAATCAAATTAAAAACATATTTATTAGCATTTTGGCAATTCTAGCATGAATGTACAAAAAAATATAAATAAAAATTAAATAAAAATAAAATAAAAACAACTTAAATTGTTGTATGGAAAATTAGCTATTATTATTATTATTATTATTATTATTATTATTATTGTTGTTGTTGTTGTTGTTGTTGTTGTTGTTGTAGCAGCATATAAAACAAAGTTGAAAAGTGCTTAATGGAAAACATTAGAAGAAGAAA
>JAPZDV010000016.1:9279658-9333798 GCA_029814665.1 Acanthurus lineatus
GGTTTAAACAAACATAGCACTTTTACAGAGGAGACTGAATGTTTATGTTCTATGAAGTCTTACTCACAGGATGTAGCCTGTCTTTGGTCGACTGTACTATTCTCCTCTTCTTACACTCTGTGTGTGTGATAGTTCTCAATATTCCCATCACAGGTGCTGCCTATCACAATTGTGATTGGTTAAAAGAAATACAGATAAGTCAAAGTGTTTTTTTCCACCTGTAGCGGAGTGATAATGGGTGCAGCCAGACTATGTTCAGTGTGAAGCCAAAAGTCAATGAAAACTTCTTGTAACTTTTGTTTGTAAGTTAACAGATGTAACATTTTTGATTTATATAGTGCAACTTGGTGCAAAACATGAGCTTTCCTAAACTTAACCAAACTGTTTATTGCATAAACTAACCATTTTAACCATGTATGTGTTGGCCCCTAACCAAGGATTTGCTAATAACCTGCATGTAAAATTGAGTTTTGGCTTGTTCACTGCACACAGTTTGAAAGTGTAAAAGCCTCGTGTTTTGTGAGCAGATTAAAGACAATGAGTTCATATATTTTTGGTGATACACTGACCGATGCATCAGCTCCACCATTAGACCAATATGTGGTTAATTAAACATCAGTGTGTAACTCATTTTCCCCAAATGATGAATTATTTTAGGCAGCAACTATCACTGCAGTGCATCAGATAAGAGGAGAAGTTTGTTTTAACAAGCTGTGGTGTAATACTGTCATTTAATTCTGTGAGTACACATGTATATAGGCCAGTGTTGTTTTGAGGGGTCTGCTCGGGGGGCCACCGCATGGCGCCTGGTCCCGGTTCATTTATAAACACACCCACACTGTAGGATGTAGAGCAAGCCAGGCGTATAATCCCTCTGTCAGAGTTCGAACGCACCGACGATGCAGGAAAATAAATATGGAAGGCTGAACTGCTGAATGTGAGAGATAGGGGAGAAGCTATTACCAAGACGAGAGCTAACAATTAGGACAAAGATTGTTTTTATATCATTTTGTGATTTTGAGAAGTGGAATTTTTTTAAATATTGAATGGGATGCTGTTGGTTTGCTCTATTTTTTCATATTCAAACTGTCAAAATATGCAGAAATACAGCTTTTGTGACGTTCTTTTCAAAAGTCAAAGCTCTTTACCAAATGAACCTGCACAAATTCCTTCAATTGACTGCATAAGTCATCTTATTTATACATGCAGGGCTTTAGGTTCCTGTGTCGTTTGAGAAGATGTATTACCTCCACTCACATTCAGCCTCGCACATTCTGCCATTCTGGCACTCGCAAAGTGCTTTAGGTCACTCTTTCCTAATTTGGATCAATTATCCCATTTCCCCTCTCTGAAACAGTGTTTCTCATTCAGCATAATGTACCGGCTATTTGTCAACGCTGTGTCACACGCTCGCCTCTTCACTATTAGAGTGCACCCTCGTCAGGGTGACTGAATGCTAGCTTTCTCTACTGTCTGAGGCTCATTTGAAATTCAAATATTGCCTCATTGCTGAGCCTCAATAATATTGACTTTCATTTACTCTCCAGAGGCACTGGGGATATATTTAGGACGGGATTGTGTTTTTTCTTACACTGTGTCTTACAGCATCTGGGGCCTTTCTGGACTGCAGTCAGATGCTTCAGGCTATAAGGAGTTTTGTCTGGCTTGAAGGAAGCGAAACCTGCTGTTCTGTTCGAGCCAATAAAAATCTAAGAATAAGTTGCTGTCATTTAAAAAATGTGCTCTTTCTTATGAAACTGTTTTTTAATTGCCCAACCTGTGAAACAGGTGTAAAAAGTTCATCGTGGTTTGTTAAACTTGGTTAAACACAAACAACAACATCCCAACAACTAATGAAAGTTTTCCATCAAAATCTCAATGCATTTGCAGTTTATAAAGTATGAACATTAGAATCTCTATCAGCTTGCTAATAAGGAAGTGCTCAATGCAGCTGCATCAGTGGTCCACTAGATGGAGCACTACATCACCAAAGAGTGTTTCTGGTAACAGCAACAGAGACACGTCATATCTATAGTACATTATAAAGGTTTAATTATTAATAAGAAGATTAATTCAGGTTAATGAAATGCTAAATTAATGCAAACAAAACCTCTGCATCTCTACTGTTACTAAGTTCAAACATTCAGTCACTTGTAATGACAGCAAATGTAGAATACTTTACAATTATCTCATGTGTGGCTATATTTTTTTCCATATTTGCGCTTTATTAATTGTAGGCCTTTGAATTTATTCTGATGCCATCATTTGTCTAATTTTCATAAAAGTTTGGTCAAGAAAAGAAGATGTGACTGATATAAAATAGCCTCAAGACAACTATGCTTCAAAAAATGCTGTTCATTCTGAATATTATGGGAGTTCATGTTAATAAACTCCAGTCCTGAACAGATAAGAGTTGAAAAACTTAAAACACCCTTAAATGTTCAGTTAAGTGTCTTTGAGTGAGTTACTTTGAGGTCCTCCTACATGAAAACAACATATTTTGCTTTAAGTTTCAACTATAAGAGATAATAATAGGTTACAAAAAGAGACTTCTGTTCTTTCTGTTTTCTTTTTTTAAAACTCATTTGACTTTGGACTCAGCTAGAAACAGGTGATGTCAGAGTTTTGGAACATCTGAGTCAAAATCTAATGACAGATGTGACATTGTTTGCTTATGTTGCCTTGAAGGCTGTCAGTCAAATCTGATCAAAGCTCACGCAGTCATAAAGAAGCAGATAACACAGAGCTCTGCGATGATAAACTCTTAATATAAGATAAGTAAGAACATATTTTTTCTCCAAACTTAAACATTGACTGCTGCGTCTTTGCCCATCAGTTAGTTATAGTTAAATAAGAAGTTATTTAACTGATCAGCTAGTTAAGAAATTGTTGAGCTGTACCTCAGTTAGCGTCATCATCCTGCATGAACAGTGCAAACACTGATATCTCTTATCTCTGCTGCGGCTGAACTGTCTCTGGTATCACTGCAGTGCTGCGGACGTCACTTCCCAACATGATAAACAGAAATCTAATGGGCGTTACATCTGGATCCATGAGTTAAACGATAAAACTGAAATAAAACTGGTGTTTCTGTGTATTTATGGAAGAAAGAAAATATTATTAGACTGATATGCTCTTGTTCTGTGTTGATATCAGATAGCTGGCAAATAAAAACATATTTAAAAAAGGCAAAATAACATGCAAATATTGAATATGCAGTGTATCTTGTCGTGTTGTTTAACATGTGCAAGCAATATTACATCAGAAATGGATCAATATTGCTTGCACATGTTAGAAATGGGTTTTAATGACAGGAAAAATCTTCTGGTCTTTACTTCTTTACAGGATGTAGTCATGTTAAGAAATACATTAGCTATTAATAGGAGCTACAGTACTGTCAAGTTTTAAAGGTCACAAAACTTCTAGACAAGGGGGGGCGGGGGCTCTGGTCTCTTATTTGGAGAAAATGACCACACTCACGAAAGAGACAGAAAGCAAACACGACATCATGCCACTAAGCTTGAAATGCATTATCTAGAGAGTCATAGTGAATCTTTGACTATTGGAAGGGAAAGGTGAGCAGAAGGATATTCACTTGATATTCACAGTCATAATCTCGGGACTTTGAGCTGCACAACAATACATAAACAATCTTAAATTACTCCCTCATTTATCAGCAACAACATTAAAATGATAAAATCTTAAATCTATCAAAGATTACGTACAATATAAATAAAGTACAATAAAGTGATAAACTCTGATGATGCGGGCCGTTCTGCATGAGGAGAGCATTTACTCCAATTATATTTTGAGACTAAAACTGTTGTACTTTTACTTGCAACAATGATTTTCTATATGTTTTTACTGCTACTTTTACTTGTATTAATTAAAAAATCTGAGTACTTTCACTACTGCCAGCAGCTGATCATTTACTTTCATGAAATACAAACATTTTCAATTAAATTCATTATATTACAGTCTCTTTTCATGCCTGTGTGTGAGATGCAGTTTACTGGCTTGTCCAATTAAACATCAAGGTGATTAAGAAGAAGAATCTGCAATGATAATTATCAACTAATGCACTGATGAGACTCCAGGAATAAATATAATGCTTCCCACGGGGATGTTTTACTTTCCAGATGTGGTGTTAACATTAATAAGTATAATTGAGACCTCTGGGACATTGAAACATGAGGAAGAATCAATGAACTAATTACATGTTTAAAAACAGAGTCATTAGTAAGATTATATAGAGTTACATCAGTGTGTGACATCCAAGTGTAACCTCAGCCCCAGAGACACAGATGGAGAAACCTCCACAGGCTGCAGCCTTATCATAAAAGGCATAGTAAAGGTGGTTGAAGATGGGCAGGCATGCGTAAAACATAGATAAAATTACATGTACATCCCATAATGGCACAGTCTTTAGTACAAATTGAGTTCAATAAAAAGTCAAAGTGCAAACTGCCTTTATTGACAGCAGTAAAAGTGATTGTGTGATGGAAGAAACAGCTATTATCAGATACTAATTCACGGTGTTATCATTACTTTTTAACTACGCCTACAATCAGGGAGATAAATTGCAAAATATTCCATTTATGTTATGTAACTTGAAGTTTGAAGCTAGATTCTGGTAAAAGTCTTCAGCGATACAAAAAATACAAGTAAATTTAAAGCCAAAGAATATCTAATTTGATATAAATACATTTACTAACTTTAAATACCAGTCAACACAATCCAATGACTGATATTTGTGTTTAAAGTCAAATTTTATTGTTTAAAACAGTTCAAATTGTATCTGTTAGCATTTTCCAGCCCTGTAGTCAAATTCAAAGTAGAGTTCAGCAGACTTCACTTAACTAAACTATTTTAAATGTTTCACCATCTATATTGTGCTGTCACATAAAACACCACGACTAATATTTATATGCCTGAACACTGAGAGCTCATTAATCAAGTGAATCGAGTTTCCCCCATAGATTCATCCTCCCACTGTTTTTTTATAAAAACTTCTGAGACGCTCATCCATCTATGCATCCTATCTTTAATCTCAAATGTGTAGTTAACCCCACAGTATACACAGAATATGCAAATGGTGCAGCGGGGAACTGTGATAATTATGCAGCTAAAACATTATGTCATCCTCTGCAGTATGGATGTCTTTCTCCTGCTGTAACACATTAGGTTAACCTGTCTCATTCCCAAGCTGCTTCTCCGCTAATGCTCTTATATTAAATGGAAGTGGAATCTTGTGGTGGCTGGGAGTAAACAATGCATTCAGTATTCCCTTAGTGTCCATAATCCAGCAGTCTGGCTCTGAATGCACGGCCTTTCCCCTTAAGAATCCAGCTACAGTGGCCTGTTGTCCAAGGACACGAGCTGAATGAAAACTACTTAGGTAATTAAAAGACAATAGCAGTGCTGTTTTTTTTTTTATACGCCTTGTCCTTTTTATTGCCCTTACAACACTTAATATTTTGCTTACAATACTACGGCACCTGAGAGGTCTGAATATGTAAACAAGAGCAGTTGCCTGGAAAAGTTGAGTATGATCTTGGGAAAACTTGTTTGCCAAAACTTTCCCATCTCAAGATCAATTTACAAGCTTTTTCCAGTCATTCAGCTGTATCACATGATCTTGATCAGCAGGCTGCTCTGGTCAAGAATAAGCCTTCAAGCCAAAAAGAATTTTGGGAAAATAGTCAAATTGGCTCTTCTGCTTAGACTTAGACCAGTAGATCAATAAAACTCTGCTGCTAATACAGAAAAATAAAGCTACAACCAACAGCTGCATGGCTTAGCTTAGCAGAAATACTGGCAACAGGTATTAGGAAAGAATGCCTAAGTTTACAAACTAACACGTTATATTTCTTTGTAAATTCACGCAAAAGTTTTTGGCAAAGAAATAGTCCTGCACATGACCCCTGTGAAACAGCTACTTATCATTTTAAAAATTTTTCGTGATGAACAAGATATTCGAACGTATCAATTTCTGAGCTTTGAGAGATCAAACAGATTTTGTCTGTTACACTTGACTTGTTTTTACGTCAAGTCAGTGTTACATTGCTAACATAGTCTGGTTGGTGATTGGCCAATCTAGAAGCTAGCTAGCTCCCCAAGTTGCATTTAATTTAACAGCGTCACAAACTTCCCTGCAAGTGCTTGATCAGTGTGTGCGATAAACTACGTCAATATCTTTCTTTAATTTTAGCTAGCACAAATTTGCGACCCTTTTGGCATGGTCTGTTACCTTTGTTACCTTTAGTGCATGTATTTTTTTTTCTGCTGGGCCAGGACTACTATTTGTAAGCCTGGCAGCTCAAGTTGTCAGTGTCATACTGTCCTTCACAACTGGTTTTCATGCCAGGCACAAACAGGGTGACAGAACATAGACTGAGGAACAAAGAGGGACTCAGCAACAGACAGTCATTCAAACAGCCCTCCATTTTTATTTCTCTCCTGCAGAGCAGTGCCACAATGTTAAACTGTGCCAGACTCAGCCGCAGAAGTTGCTAGCCAGTTATTTATGAATGCACCCTCGAGGTCGTGTGGCCGTCGCCCTACATTTGACACAGTCTTTAAATGGCCACATCAGCAGACAGATAATCAGAGAGATAAAGAAGAGAAGCCCTCTTGCCAGCTCAGGCAAGGTTGGGTGGGAGTGTGTATGTGTGTGTGTGGGGGGGGTTGATAGGGAAAAGGGAGGGCTGTATATATATATATGGAGGCCAATGGGCATTCACAATCCCAAGGTTTGCTAGTGCTTCATCATCAACCTCCTTCAACTCAAAAGTCTGCAGCCATGGCATTCAATGGAACCTGGAAGGTCGACCGCAATGAGAACTATGACAAGTTCATGGAGCAAATGGGTGAGTGTGTTAGAGCCTGTGTGCTTAGATCATCAGCTCTACTCTGTGCTGTGCCTGGCCTAATAATCCAGTTTATGAGGGCAGTGTGTTTAACTGTGTGATGTGTTTCCATACAGTTTGATATTGCTGTGTGAGTATGACACAGTGCAATGAGGTGTTAGGGTTTGAGTCATTTATGGTGCTTCCCATAAAAATGGGATCTCTCTGTGGACTTGGCAAAGTCTAACACTTGGAAAGCAGACGAGTGAAAGCTTTTCAACATGTTTCTATGTTTTTTTTTTGTGCAACTATGAAGGCGTTAACATCATGAAGCGCAAACTGGCGGAGCACGACAACCTGAAGATCACCATCGAGCAGAACGGGGACAAGTTTCACGTCAAAGAGTCCAGCACCTTCCGCACCAAAGATATTGACTTCACCCTGGGTGTCCAGTTTGACTACTCTCTGGCTGATGGCACTGAACTCTCAGTGAGTACCCCAAAGCAGCTCTGGCATCTTTGAACCAACTGTAACTGGTCCAGTCCAGCATCACGGCAGGACGTGAAATAGTTACGCAATCAAAAATGAGTACAAAATGTCCATTTTTTTTGTAACAGTCATCACAACTACCAAAAAAGCAAACAAGTTATGATTTTCTCCAGAACTGGTATTGATTACAATTTGCACCTTTATCACAAAACTTAACTTTCGTGTGTCAGCACAACTTTGTGGCTGTATACACAAATCCTATTGATAACATCTTGTAACTATTTCACAAAAACAAGCCAAAAAAGTGTTTTGTTGCCCGAACCTAACTCTATGGGGGTGGAAACCCTGGATTCCCATCTTACAGTTCTGCACATTTTATATCACAACTCCAGCACAATGAATACATTTACTGCATCATTCAGTCATAAAACATGCAGGCATGATGCAGGCAAGAAATGCAGTTGTGCTGAGAGTCATAAAAAGTATATTCATGTCCATTCACATGTACATTAAGGATTAAATATTGACACTATTTTTAAAAAATGTCCTCAGACTGTTTTGGCTGGTCACTGTGCTGTTTCATAATTTTAATGCCACAGGAAATATTTTTGCTCTGGGAAAATATGGTTTATTTTTAAGATTGATGGGTTTATTACTAATGATAGAAGTGCAAACCAAGCCAACTAAAGCCAACGCTGAAAGCAAATGGAGAAGCTCCAGTAAATAATTAATCTACCATGGATATGTAGTTGCTGAATATAGAATTACTTATCAAAAACAAACACATACTGCTAATGAACTTCCGCACATGAACCCAAATGTAACAGAGCATTTGAGAGCCGCCATCACCAACTGTATATTTTTTAAACAGGGTGCATGGGAGATGGAGGGTGAGATGCTGAAAGGCAAATTCACCAGGAAAGATAACAACAAGGTCCTGACCACCACCAGAACTCTGGTGGGAGGAGAGCTCGTACAGGTCAGTAGGTCCAGATGCAATTCATCAATAATACGCAACATGTTTATTTGTTTGTTTTTAATCAAGGAATCCACATCATTAACACACCTTTCCTGCTTTTTCTCCACAGAGTTACAACTACGAGGGAGTGGATGCTAAGAGGATTTTCAAGAAGCAGTAAACTGATTTCTGAAGTTGATATTTTATTTTTATATAAATTACACAATATAGATCACAAATATATACTGATGCAGTTTTGTCTTGATGTTAGAAAAAGCTACATCTAGAGATTTTTACGTCATATACCTCAAACATGTTGTATTTTATGGGGTTTCAAGAGAGGAAAAGTTGACCACAGGTTTGCACTATAATTACTGATGTAAAAATGTCTGGAAAAAGGTGTTAATAAAAACTGAGAAACAGGTAAAATGGGATCAGTCAAAGGTGTTTTATTTGAACTTTACTCAGCTACATGTAGCTGGACAGGGAAATGAACAAAATCAGATAACCAGCTGATATATTCAGGGTGAAAAAAGGTGACGCAGGAGATAAAAAGTACGTCATATCTGGGGAAAAAACAAGGTAGCTGATAAAAAAAAAGAATGAGTTTACTAAAGGATAACACACCAGTCCTTAGAGATTATCTTAACAACAGGATCCAGTAAAAGGCTAAAGACTCTTGCCAGAAAAAATAGTTTGGATTTTTCTTGCCCAGATTTTGAGATTTATGTCCCTGAGAGAAACTCAATAGGAGTTTGGCCTTTTTTTTATTCCTACCTGCATAGAAAAAAAATGCCATTTTTGCAGAAGCTTGTCTCTTCAGAAACAATGTTCCAGTATGATACAATACAATGATGCACACAACACAGAACTATTATTGACTTTATTGGATATTCAGAGTTAACAGGTGCATTATTTATTGAATTATGTGCTACTGTTCAATTTTCTTAAATGTCAATTTCAGCGCAACATGCATTCAAATTCTTCCACTTATATTGTTTTGGGTTGTGGGCAGAAATCCCAAAATGTGAGCAAAAAATTTAAATATTTTTTTAAAACTGTCAGGAAATAAATCAGTTTACACTGACGGTTAAAAGTGTGAAACAATAAAGCATTTTTTTGTGTGTCACTTGAGTCTGATGTTGGTGTTATTTTAACGTATTTGAGCACAAAGTACCTTGTGTTACACCTGAGTGGAGTCTGATAAAGTAATTATCAAGTTTTATTGTTGTGCCAAAAGTCTATAAACTTTCCAAGTCATGCTGCTTCCAGGTCAGTTAAATTGACTGATAGAGTCACCACGATTGAGTTCAAAGATCATGTCTTCATAACAGTTTATGAGTTTATAATAGCTTTTTTTTTTGAATCAGTGAAGATATTCTGAGGTAATGTTACATACTGCAGCATTTCAGCACACCAGCAGGCTGATCACATGACGACAGCAGGGTCTTGTGTTGTCATGTGGCAGCCTTTGGGTGCTATCCTCAGCAGAAGGTCTGAACAGCATGACAGAGAAACACACAAGGGAAATGAGATTTTCTCACATGATGGCTTGTGCATAAGGACATTCATTCATTGTGGAAATGAGAAGAAATAAGGACTACATGCACTGAGCCTCTCTGACCACAAGAGGGCCACATGTGCCAACTTTGGAGCTGCACTGAACACTTGAGTGCAGTATGAAAGATGAAACCTTAATATTGTTTATTGTCTGACATATTTTTAAATGATAAGAAACGTTTTACTACAAAACTCGTCCTCATGGAGAGACTTTTCTGCATGTTTAGATGCTCAAATACAGCAAAAACTGTGTAGCCCAGATCTGGCCCATGTGTTGGTGACCTTTAAAACAAAAGAACAATACTAGTGAGATCTGGTTTTCACATTTGGATCGGCACCTGGACAGATGTGTCAGGGGTGAAACCAAAAAGGGCCCAAAAGCAAAAGATCAACTCAGGGATAAACACAATTAAAACAAGCTTTTTAAAATAAAGCTGATACAAAACAAACTAAAAATAAAACAACAAACTGGGAAGGATGAAATGAGCAGACACAAAGGAGACAAAGACACAGAGACAGACAGAAAATGCAGCTTAAGAAAACAAAGACAAGACCAGGAAATGACAACAGAGCCAGCGAACAAAACAGACCCAGAGGCAACGCAGAAACTTTTATACACACTTTGAGAAATGGGCCACAGGTGAGGTAATCGACACGTGTGAAACACATCAGGGTAGGGCAGGTAATTAGGAAACTTGACAGGACGTGGGTTAATGAAAGACCCAAGACAAAGGTTAACAAAATAAAACAGGAAGTAAAGACAATAAACACTAGGAGAAACAAAGGAAAACTGATCTAACAGAGCAGTGCGTGACACGATGAGAAGTATTTTGTAGTTATTTTCACCCTAAAGTGAGTCAGATATGAATCAGATCCATACTGGATCTGCCACTGAATTTGATAAGTTTTGGGCCAAATTTGTAAAGAGGACCTGGACTGGTTTCCTTTTGCACTACGGGCCAGATTGAGTAAGTTTCATTTGGCTCTGCTGTTCAAATTAATCTCTTTAAAGCTGCATTTTTCTCTTTTTTTCACATTTGCTGATTTAAAAGAGATCATCTTTAATGCTGTGTATCAGGATAGATTAATAGAATAGAAATTATTTTCTGACAGCAAAAGTTAGGCAAAAAAAAATAATAAAATTGCTCACTGTACACTGAAACCAAATACAAGATATAAACTCAAAAATCAAGTATTTTATTTTTTATCATGATTAACTTTTCAACTATTAGTTAAATAGCTGTAATTAAAATTTCTGCCATTCTTTCCTTGCAAAAATATTCTTTAATAAAATTGGGTTGTCATGAATAATTGACTTTTTTTTTGATTAACAGAAGTACTGTAACATTTTAAATAGATAAGCAAATCTTCTTCAGGCACAGCTGATAGCTGATAAACAGTAAAGCTGTTATCAGGAAAGACCCATCCAAACCCAGACAGCCTGAGCTGATGTCCAGCGCCCATCGATCACAGCCCCCCACTGGGGCCTGGGTGGCCCCCTCTTTCATGGAGGTGTAAACCCACCACTCAGAAGGCTAATCTGGCAAACACACGGCTGCTTTGAACACCGGTTTGCCCCTGAACCCACCGTGGGGAGTGAAGTCCTCTGAGACCCCTTAAACTCTGTGAGGCTTGAGGACTGTGAGCAGATTTTAGTTTAAAAATTGGTTGGTGGGTCTTCTGTCTGTGTTTGGATCCACAGTGTACTTTTCATTTTTTACTTACAAGAAGAAAATTATTACTTTTTAATTATGTATTACAAAAAAATAATGCAAAAAAGTGTTTTTGGTACCAAAGCAAAGGTTTTAAATTCTTTAAGCTCTGATTTAAAACAGTGTCATGTACTTTGGACAAATGCTGTAATGTTTTTTTCATTCCATTAGGTAGCGCTGTGGAGCTCTTGATTTTCTGAGAGAAAGGGCCTTACACTTTCTATGATGTCATCCTCACCCAAGTTATCATATGACACCCACCCTATTTGTACAGACAAGCGCACACACCTACATAATTATTGGATCTGTACTCATATTCTTAAAATAATATCTCTCTGTAGTTTTCTGGAATGAAAGCGTAGACTCTGGCAACACGAAATCAGTGAGAAATGGGAAAGTAGTGGTGCAGTTAGCCTTTTGTGTTTTGATTGCTGTGAGACTGAGGGAGCAGAGGCCCACCCAAGGGAGATGGAAGATGTGGATGAGAGGAAGGAGTGGGAAGGGAGGGGGGGATAGTGTGAGAGTGGACGGAGAAAAGACTGAGAGAGTGAGGACAGTGCAGGAAGAAAACACTCCTCGCCCTCCTCTCACCCCCCCGCTGTGAAATCAAATTCACTGACTCACTCTGAAGTCGTCAGCTTATCTTGAAGAGTAACGATCACAAAAGGCACCAACAGCGCGGTGGGGAGTGTCAGGGTTTTTAGCTTCGGCTATCTTTCCAAGAAAGACACCATCCCCTTTTGGCCAATCATTGTTTAGACAATGACTGTGCAGACTTTTGACAGACATGTGCAGGCTGCTGAATGATGAGTCACTCGTTAGTCAGTGCTAAACACAGCTTTTCAAATGTCCAGAGATTCATGTCACCGTACGTGTTCTAATGCCACTTTTACCAGACTTGTGAATTCAGAAGTGGTATTATAATGGTATTATAATAAGTGGTATATATCATTATCTTCCTCCCTCCTGTTCTCCTTTTTGTCATCTAAGTACGGGGCGTTGTATTGTGGCGACCCCCAGTTCTCCTGCTCCTGTCCTCCCCCTGTTCACTGTCTTTTTTGGTCTTTTTATGTTTCTTGGACGGGATGTAACTGGAAACCAAATTCCTTGTATGTTGTAAACGTACTTGGCTAATAAAGCTGAATCTGATCCTGATTCTGATAAAGGATGATGATGATAATTTTACAGTTACACAGATTAAATTGTTCATGAGGTCACTTCCTCTTCTGCAGAATTAAAGTCTGGTATTAAATGTACAAATATGTCTTGACAATGTATAATTTAAATGTACAAATTAGTTAAAGCAGGATGGGAGAGCTTTTTATTAATGTTCTGGGGAATCCCAACCTGATGGCGAAGACCATGCAAGATGTGGGCTAACCTCAGGGGTCACAAGACAAATAATGGGTTAAGAGAGAATAAAAACATGCCAAAAAATGCTTTTACTGATAATTAGGACAATGTTAGTATGCTAATCAACTAAACTACAACGGTTAAACCTGATAAATATAATATTTGCTTAATAAAAGAATGATAGCATTGTCATTCTGAGAGTGCAGTTATGCTAACATTAGCATTAGGTTAAAAGCACCACTATAGTTTTACCTTAATACAGTCTCATCTAGCCACTGGAATGGCTTAGGACATATTAGTGAGGTTAATTAGAAGACTTCTGCCCCCTACAGGCATAACAAAATGATGCATGAGAACATTTCAAAAAGAAGTATTGGTTGAACTCTTAAAAATATCATAGAATAGTGGGGCAGAAGTAGACAGTGCTTCATTTTGAGGGGACGAAAGTCAAAGACTTTGGGAACTAGAGTGTTAAAAAAGGAAAAAGAATCCACAAACTCTTCAGGGGCTGTTAGTAACAGCAGTGTGTATAAAGTAGCATACCATGGTTGCCTATTACTGTAAGCAGTGGTCAATGTTTGACTGCAGTGAGCCAAGCAACACAATTTATAGGGAAACAAAAACAAAAAAAGAGGCCCTGCTGTCTGAGTGTTTGATAAATTAAAAGTAAAGACTTAAAAGAACGGTAGTTTCGATAGTTCATTGCAGAGAAAACACAGACTCGTTTCAGTCAGGACATTTGTATTGCACGCTGCAGCTGGACGAGGATGAGTGAAAGGGGACGGAAACACACCTCACTAATGGACCTGTCAAAGGCGCTAACACCATTATGGAGCGTTGCCATTTGTGCATATGCATGTGTGCACCCAAATTATCATGTTCCCTTGCCCCCACACCCACACACCCACACACCCACACACTGACACACACACACACACTTTTATCCCGGACTTTACTCCACTTTGACACCCCGTGTGCAGCCCCTGCAGGCATGGACGAGTGTGTCATGTGAGAAGCCGGTGCGTGCCACCTGGTGTGACTGAGCAGACAGAAGAGAGTGAAGGCAGCAAAGAGAGAAACTAAATTGGCTGTGGCCTCTGTCTCAGGAGTCGTCAGCCCCTGGGTTAGGTGGGCTATTCTTATAGAGGGCAGGAGGAGGTCTCAAGCTCCCTCGGTACACAAACCACTTTATAGGATCCCACATCATGTTTTGACGGCCTCCTGGGATTGTGGGGGAGGTGTGATCCAGTGACAAGTGTGAGAGAGGAAGATGATGTTGAGCTTTACGCTGGCAGATTTCTTTGTGGTTAAGTGGGATCTTCTAAGTGCAGACAAATTGAAAACAATCTAGGAGGCTAATTCTCTTTGAATATGGAGCCAAAAAATAAAAAAAGGTAACAGTTTGAAGAAAATAAAAATTTTTTCTACACTTATCTCTTAATAAACTGAAATATATCCTGTAAATTTTCTATAAGTAACATTTCTTATTTTCCTCAGAGTAGTATTATAGCTTCAGCATTTTAAATAAATGGCTAAAAATGAATGAATATTTCGCTTTAGGTGCATTAGCTGTGTAATTACTCTCTAATTTAAAAATTAATGTAACAGATTTGAGGATGATTTGATGTATTCAGTTATGTTTTTTGATATTTGTTGATTTTCGTTTTTTCAAACCACACAAAATATGTTTTTGTGTGTGTGTGTGTCGGTTCCTGTCCTCATACATGATGTGCTTGATTTAAAGAAAAAAAAATTATAAACTTAGAGCATTCTTCATGAAACTACAATAATAAAGTCCACATGGCATAAAAAATGTGACCACAACAGCAGGGATGACGTCAATCTTTAATGGCAGATGGCCTAAAATGTCTTCATTTAACATTTTTCATAAAAACTTCTCATTTTGATCACCTTTTTTTTTCTTTTGGTTTCAAACAAACAAACCTCACTGAAATACAGTTTCTCCTTACAGCGGCAAAAGTACATAAATATCAACAGTACTGTATGCATTAGGAAAAATGAAAAAAAAAAAGAACACACACATGCCATGAACATGCACAGAACACACAGGTACGCACATAAACTACTTTACTGAAACGAGAAAGGGATATTTCTCATTGACAACTGGAGGGGGGGGGATCATCATATTAATTTCCAGGAACTTCTGTACCGTACTGCTGGCAAAACACAAAAAGATCCATTCGTTCAAAGAGCATGTTTTTCTCTGGAATTCACAGTGAATTATGTAGGTAAAACAGTATTCATATATCAGATACAAACACAAAAAGAAGCTCTAGAAAATTACCAAATGAATATACAATTAAACTTACAATAATACTTACAATGAATTATATGATGGGCTTCTTCTATGAACTTTAAAAACATAATACCCATAAAAACGCACACACACACACACACACACAGGCACACCTTATAAATACTTGTTCTAATAAATTTGGTGCCACACTTGGCTTAAAAAATGTCTGTAAAAGCAAAAACTGCTTCAGAAAATTGGTTGATATTATGTGCATATTATTATTATTCTTAACAAACACTGACTATATGATTCAACCACACCAATATGATTGTACACACACCTGGGCTACACACTACAAAGAAGATCGTTTTTCTTACAGTATTTTACTTCTTGATTGTCACATTATTGTGAAATGTGACTTAGCCTCATCAGAAAAAGTACAAGAATCACTGTTTGTTTTTATTTTTTTTTTGTAAGAACGCGACATGAATGAGAAATTTGGGCGTCAAAATGTCACGGAAATGTGATCACTCGATGATATGTCAAACAGCAAAAGGCGTTATTGCAGGCCCAGAATACACAAGATTACAAAAGATTTTCTTTTTTTACACTCCAATCATTTCTATGTAAATTCAAAAAATTTACAAAAGCAGGTTGAATCACGTTGGCTTCCTAAAAATAGACGAAAGAGACAAATTTCTTAAAGTGAATGTCCTTTTAGATGTAGAGTGGCTCTTTGGAGTGACACCAAAAGAGACATGCAGCAAAAATAATGTCATACTTCATAAGAAATCAGATTGAGGACTACAAAGCAGTCAAAAACAGAATAATTCCACTAGCCTAGATAGCTCTCCAGTGTAAAAAAAAATGCCTTTGGTCTTTTGTTTCTCTATACTGTGCTGCTGTCCTCCTGCTACAAAATGAAGGAGCAAAGTCCTTATTATAGCTGGGCTCAGTTTGCCATGTTTTGCAGTCTCCGGGGTCACTCTACCTTCACCAGTGATGGCTTATTCCTGTCAATGCCTCGTTCACACACCTGATCACCTCAAACTGCAAAATTATGAGCTGGATCAGGTGTGTTTGTCTCATTCCCACTGACTGCTTGGTTTTTTTTTTGAACGAAAAGCACATCAGACAAAGGACCAACATTTTTGCTTCATCGGGTAAAGACTCCACACAAAGACACACATGAGCAAACCTAAAAAAACCACACAGTATGTCGAAAAGACAAGAGCAAACCGACAGGACTGCTTTGGTATAGCAGGGCGACTCGCCATTTTATAATGGCACGAAACAGGAAGGGCAACAAAAAAAAAAAAAGAAGGAAAAACGTATGAAAGTTCCTCACACACTTTAGCACACATGAACCAATCAAACAGAACCATTTCAAACATTGTCTTGATTACAAAAATACTTTTTTGTATTTCTTTAAAATATCTAAAAATGTACAGCATTGTTTTTTTTTCTTTTTTTTTGCAAAGTCATGCTTCAACATGTATTTAATAATCATAATAACATTAATATGAATGATATACAGAATAATAATAATTATAGTCATATAATAACATTAGCCGGCTGCGCTTTAGCCACACTTCCATTCGTCTGGCCTTGCAAAGACCCTGCATAAAATTGTGTTTGCAGTCCTTTGGCGGGCTGTCTTTACACTTGCATATACAGAATGCACAGCAAGGGACCTGCTAACGTTAGACAGGCGATGCAGTCAACTGGTAAACAAAGGGTGTGTGCGCCTTCGTCATGCATGCCTAGTACCTTTCATGGAGGTGTCAGAGGAGGTGTAGCCAAAGCGCTGCCGGTAAATCTTGAGTATGTAACAGTATAAAAAAGAGTTGGAGGGACTTTGGGGAGGGTGGGGGTGCTCGATGTGTGATGGAGGCTGGGGTCTAGTATGTCCTGAGGCCCATGAGGCTGTTGCTGCCTAGAAGAGAGTGAGAGGGATACAAAAAAAAAAAAAAAATAAATAAGGGGTGAGGTTGCCATGGTCGCACGCACACGAACCTTGTACGCTAATGAAAACACAAGGGATCGTGTGCAACTGTGAACGACACAAACACGCTCACACACCCGTAAAAGGCACACAAACAAAAGTTGATACACACACGCTGTTGTACACACAAAAAACATGTTTCTTATTTTCCCCTCAATTTCTCTCACTTTCCTTTGTGATGCCTAGACCACACACACACTTGCATTCCACAAATGTAAAATACTGCAGTTCTGGCTTTGTTTTCAAAAAAATTTTTTTTTCTCTTGAAACACACACAGGTGAAAGTTGACATGCTGTCATTGTGTTTACTCCAGCAGACGTTGTTGGCAGAGCAAAACAGTCTCCAGAAAATACAAACAAACAAGAAAAAAAAAAAAAACAACTGTGCTTTCACAGCATTTTTCCACAATTCTACACATTCAAATCAGACAGTGTGCCAGAAGGGAGAGGTGAACCGCTGTGAGGTGAGGTGAGATTCACACCTTTTGTCCCCGCCTGTTGGGATCAATGGTTGTTAAGTCTGAGCTGTAAACTCACCGACGGTACGCTGCTCCCAGAGCCGGAGACAGGTAAGTCCTCCTGGTTTCTAATTGGACACGGGAGGCAATAAGCAACGCCCGTCACAGCCGGCCACGGCCACCATCACACATCAGGAACCTGCGGACACAAAAAGGACGGAGGTTTAGCAAAGTGAACAAGCTGCAGCAGCTGAGTGTTTTTCTTGTGGCTGTTTTTTTTATCTGTGCTGATTTAACTTTATTGCCATGGTTTGTGGTTCTGTTGTGTTGTATTTTATAAGATTTTTGCAACAGCATCTGACCACTTGAACAGCTGCAAAGGGACATGATTTCCTCTTTGTGATCAATTAAGTATGTCTAAATTTTATTTCTGGTAAATGTTAAAGGTTTTGAGTGTATTGTGGTTTTTAAGGGTTAAGTACTGAAAACAAGAAGAAGATACAGGAAATCATGAATGGCAAAATCAAAGGAGAAGAGGCAGCAATACAACAATTCTTTTAAATTTCACTTGGTCCCATAATCCAGTTTGATTCTTTACTAGATGGTTTATAGGTGGTGAATGCCCACACCTTTCAAACTTCACACCACCTGTTTGTAATGGCTTCTGTTAGCATACATGGACTCTAAGCCCATTCTCACAAAGACTCACAGTGGTGTTTCCAAAGTCATTTTTTCAGACTCAAATAGCTCTTTTTAAACTACAAAAGACATTTTACAAAAACTCTCTTTGGATGTGGAGCTAACCTTCTGACTAGTGAACTGGTTATAAAATGTAAAATCAGCTGACTGTCTCTTTAAAAACACTGTTTTGCCAGCTTTTTCCAACATCTTTTTAGCTCAAAGTCCAGCTGTGACGAGCAGTATGTCAGCTGACAATAGTCTAAAATACTTAACTTGAACTTCTAACCAACAACCGTATCTCCCATGATTCCTCTCCACTACCCGCCCCTACACCAACACGACCCCACCAGCAGCAGACCGAAGATAAAGGTCAACCCTCCGACCCTCTCACCCAGCCCCAGATGTATCACCAAAAATAGACATCTCTTGGAGACCGTGGTAACTCGGGTTTGGGGGGGGTAGAAGCCCTTCGGAACAATAAACAATAAGTAAACCAAACATGACCTTAAGAGAGAGGAAAAGAGAAACAGACTGTTGTAGGCAAAAAGGGGAGATGAGTTGGGAACTGTTCCCTGTTCTGAGAACAGTGCGTTTATTGAAGGGGCACGGCTGGCCTAGCTAATGCCCTGTTGCGCGTTCAATCAAGGATGAAGGAATCGATGCGTTATACAGCCGCTTGGCTAAACTGATGCGACGCATACTTCCAGACCACCCTATTTGTTCTGGCTGAGACACCAAGGTTAAACATTGGGTTGATCATTGAACACGTCTGCCTGGATTAGGAGTAGGTTTAGTGATTTGCGAGCTTAATGTGCTACATCCAATAACTCGGCCCAGGCGCATAATGTGAGATAGGTAAACAAGTAGTGTTTGAGAATGTGGGAGGTGACTCGGTCTCTCATGAATGTGTGCACTGTTTTCTTTTTCTTTTTTTTCATTTTCAGCTAGGCTTCATGCAGCAAATGTTCCTGTCTGTGTTATCTGTGATCATTGATCTTGTGCTGCAAATGAAGAGAAGACTTGTTCAAATGTATACACAAGCATTTGACAGCACTCCACGTTCAACTCATTCACTGTACTACCACTATTTTGAAAACATTAATGATATCTTTTAAATTTTACATTTTTTTTCCCCATGCTGGACATCACTGGCCTCTATAAATTTTTGTAAGAAATGAAAAAATCAATTTGCAGACTCCTGAGTTATGTAATCCATCACAGTGAACATCACGTCAGTGATAATTCTTGTCAAAATTATTGCACAACTGAAACACTAGCATGATTGATATTATCAGCCACTTTCAACCTCTCACAAATATATTGCATCAGTGGATATGTTGGCTTGTAAATTATAAGAAAATATAGAGCAGAAAAGCCAAAGATATGATCATAAAAAACAGTGTCTATACCAACAAGAAGAATAAAAATAACAATAAATAGGAGAGGTGTATTAAAAACCAGCTTTTTTAAAGAGATACTAGGGGATCAGTTACAGCTTAATTAATGGTTAATGACTCATTTTCTATTTCTTTACAGATACAGTGCGTTTAGGTACATTCAGTACAGTAGTTTTAAGATTTCTACCTGTGCAGCATGACCATGAAAACGAGCCCCATCTGAAGTCCCTTTAATCTGAAGAAAAGCCTTTAGGCCCTGGCTGTGTTTCTCACATACCAGCAATAGCTGCTGGAGCTGGGTGGTGATGAACACAGCTGCTGACATGTATCTAGCTCCTGAGACCCGGTGCAGGGACGAGGCTGCAGTGTAGCTTTACTGTATGCCTGTTTGTACGTGTTTCTGTGTGTATGTGTGTTCTGTGTCAGCAGGGGATGAAAGACTAAAGTCCTACTTCCTTATTTGAAGGGGCCCCAGCTGGCCCTTGACTCTCCAGTGGGAGTTAGGCCAACATTGCACAGGAACCACTGGTTTTTGTCGGGCTATTGGCCAAAAAGCTCCTCAGGGCAAGCAGCTAGACTACACACACACGCACACAAACACACTCAGACACACACACAAGCATGCACGACAGGGGCAAACATACACACATACACACATACACACACTAAACTCCCCCACCAAGTCTTGTCAGATGGAAAATCCGGATTACCTTTCCCTCCAGTTCACTAGGCATTAATGTCCACTATTAGGTTGTCTTTGGATGTGGCTCTGTGCCGGAGCATGAATGTCAAATGCAATTCAGCCTCACAAACATTCAGATGAACGACTAGCCTAAGCCTCCAGGGGTATTAAAATAACACAACTTACAATGTAATATGTTTGTGCTACCTGTTTCATCTTACACGTAGCGGCAGAGCTGTAAGTCAAGTTTTCAAAACGGCACTTCCTGATTAGGACAATTCATTCATGACTAAAAGACCACAAACATACCTCACTTCAGCTGTTCCCACACGCACACACACACTCTTACTAAAGTCTCCCATGGTTTCACTTCCTCAAACACATACTCTGACCGTGAGCGGACCCCATCCGTCACATGCCAAGACACCCACTGACCGACCACAAGCCTCCCAGGATTGTGGAGCTTTAAGCTTCTCTGAATTGCCATTGTGAAGGTTTACTGTTATCAGACACCTTCAGCATGAGTAACACTTCACTGACGCTGCCTCTTTTTTAAATGCACATGACCCATCATTAGCAGACAGATTGTACAACAGTGGTGCAACACAGACTCCAGCTTTCTCTCTATAACCTCCGGTCAAGTTTATTCCTGTTGTCTCGCAGCTAAAATTGTTTCACAAGCGCTATGCTGAGCAGATTGCATTGCACAAATAAATAACACACTCCCCACAGCCCAGAATCAAGACATTTTGGATACTTGACTTTAGCCATTGAATGGATAAGAGGGGCCAAAAAACACAAGGTCCGGTATGGCTGTTTTGTTTGTTTACAAAGCTGCAAAATGTCAGGGACACAACAGAGCAGCAAGGCTAATTCAACACTGACGCTTTTCTGTGGGAAGTGACCAGCATTTCTTTTTTTTTTTAATTATGGTGGCACAACAGATACAGTGAGCCATGAGTATCATTAGATTTTGCTGTGTAAACATATTCACTTAGACGATGCGTTTCACAGCATGATTAAGCTCAATCCACCATGACACTGCAAACTTTTAGTGCATGCTCTAGTGCAATGTAATTTACATAAATGAACAACACCGATGGATGCTTGAAATGAAACAGTCTGTGGTGAAAGAAATTTTTAAATCACATCATCTTTTTTTATCAAAAGTCAATCCACCTTTACTATAAAAAAGGCATAGTTTTATTGGGTCATGAAGGTTTAAGAGTGTCTAGAAGCCTCTGTGATTTAGAAAATTGTGCACAGGTCTGATAACAGCAAAGACAGCAACTGCTTGCTGCCCTCATAGTGTAAGTTACCTCAAAGACAGTGGTTACTTTCATGGTTGTATAGTATTTATTCAGGACAGAGGGCAGCCAGAACACATGGGCTAAAGACAAAAATCATAGAAATTGGTCAGAAGTAGCAGAAAAATGTTTATGTATGTTTGTGTAAACAGAAGTCCTGTTTATCTTCAGTCTCTTCATGCATTGCCAGTGTTTATGTCACATGTTGCTTCATGCAAAATGTTTTCTAAATACCTTTAATGAATACTAGTTTTGCGTGAATTTGTTCGGGTTTTTAAATATCGCTCTGTCCTTCACCATAATTTCTGCTCCCACCACAGTTCAGTGGGTGTTATAAGTTTTCGGTTCTCACATTACAGAATGACATCTAACGCAGCAGCAGCATCTCTTAACAAACACAGAGTCCCTGCTGCTCTGGATATTTAGCAGACGTCACTGAGCAGTTTTCCCAGGAACTATCTCCTTCGAAAAAAAAGCAATTCCAGGGAAAACTGCTCAATGTGAGGTCTGTGTTTTTCTAGCGTAACAAGGTCCCAGTTTCTGGAAAGACATGAAACTGCTGACTTTTTATAAATTTCTCTTCAGCTCAGTGGTATTGGGATGGAAACAGAGATCATACATCAAAGTCTGGACAATAAAACATGAGAGGATACCAGTAGAGGGGAAAATGAACTCCACCTTTTCTTTAGTGTGCACACTGTTTTGAGAGCTTGCCTGTGATAGGCTTTATGATTAGGCATGTGTGCTGCATACTACATAATTTGAGTGTGTTGCATGTGTGTGTGTGTATCTGCTGCAGCGGCCTGTAATTATCCCGATATTCTGACTGGATGTCTCAGCTTCACTTCACCCTCCACTGTGAGCCGGATGTGGGGGTGTTGTTGTTGTTTCATTGAGGGGCTAATATCCACTGGGGCAGCCTGACCGGCCAAATGACTTCCTCCTGGTTTGATAGAGGAGTAATTATTTCTTTCAAGCCCCTCCCTCCTCCTCTCCCTTCCTCCTTTACCCCCCTGACAGAGACAAAATCCTCCAAATTATTCCAAGAGGGTTTTTTTTTATATATATATATATATACGATACGTCTCTAGTGTCTAGAAATAGAGATGTCAGCTACAACGCAGGGTTAGAAAGAGACAGTAAAGGACTATCACCAATCAACAGCTTGATGAATGTTAACCCCATACTACCATCACCACCCACCCACCCACTTCCCACTGACTCCCTAAGGGAGAGACAACATGTTTCTTCCTGTCCCGAGACACTGGAGGGAGGGTACTGGTGACAGTGTGACTGGCGCCGAGTGCAAACACACACACACACACACACACAAATACATACACGTACACATAGTCAGCCAACACAGATACACAGACTAGCAGGGGGATTTGTTGTGCTTTGTGGTTTTGTTTTTTTCTGCTAGCACAACAGTGTTTAGTTTGTCTGAACCAGAGAGCGAAGCACGTGTGCTGTGTAGCTCCCTCATGCTTATACCCGACTTATGTACTTATCAAGGCACCTATTAGAAGCCACTGTGTAACATCTAGAGTTCCACAAAAACTTCCTCATATGCAGTTTGTTTTGAATAAAGCCCCTTTCTAATGGTTTTTTCATACATTCATAACAACAGCGCTTCCAGCAGTACCCAGGTACCTCAGCAGTTCACGGTGCATATTCCACATTTATGACCTTTTGGAGCTTCACATCCTCTGTCTCCTTCTGCCCAATCTTTTTTATAATCCTCCACTGTGTACTTTGTCGTAATGGGGGGATGCCAAAAACATCTTTTAAATTAAAAACTGTATTTCATCCTGCCAGAATTTGACAAACATGCCCTAATAACTGCTGTACCCCGACAGCAAATACATTAATAAAGGACAATATTCTGTATTATAGTAAAGTTATAGCGTGTGCACAGTAATAAACTTTGCCCTCACATAAAAGTACAATAAATATCAGGCATCATTTTAGAGAGCAGATCGGTGGAACCACTGAGCTCCCTCTGATCCACACAAAAAAACTACTCAGGGAATATAATCTAAGTAAATAACTATTTCTGTGTAAAAAAGTGATTTTATCCTGAAGACATGCAAATGATTATCAGCAAATTATCAGCAGTGCAAACAGCGGAAGGCATTTAAATAACGCTGTTTTATATAGTTTAATCATTTTTTTATATGTTATGATACAATTTCTTTCATGCTTCTTAATTGCTTCCTTACTCCCTTTATTGTCTGTTCCCAGACAGCCAAAAACTCTGATAAACCAACTGTATGCTAGCTGCTCAGCACCAGATGGATAAGCGATGGATTAGCTAACAATTAGCAGCTTGAGAACAAGACATTAATTCAAGAATTAGCTACAACAGCTGCATTGCCTAAAGCTTGACTTCAAATGGATGCCAGTGTTGCTCCATGTCTCTGTGTTTGCTACATGTTCATAACAACATCATAGCATGATAGCATGTTTTGTGTTTACAGCGCGTCCTGCTGCATCCAAGTGGCTAAAAAAATTGATTAATACAAGCTGAAGTTAAGATTCACTTAAACATTTGCTTCTGAATTGTTGTGAAATTTGGAGTATCAAGAAGCATAACAATAAAAATATTTAAGTAAAGTGCAAGTGTCTCAAAATTGTACTCAAAGCAGCTGACATTAGCATTTCGGTCATATTTGCTGATATCTAGTCTGTCTGATTTATTAAAACGTTGGCATCGGAGCTCGTTGTATATTCTGTTTGACTCGCTGCCTTTGATGCCTGAGATCAAGCATCACATCAATTGGAAAAGTCGACCCTCTATACCCTGTGACCCGAGTGGGGAAAATAATGGTGTTCCCCTTTAAATCGCATCTTTCATCTCTTATGATGCTGTGCGAGGGGTGGCTGTGGATTCATTGACCCACTGGGTTTAAAACTCCCACATTTACTTCCAAAAGGCTGACTTGTCTTGTGCTGATGAGTTAGATGTGTGTCTGGCAGAAACGTGACTAATTAGTTAATTAGCTGCAAGTTAGCTGGATGGACATTTTTTCATGTGAAGTTTGAGGGCAAGAGGAGGGTGCTCACTTGACGCACAGACCACGTGCATGGAGTTACTCCCTGTGCTATTCCTGACATGTGTTTAGGAATATATCTGCACTTGTTAAAACAAAGTGTCATAACATTTACTTAAGTATTTTTAACAAACGATTCAATGTACACGTCTGTCACTGTAGGGCAGAGTGTGTGTGCATGTGTGCAGGTGTGTGTGTGTGCGTGTGTGTGTGTGTGTCTGCTGTTACTCACACATACTTCAGCAGAACTGCCTGGACTTCCATCCCTGAGGAGTTCCATCTGCAGGTGGGAGCCAACGAATCTAAACACACATAATCACACATACATCAACTTAATGGTACATGTACATACATAGAAATGATGTGACTGTATACGATTTACATTCATGCAAAATATTAAATTAAGTGAGCACTTTTGGTAAAACCCTGTTACCTCAACAAATGATGACATAAAAGGAACAGTTTTATGTTTAGAGAAATGATTTGCTGTCTCGATTGGAGCTGAAATGAGGTGAAACTTGAGAGCACTCTCCTTTCCTTACAGTAAATGTAAGCAAAAATGCAGTAAACTTAGCTTAGCTTAACATTAAGACTGCAACAAGATATAAAAAGCTACCTGCATCTGTCCGAAGTCAGTAAATCCTAAAAGGCACTGAATTATTTAAGCTTACATCTGCTTCAGCTGTGAGGGACAAACTAACAGCAGAGGACCTGATTTTTTTATCTATTAATTAATGATAATTTATTGGACTGACACACTTAACTTTACTTACACATGGCTAGTACACCATACACACCCATGTGCCCTATCAAAGTTATCACTCACTATTTGTCATCAAGCTTGTTTTGGCAATCAGCGTGATGAGTCTGAAGCTCTGTGTGAAGCCCTGACGTGTTCACACCTTTTTTGTGCTTTACACCATTACGGGCAAAGGAGGTTTTGGTAACGTTTCACAGGTTGCAGGATTTTTCCTGAGTCAGGCTTTCATCATCTGACGGGACAAGCCCACCCATCTGCATTTGTAGATCAGCCAATTGAAACACCCTTTCTCAGAAATGACCTGTGATATGACGAAGTCTCCTATCACAGGAAAGAATTACTACAGCCTGAAAACGCAGCCAAGAGAAGGTGCAGAAGTCAAGGTTTTTCTCTTAGAGCTCTTAAATTACAACATGCAGAAATGGTGTTGTGGATTTTTGCCCAATGGCAACATAGGTACACTGCATACCTTCCCATCCCTAAGATGCTTCAAGACTTCATTAGTTCATATTAATAAAGTATCTGTTCCTCACTGTCATGTGCTTTATGCATTTCAACATAACTTGCAAAATCATCTTCTCGAATTTAAATAAAATTTCCATTAAAATAAAACAAAAGAAACAGGAATTTCTCTGAGATCTACTGCTTTGATAACAGCCCAGTCAATAACATTTACTAGCAATCCAATAACATTACTGTACTTTCACAAGAAAAGATGACAGCCACTGATTAACCAGGGAGCCAGAAAGCTGAGCTCATGTTAGCATTAATTAGATTTGATCGTGTAGTCTTTTTATGCTTTATTATTTTTATGTCTCACATCCATCTACTCTGGATCAGAAAAAGGCTGTGAGATGTTAATATAACCCACAACCCCCTACTTAAATCCCAAAGCCTGATCCCCTTTGTGTGTGCCAGTGCATGCTCACACACCCGACTCATGTATGGCCAGCTAGGCAGATTCGACTTGCAGTTGTTTAAAATTCTGACATCATCTGAGCTTCAGCTTTAATGCCTTTGCTCAGGGCCATTATACTTAAATAACCTTAGTGTGTTCACTGTACAATAAAAATGTTCTGAATGCCCTCTAGCAGAAATAAAACACAGTTTGAACTTATAAAAAAAAACTGAAGAATCAAATCAAAATCAGCAAACCAAAATTCAGAAACATTATGTTAAATACTGAGATGTTTTCAGGGTCTGCAAGCAGCAAACTGGCTCCATGAGAAGAATTTCAAGTGATCAATAATGAACTCTAATGTGAACTCACAGTGGAGCCACGCAGATTAAAAGACCTCGATAAACTGGATCACGGTTGGTTAAAAACAGGGATTTAAATGATGAAGTAGGTGAAATGATGATGCAAACCTTTTAAACCACTCAAGCTTTTCGTTGCCACTAATTGGGATAAATAAAGTGATATGAGCTGTCTACGATGTTAGACCTGGATATTTTCCTTGATTTCAAACCTTTTCTTGGTCTTGCTTTCTTAATATTATATAATTTGGGACTTTATATAAATATGCTGTTCGTCTTATGTCAAGTAGTTAGGCACATGTGCCTCTGATTATTATGCTGATTGCTAATTTGGAGTTTTTCTGATCAAAAGACCTAAGAAAGAGCCCTGTATTCTTAAAAAAAAATGCCCAGTTTTGGGAAAAACACATGTAATTTATTGTGAATTGAATTGTACTGCACTGATAAAGTAGCTCCTCTCTAAGCAGACATTGCTATTTTTCTGACTTAGAGGACTTAAAGTAAAGTCAAACCCCTTTCATGTGCCTCTGCATGCAGTTTTGAGAGTATGCAAGCTGTGAGATAAGTTTAGTTTAGTTGGATTCCTGGAAGTTAATGGAATCAGGTAGCATTTCCTCTCAAGAGAGGGGTAAAACAGCATTACATGACTGCAAAAATGGACTACACCCTGTAAATTAAATATTTATAAAGTCACTAATTTCACTATCAATAAACAAATTCCACTTATCAAATTCCTGATCCACATCCTGCTTTTATGGAGCACATTTGCAGCACATGAACATGACAGTATATCAGAAATGGCAGTTTTAAGTTAAGTGCTAATACTGTGTCACACACAAAAAAAGAAGATTTATTAACAGCTTTTGTAAGGGTCTTGCTTAATCCCAGAGACAAGACGCCATGTAGAGACATAACAAGTTTACATGACTTTCCTTGACTGGGAGAAAAACAAATAACTACCCCCTGAGCTAATGACAGAGACTGGGTGGTGTGTGCATCTGTGGGATGGAGCAGAGAGTGATTTCAGGTCTGACGGCAGCAGATGTTTGTGCGGTGGGGCTCGGGAAGAGGTGGCAGGCAGTGGTCGAGGTAGTAGTGATTGGGGAGGAGGAGATGGGTTTGCAGGTTACCTGAGCGTGGAGCGAGGAGGGGTAGGTGAAAGCGGGTGGGAGGGCCGGCGACAGCTCCGCCGGGTACAGAGGGTATGACGCCCACACGTCTGGGCTGCTGGGATATAGAGCAGGCACTGTGAGCTCATCTGTGGAAAGAAGAAGAGGAGGAGTGGAGTGAGGAGAGTGGCCAGTGGATAGGTGAGTGGCTAGAGAGAGACAGGGTGGAGGTGACGGTCACATAGGTGGTCGTGGAGGTGCACTAAAGGTGAGTGTCAGTTACCAGAAGTGGCTTCCTCTCGTTTCATTTCTTTAAAGCAGCTGTATGCTAACCCCGTCCTTCAAACAGTGAATGTACAGTCATTATTTAGCAAATAACTAGGCGTGGTTGGCCTGCGAGGCCTTGGATTTCTCAACATGTCAATACGGTATGCACTGGGCTGTAGTAAGAGTGATAGTGCTTGACAGATTATTATTGAGTTTGGAGAATGATGTATTTTTTTAGTCTTTGCAAAGCCAAAAGGATGCAGAATGGATTAATCATTGTGTTTATTTTCTTACACATAAGCTTCAATTATAAGCATTTCTTACTATTAGCTTACTAGTTACAGTAGTAACTAAGCTTTATGTCCAAGACCAAGGAGCACATCATTAACTAACTACTTTGGTTTATGGGGTTAAATGTTACGTTAAAAACAGCCCAGTTTACGATCACTTCATCCAGTGAGTAGTATTTTCCAACTGCGTAATAGCAGATCCCGGATGCTATCAGAGTTAAGGCATTTAAGCAATACTGTAGTCTTTTTTTAATTGAATTTGGGGATTTTTACACTCCAGCAACCCCAGCTACCTCTACACAGAGAAAACCTTTACCAAACATTTTAGTTATTTCACATCCCGAAAGCCCTCTCTCTTGTGACAGTTCTTCTTTCAGGCATCAAAATTGACAGTCGTCAGGCACAAATATAGAGATAACATTTATCTACCTTTGCCGTTAATCAGGTATACATCAAAAAAAATAAGTGAATCAAGTGATAAATCTGTCCCTGCTATTATAAATTAAGCGTACGTCCCATGTGAGAAAGAAAAGCTTTTAACAGAATTAGCAACACTCACTGAGGGGATTTTCAAACAACTCCCATAAAAACCGGCAAAGCTGACTTAATTCAGAACGAAATGAGAGGAAACCATCTCAGATGTGATGATTTACTCACTGAGTCGAGTATAAAATGACTGTGAAAAAAACCAGAGCATAGTGCA
The DNA here is from genome assembly GCA_029814665.1 of Acanthurus lineatus. Classification (NCBI taxonomy): domain Eukaryota; kingdom Metazoa; phylum Chordata; class Actinopteri; order Acanthuriformes; family Acanthuridae; genus Acanthurus; species Acanthurus lineatus. Next base: position 9,308,805 of record JAPZDV010000016.1, read on the forward strand.
TGAGTGAAGAGATAGGTGACAGAGCAGAGTGGTACAGAGTAAAGTGTACAGACAGAGATCCATCAGATAGCTGTACAGTTTTAGGGAGCATTTTCTCTGTTGCTCTCTGCTTCTCCTCGTGAGTGTTTATCGGAGCACGATCAGAAAAATGGCTGATTTAAACATCTCTTATCAGGAAATGACAGCAGTTTCTCTCCTGGTGATTACGTCATGGTTTAATCCTTTCCTTCCATTTTCCACCGGGACCCCAAAGTACACACCCTTTTTTTTCTGGCCAAAAAGCATCTAAGATAAGAGCAGTCTGGTCATTTAGGAAAAATGTACGACCACAGCTGGCCTATGTTCAACTATCAATGGCTGATTCTTGCAGAATCCTTAACTCCTTAGAAAAATATTTAACCAAACGGGAAAAAAAGGAGTACAGAGCTGAATTAGCAAATTCCATACACGCCCAGTACTTACTTTAAGGCCTTGAGTCCAAATAATTAGAGCAATGGCTAACAGTGAACGTGTACTGTTTATGAATCATGCATGTGTCGTTGAGGGGGAGAGATCTAATCAAGTTAACCTATTATGACATGAAGTGCACAGAACCTGATTTCAAAGGAACACTTTGCACGAATACTTGAGAGATGAGAGGGTCCATTTTTGGTTACAGATTACTCATAGAAATAACATTAACCTGTTTTCATGAGGTGATTATGTTTCAATGAGGAACAGACACCATTAAAAGAAGAGCAGCCAAGTTAATCTCCATTTCTCATATATAATCACAGCTGGAGCACAGACACTTCTCTACTAATGACAACAAACCCTAGAGGGAAACAGTTGTCCAGTCGCCTGAAATAAGACTAACGAATGACCACAGGAAGCAGCAACAGAGACAAATAGCAAGACGAGCTCAGGGACAGACGGACAGACGGTCGAAGTACTCACATGGGTCTCTGCCAATGAACTGCGGCCCAGGGCTCTGCTGGGAGGGAGGAGGGTTGGGGGTGCCAACCAGCTTGTTTTTGGCCATCTTGGTGTTAGCCTTGGCGAACTCCAGCCGCAGGGTCTGGGGGATCTCTGGATCAAACCGGACCCCCTAAGATCAAACAGAAAGCTGTGTCAGCAAAGATTTTGTTTGCTGGGAAGCTTTAATTCAACTATATAAAAGCTGAAATAATTGATCAGAACGCTCAAATGTCATGAGATCCTGCTCAGCGGATAAATACGTCATTTGAATGCAACACCACTGGGAATCCTAATTCACGTATTTAAAGATTTGAGCATGATTCGCTGGTTTTATATGCTGATCAAATTTGAGCATTAGCTTACTTCCTGCATGGAGCACTTTTTCCCACATGTTGTTCCCAGCCGTGATGTGGAGAATGCATGTTGTGCACTGTGAGTTCTCAAGCAAACTTTGTTTTCCTGGAAGTTTGCTAAAAGTCATTACCGTGGGAGGCGTCTTTGTTGAGCAAGATTAGGGTTTACCACATGATGATACTTAATGATGTTACACATTAGCGCTGTAATACTTTGCTTTGGCAACCGTGCCTTAAACAACCTGACAAAACTAATTGGTTTGGTCACCACTGAAGTGGTGATGTTAGACTGGCTGTCTTGTACCTTAAAGAAGTGATGACACAGATTTTTTTTTAGAGCCCTGAGTGAGTTATCATGCATGTTTTATGTTTTACATTCTCAGCCTTTTTGGGCATTGTTTAGATGGGATGGGAGCTGGCTAAGATCTGGCATTGTCAAGTTGTATATTCTTCAACTCTCAGCATTATATCATCGCATTGAAAGTTAACTTCTTGGCAATCTAAGGACATTTTCAAATGCTTGGACTTTGAAGCCTGCTGTAAATGGCTCACTGTGGATTAGAGTGGTACACGAGTTTGACTCATTTGATGACGGGCGACACAACTGAGAATCAGAACCTGATGACACAAACCTGGTTAGCTCATGATGTCATTTACACCATACCCAGACAAGCCGCAAAGCCCTTGCTCTGCTCCCTAAAGAGCCCTGTTACCGTAACTTAATATCATGACATCAAATCTGCCATGACATACTGCGAGCATCATCGCTTAAAGTGAGCCAAAAATTCTGGCGAATTCCTGAGATGCCGATGCTAAAAGCCTTCTAACAAATCAGTGCTCATGACAAGCTGAGTAAAAAGTTGCTTTTCTCTCACAGAGTTATATCTAAAATCTTTGCATGTTTAGTAGTCTGATTCTTTTTTTTTCTTTTAATTTACTTTTGCCTCAGGAAACATAAGGAATGTGACACCAACAGAGGTCTTTTTCATCCAAAAAAAAACAAAGCGGCTATTTGTTTGTCTGCTGTGGAAACAACAAGGTCAGGAAGAATTTCAAAATGGCACGCAGGAAAACACGAAGGTCAGATCAATGGAGTAGAAAAGCAGTTAAGAGTAAAGTTCTCCGCAGCGAAAAGAGCGAGAAGCTGAGAGGCTGGTTTTCACGACTCGTCCCTGCAGGCTCGGGCAGAGCTGAGCTGAAACAAGCGAGAGATGACTCTTCTCATGAAGTGGAGGGAATTAACTGGGATTGCCTTGGCTCAGCGCACTCATAGCTTCTGCCAGTCGAAGCTGCAGAGGTATAATAAGGTACATAGATATAATGAGGCCTGAGCACATCTCATTTTGAACTGTATTAAATCTCTACCTTTAATGAGATTTGCAGCTTTTTCTCCATTGCACTTTTGCATGTACTGTTTTGGGGCTGATTGTAATTGTTGTAATGGTGTTGCTGCAAGACCAAAGTGTGCTTTTTAAAGCTACATCCGTTCATAGTTTGGAAGAAATACAACAGAACTACGAGGAGAAACAAATCCTCTCCTTCCCTCAGTTTTCTCTGCTTTTCCCAAATTTCAATATGCAGAGAGATGTTTGCAAAATCTAGCTTATCTCCATATGACCCCTGGGATGTAGCTTTCCCCGAAAAAACAAGAGCACTGCTCAACTCTCAGCCCCACTGAGTGATTTTATGGAAACAGTCTGACTATTGTTAGCACATAATAAGATGATAATTTTTATCCTTTCTTCAACTCTTCGCTCTGCCTTTGATGCGCACCAATATCTCAACATCTGAAAGTTGACAGACTCTGCTCGCGTTGTCACGGTCTCACTTTAGCAAGATGATAAAACTGATCTTTTTCCGAGACAAAGAAATCAACAAAAACTTGAGATGCAATAGAAGGGCTGGTGTGTATCCAGACAGGTTAAAAAAACAACGAGAATCTAAAGCTGTGTGAGAGCTAGCGTTCATTACCGTCTATCTATACTTTGTTTTAAGAGAGCTGAATAAAACCCTGCGAGGACGGGCTCTGTTTCATATTTGAGTCTGCCTCATCAAGGCTTTCTACTGAGCTGTGTCTGAAATAAGTGAGATTAAAATTAAACCCTAGATCAATATCTTCTATTTATATGTGGAGGAAGAGCTAATTTTCCTCCTGACCTTGCAGCACTCATGGCAAAACTTTAAGAATAAGGCTTTTATTTTCTCAAACAGACACATTAAGACGTATGGTATTTAGAGCAGACATGATGTAGTTGTCTTCACCACCTTTTCTGGCTTTTTTTTTTTTTTTGCATGCAATATAAAATGTAGGAATGTCTGGATATCCCTGATATCAAATGCATTTTGCACTGAAGGCAAGGAGAGAAGCAGTTCCAAGTCATCACAAGATATACAAGCGCCGAGCTGGAGCTTGAGAGGAGCATGAAGAGGGCATGACACTTACGTTCAAGGCATTCTTAGCAGCCTCCGCCTCTGATCGGCTGTCAAAGCTGACAAACCCCACCGGCTGGGGAGACAAGAAGACAGAACAAAAGAAAGAAACATGGTTTAAGGCTGAATACTGAGTCGGCATTTCTGTCTGAGTGACATAGACATGTTGTTCTTTTTTTTTATTATTATTTTATTTTTTTATGCCCCCCTCCACCTCCTGCTCACCCCCTCTCTCTCTCTTTCTCTTGCCATGTTTATAAAACAGTGGCGACAGAGAGAAAGAGAAAGAGAGAGAGAGAGAGAGAGTGGGAGAGAGAAATGGAGGCTGGACGCTCACATTGTACAAGGAGAGTTCATCATTCAGCTCCCCTATGCCCAAATACGGGCAATGTGAGAGCGAAAAAGTGCATGTAAGATAGAGTGTGAGAGAGGCAGAGAGAGGGGAGCGGGGGGGGGGGGGGTTGCTGAAAAAGGAGAAGAGATAGAGAAGATGAATAGGGGGGCTTGAGAGAGAGAATTTAGAGGTTAAAGGTGAGAAGAGAAATACAAGAAAGTGAGGCGAGAGGTAGAAATAGTTTTTAAGACCTTCTGAAACCGGCCTGTCAGTTGAAAAAAAAAAAAACACGCAATATATTCTTGTTCGCATCTTTTTCGCTGGTGCTTGTTTTGAATTCTGAAGACAGCACTCAATAGCAAAGGTGAGTAGAGGAAAAAAAGCAAGCGACGCACAGTTTGGTTGTCAGATTGCAGATACGAACAAAGAATATACATTTCTGCAGAGCATACGTGTGTGAATGGGGACGTCGGGAGGAGGAGGAGGAGGAGGGGGTGAGGAGAAAACGAAAGCTCTAAACATGTTGCTCCCATGGGTTTGCACTGCTGCGTGTGATCTCGAAAAGCAGTGTAGGGTTATGGGAATTTTGAGCAAGTAGAGAAAGAGGAGGAGGAGGAGGGAAAAATGAAAAGAAGAAACATGAAAAAAAAAGAGAGAGGGACTAAGTGAAGACGTCAGGAGGAGGAAGCGTAACAGGAATATAAATAGAAAAGGTCTGAGATCTGGCTCTTGCTATATATGGAGATGGCTGTGGGTTCTCGGACTAGGAGGGAGAGGGAAATCGATTGATTTACATCGCCATTGTCATCCGTCAGGAGGGGAGACGTTCAAAACAAAGCTGAGGAATGTTGCACAGCACTTTATAAGACCTGAACAGAAGCATCAGTTGACATTTGTCCAGAGAAACACAGTAATTATCAAAGTATGAGGCGAGGTTGAAGGGAAGTGCAAAGAGAGGCCAAAGTGCACATAGAGTTTGCTGAGTGTTTAACTTATTCATTAAACAGGCAGAACAAAAAAGCAAAACCTGCATATTTTCTAGGTTATGAAACTGGAATGCAAGCAGGTTAAATGGAGGCTAATGTTGCCTTTGGATTGAACTGTAAAGCTTCGGTCACAATTGCAACTGCATCCATGAATCAATTATTTGATTAATGTGAAATCTATCATCTAAAGATGTATTCAACGCCAGGCAAAAAAAACAGCACCACACACCACCACACCCGGCAGAGATGCTGGGTGTGGCTGGGTGTTGTCAAGTGTTGCACCTGCAGCAACATTAAACAGTGATCTGGAGCACACCTGTGCATCGCTGCAGCAAGGCGAAAAGCAAATCCTCTGCTCATAGCAAAAAGGGGTGGTTAGGTTACTTTTTAAGTCAGTTTTTAAACAGAAATTGAAAAAAAAAATCACTCCACTGTGAGGATTTGCTGCCTTTTCTATTAACTAAATATTTTCTTGTAAACTAAATATTTTTGGGTTTCGTGCATTTGGCAAATAAAACAAGACATCAAGATATCTCAATGTGTCATCTTGTATTTTCTAACACTTTATTAACAACACTATAAAATGACTAACGAAGGAAGGATTGGCAGATTACTCGTTAGCTCTACACAACACAATGAGGCAGAAAATTTGAAAACCAGTAAAAATTAAGCACTTAGTGTGGTGGTATATTAGCATAGTTTCTGGCTGCCTTTTTGACAGCATGCAACAACAGTGTAACAAAAAAAAAAGGGAAAATCCCAAACGCAATGGGGATTTATTTGCTCTGAAGAAATTTCACAACCTAAAAAAAAAGCTTTCCTTTGTTCTTAGTTTTAGAGGTATTATACACAGCACATTAGATTTTAATCACCCTAAACCCCTCTAATGAGCATGTCATGTCTTTACTAGTGTAAAGTGCTAAAAAAGTACACTGACATGAAGCTAAATTGCTTAACTCTGGATGTGGACACCTGCCAGCTGAGCTCATTTTCAGTTCTGCGCCCCTGGAGGCAAAACTCAACCGTCAGTAGTGCTCTTGTCAAAACGCTCGCTTTGACACCTCAAAATTCTTTTCCTGTCTCCCTTCCCATCCCCGCACATCCCACCGGAGTTGACTGTCTGCGACTACAAGCATACTATACGACTGCCAAAGGCAAGTCGGTGCAACACTTTTCCCCCTCCCCTCCCCCTATTTAAGTTTTCTTCATATTCCAGGTACTTCCTGACAAAGGGTGCTAATCCTTCATAGTCATCAAGCAGATAACACCAAGAGGGAAAGAAAATAGGACAAGGGGAAGACAAAGAAATTAAAAGTGTCAATGAGCAAGAGTAGGTAATGCACACAGTTACAGGATGGAGGGATACTGACTGATGCCTTCATTTAATCAGTTTCTTTGTGTTTTGAAACATACCTGTTTGGAAGTGAGTTTTATCAAAGAGCCTTCATAGCCCTGAAACAAAGAAAGGAGATGTCAAAACCTCAAAAAAGTGTCTGTAAATGACAACAAAAGCTTTGATTTGATAGAAAGAACATAATATTTTGGAGGTTTTACTGAGCAGGCCTAAAACATTGCAAAAGATACAATTTTGTGCCAAGTATTGCATAATAACACTTGCATTAGTAAAAAGTTCTGTTCTTTTGTTTTGACGAAAGCCTGGTGAATACTATAAGATTTTCATCTTAACTGATTTTAAAAACGTGGGAGGCCATAGACATAACAACAGATTTGATTAATTATTAATTTTTAATCTTCAGACACACACACACACACACCAGACAATTCAAGACCCAGGACCACACACTTGGTGTTTATGCTAAATGCTTTCAGAGCAATTTCAGGACTGTGGGAGCTCAAAGAAACCTTAGAAAAACACAGTCATGGAGGTTGCCTGTTGTCCTCAGACAGTTGCACTTGTGTGTGCTATGTTTGCACCAAAACAAAAAAACAAAAAAAAGAGAAAATATAATGAGTTCAAAGGCATGGTGGAATCAACATGGCTTATACAATTTGGAGCCTGAGCTGAAAACACAGTTTATTTGGTTTCAAAATGCTAATTTTAAGGGCTAATGGTACAAGCTAACAAGTATGCTACTTCCAGTAGGTGTCACCTTCTGCTTAACTTAATATGGTTCAATATCCATTACTGTTCCTTTCACACTTAAAATGTCGATCATAAATATTGGATATTTTAGACATTAACAATTTAAAATTGGAGAGGCTCTGATCCAGTTGGCAACATTCAGATCACATCTGTAAACTTCTAACACTAGGAGGATTATATGTTCTGTCCAGCATAAAAAAGGGAACGCTCCCCTGCAATTGTCTGGAGGGGCATATTTTACCAAAATCTGCCTGATTATCCTCTAGTGTGTGGCCAGTTTCAGCTGGGTTGTTTAATGTATCAAAGAGCTGTGATGAAGACCATATGGACTAATTGTTGAATCTTACCTGATTAATTGGGATTTACTACTTTCAATGCTTATCATATAAACCATTTAGTAAAAGGACATACCATGAGCATTATCTAAAGGAGAGATTAGATGCATAGTGGTTGTCCCATTTTTCACTTTAATGGTGCTGCTGCACCATTAGAGTGCATTATTCTAGAGAGGTGGCCCAAAAAGCTCACAACATCTACATGCATTCACCTGAACTGCACTCAGGCTCTTTGTGCCTGTGACAAAGTGAAGTTTCTGGGGTGAAGCAAATAGCTTTTTGTGTCTTAGGCAGTGAGCCATTTTTCCATGAGACACTCACACACACACACACAAGCTTCCCATGGATCAAGATGTGATTGAACCTCGGCTTTAGGAACACAGACACTTGAACCTCGCGGGTGAGTTTCCATTGCCGTTTATTTCATCACCATTAATGGAGGTCCCATTGACTGCTGGAAAGAAAAGCTGCTAAGAATAGCTGCAGCCTATCCATTTAAAACATACAAACATACCTTAAATGGTCTGAACAGGAGATACAGCTCCCTCGGCTTAATATCCAGTGGTAGCCCACTGACAAATAGCGTTCGGACCTGAGGAAGACAAGAGAGAGATCATGTATTTTTCATTAACCTACACTGGTTATAAATAGCTACCTTGCATACCTGACAGTAACAGATGAGGTTAGGAGGAAAAGGACACAGAACATGAGTTAAATAGCTCTCTGGGTTGGCTTGACACTAAAAGATAGACTTTTCAAACACTGATAGGGATGTCTTTCAGTTCAGCAAACACGCTCACACACCTTACCCCACACACCTTTCTACACTGCGTGTATTGTGTTCTCCTGTGTAATCTACAGTCTGCTTTGTTTTATGGCAATCCTCCCTCACAGCTCTAGCCTCTGTTTTACATTTGAACTTTTCAACTTGAGCTGGCATTGCTGGGGAATTACAATGTATACGTTAGCGAAGAGAGACTTAAGAAAATTTTAATTGATGCAGTCAGTACTGAGTCAGAGAAGGTGGAAAACCACGAGATAATAACATGAGAGTGACTCAAAATATGTTTTTGGGCAAAGATGTTGTTGTTGTCATTGTGTGTGCTGATAGAGAGGAAAATGAATGCCATGTGACTGCTTTAGGTGAACTGAAGGTTAATGTTTATGCAATTTCAGGCTATAGTATCTATATTTTTGGTGGGTGAATCTCAGTTTACTGCTATTTTACAACCTACAACCTCACTGTCAACTGAAACGGAAAAACACAGCGATAAAAAAAAAGGCATATGACAATTGTAAGTTAGTGAAAGCTGATGAGGGTGGGGTTTGACGTTTCTGATGAACTGTATGTGCTGTGAAAAGACAACTTATATTATTGCTTAAGAAGCTTAACAGATTACTTTACAAGGTACTAAACGTGAAAAGTGCGGTTGAGCAATATATTTTCTTATGACCTGCCAATTAAACGTCAAAACAAAAATGTTTAATAGAGCAGAGCTGAGGTGCTTACACAAAAATGCTAGAGTTATTGTAAAATATAAATTTTGTTACCCTCAAAGGCTCTTTATATTTTGAGGAAAATCAAGTAAGTAAAGAAATACCGTCCAATCAATATGAAGTTGGAGCCAGTATCCAGTTAGCTTAACTTAGCAAAAGTCTGTAAACAAAGACAAAGCTTGCTATACTCTTAAAAACCTCTTAAAACCACTCAAGAATGGTGCTGGTCTTCTCATCCAACTCTCAGTAACAAATTTAATGGAAACATTTCCCCAAATTTCTGTTCTATTCTTTAAAAAAAAAAAAGATTTTTTTAAATGGCAAGCTGAAAAAGTTCTTAAACTGTAAAACAGGAAGTAGCAACCTATTCCTGGTTCAATTCCTGGTTTTGGCAAAGTAAATAAGCCAAGCTGTCAGCATGAGCTGTGTCTCTTTTTCACCTTTGCACACCAAAAGTGTCATTTTCAGACATCAGAAATCTGACTGCCACGTCTAAAAGGGCTGTAGTTCTTTTAACATATGCAGACACATTTGCACCAACTGCAACAACTAGTAAACAGACATTGCAGCTCTACGAGACACAGGTGTTGAGACATTCGGTCACAGCTCATGAATGCAGATCTAGTTACTTTTTGTAGGTGATAAAACTGGGAATTTCTATTTGTTACACGTAGTTTTGGATGTGTCAGTACTTAAAAGTGAGCACAGAAGAGACTTGTTAACAGAGGTATTTCTTAAGCTACAACATGTGTCTTTTACCAACACAACAGCTTCAGACTCTTTAAGCTCTACAAAACAATGAAAAAAAACTGGGATGACTGGGAAATAAGATGACTGGGAGATGAGAAACTATAGGTAAATTAAAGTTTTTTATTTCCATTATCTAAACTGGCACTTATTACACCTCATATCTAAAATCATCGCCTAGCTGAAGTTTGTATGTACAAGAAAGTTACTGCTTTGGTTCACAAAAGACATGAAAATCAAACAATAGACTGTGTGCATCAACAAGACCTCCAACAATTCCACGGTACACACCCACATCAATGTGTGGATGTGTAATTTAATTCACTCAATATTCCATTTAAGGCTGAATTTAGGTATAAAATCGAAGGTATGCTATTACACAAAGTGTATTCAAAGTTCCCAGATTCGTTGGATAGTAGAATCACAACTCAGGGGACAAAGGAACTGCTGAACTAACACTACATCTCATTCTCACATGTAACCTGATACGCACCGCTGATGCCAAAGGCAGAGCAACACACAAACAAAGCAGCTTAGCAACTGGGGGGAGAGCAAAAGCTGGAGAGCGTACAACCAGCCAACAAATCTCACCTCACAGACTGTCTCACCTTCGCTCTTATCTTATCTTATCTTAACCGAGCTGAACCCTGCAGAGCCGTCACTGGGCTCTGTCTCTGGCAGGTTTGTTTAAATAAACTCTTTTAGAGGGTCTCCTTAAATGGAGATACGCAGGAACAAAGAGTCAGAACAGGATGGTATCAATCAGAGACGAGCAAGGGCAGTCACTGACAGCTGTTGAGGCTGATTAAACCGATGGTGATGGGAGGTGGTGAAAAAAAATGTGCAGCAAAAAATAGAAGTGCTGAAACTAAAAACCTAAATTAGCGTTTTGGGAGGAGTGAACCGAGTCACAAAGACTTGAATCAATACTGAGGGTTTTTAAATTTCTACCAGGGACTGGTTTCATTTACCTTGTTGTTTTCCCCTTTTCAGTGAACATTTTGTTAAAGTTCCACAGGAACACACAAAAAAAGATGAAAAATAGTAAAAAGATCTCTTGTTGGATGCTGCCGCACTTACTCATCCTCCTCAGATGACAGATTTATATTTTGTTTTAAGGTCTCTTTGTTTCACTTTATGCAAATTAAAGTTGAAACTGAACATCAGAACCCCCATAAAAATATACTGACTTATAAAAAGAGACTACAGTAATAAAAATTGGACATATTATACTGTGATAATTTTGTAGACTGCAGAATTTTTTATCAAATTGTACCTTAAACCGAAGGTTGGCGCACTTCCTAAAAAAAAATCATGATCATTTCACTCCTCTTCACCAGGTTATCAAAGATCCCATCTCTGATTGAACTTCCACAGTATCTTGAACCATGAGGGCAATAAACTCTTGAGCACTAGATTTGCTGCACAGGTTAAGACAAACACACACAACAATGAGTCCTCTGCACACTCAGAACAATGGGACATTCTTGGCAGTGTTCAACCTCATTCCTGAGACTTCCTGACGTCAGCTGTTGTGATATATGATCGGTTCGCCGTGTGTCCGGTGTGGAGCTGAGTGCAAACATGCTGGGCACAGGGTGATTCACAGGCAAATGTATCACAGCTCCCTACTACAGACATCTGATGTTGATTACAGTAACCATCTGTATTTTCGTTGCTTGGAGACTGGCTTGAAAAAGGCATTTAGAGTTGTAAACGTCCTGCTGCCAGGTAGAGTGAGGCATCAAAGTTTCATGATGTAGTAAACTTAAGTGAAGGTCAAGCCAGGGTCTGAGCAGATTCTTCAGATTCGTAAAAAGCCAATGATAAGCCCTTTAGCATTGTTTTATTGGGTTTTAGAAGTATTGTTTTATTGTTTTTTTTTGTGAGTCACATGGTAAAATCTCCATAATGCCGATTGGCCTGGCATGGGCCTTTGAATCATTGACCATTTATGGCGTGTTAACACACCAAGAAAGAGGCAGGCTTCTATCAAAAAACAGTCCCTACCTACCACACAAGCCAGCTGAGTACTTCACAGCCGGCTACCAGTGCAGTTCCCTGGCAACGCCTTAGCGGAGCACAGCAGACTGCGGAGCCCCGGGCCAAAAACATCAGATCTTATTAAGGCCACTTCTGCAGCAAGTCCCAGGGGATCAATGTACCTCTAATCAGAGATCCTTGACTTCTCAAGCCTCGAATGAGGTCATCACCTTATTGATACTCTCTCATTGCACCTTGAAGGTTTTCTGGTGCCACCCAAAGGGTGGAGAAGGAAGAGGGAGGGGTCTGTGTTCACAACAACACTCAACAACTTGAGTGAAGGTTTTATCTTAAGGGATGAGTCTGGTTTATCACAGCTTGGATGTTATGTTGCATCTGTCTGTGTTGCCTATCTGTTCTGATAAAACTGTGCTCAGGAAAGTAACGTGTGGGATCTGGCAACTAAGACTGTTAACAATTATTTTAAATTATAGTTTTTTTATCAATTAATCTTTACATTAATCTTTACTGACTTCTTAATTATTTATTTTGTCAATAAAATTCTGCGTGACAGTCCAAAACCCTGTAATAATAACTTAACGGTTGCATATGACTGAGAAAAGCCATAAATATTCAAATTGGAATATTAAATTTGAGAATGGTTGACACTAACACTTGAAAATTATGGGAACATTTAATCAGTTAACAAATTGTTATTAAATAATTATTTGTCAACAAAATAACTGATTAATCATACAGCTGTTTTTACCATTCAAGGGACAAAACAATGCTTCTCAGAGACTACAAGGAGGGAACGCAGTCATACAGACACATACAGGTTGTAAACAAGCCAAGGTACAGTCAAAATATCCAAACCACTTAATTTGAAAGTAAAGGTGAAAGTGAGCACACCACATTGTACAAAAAACCTCATCAAAGTAAGTAGGTCAAAGTTGAAACAAGAGGAAGGTACGGATGTAACAATTAGTTATCATTTGGATAATTTACTGCACACCCTGTTACCACCTCCAAATATGTCTGACTAACCTTTGAAATTATTCCAAACCTGTCTGATCACCTGATCGCCTGTGTTTCTTGCCCTGTTTGGCTTTCTGTAGGGATGAATTGACTGTGTGAGTGTAATACTACCAAAAGAAACCACAGCCAAACTTAGAACATAAGATCCAAGCTCTAATAAACCAAATTTATCCTTTAAACGAGCCAGATGAAGGAGCAAAAAATTACAAAGGATGATAAATTTAGCATTGAGCTAAAAAGTCTGTCTCTAAAAATATCAGCTACAGAATGATGTTTTTTCTGGCTTCACTAATGAAATGTCATTTAAAGGAAAAAGCTTAATAAGGCCCTGAAACAAGAGCTCAACCTTTCACCAAACAGCTATTTCCATTATCAAATGTCATGAACCCTTAATTAACAAAGCCAAAATTGACAGCACAACTGCTCGATAGCTGAAACAATAACCGATATCATTTAAACGCTGCATTAAAGCATTTTGAAATTTCTCCAGTACAAAATGCAATTTGTCTGCTGTTAAAAAGCGGCTCAATTTGTCTAATTAAATGACCGAGCAACTTATTCATCTGTCATTTCTATTCAGCTCGCATTTTGAACTTATAAAATGTATTACACTTACTGCCTGAAATGCCTCATTATACTCTGTGTGACTTTCTCAGATATTTGCTCTGAATTTAATTGAGTGCTTTTTTGACCGTTCTCTCTGGCTAAAATGAGGGACATAACCTTGATGCAATTACTATGTGTTTCTTTCTCCCTCCCTACGTGAGTGTGTGTTTGACAGTCCGGTTAATAGATAGAGGTCCTTCGAGCCAGATGTGGCAGGACACAGCTCTAACCTTGAAGAGGGGTACATTAGCCAATTGTAGCATGTACGTGTATGCAACAATGCTGCAATTACCTGAATATGAAATGAAAAAAAGCTCAGAAACCTTTCATTGCACACCCACACTAGTTGCTTTCAAATGCACACACAAGTCTAGTTTCCCTGTGACCGAGCAAAAATCAAAGTCTACCCATAAGCCCGTGTGAGCTCAGGGCAAGTTGAGTTTTCTTGCATCAGTTGAGCGCTGCGTTATTAAAAACAGTCTAACTGACAGACTCCCACACTCCTCTGCTGTCTGAGTTGTCACTGCTCTGTGTTGGCATCGCTCTCCATCATCCTCACGAGCTTTTTCCTTTCTTCTGTTTCCGTGTCGGACAACGTGAAGAGTGAGAGACCGCAGGCCCTAAGAGGTGTCAAACAACCATAAATGGATGACTCCGTTTGTCTGCTAATCGCCAGGGTTCGACGGGTCACGTTTCAAATTCGGGGTCAAAGGTCACAAGTTAGGGACGGGTTTATGTGTAGGTCAGGGGTTTAACTGGGAGGCTGAGCACACTCCATGCGTCACGGCAGGGCTCTGAGAGGAAAGTTTCTTTGTCTCTCTCGTTCTTACACAAGTGCCTTTGACCAACAATTACAGCTCAGCAAGGGCCTGCAAATGTTCCAACAGGTTAACCTTTAAAAGACATTTAAAACAAATGACCAAGGAAAAGCAAGCAAGGGTCCACTTCAGTTGTTTTTCCTCCTCTGGGCTCTTTTATTTCCCTCTCCACAACAGCTACCTTGTTATCTAACATGGAAAAGAATACTCTCTTTTAGTCAAGACACATGTGCTTCTTCCATCTTATCAACAATTTCCAACATCAACAGATAAGCCTACAGGTGTCATCTAGATGACGTGCGGAAGAGAAGAGCGACTCATTTACAAATTGTCAGCTGCGCATCAGCTTGACTCCTTGGCTGTCAGCTTAGTGTTCATCAGAATACTTCATACTAGCTTGCTCTCTCTCCTTTTCTCTTATCTGATGAGTTTCAATGAATGGACTTAACATTCCAAAGCGCTCATTAACGCGACCTAATCAGCCAAGTCCGCCTCAGCCTTTCCTGAACTCCCTTTGTTGCCGCCTGCCCAAGTGGACACCTTAGACTGTTTGCTTTTGAGGTTGGGTGGGCAGAGGGTTAAAGTGTCTGGTGCAAGTAGAGGCAGAAACAACAGCAGATACTCAGTCATCCTCAGTGTCTCCATGGAGAAATATGAGCCAACTGCTAACATTATGTTTCTTTTATGTGAGTGCAGCTGTTCCTATGTGTTTATCAGTTAAAGCACTTAACGATCACATTTTTAGAGCTGCAAATAATGGTTATTCCGTGGAAGGGGTTAATGGATTTACCACAAGTTCTTGAAGCCTAAGATTATATCTTTAACTTCTCAAATGTCATCAGTTGACCACTAAATACCTAATACTGGTATAATTCATTTTCATGGTGCATTCAGGATCTGTTTTATTTTGAAACAAGACCATGCAACTTTTTCAAAGAGTGAATAACACAACTGGCCTCAATACACACAGAGGTTTCCCAGTTACAGCCTTAAATGGTCTGGTATGATCAGTAGCTTATGTTAGCAAGTGCTGGCTCACTTTTGATCTACTCATGCTACTGTTTAATATTGGAGCATTTTTATCCTGCAATTCTCACATAGGGTTGATGGGTAGATGGAAAAATGTTCAAACTGGTTTCATATTAAGCCAAATATCAGTCTGCTAATACCTCTAGATGTCACGCAAGATTTAGTCACTCAGGAGAGAAAACAGAATAAGAGCCAATGGATGAGCACTGAAGTCAGAACAACTGTGACTCATCATGGTTTTTATTGCTCACAACAACCATTCAACTAAGATTTTCTCCCTCTACTGTTTTACGCCCCAAAAATTAATAAGTTAGAAATTTATTCTTCGTGCAACTTGAGAAAAAAAGGCAGTAGCTCTAACATACACTGACCTAATGGGAATCTAGTAAACCAATGAGCGTTCCTTAACATGTTCACACTGAAAGGCTGGTAAAGAAATCAAAGGTTTCTGTTCACTGAAACAGCAGAGAGCTTTTAAGGCTCACAATGCATATTTAAGTATTTTACCTCTACCACAGACAGCATAAACCACTTAACTTGTTAACAATGAGAGTTTTCTCTTGTGAACATCGATCGGTGGTAAAGAGGAAGTGCACAAATGTCAACTTTAGATTGGAAACAAACATTGGAAACACCAATCTATAGTGTTGAGCTAATCGACTATCGCAAGGCTACTGATAACTGGCCGCTTGCTGCTAGCTGTCTACACTTTCACCTGACAAATACCATCTCTGTGTGTTTGCATAAAATCAATCCTGTTTATGCTCGTATACCCAAGCAAAGCAGGAAAACTGGAAACCAACCAAACCCACCTGTCACTTACAGACACAGTGGCCACTGTTCCACAAAAGGGACATAGTCTTGCTTTATAGGTTGATTATGTACTTGAATGTATCTTACACGAATGCATTTTTGCTTAAAAATAACTGAAATAATAACTTGATTATAAAAGTTCCAGATTAAGCTAATCATATTGTATTTTTACCTTTCCGTGAAGTGAATTGACAAGAGAGAGAGCTAATCCTTTAGCTGGGGAATCAACCTACATTTTAAACCATCACAAAAAAGGTAGCCCCAATTAGAGCATTTGGGGGGCTAATCCATTAAAAGCCTATCCACAGACTCCACTAGTTTCGACTTTGGTCCCACTTTTTCAAGCTTATCTTGAGTGTTTTGGCCTTGGATGGCTAACTCTGTCTGCCCAAGCTGTTGGCACTCAGCTGGATAGCCAGACAGACAAGTTTCTCCTCATTACCTTTCTGCCTGGCTCGCTCCTGTCTCTAGGCCTCTTCCCATGACCATAAATGGTCCTTCTGTTCAGAGATTTCAGGGTCATGCTTTCAATGTATGGGGTGATAAGGGATAAGGAGTTTGTCTGCTGGGACTAAAATTGGCAAGAGAGCAAAAGCAGGATGAAAAAGAAAGGGAGTGGTAGGAAAGCAGAGGAAAAGAGTGGCATATTATAAACACTATCAGGGCAGAGGGAGGGGGGAAAGAGGGAAGAAAAGGCAAGAGAACAAGATAAAGAGAGGAAAGTAAAAGGGTGGGACAGACAAAAGGAAGAAGGAAGGGAAACTGAGGAAAGGAGATAAAAGTATAGAGAGGGAGCGGGAAGAAAGGAGGAGATGGATGGAGAGTGTTTAGACAAAAAAGAGACGAAGAAGAGAATCATTGACTAAAAAAGCATCCAGAATGTTAAAAAAAGGAGCGTGAAAGAGGGTTCGGAGAGCAGATACTGTAAGATGGATAATTATAGCGTGTGAGTAAGCAATTTTAAGTGGAGGTGACAACACTAGCACATAAATACAGTATGACAAAGCAAGATGGCTGACACTGTATAGGCACAGGCTGACACTTCCTTCACTTGTGTGGTCTGTCATTTATTACAAAGCAAACTCAAAGCTGACAACTTGGGCCTTTCAAGGAATGCAGCACCATATAAGAGACTTCACTTCTCGTTCTTGGTCAGTTTATTTATATATATATATATACACACACACACACACACACACACCCCTCTTTTATATATATATATATATATATATATATATATATATATATATATATATATATATATACACATGCCTCCTTTATGTCTAACTTTTTTCTTTTCTTTTTACATCAGTCTAGCAAGATCCTTTGCCAGCCGTCCATGACGGTAAGCCTTGTTGTTGTCTTTTCAAATACCTCTTGTCGCACAGCTGACAAATGGCTAAGATAAGATGACAATTACTGCCGCACTTTTATAAATAAACTCCTTCCTATCAGACTGGTAGATAGAGCAAGGTTTCATTGTTGTGTGGGCCTGTAGACGCCTTTTTATCATGTATATAACATATATTTTATGGTAAATTTGTGAATATGTGAACACTTTATAGTTCCTATCTACCGTAAAGCTCTGCTTATGTTGTTTTCAACAATCCATGAGATACTTTGCATGTTTTCCTTTGCCCTATCATGACCATTTTACCCTCCAAGCTCCCCTCTGATTCATGTCACAGAGCGTTAATATATCTGCGTGCCCTTTTCATAGATCCCTGCACAAGTATGGACCACTGTGCCCACACCACTGTGCTACGGACCGACGTGGCCTCCCTTCGCTTCACCGTGCTTCTCCTGCAGCACAGCTCCCCACCTACATCTCTTCATGGAAAAGGTCACGCTGGCCACATGACCTGCTATTTGAAGAGGACCTGGTGGATACCCAAAGCAGGCCAAGCACAATCCAATTACACCCCAGGGAGATACGCCACATTTGCTGAACTCTGCTTGAGTGATATTCTGCTTCTCTTTGGGCGCTTGTAAAGATCCACTTACATGTTTATGGTCAGCCAGGAACAAGAATCAACAGATGTTTTACGAGGTTCAAACTCCTGCTGCGCTCGACTGTTAGATCCAGTTTTAATTAGATTATGATTATGAGCGGGATTTCAAATATAATAAAGTCTCATCTTACTGAGGAAACAATAAAAAGGGACTCTGTGTTCATTCACTTGTCAAAAATCCAGTTTCCTTTTGACAATGGACCTCCATGGTTGCGAAGGCTTGGCAGGTCTTGACTTCAATAAAAACAAGTTTGTTGGAGGGAAACTGACAGCAAAGAGGTTAAAGGTCAAGCGTAGTCAGGTGACTTCGTTAACTATAATGCATTCCACGCACTCACAACCTGTATGGCCTGTCCTCGCCTTTCCTTCCCAACCATCGTTCTTCCTACTCGCTATGTATTATCAGCTAACACAAACAGGCCTGAAAAAATCTGAAATAAATAAATGATTATTTTAGATACTCATTAACCTTTGTGTTGTTTTTTTCTGTTCATTAAATTAACTATTTGGGCTATAAATCTAGCAAAACAGTAAATAATTAGCCTTCACATCTCCTGAGAGCCAAGGTGACATCTTTCTGCTACTTGCATACTGTTGTATATTCACTTTTTAATAATATTAAACAGAGAAAAGCAGCGAATTCTTTGATCTGAGAACCAAATCTTTGGACCTCTTTGCTTGATGGAAGACTTACATGATTAATTGGTCATTAAAATTGGGGCAGCAACTAATGAATATTGTCATAATTGATTTATCTGCTGAAAACGTGCTTGATTTATTGTGTATTCGATAAAATAGAGAGAAATGGCCATCTTAATTGCCTAAAGCCCCATGTGACATCTTCAGATAGTTTGTCCGACCACTTATCCATAAACCAAATATTTTTAATTTACTATCTTATTATTTAATTGATCCTATTCATTCCTTATTTAAATAGCTGGTAATAGACCTCTGTCAATCAGCTAATTGGCTCACAGACTAATCAACAAATTAAACATTATGGATATACTTCATTCTTTTCACAGCTAAGAATGAACAAAGCATTCACACAAATGTAAGCAATACATCTGTTAAATTCATCATGACTTCACTTTTAAAAAGTCTATTAAGACAAGCTCTTCAGGTCTCGTGTCCATACAAGGCGTGGAAACCACAGCTGGCGCAAACGCATCTTTGACATTCACCATGTAAGTGATGGCATGTCAACTCAACTTCATCAGTGACCGCTGAGTGCCACGGCATGTGAAAGCATCCAGAACACCTGATAATAAAGCTTATCAAACCAGCTCATGAGATTAGATGCTGCCGTGGGCTGAAACCTGCATACCACGTCTGCAACAACGCCATGTTTGGTGAGCGCCAGTCGACTCCGAAGATAAACAGTAAGCATCGTCAAGCTTTGGTGTGCACTGATGATGGCGTGTGAGGTTGAGCAATGAAGCAGGCCCGAGAAGCCAAGCTCGCTACGCCGCTTTACTGGTGCGAATCAGTGATCCATTGAGTCGCATACGACAGAGTGCAGGAGGAGGAGGAGGGGAATACCGCTGTTGTTCAGCATGTGAGAGTCACACCAGCAAGGTTGTTAAACTTTTGCTCTCATAAGGTCATAGTTTATGGTTGCTTTAGTGTTGTTAAGCACAAAGCTGTTTGGCATTTTGCATCTCATTCTTTTGTAATCCTTGTGAATTTTCGTGCACAGAAGCTTAAGATGGAAAAAGAGTTTAAAGACGAGTGGAAAATATCAAACTAGTAACTTTATCAATAAAACAGTTCCTGTAAATTCATCTCTACAAGCGCATGTCATACTTAGGAGTTAGTACACTTTGTTTCATGTGTGTTTTTGAGTAAATATGCACATCTGCTTGCAACAGCATGCATGTCTAGGATTGCACTTTCAATGTGTGTGTGTGGTACAGTCTCCTTAAAACTTGCTGCTCCCCTGCATACAACACACATCATTACACATAAGATAAAGTGGTGCTGTCTAACCTTACGTTAATCCACCTGAGTAAATTTAAGTCTGGATGGCTTCCAAACATTTCCACCATTAGATTCCCCCGGCCATTACTCTTCTTGTCTCTTCGTCTGCCTTTTACTCATTGCAAGAGATGACTCTCGTCTTGTCCTCCTGCTGGTGACGTCACAGATTTTCAAAGTTATTTTAGACGGATGCTGGTTTATTTTGAAATTTATTTTTCAGGCAAACTTGAACTGCAACCAATTATTATTTTCTACCGATATAATTCTCATCACAGTTTTTCAGAGCCCAAGATGACGCCTTCAGTTTGCTTATTTTGTCCAACAATCCTTCCAAGCCAAAAATATGAAACAAAGAGCAGCAGAAAATATGCACATTGAGAAACTGGAATTATCAACCGGTTGGCATAATTACCGAAGTGATAAATAGTTGATCAAAATAGCCAAGTTGAAAGGTAATTTTTTAACTGATTAATGATTTTAGCTCCGAAACAACGATGTCAGATGAGTCATGCATGAGCTGATAATTAGAAATTAATCAAATCATTTTCTTGTGATTTTTTTTTCCTCCTCTGTTAAAATGACTAGGATCCATCTATTTTCCTTTTAAAACAAAGATGTTGTGCCGAGCAGTGCTAAAAAGATGAAGTAATTAAGAGGAAACTATTAACAACTTTTAATTGTTCAGGTCATTCATTTAGCGGAACAATCTCTGCATTTTGTCCTGATGGTCAGGCAAAACGAGACATTTAAAGATAATTTGTAAATGACAAAAATCATTCATTGCAGCCCTGGAGTCATGCGCTGGTGCATATATGAGATCTGGATACAGTACTCTATTGTGAGTACACAAGGTCACTCAGTGAATGAAGCTCAAAACTGAAACTCTCCCTCCAGTTCTTCACTCTTCAGCTCAACTATGCGGTGCTTCAGTGACTCCCTGCATCCACAGTAACCTCAACAGTGGACCAAATATGGTGATACATCAGGCCGGGTATGTTTGGCTATTCAGTTACAAAGTGACGATCAGTACAGTGAGCCCTAATCAAATTGCTCAGAGGAAAATATCTGATATAATCTGATACACCTTTCTTACATCACTTGGCTCCGGATGTGTGGAGCTCTGAAATAACAAGTCGTTTGAATAGAGATGTTTCCGTGCCAAAGAAAATCCCCCATGTCAAGATTACGACTACAAGCTCATTTACCAAGAAGGAGCCACTATGGATCCAGATTGTGCAATGTTTACACAAGTGAAGAGGAAGAAACTAGGCTATTATCCAGCATGTTTAGAGAGAAAATACATTTTCATCACAAACTAAATACATAACCTCACATTATTTGGACAAGCAACATCATTCTGGTGTGCTAGGATGTAATTAAGCCATGTTAGCAGGGAGGCTAGGCTTACTTTGACTGTAATGCAGTGGGTTTACAAAGAGTTATTGCCTACATGTTGCAGCATCAGTTGTTTGAAAACTAATTCACCCGCTGGCTCAGAATTCCCATTACTACTGCTTTCCAGTCTGGCTCTACAGTACAGTTACTATCTACAGTACAGACTTTTGTTAATAGGTAACATTTAATTATCCAGAACACAGTTTAAACTACAGATTTACTAAGGAACAACTTGTTAATGGTTCATCAGTTATTAAATCCTGCTTTTGTTCCTCACTTTTTTCTTCTTAAGTAAACCTATTAATTGTGTGTACAACCTTCCCGTAAACTGTTAAAAACAGAAAGGACAAGGCTGACCTTAACTTTGACAAGGATGCAGCAGGAGGCGTGTTATAAAAATAAAGGAGGAGAGATAGTATGGATTATATGCCGTAAAAATATCAATGACAGGTGCGAAATTTATTAAAAGAGTGCTGCCTTCAGAAAAACTAGATGATAAATATTAAGCACTACGCCTAATTGCGCAATACAACGGCAAGACTGGCAACTTTTACGAAGAAAAAGAGCTAAAAGAAAATGATACAGGACAGTCTTTTACACTTGAAACATCTATAGGACCGCGATAGGAATATTACAGTGAGACTATAGGTGTTAAAGTAGCTAAAATAAGTTATTAGCACAGCGGATTTAGCACGAATCGCTTTATAAAAATGTCGTTTTTTTCGGTCACGAGCCCTCCTATTAAATCAAAATAGCTACAACGGCAGAGACCAGGTAGGTGCTCGCGTGCGGACACATACCTCCTCTTCGTGGTTGGTGAATTCACTCTGCTCGTTCTCTTTCTCGATTTTGTTGTTATTCATTCTGAGTCGGAGTCTTTTTTCGCGTTCAGTCGGACTGTCTTCTCCCTCTTCTTCCTCTTCTTGTGTCGCCTTTCGTTTCTGTTTCGTTCCGCTCTTCTTCTCCAGGACTTAAATTTTTTGAAAAGCACCCAAACGACAGACAAACAGTCCGCGTGCGGCCGCTGTCCTACTGACCCGAGCTTCCCACTACTTCAGCGACATCAATGATAAGTAAAGATTTTTCTTTTTTTTGTTCTTTTTTTTTTTGGAAAAAGAGGGGAAAAGTCAGCTGTGACGGCTGTTTTCTGTGCTGTCAGATATTCCTCGGCATTCCCTGGAAAGCTTCTCCGGAGGCTCTTGCTGTTCCCCAAATGAAATACAGTAAATGTTCACCGGACTGCGCCGCAGGCAAACTTCTCTCCTCATCTCCGCGTGAGGGCGGGAGGGAGGGAGGGATGGAGGGAGGGAGGGGTTCAGGGTGGGGTAAAGAGTGGGATGCACCGTCTGCTGCTGCTGCTGCTGCTGCTGTAACAAGTTTTGTCAAGTGCTGTGAGAGCGACAGTGGAAAATCAGTGCCAATCACCAATCAGCTGAATGTTGTTTTAGCCCTTGTAACATTTTTGTAATATTGTTACAGTGTGGCGTCCATGTTTGTTTTATCTCTTACTCTCACGCAATTATTTAACTTCTTTTTTTTTATCTCTATGCATAGGTTACCTATGGAGTATGTGAAAAGTAGCCAAAATTCGTCATAGAAGAAAAAAAGTCTGATCTTCTTCCCCCAACCCTGCATGATTTTTGTTCATTTTTAAACAATTCAATTTGATTTTTTTTTTTTTAAATTAGCATCTAAATGCTGTTTTCACCACATCTCCATTGTCATGGGTTCAATCTTTGCAAAGTCTTGCCAGTTTAAAGTGGTAAAGTTCAAATATAGCTATTTGTCTAATATTAGATGTAATGCAAATGGTTTATTTCATATTCTTATGATCTAAATTAAGTTTTCTACCCCCTCGTTTCTACCTCCTTCAGATTAAAAGCAGCTAGCATCCTTTCCATTCCTTTATCTTGGATTTGTGTTTATATACATGCAAAATGTAAAATAAATGTGTATAAATTTATGTTTAACCACTGCTTTTCATAAATGATTGGTCTTAATAATATTTACACTGCATTTTTCACATTCTTGTATGATGTTTGTGGTAATTTAATCAAATGATAGAAAAAATAACCACAATAAAATGGAGAGTTTGACCCGATTAATAAAATAAATCATAACTCATATTATAAACAGTTTTGTAATCAGTAATTTTTAAGTGTTTGTATTTGGGACACTTAAGAAATGGCAACGCTTTGGAAAGTTATCTGTCACCCACTTTTACTTACCTAAGTATTTAAAGAGTCACTAATTTTTCCATTTCTTAATCTGTTGGATGATTAACCTTTAACCGAGTTTTGTTACAAACCACCAGTTTGGCATCACAAGAAACCTCGTAACCCTGCACACTCAGGAGTATTTTCCTCTCTTTCTCCATCTCAACCTCTTGAAATCTAGCACTCAGCACAATCCATCATCTGCGAAGACGCATAAAGCAGTAGACACAGATAATTATCAACCTGACTGTTTAATAAATTTCACATGGGTCTTGGTTTATAATTTCAAGGCCCATTTTGCAGTTTCAGGCAAATGTTTCTCATCATCAGACACCACTTCACCCTTTTTCTGCCAAGATTTACCACAACTATGGCAGGGTGTGCATGTAAAGCGGCACTTGAGACAACACTTGTAAATTACACAAGATTTGAACTTGATAACAACTTGCACCATCATACGCTCTGAGCTCACTCAAGAATATTTGATTTATGACCCTAGAGTGGGGGAAGAGTCAGACCCTGGAGCCATGGAAGTGATATCTCAGCAGCAGAGAAGATGAGCAAACACTAAAAAGTTTACTGGCACACCTATTATTGTCTACAGTGCAGCGTGTAAAACAGCCTTAAAAGCAGCGATCAGGTGACAAGGCAGCCTTGAATGCTCCCTTGTTTCAAAACATTTATTTTGAGCAACTGCCTCACTTTGTATTTCGCGTTGAAAAGTTCAAGAGCTGACAGTCCCTCGGTACTGGAGACTTTGACTATATGTTGCGTGACATTTATTGCACAGGACAGACGCTCGCTTTTTATGACAGCCAGTGCAGAAAACAGAGTGAGTCGTTTTTGCTGAACTTGCACCTCAGAAGCAACAAAAGAAGGGAAAAACAGTCATCGTGGATCGGTCTTGGAGATTTCTGCTCTTTCCCCTCCCAGATCATGTCTATATCAATTACAGTACATCTGAAGCATACACAATGAAGAAGGGAAATGGCAGACTGTTTTATGCTGATGAGAAGCAGTTTGGGATGAGGAGAGAGAGAGAGGAGGGTCCTGGAGTCTTCGAAGCAGATAAAAATGGAAATGTTTCCCTTGCTGCTCAACACCCCTGTATCAAAGCCTCCTGCTGGAGTCTGGGGAGCGAGGAGGGGGAGGAGAGGTAGGAAGGAGGAGGAGAGGAAAAGGGGGGAGAAGTGGGAGAGATGTCCCAGCTGTGTTTGACAGGTCTCAGGGCTGAGCTGTGTGGTCTGATGCTCGGAGAGAGGGAGGGTGGCCCCCCTAAAAAAAAAAAAAAAAAAAAAAAACACATAAACACACACACACACACAAACACATGAAGGGGGGTGTGAGGGGGAGCTAGGAGA
>JAPZDV010000016.1:9333898-9344449 GCA_029814665.1 Acanthurus lineatus
CCCCCCTAAAAAAAAAAATAAAAAAAAAAATAAAAAAACACACACACACACACACATGAAGGGGGATGAGGCGGGGAGCTAGGAGACAGTGTGGTCATGGTGTCCTGGGTAACATGTCAGCAAGCTTTGACATGGTCCAGCCTCACATGAAGACGTCTTTGTGTTATCCAGAGACTCAGACTCTAAGAAAACGCAACAGTGACGGCTGGACGGGTTGAGGAAGCCTTGTTATTTTAGTTTGACTTGACAGGGAAACACAAGAGAGAACATGCATGTTAATATCATGTAGTAGGAGGAAATAGTTTGTGGCATTTTGGGAAATATGCCTCTCTGCTTTCTTACAGACTCTTAGATAAGAAGATCCACACCAATTTCATGTCTGTATGCTAAATAAGAAGTTACAGTCAGTTAGGTTAGCTTAGCATAAAGATGAGCTAGCCTGGCTCTGTCTAGTCTTGCATAGTCAGCCCCGTCTCCACAGCGCTGTGACAGGGTTGGAGAAAGGTCTGATTGCACCCATTATCATTTACTTTTGGGGGAAAAGAGGCTTCTGTCTGTTTGTATTTCTTTAAATTAATCAAAATTGGAGAGCAGACAGGCCAAGTGTCGGTAGGGCATGTTGCTTCCTCAAACACAGCAGGCTTAGAAAAATGATAGGTGCAAAGAGGAATAATATTCCTTGATTTTAATAAGAAGGAGGTTGTCGTAACAGCAATTAGCCTTGCAGATACCCAGTATATAATCTCCTTCTTGCCCAGCGACACTTGGATAACGAAGAGCAGCTCAGGAGGAGGCTGGGGAGGTTGGTGTTCTTATCATGGAAACTATAGTTCACAATAACACTACTGTGAAATGTTTACAGTACTACAGAAACTATAGTTTCAGCAATGCCTCCAACTGTTAGTTGTACAAATCAACCTCAAATTAACATAAACACAACCAGAGCTACACATAATACAGCCTCTTTGCCTGACTCAAACATGTGCCTAACCAACATAAGCAACCAGTTGTGCGATCCCATAATAACCCTGTAATGCAGAATTTTGCACAATGTTACCGGCATGAAATTGGTTTAAATCTTCTTATCTACCTCTTGGCAAGAAAGTGAATGTCAAAATGTTTACCATTTGGTTTGAGGACCAAAGATCTTTTGTTGCTCAGATAATAAACATTTCAACCACACTTCACAAACATCTGCTAAAACAGAGGCAGGACTGAAGATTGAGACAACAAATCAGATTATCCAATATTGTCCTCTGGATCACTGACTCATAGCTAAAAGGCCAGCATGATATGAACACAAAAAAAAGAATCTATCATGACACAATGCCAATGTATTGACCAGTAGTGGATCCCCGAGGGAGAGCCCCTGCCGTTCTTGCCATCCCCTCAGTCGGATGACTCAAAGATGATGTACTGTCTTGTCTCTTCCCCCTTTCACTTTTTTCCTTTTGCATTCTCCCGACTCAATATCAAAGCAAACACATCATCACTTTTCTTCACAGTCACTAACTCCTCCATAATAACCACAATAAGGGCAGTGAGAACAATGTTGCGATCCATGTAGAGGTCATCTGTAAAAACAAGCAGACCTGCTGGCAGACATGACAGCAGCTCTGGGTTTGGCAGAGCGATGTACTTCCCCCTTAAGAGTGATGTGAGGTAAGTGGCTTTCGTTGGGCCTGGGGCCAGGCCATTCCATTCCTTTGACTTACTAGTACACAGTATTCCTCCTTATGCTCAGTGCCCTTTGATCCTCTTCTAAGATCACCAATGAGCAATTTGTGGTCAGATTGACCCGCTCTAATTGGCCATGAGAGGCTCGGTGCTCTCTTTTAGCTTGCTCAGTCTTTTTCAGTACCTTCTTCACAACCAAACATCTCTTTACCTAACCTCTTGTGTCACATAAAAATCACATTAAAATGTCAGAACCAGTAAATTTTAAAGTTTTTGTTGTTTGTTTTTAATTGTCTAGGTTCTCTTTCCTTTTTCATCATGCTATATGTGCATTTTGTAGCTTTCTGCTTTCATCAGGTTCCTTTAGGAGGCGTTTTTACAGTACCTTTGCTGGTGTTACTTTGCTGATGTTTAGCAGGTTTAATGTTACCAAGTACAACATTTTAATTTAGCTTGCATTTGCCATCAAGCGGTGAACACAAAGCACAGCTGAGGTCGATGGGTCCAGGATTAGTTCTTTTGCCAAAATTTGGATGAGTTAATTTTTTGGACTTGTAATGGAAAACTCATGACATTAATGTCTCTGATAACTTTCACGGTCATCATTCTAACTGTTTTTGAGACATTTCACCTAAAACCACATTCAACCTCATGGTGGCGCTAGGAGAGAAGACCTTGAATTGCCAAAGTCAATAGGATTCATCATCTGTGCTAAATCTTTATTTTTGCGACCTTTTTTGAGGTAATTCATTAAGAGCAAAAACAACAACCTCAGAGTTGCTCTAAGAAAGAATTCAGGGGCTCAGATTTTAACCCTGATTGTTTTTGTCTTGTTTAATTTCACTTCTATGCAATAGTTGTTATGATATTTAGGTCTGGTTCAAAGAGCTGGACCAAAACTGGACATGGCTACACTGAGTCATGCGACTAGAATGACTAAACAATTTTAGCCACAACAAACCAGAAGCCTTCATTCAGCTCACTTAGTAAAGTTGCTCTGTTTTAGACATTTTTTTGTCCCAGTTGAGTGTCTCCATATCAGTGCACACGTTATGCTATCCTCTCCTTACTGTCTATCGCCAAACACCTACAAAAATGCAAGCCTCTGCCAGGAATTAATCCCTCAAGAACGTGTCCCCTTTCAAACTTTAGCGTCTCTCTGTTTGGGATGTCTTTGTTAGCTGGCAAAGTGAAAAAGCAAAAGTGAAAAGATTAGGTTAATATTTCAGGGAGGCCATAAAGGTACAAATTCACAAGGCAGATGTCTGGAAAAAAAAACTCTGGTTAAAGAAAAATCATCTTTATCATAACTTTCTGTAGTTCAAAATTAAATTTCCTCTGTTATACCGGCTCAGAGAAAGAGAATGCAAGAGCTCTTGTGATTAACCAGGTTGCATTACTGAGCAGTGAGGTAGAACGTGCATTTATCCTCAAGGGCACGCCAGGGTCTTCAGGTGCAGCAGTGTGTTAAATCTGACAAGCCTCGAGATGGAAACCTGCCCTGAACAAAAACAAGAGCTCGACTCATAAAACCACCTTTCCATCTTCTCATGCTTGAGACCTGCAGTTGTGTCAAGGTACAGAAACACAAGAAAGGGGGACAGGTCCGTGTCATTAGACTGTACGATAAGCTTTCATGGTTCAGCAGGCAGAGGAAAGGTTGAGTAGAGAGCTGAGACCCTGCTAAGTATGTCTCCTAGGCTTGAATTCCCAAATGTTGACACAGGTATAAGTAATGGACTATAATGTTCCCTTTGAAAGCTGTTGAGTGGTCCTAAAACATCTTAAAGCAGGTCAAAGGCAAGTAAGTAAAGTTAAATCTTCTCTTATGTTGTGCATTGGAACCAATAAAAGGTTAAACTAAAACCCGGTCCCTAGGGTCTCTCTCTTTCCCACCGCCTTTAATCTTTATTGAACAATGTGTGTGTGTGCGAAAAATAGTTCATTTGCTTTCTGCAGTTTGCTTTGAGCTGCAGATTTGTGTATTGACCTTAATTTACAGATAACAATTCCTCTATTCTCAATTTTATATTGATGTGTAACTTTTCTCTTTTTGCTACATTTTGAAATTATTCTGTCAAGTTTTTAAAATTCAACATTTAATGTTGTCATGATTTTTATGAGGCTGTCACATTTGTTTTCTTAAATTGTTTTGTAGTAAAGAATAAAATAAAAACACACCTGTACATACTTTATCCAGGTCAGTCATGTTTATGAATTTATGTCGTACTTAAATTAGGCCTCTTTATTCTACATTTGGTTTTGTTCTGTCTGTTGCTGTGTGCAATTTTTATTTTTAGATTTGTTCATAAAATAGAAATGGCAGGAATGCAGAAAATGCCATGCTAGTGGCTCAGTGAGGCTTTAGGGAGATGCTAACTAAACAATGCTAGCATACTGATGTTTAGCAGGTGTGCTGTGTACTGCAGTTTGTTCACAATTTTTAATTTTGCAAGTCAGCATCAAATGTCAAGTGCACCTAAGGATGATGGGAAGATCTTTAGTTTCTAGGTTTTTGGCTAAAATTATTAGAAAAATGTGAAAATGTTAGCTTACTTTAGTTTAACTTAAAAAGTGTTCCCTCATTTACTGCAAAGCCACAAAAGTTAAAGTAACATGACACTTAAGAAAATTCAGGAGTTCCCAAAAAGCAATGAGATTCATTTTGTGGGGTACAATATATGTTATGATTTTCATTTTGAATTCAAAAGTTGCTAAGATGTTTTCAGTGGATTGAAGTCGAGCACCTTACGGCGCACATTGCCATCCACAGAGCTATGCCACTAGCATTGCCAAAAAGGCATGCCATCCAGTGTTTCAGGGTCCCTGTTGTTATTGAATTAATTATTTCTGTGGGATTGTAATGGAAATCACTGCGGCCTATAGGTCACATTTCACTTTTCAAAGGTGGAGTGGACCTGGATGCAAAGGTCAGCTGTCACAAAGCCTTTATGCCCTCAAACCAACTGGTGGCCTGTTTGACCATGACGGCTATACTGAGACTTGAACTGTATGTGCTGTTAAAAACAGTGACCATTGAAGAAAAGGAACTGAAGTTATTTTCCCCTTTATTATATGTTATATACTCATGGTTTGACATGTTACCAAACAGTGGAGAAATGTTTACCCATGTCTCGCTCACATATCTGCAGAAACTTCCTTGGTATCCAGTTCTGTATTACAGACTAAAATCTCATGCTTCCGTCTTTGTTTATGATAAGATGTTATTGATTCTTTAGAAATACTGCATATTGTAGCAAAGGCCAAATATTGACTTGAGATAATCCTGTGAAAAGAAAAGCACTTGCCACTGTAATGTACAAAAGCCTGCTTTAACAAAGGAGCAGAAGCTGGATAATTCAGTTTCACAACAGTACAGTTAGAGAGAGGAATAAATAACTGCTTCCAAATATAGAACAACATTTGAACTTCCTCTCAAATTCCTGCCATGAGTTGCTATCATCATAGCCATTTTGACTCTTAAAAAACCCACAGCAGATTAAAAGGCCACACTTGCCAACACCCCCATGAGGTCCTTGTCACTCTGCACATCCGTGCAACTGTGCCCGGCATCTGTCTTCCTTGTCATATTAAAGTAAACTGACGCTTTGGCAACACCCCAAAATAAAAATGGTGGTAGTGGAGGGTAAAAAAAAACAGAAGAAGTGAGAATGGGAAGAAGCCTAGGCGTGGCCCCGGCTGCACTCCTTTGCTGAAATAATTAGCCCCTGGTTGATGTGGACTCCCTGTGAGACACCGTGACATGTTCAAATGAGTATTGGCAGTGTGCGACACCAGCTGTGGGCCTCCTACAGGGAGCTGCTGTACTGTGTAGCGCCCTGCCCATTACCTTTAAAACTCTGAAGAGCGAGAGCAGCAGCCTTGAGCTTGTTTTATTGCTGCAAGAGTTTAAAGGAAACAACTGTTAAGTGTGACATATGAACTTTTTATGTCAGGTGTTGCAGACAGTGAAGTGCTACTGTCTCTCTCAACACACACACACATAAATACACATACATACACATCTGTCCACACACCCAAATCTATGAGGCTGTGGCACAGATGGGAGCACCACCCGTGGGGATCAGACATGAAGAGGTGGGGGGGGCACCAGGGATTATTCAAGCCCATGCTGCAGCAGAAATGCAAGTTGCAGCCACACCCGTGTCAATTACAATAAACCGAGCATTGTGTGGAATTCCCACTGTACCCAGGGCACCAGTTTGGCTTCCACTGGCTGGAGGGCGCAGGCTGGGTAACCCACCGGATCCAAGATGGGGGCCACCACACCCACAGTTATCTTTTCAGGCATCTATTACCTCAGTGATTGCACTTTTTCAAACAGCAACAAGCTCACAGTCACAGTCACAATTGCACATGTCATTTGCAGTCACTATTTTTAGCCCATAAACTCGATTTTCCTTCTATTTCTGGTTCAAAAAACACATTAATATAATTATTTTTAGTTGCATTAGTGCTGAATACTTTTTTTTAATTGGCTACTTGGTATCACCTGATGAAACAAAGCCTTCAGAGCAGACATTACAGAGGGTTTACAAACAGCTGCTCAATAGCGCCTCCCTGTGGTCAAAAATATATGACACATAAAAAATCAGGAATACAAGTTTTTCTTACAGTCTTTACTAGAATCTTTATTGCAGTAATTTTGCATCTTTATTTAAACAATTACAAATATAGTATATGAGGATATATGATTAACATAAAATGGCACATGAAATATAGAATTTCAAGCTTTAAATACATCATAAATATTCTCAATATTGATCTGAAAGCAAAAGTGCAAAATTAGAATTAGTCATATGTTGAGAATGATGGCACACCTTATATATCAGAGAAAATGTGTGTGTGATAGTCATTTTCAGTAACAAACAAACTCTTCCTGACTTAAGGAACAGCATTAAAGTGAAAGACATATTCAAGTTGAGGGAAACATGTCAGTGTCTGGTGTCGTTGTGTGCAGATGCTTTGAGATTGCAGGAGGGACAGTAACCCAGCTCCATCTTTAGTTTCTCACTGGTGAGCTGTTTCCTTTTACCGTCTTCTTCATGTGGTGATAGTTTGGCAGAATCTTCATGAGGAAGTCGAGCTGCAGAGTCTGTGGCTACAAGATAAAAAACAAAAATGCATCCCCGGTTACACAAATCTGAACAGAAGCCGACAGCCGTTGTGACTCAGGCAAAGACAGGCATCAGCGGAGACTGACCTGTGGCTTTTCACTCTGCACACGCCTGATGCAGTTTGAACCGTACACAACAGTGTTCTCAGGCACGACCTCGCACGTGTTGACCTGGCAGCACGCGCCGATGATGCATCCGCTGGTCAGGATCACGTTTCTCCCAAGATCAGCTGAGATTTTATGTCAGAAAAAGATGTAATTTGTTGTAAAAACACAATACAAAAATATAGAAACAAAAGTAATAGGGTGATCTGAGATATTTGCTGTAAAATATGTTTTCCAACTTTGCCATACTGTTTATTCAGTTGTCTCTATCCTTTTAATACATCTGAGTAGGTAAGACCATTGTATGCATTATTTAAATCAAGAAGCAGGACTGTTTGTAAAGCTGCTGTATTTTAAAATGATTTTTGCATCAGTTAAATTTAATTAAGTATCTTTAATAATTAGGTATTAAATTTTCTTCATTAGCCTAAAGCAACAATTCCAGATAGGTTATCTAATCAGTAAACAGCTTATGTAAAAAAAATAATACTGAGATGTAATATGGCATCTATCATAACAAAAGATTTTTTTTATGTTGCTAACAAGAATAGATTAAGTGACTACTGTACTTACCTTTAGACTCAATCACATTGTTGTCTCCAATTTTTAAAGCTTGAGAAACTTTGATAGAACTGTTAAGGATTTAAAACAAATAATTGCTACTCTAAAACAGTTAATAAAAATTATAACAACCACAAATATTGAAGTGAAGTTCATACTATTATATTTTTCTAAGATAAGATTCGTGCTGGGACATTTTACAGTTCAAATTAACAGTGCCCTCTGGTGGACAAACTTTATACTGGAGGCCTTAAACATAAACATGTATTTTGCATTTCTGTAAATATACTTCTTGTTTGCTTATCGGATGACATGAATGCACGTGTATCCTCAATAAACTGCTAATTTGCAAGTCTATCTCTCTTCTTATTGGCTAGAAAAGGATACCACATCCAACCTCAAACACATTATTAATCCCAATTGTCATGGTTTTTGGCTCGACTCCCTCTGTGTCTGGCATGATATTCTCTGGATAACTGCAGAAAAAAATACATATAGATAAGACTGGGTTAAGGTGCATTGCTTAAATAAGGAAATTAAGTTATAAAACACACTATACCTGTTAATGATAAGTGCCTGCTCCTCTATTAAATTGCCCTCTCCAATGATAATAGGTCCTGCTTCTGCTATGATCCGTGCTTTGGGATGGACAACTGTTCTAGCACCTGTAAAATTGAATTAATGTTTTATTGAGGCATACAGCAGTTGGATAAAAATATGTACAAATGGACGTTTATAGTGAAGTTAAAAAGCAAATTCTCACCTATTGTCACATCTCCTCTTATTTCACTCTCTACACACACAACAGCTCCAGCTGCGATTTTAGCACTGTTAGAGCAAACAGATAATATTTAAACCAACAAGGCAATGGGACGACAAAAGCTACATAACAGGCAGAGAAACAGCAAAAAACACACAGAAGCATCTCTTTATAGGCGACCTATAAATAGAGATTGGGTGTCGCCATCGTTGTTATGCACGATTATTAAACTATCAAAGGATTTTTTTTAAAATTTCCCATAAGATAAATTATTCAAAAATGTTCTAATTACATGAAAGGTGAACGCCGATTACATGTCATCTACCTTTTCTGTGCCATGATTTGCTTGGCGTCTGACATCCTTGCGGTGATAAATAGCCGTATCGAGAATCGATTGTTTATCCTGGTTCAGTGTTGGAGCTCGGGGATTGATTGCTTTTCTGCAAATAGCCAGACTGAGACTCTGCTGCCCTCTAGTGTTTTGCAATGAACTCTCTGACGATACACTAAAATTAACACAAACCTGTCCACGTTACTCGGTTGACTAATGTGCTGATACAAGTACGTAACGTTCACATGACATTTTTCACGCTATAAGACCGACATATCTTCAATAATATTTTGATATTTCCAATTATATTCCTGAATTTTTATTTTTATTGTATTTATTTTTAAAGAGATAAGATAAAAGATAAAATAGAGATATATACAATATAAATAATAATTTATTATTTCTAGTCATGTACAAAAAAATAAAAATAAAAATAAAAATGAGCTCTATATGTCCTTTCACAAATTAATCATTGAGTAAACGAATTAAAGCATCAACATGCATCAACAATTCTCAGCACCAAGTCATTCATCGATATGATGCATCTTTTCCTTTTATTATTACAGTATCGCTATATTTCCTGCAGGGGGCATCAACCACCAATGAACGGGGACACATGAAGCTGCAATACAAATCCGTTACATTTAGGTCTACTATATGTGAGGATAATCATACCCAGGAAAATACACCTTTACATATCTGTATGCAAATATCACGTGGGAACAACTTAACATTTACTGCTAAAAAAAAAAAAAAAAAAAAAAGTTCATTTCGAGAAGGTCAAATTAATCCGTTTATAGCATCCAAGAATCAGTCAGACTTTTCCTCTGATGTGGTAATTAACTTCTTTTACTTCGGTTTCTGTTTGCTAGATCCAATTTAAACATTTAATTTAACCAGTTTACTCTTTTCCAAATGGGATTTGAATTGTGTCAAGTCAATGACAGTTCACTGTGATAAAGCAGGAAATTAAGTAGCACTATTTTTTCAGAATAAAATGAATACTTTTCAATGCATTAAAACAAAAATCTCTTTAGCTCTGAATCGGTTTCAAGATGACATTTTGAGTATAATCTTGTTATAAAACGCATGTATTCAATAGTATTTAAATAAAATAGGTTAATCCCAAGATGTTTGAGACTTCTTACTAACTTTGATAAGTCAAAAGTCTTCTTCATCATGTATATTGAGTCAAAACCCCTTCACACAGGTGTTTTCACTTATGAATTAATTAATTACATTTCTGAGAAGTCTTAATTAGACTCCTCAGAAACTTGTGTGCCCTCCAATATTCTACTTGAATGATATGTTTCTGACCGCCCTGTTGGTATTGTTAAGTACATGCACTTAATTATGATAAATTCTGGATTGATTGATTCACTGTCCTGCATAATTCATACAGCACTCCTTCACATACACAACTGAGATATTGTTTTTTTTTTTTAAATAATGCACTTAAAACTGAAAGACCTAACATGTCAAATGCAACATCTGTTAAAATGATTCAGTGACATGATGATATAACACTGAAGGGATCATTCTTCCGTACATTTATTTATGTAAAAAAAATTACCACAGGACATTCACCTGCAATGGAGTATGTTTACAATATGTAACTGGTATTTTTACTCAAGTAAAAGATCTGAATACATCTTCCACTGCTTATTTCAAATTGGGAACCAAGTATTTTAAATAGCAATACTGTAGTGTAAAAATACTCTGTTACAATTAAGTGTCCTGCGTTAAAAATCTTATTAAAGCAAAATTATGTAAGTTAAAATTACTCAGAATTACCCATTTTATAATAATACTGGATTACAATCTGAGGTGTCAGGTAGTTAAAAGTACGTTATTCACCTTCAAAATATACAAAAAGTTAATGTTAATAATGTTTGTTTTCAATAGTGAGTCCAAGTGTGTTTGTCATTGCTCCTTTTTTCTTTAATTTTACCTTTTTCTTGTACTTATGATTGTGTTTCT
>JAPZDV010000016.1:9356733-9407408 GCA_029814665.1 Acanthurus lineatus
TATTTTTGTTTTTAACCAGCCGGGTCCATTTAAAAATTTTTTTTTTTTTTTAACACCACCAAAAAAAAAAAAAAAAAAAAAAAAAAGAAGAAGAAGCTGCCAAGGCAACACCAGAAGTCACCAGCTCACCATTTTTGGCAAGACAGGTGTATGATCACCTGTCCTGACACAACACACACACAGTCCCTGATGATGGCTGCTGCCTGAAAGCATCAGCGTTAGTTTTCTCAAAACTGGAAGAGCTGCAACACCCTTTGTGAGAGTCTGTCAAGTCAGAAATAGCTTAACAGGGCATTCCAGTGAGTTAGTTGTTTTTTTTAAAAAATCTCCAGTGTGTAGGATTAAGCGGGATTTATTTGTAAAATAAGACAGGAATGAAATATAATATTCATAAATGTGTTTTCATTAGGATATAACCATTTGAAAATAATAATTGCAAGGTTTTCTTTACCTTGAAAATGTCTAAAACTGTTATCTAATTTTATCATCTCATTATTATCAAAACTCTCTACAGTAGCTCAAAATGCAATTAATGAACAGTCAAGTGGGAGTAAGCATTGACGTCAGCACCTGCCTTCTAACTCAGAGTCGCATGCATTTGGAGTTTTTGTCACAGACGATTTCTACACTCGACTCCACTGGCAGCTACATCAAAAAAAAATCCGATATTAACGCTTAAACATTCGATTCAGTTAATTCTGTTGGAGCTCTACACTGTTTGAATCTGGTTTCACTTGGTACCAAACTGCAACAAACAGGTAGCACAGACACACACACACACACAAAAAAATAGCTGATTTAGGCTATTTATCTGGTGTGACTACAAGGTTACCACTCGAGCAAACCACCTTGGAATAATGCATGATCACACCCAAGTCAGAGTTAAGGGTTGTTTCTCTTGTGCTTTTCATTCTGCCCACATTGCATGAATGCACCCAATGCCCACATTAAAAAACTCCCCAGGGATATTTTTCGCAGACCTGAGAAAGCTCTGTCAGAGCCACAGAAGACATTACACAACTGTTTTTCACAGGGTCGTGACCCATAAACTGACCTTTTTATGTGCAAAATCAGCAGAGTTCTGCTTTATATCAGTCAGTCACTTCAGTGTTAGTGGCATAAAAATCTATTTGGCTATTGAATCAATAGCACTAAATTAAATGGTGATCAATTGTTTTGTTAATTCTTGAATGTGTTTCTTTAAAGTATCATGCAAAAAGACAACAAAGTAACAATGATCGCATAAAATGTCTTTGATAGCCTTTAAAACATGTTTTACTTATTTGTGTGCTTTAAATGCCGCCTTCACATCTAATTCATGCTCACCAATAATGAACATTCCTTTCATGACTGTTTCCAGTCTGACAGGCTGCATTTCACATGCAAATGTATGTGAATGTTCCTCTTGACTTCCTCAGTGGTATTGAAATATCAGTCACATAGGCTCTTTCCTCCTAAAAACTCCTCCAAAAACTTGTTTGTCGAGGATAAAAGCCTAACCTTGTGTGATGTCTTCAGCACTGTACTTTTCTTTAAAACTCACAAAAGGCAAAAATCGACCCACTGTCATTTTTCCACCTCAGCAACATCACTCGTGTCTGTCCATTTCTTTCCGTCGCTGATGCTGAGGAACTCATCCAGGCCATCAGTGCGTCACGACTGGACTCTTGTAACGCCCTCCCGTTTTTGTTTTTGTTTTTTTTCCTGCCTCACACCCACTCGTCTGACTGAGTGACTGCGGCTTGCACCGAAGCCTTCACACCCACCACATCACCTCCACTTTAGCAGCGGAGTGACTTTAACGTCTGGCTGCTGACACACAAAGAAGTCCACGCCGCCCCGCCCACCTCCTCCGCTCCTTTTGGCTTTGTCCTCCCGTCTGTCCCGAAGCCAGACTCTCCAGCGTGTATAATGGAGCTCTCCTCGCTGTACTCCGCCTCCATAATACACCATCTCCATCCAGGTCCCGTCTGTTCACACACATCCTCACAAAGCTGCCCTCAAACTTGGCTGTGCCGATTGTGGTGTGGCAAGGCATAACTTTATCAAATTTTCCACCGACGTATCCACCAGCACGATCAAGCCCTGAAAAAAATTAAATATGAGATGAAAAATATGCAGTGAAGTTGCAGAATCATGCTTCATTTTATATTATTTAAATGCTCAAACTGGTCAGCCTGGATTCAACCAGTGCGCTGTTGAGAGAAAGGCAGCCTGATCTCACAGGCAGAGGTGAAAGTTGTTGAAAAGTTGTTTTGACTTTTATTAGTTTTATTAGACTTTTTAGTTACGCACATGCTGATGCAGCATGAGCTCCCCCACTGAAGATGCACTGTTTCCAGAGAGTTTTAAATGCCATTTTATGGGCTCTTTTAACAATTATAGACCCTTTTTTCATGCCATATATTTTGACTTGTCAGGAAAAGCACAGGTGAGGTAGATTTTGTTAACAATGGCTCAGTTCCATAAAGTCTCACAGTGAGTCAGGACCCTGAAACCAGCTCACCTTAATGAAGTGAAGTCTTTTTTATTACATCTGTGCTTCCGCTCCTGGGACAAGCCAAAACATCTGCGGTGAAAAAAGGTCTGTTGGTGTGGGTGAATCATCACCAAAAGTATAAATTTAAAGTAGCAGTTGTGCATATTTTTGCCCATTTAATACAAAGCACCTGGACTCCACATCACAACTAAGCATTTATCAAACCGTGCTGCAGTTTTACAAGGTTAGCTGTATTTTTCCTGCTGTCCAAGCAGTCTTTGCCCTTCATTAATGTCTGTAAAATATGAAAATAAACGATCAGACTCTTTACACTTAATTGAGTCGTGAAAATAATCACAGTGGACATTAAGTCTGCTCTGACGTGTGTCAAAGTTGCAGTGGAATTATGAGGAATTATGAGGTAATTTACAGCTGATTTTTCTCAAATACATCTCTACTTCAGCCGCAGGACCAGACTGCAATCAAATGTAAACAAAAGTCAACACAGACTTGATGCTCAGGGTGATGGATCACAAAACTACGAGTCAAATGTCCACCTATTGATTTTCATATCGCGCAGAAATGAATGAAAACCTAACGCTGCCTGGCCCAGTGGTAGAAATGAATTCAACCTGTCAATCACCCTGTGTCGTGAAGTATTGTCAAAAGAGTGAACACGCATTGTTGCAAAGGAGCTAAGCCATTGTTGTCCTTCAAGGCTGGTTTCTGCGAGGACAATTCAGACAGCTATTTCAATGCAAAAGTCCACTTCTAACTGTATTTTCCCCAATATTAATTCTGACACCTAAACTTAAGTTATGTAATGCAGACATCATTGCTGTTGTTTTTCCAAAATTAAAATCTCACCGGGAACAATTTTTGTGTAAGGTAATAGAGTCGGTGTCCTACTTTTACTGTGTGATGCAACTGAATGAGGAAAGATTGGATTTTGAGTTTAATGATGACATTGATAAGAAACACTGATATTTAATGTGGATTGTTCACTGATAAGCCAATCAGCTTGATTAGAGTGGACGTGATATCTATCTGGTGGGTGGATTTGATACTCTACTACATTTTGTCCTTTTATGCTCACAAAGACGTTTTTTATATTATATTACTACTACTACCATGATAACTACCACTATAAGTAATATTAAAAAGATGTACACGTCAGTATTTAACCAACTTCTGTGAATCTGCACGACCATCTGATATTTTCCTCTGTCATTTTCTTGAGTCTCCTCAACATTCACATCCACAGCTGCCACATTAGCCTGGTTCTCCTCAGTCTGCCTCCCACTGCATGCAGCCTGTCAACCCAACACCACTGAGTGTCTGTGGCATTGTCACCTCGATGTCATGTCCTACTTCTCTCCCGTCACTCAGCGCTGCCGCCTGTCCACCGGCAGCAGCTCCCGCTCGTCCCTAAAATTAAATCCTGTAGTCACTTGCAGAGTCCCTTCCAGTGACTACAGGATTTAAATTTTTTATAACACCTTGTATCAAATCAGGACAATTGGCACTGCTCGTGGCAACATCACTGACAGTCATCACCACTGTGTTTCAGGATGGGATGGGGAATCTGCAGCTGAACCAGGATGGGATTCGCCTGGAAGGGATCTCCGAGTTTCTTCTGCCCCTTTACGTGAATGAGATCCAGTCCAGAAAGGTAAGTTGCTCCTTTTGCTCCCCTAAACAGCTCCAACTTGCACGTGATCAATACTCTGTAACGCTGATGAACCCGGAAGAAAAGCTCTCGTGTGGAGCAATCACTCCAAAATCTGCAGACAAGCTGGTATTGATTCCACCATCCTGGGAAAGTTATGATCAATTCATTAACAACGAAGGCAAACTTCCCTCTCAGGTCCAACTTGATACTTTGATTTTGCCTTATACTTGTACCTGGAAAGGAGACATTACCCCCTCTCCTTGTCTGGTTCTTTTCTCCTCCACCTCCTCCGTCTCATTTCCTGTCGTCCTCCAGCAGCGCACTATCAGGGCCTCCCATCAGCAGGAGATGGGTAATAGGCTGCTTCTCCACTCCTCTCAGGCCACATACAACCCAACAGGAGATTACAGGCGATTACAGAGGGACCAGAGTCCCCCCGCTGGATTTCCAATCAAGCCCACGTGATAAATTCCCCTCTTTTCACTCCCTCCCTCCCCTTTCTCCCCTTTGATGTTCAGTAGATTAACCAACACAGCTCCAGTGCAAAGTTGATCCAAATTTCCTTCTCCCACACGAATCACAGACGCTCAGTTGGATCATCCCCTTTTTCAGTGATTAGGCATGGTGCAGAAAGCAATTTCAAGCACTGGAAGCTGGGGTTCCATGTAAATTTGATATTTTTTATTTATTTATTTATTTTTGGGAGGGACGTCGATGGGGGAAGTGACTCGATAGTTGGTACAATTTGCCACAGCAGATTGGGAAACAACTTGGAATTGCCCGCCCTTGCCCTTTGATGTTCTAGTTGGAGCTAAATGTTGATTTAAATATAACAGCGGCACGCTTAGCAATAGCAAAACACCTCAAGGCCAAAGCAGTCGCCCAAGCCGAACACTGGACAAAGCCAATATTTCATTCCTCAGTGCAATACCACCTGCAGACATTTTTACTGTCTTGTTTTACAGACAGGCTGTGCATTGCCCCCCTTATCTACCAACACCAGAGATATTTGCAGGGCAAAAATCTCTGTGGGTCACTCAATATTTCGCACCTGAGGAAATATGTCAAGCACTGCGGGAGCGGGGATTATGGTTATCCAATGAGTTCACACCACAGTGCACAGCGCTGTTCTCCAGTCAGATAACCACTATTGATCAATAAGCCATTCCTACAGACAGCGGTGACCTCTTTAGTGCACTAAAGATATCTTAAAGTTAAATATAGTATTGTTATTATTGTTAATGTGCTCACGGAGTCCAGGCTGACCTGTCGAGGCTGAACTCAGTGTAGCTTCAGTTTAAGTTCCCGTGGATCGATAGGTGCTTTGAGTCCTGATCAATGGCTGAAGCCGGGATCCGTGAATACCAAATGGAAATAGCTCGCTGTGTTTTTTGGCAGGAACTCTGAACGCTGGCAGCAAATTACAGGCTAAGTAGCCCCTTAAGTCAGAGCTCTCAGTAACATGTTGTGAAATGAGTGCTGGTAATTTTTGCACATATGGTTTACACTGTGCGCAATCCCTGCCAAGCTAAAAAAAAACATACGACAAAATGTGTTTCTGGAGTTTTGTAGATACCAGTACTTTTACAGGTCAAAATATAAATATATATGGAAGGTTTTTTTTTTTGCACTTGGTTAATACCACTCTCTGCAGAACTGTTTAGTGCATATCTTATAAATAAAATTCCTGTTATACATCCCTTTTCTGCATTGCAGGCTAATTTTATATTTATATTTGGCAGTTATTAAGTATGTTAAATACAACTGTTCATGTCTGGTAAAGAGCAACTTGATGCAGCCATTTGCCGACCAGGTAAACAAATACACGGACACTAAAGGGGGAGAAAGACTCCATTTAATCATCAGGCTACCAACAATAAAATGCTATAAACTTGAAAAATATGCAGCCCTGCACAGTAACAAATACATTAATAATTCAATTTATAATTTTATGTTTATGCAGTTGTAAATGGACTTCATTTATATGGCACTTTTCTAGTCTCTTTACCACTCAAGGCACTTTGCAATACAAGTCAGAATTCACTCATTCACTCACAAAGTGGTGAACTTTATTCCATTCTTGCTTGTAAATGAGGATGAACATGTTTACCTGTGGAAAGTTCCAAACAGGTGTGTTTTGAGCATTTAGAAACTTCCCCAGTCATTTGTAACTTGTTTTTTTTTAAACCCTTTGCTGAAATCAGATTCATTGTGAGCATATATGCTCACTCTTGTCTTTGCACTGTTTCAACTTAGCATATGTCAAAAAGTATTTGAAAAAGATCACATTATGTTTTATTAATGTTTTTTGGGGGGGATTCATGGTAGTTTTTCTCCCACTGGTGGCAAAGTGCAGGCTCCAGTGCTTCAGATGTCGATGCTTCACATTTCCTGCCTGCTGTGCGCCGCAGTGTGTGTGTGAACCCGGGCGGTCATAACTGCCTCTCAAACTTCTGATTCGGTAGCAGTTTGCCGCTGGCAGGTGAAATCTCAAGTGCAGAGTTTAATTTTAAACACTTACAAATCAAGGCCTCATTGTTGCTTCACATGTGAAATAACAGGAATTATGTGGTTTTTCCTTCTCAAAGGTTCAAGTGTTTATTGGACCTCAGACACTTGTGATTATGATTGTTTTAATACATGCCACTGATGATCTCCTTTTGCAGCAGCTTTTGGTTATACTTGTGCTGAGATGTCTGTCAAACCTGACGAGCAGATGGATGAATTATTCTGTATATTATTTTTCCTCACCCTGGGGGCTCCCCCTATGCATCTGTCCATCTATCTGTCCATTCGTCTGTCAGCCTGTACAGATGGCACACATGCATACTTGAATTGTCACGGCAAAAAAGAGGCCAATGTGAGGAGCGTGAAAAAGATACCACTGGAGGACCTTAATATCAAACGTTTGAAATCCAGTTTACACTCGAAATTTCAAGCATATGATTGCCACACAACAGCTCCAAATACACCTGTGAAAGCCACAATGCCGCTACAATTTCAGGCACGTGAAATCAATTCGACACTTCACCCAGCTGAAAGCAACAAAGTGGCTGTAATTTCTAGCTTGAAAACTGTGTCCTACTTGAAAATATGGATGCAATGTTCCTGTGGCAGGTGAAGTTTCAAGTGTTTGTGAAACCAAATGGAACCATTTTTCCCTGCAGAGAAACTTCAAACTGGGTGGATCAAGTCATGCTTGTTTATAGACACATGTTTCCTGTGAGCCTTAAGTGTGATTATATCACATTTTGGTTCCTGGCAGCGCTGGCGTCTTGGCTGTTTATTTGTCAAACTGTTAAATTGTTGGGGTCGGATGCTATGAAACACTTAACCAGTTAGGCAATGACTATTTTGAAAATAGAAGTTTTACCCGAGTATTTTTAAGAGAGACCTCATGCAGACTATGCTTGTGTTTTGGTCGAGGGTTAAGTGAAAGCTAAATTATTCAGCACACTATATTTCTCTGTGCAAAAAGTCATATTTTGCTTATTGAGCTAATGCAGCGTTTGATACCTGGTAGATTTTCAGCAAGACAAGTCCCGGGTTTAGTGATTTGTTTCAGAGCAGCATCCTGTTTTTTCACATGCATTAAGGTAATAATGCCTGCTGCTGCTTAAGGACAACAAAAGGTCAAATTAGATTAGATGAGCAGCAGTGATATATTTTAAGTCGAGTAATCAGATTTTTGATTTTTAGTGTGATTTAGAATAATGTATTCCACTGAAGTCCAATTATTGACCATTTAGTATTTTATTTATGTTAGGAATTACAAGAGCTGATTTTGCTGATTAGTTCCTCCTCCCTGCATGAAAATGTTCAGAGAAAAAAATCAGGTAGTCAAATGTTTAGCCTGCAGCCAAGGCCTTTGATTTGATTGCAAACGGTTAAAGCCTGCTGTTTCTCACAGTGGGAGGACATAAAGGGAGGAAGAAGGCCAGAGGGGCAGAATGGCTACAGCTTCTGCACATCCAGGTCTCCATTTAAAGAGTCAAATATCAAAAGGTCTTTGACTCTGAGACTCATCCCAGAAGTGCCAACTTGTCAAATGTGACCTCCAGTCTGTAAAGAAAAAAAAACCTAAATCCTGCAAAATCCAAGCAAATTATCATCAAGCTTACAATGAGCACAAAGCAGAATTTGGTCCAAATACAAAGGGGTATGTTGCCTCCATGCAAAATCAGCCGTCCATCCACTTCCACATGTTGTATTTTAACGAACAACTCCTAGAGATTTTATCATACCGACTTGAAATTTGGTTTACGCTCTCAAGACCTCTGTGATGAAAAGTTATCAAAAGCTCTCAATGTTGATCAGCAGGGTGCTCGCGGTGTGGCAGTCATTTTGAGCATTTCACCATGAAACAAAAAAAATTACATGTTGAGACTGTTTGTTTAAATCAAAGGACTTAACTATGGCAGCGGGGCCAATGTTAATGTTTTGCCAAGACAAAGGAATTTTTTATTACATTCGTCTTTCTCAAACAATCCGTCCCGAATTTCACATGGTGATTAAAAATTCCATTCCTCAGAAAATTATGTGCCAATTAGGATTCACACACATGGCGCCCCCTGGTGGCTGCAAGGAGTAAACCCTGTATGGCAATGGTGATGCAATTTATTATGAACTGTTGTGCACACATGACTCTCTCTGTATGGGCACTTTACTTGCAAGCACTCTGCATTTTCTGGGGAGACTGTGGCCCTCCCTGACAGGCCCCAACCTGCAAGGGCCCGCTCAACAGCGCTTGCAGATTTAATTGCAATTTGAAATCAAATGGAAACTCTGAAATTGTGTCGTCGTGTTTTGAAATCACAGTCTCAGTCTGAAAACAATGTGGTGTGAGGCAACAAATCTCCCAAATACAGTTCATCAAATCTCCGCTTTTCAGACTGTTGGCTCTCGAGATTTTCCCCGGAGACCCTCACTGATCTATAAATAGCGTCGGATGCAGGTGTATCTTTACTGGGGTGAGACTACTCCCTCACTTCATCTCACTTACCTACACTGGAGACGCATGATGAAGATGATTGTAAGCACCCGGTTCTGAATGCACTCCTGCAGATGAGGGCTGAAGCTATTTTCCTGTTTAACTCTGAGTTTAAA
Organism: Acanthurus lineatus; assembly: GCA_029814665.1. Classification (NCBI taxonomy): domain Eukaryota; kingdom Metazoa; phylum Chordata; class Actinopteri; order Acanthuriformes; family Acanthuridae; genus Acanthurus; species Acanthurus lineatus. Next base: position 9,365,991 of record JAPZDV010000016.1, read on the forward strand.
ATCAAAGTTTCTTTTTTTTTTTTTTTTTGCTGCAGCGGCAGCAGCGCCTCAGAGATCTAAACATCCTTCAAACCCGTTTTGCTAAAAACCAATTTAATTTAGCTAACAGTATTGCATTGAACTACAAGCACCTTTTAATATGAAAATATTAAATATGCCTGAAAACATGTTCCAAAACAGACTGTACCCCGCATGCAAAGAGCATGTCTGCAAGACTGATATTTGAATGGAGAAATTTTAGACGCAATAAACGTACCTCTTTCAACTTAGGACATGTTTTCTTCACTATATTTACTTGTACAGCTCAGTATGCAAATCGACTAGAGCACAACAATCAAATGTTATTAAATTTAAATGTATTTATGCAAATATTTGATTTGGATTACAGTTAAAACCCTGAGCTTTTTATCTCAGCTTTAAAGGTCTGCATTTTCTTCTGAACCTCTCAGAAAGATGGTGCCATCGTATAGGTTGCATTGTTTGAACTATTTCATCGAAGCAGTGTGCCGTGCTCTTGCTTTTTCGGCTGTGATGTTATTCATCGTATGCAGGGAGGCATCCTTTGCCGTACAGCAGCCATGGTAATTTTTCAGTCTGACGGGGCCCGCTGCACCTTCAACAACAGGCTCCATTTATGTGCATTCGCTCTGATCTGCACTTGACCTTCCTCAACAGGCACACTGACTAAAAAGCCTTTCATGTGAGCCCAAAGAAGTGTTGAGGAGAGCAACAGCGTTTCAGCCGTGGCCCCTCAGGAAACACGTTTAAGACCAATAAACTCTTTAAAGGGATACTTCAAATCAAGAACTCAAATTTCTTCATGATGCTTTACTTCTCGGCAAACTTCAGTCATGATACGCATTTATGTGTGAAAGGAGCAAGCGGGGAATGAAAATGAACCAAATGACCTCCTCAAAGTTACACACCGCACAGACTAAGAGATAATCGGCCACAATTTGATGCCTCTTTTGGGGAGAGCACGAAGTTAATCAAACCCATTAGACTGCATCAAGGCATAATTATTAGCTCAATGTGAGACTATAATCAAATGCTAACAAATGTCACTTTCAATTTCAAAATAATGCAACAGACAGAAACCATTAAAATGAACATGTGATGCATAAGTAGGTCGGCAGTTCAAATCAACTAAGTTCACCATCAGTGGATCAGCTCGTTGTGGCAAAATGAAACTCTCAGGTGCATTTATGTAAAGTTCAACTTTTAACCTTTCTGACAACTGAGAACTCTTAACAGCGCTGACCTTTTAAGAAAAGAGGCACGCGAGAGTCCGGAAGGGAAGGAGATGTTTCCTCAAAAGAGATGCAGGATGGTTTGCAAGCTGTCCCAAGACGGTCATGAAAGATTGGAATATGTTAGCTGAAGCTGTTAGCTGCACTGATTATTACTTTCAGCAAATGTTCATGTGCAATGTGAGAAGGGTTATTTGCATTAATGAACCCACAGTGAATTATCAACCAACCGACCGACCGACCGACCAACTGCATTCCTGACAGTTCAGGCAACTGTTTTCACATAAAAACCAAACAAAACAGCTCTGATGAACCAACTGTGCACTCCCTTCCCAGCACCAAATACCAGACAGACACAGAACACAACCAGCTGGTGAACACACTAGAGCATTTAACAGCTAGAAAAAATTATACATTTCCCCCGAACACAACTAAAAAGAGAGTGAATATTGAATTTGCTCAGAGATGCAACTCCAAATGAATGCTGATGTTGCACCAAATCCTACTGCATGTGTAAACTTATAATTGTTTGCTCACGGCACTGAAACGCCAAGCCGATGCCGGCCGTCAGTGAACATCTGTCACCCTAGTTTTTCGCGTGGGGTGTGTGTTTATCTGTGGTTGTAGAAGTCAACTTAAACCTGACCTGACAGCAAACAATGTCGTCAGTGCTGTTTACAGCTTGTTACAGCCTAAAACAGAACAGTTACTTTAAGATGTTGTCATCATTATTATTATAATATATGACACAATACAGCCAAAGGTTACTGCAAATGCATTATATTGCAAAATACTCATCTGCATTTTTATATGTAAAGGAGTAAAAAACACCCCTGAAGTTACCAATATCTTCAAAACAGAGGAGGGACTGATCATTTTTAAGGTTTCTCCTTGCTCTGGTTGTTTGGGGTTAGTTAACAGAATATTTTACACAGCAGAGTTGAAGCTGTTGCACGGGGTGTAAAGACTTTTTAGCATGCACACAGCGACACATGTGCCATCATTCAAATGTCAAACAGTCATAAACTTGCAAACTGCCAAAGTGCCTGAGAGCAGAAGAGAGGTCCAGAGTTAAGATGTCTGCAGCAAAGAAACAATACACCTACGCCTGTCACTGATGGAAAATACATATTCTCAGCTCTCGCCTCAAACTCTGCCTACTCTTCATCACTCATCACTGGATCATTCGAGTTTAAATCACTGTATTTTCAAGGAGAAATTGTAGATTATTTTCGTTATCTACTTGGGGAAAACAGAACAAAATATAAATGCAGCTTTCATTAATTACCAATCACATAATCATTTCATTACTATCTTGTTTCTGAGCATCAAAGATATTTAAATCCTCTTTTCACTCCCCTTTTAGCTTTGTTTTGGTCTCCAACACCTCCAACATCTCCTATCTTCAGATAGAATATTTTGCACATCAGCTGCTTCACCAGCTGGTTTACCTGTGCAGGTAGTGTAACAGTGGGATTATCTGAGGTCTTCATTATTAAAAAAAAGCTGCTTTCTGAAGGAAAATAATAATGGTTGGGAGCTGTGAAAGGAGCACAACAGGAAATCAATAGAATAGAGTAAAATAACACTTTTTTTTCATTAACACGACATAATGTGATCCATTGTTAGTGTAAAAAAAAGTCATCAAAAAGTCATTAAGCAGCCAGTGGCATCATGATGAGGAAAACTAAGGTGAGAATTCACTTAGCCAAGAATGTCTGCCCTACAAAAAGATCCCAGTATAAGATCCTTATGTAACAAATTTCTTTTATTCTTCTCCGTCTCGCTGTCTTTCTTCTTCCACGTTCGTGCTTCTCGTAGGACAGCCTGTTGGTCTTGCGGTCTGAAAAGAACATAACGCTGAATGCCAGGAACGACCAAGGCCAGCTGACCGGTCAGCTCACTGTGGGTGAGTCCGCGCTCCTTATTTATGTACATATTTTTTTGAAAGCTGTTTCATTGAAGCTGATAAATTGCAACTTGCCTGTGAATTACACGCTGTGACATTCCTGTAGGTAGTTTGAACACGGAGGTTAACGACTATTATTTTGTGTATATAAAGGTATACAGACATCATGTAATTAATTGGATTACATGTTTATTTGCACTTAAGTTGGGACTTTAGTTCTCGTAGTTCGTGCAACTTATTAAAAAGTGATCTTAAACTAATATGACTATAAATTGCACGGTCAATCTTTTTTAATTTATGACGTTAATCAAGATCAGCGCAACAGCTCATCTTTAAATTCTCTTTAATCGTCACTTTCCCTTCAATAAAAGACTGTCATTTCTTCCAGACACTAACCTTTGACGCACTTATCGAAAGGACAATGAATTCTTCTTATAATCGTCAAGTTCAACCATCAGTCAGTCCAAATTACCAAAGTCATCTACATGATTAATGACCACTGAAAAGCAAATGACCTGCTTATTAACATTATTAGCTATTGATCTTAGCAAACATAAGTTGAGATTTGATGCTGATTTGACAAGACCGGTGATGTGACACTTCTTGGTCACGCTTGACCTTCCTTTGAAAATTAATGCCTGCTTTTATAGAAAGTGCATTTTGTCTGAAATGAGACGAAACTTGGCGAGAATAATTAAATTCCCCCCGCTGTTGCCGCTTGTGGATTAATGGGTGAGAGAGGAGGAGGAGGAGATCGTAAGAACGGGAGACGTTAAAAGTTTCTGCAGGCACATCTGGAAAAGCACCAAAGTCTGGAGAAGCGGAATTAATATTCCTCACCAGCGTAACAGATTACTGATTTGTCTCCATCCATTGTAAAAGCATGGCTGATCAGCTTTGTTTCATTTGCAGAGCAAGCACTCTGCACAGTATTTCAGATTGCTAATAGTCTTACATGCCCAAACATAGTTTCCCAAAGCTGATTTGCAAGTCCAGAGGAACACAAGGCAACCTTTTATCTGACAGCACCATTTACAAGGAGAACATCATTGTTAGCTTTGCAGACAAATAAAACTTTTTGGGTCGGAATCTGCTCCTCAATCCTTTATAATCATCAAGCTAAAATATACGTTTAGTCCTGAAAGTGTTCATCAAATATTGAGCACTGCAGTAAAGCTTAACAAATACAAATAGGTTGAATTTTTAGTAACCCAAGTCGGGCTGTTTTCTATCCAGCACCTTGCTTAAGTGCACTCAGCAGTGGTTTGTTTTTGTTGGAAGGAAAAAAGAAAGCTTCAACCTGGATGTTTCTCTCTGCAGGACCTGAGGCTGTGGAGGCTCAGTGTCAGAGGCTGGAGGTGCGGAGTAAAGATGGAGGCAGACTGCTGTTTACTGCAAATGAGGAAGAGGTCATCATGACATCGGAAAAGTTCACCGTCACCGGTAAAATGTTCTGTGTTCTCAGCTCAGGATCAGATGTTTTTAAATGTGTGTCTGTCCAAAACCAACAAACAATAACATTAGGGGTGGGAAATGTTTCAGCACTAGGTCATCTACAAGACCTGAGTTTCACCACCAAAACTGAATTCTACTTATATTTAAAAATATATATATTTTTGGTTAATACTTTAAACTTGGAAATTAAATGCTGTCTGAACACAAGCAGCTGTAACCTCTGCAGAAACTGTCCAGATCACAATTAAATACATTGATTGTCTTATTATTTATCTCATCATACACCCCTAAACTGGTTTGGTTAGTTTGTTCAGGTGATTTAAAATCTGTCAAACATGTCAATCTGTTGTGCACCACATTAGTCTTTTTTAAAATCAAAGCAGACCAAACACACGATTTTGTAATAGTATAGATATTATAAAAGCTGAAGTACCTACAGTTCATGTATTATTTGGCAACAGTGGTTAAGGCACATGTGCATCAGCTCAGTATTGAAAGGATTACCTGATATATCAGCAAGCAAAAATGATTAATTAAAAGGCGTTTCAAGCTTTTTTTTTACTTATTAAACTTTCAGTCTTCAAAGGTTCCTGGTTACATTTCTTTGTGCCTTTTACAAATAATCACTGAATCAGTTTTTACTTTGGTTAAGACAAATATATTAACAGTTTCAGCTTATGTTGCTCTTTACTACACATTTTGTGTATATTTATGCTCTGTGGTGTGGAAAAGAGCTTATAAGAAATAACTGGTTATGAACATGATCAGTATGTTGTAAAACAGGAAGCAGGGCAGGGAGGCTGTCTCCGAAACAGCATTAATTTATTGAACTGGCTGTAACTAATTAGCTGCGAATTATAAAAGTATGTATATTTTCTAGGCTCAGAGGGCGCCATGTTTGGACATTCAGTGGAAACTCCCCTGATCCAGGCGAGAGCTTCTGAAGACCTCAAGTAAGTTCATATTCATTGACTTTACAGAAATTCATTAAAGCTTAATGTCACATGCTCATATCCTGTTCAATTATAATGAAGATCTTTACATGATGATGATAAATGTTCCATGGCATTTCAGAGTCGATGCCTGCACTAGATTTTAAAAAAAAAACAGGTGGCAGGAATCATTTTTCAGCAGGATCATTTTTCTCAAGCCCCCTCCTGTAGACTCGAGCATCTACTGGTTGACTCGTTATCACACAAATTTGAAGCCAGATTTGACCATTATATTAATTTCACAGCCGAGGGGCGAGCTAATTCGTTGGTTATTCTCCATAGCGGCGAGGAATTGATGAAAGCGCAGAGAGAGCGTGGAGAAAGTGGGTGAGGTTGAGAGGCTTATTAGACCCGTACACGCCCCGCGCACGTGGTCCCCACCGCGCTCCGCCTGAGGCCCCGAGCCCCCGTGTTGTCGGTCCATTAACGAGCTATAACGAGTTTGGTTTGTTGTCCACCTTACTGGTCCTGAAGGGAGGGCTGGGATCAAAGTTGGCAGAAAAAGCAGTGTTCTGGCATCTAATTCCTCCAGAGTGAGAGGAATACTGATGAGGTTCACTTTAAAGCCAGCACACTCACACACACACACACACACACACACACACACTCACACTCACACACATTCACACACACAGAGGCTCAGCCCGGGTGACCATCTGCAATGTGGTCAGAAATCTTAACGAGAAGCAACCAAATGGGGAGACAATTAAAACTCAAAAGCTCCAACATGTCGTTTGCTTCAATAAGATTCACATTTTCCTCCATTGGAGTGAACGTTTGATCAAAGATATTTAATTTACGCTTTGTCAAAGTTTGATTCCGTTTGTGCGCTTTGGTTTAAAAAACATATTGCACGTTCAAAAATCCATCATTTCTTCGGGCAGCTTCAAACTGACTGGCTCCCCTCACTGAAATATTTCCAAACAAGCAGATGTACAAACCGTGCTGTCAGGACTTTAAAGCAAATGCTCCTTTCATCCAAACCAATTTATTTTCCAAAAAAACCCTGTCAAGGAATTTTTGTACTCAGTCAAACGCTGGAATTAAAAAGGAAAAGAGCGGTGAAAACATGTGGGCTATTAATGACAAGAATTCAAGCCTAACAACATTTTTATCATCATGTTGTTGTTGTTTTTTTATAATATCTGTTTATAGACTAATGTGCCTGCAAGCAAAGTAACAAAGGCACCATGAATGTCGTGGCATCTCAGTTGTACACCCGTTCAGTGTTGTTGTATTAAGGATTTCACTTGCTTTTGTGCAGCTTATAGAGAAACGAGTGTAGGTTAACCTGAAAAACCTGCCAGTGTTATAAACAGGAGGAATGAATAAGTTTTGGCCTCAAGTAGAAGAAATCCCAGAATATTAATTTTTTCAACATAATCCACTACAAACCAATACACCACCATCTTATCACCCACCTCTTGTATAATCAGCCAAATACTGTTGAAACAAGGGTTTTATGCAGTCCAGATTTCTTAAAAATACATTTTAAAAAATAAAACTTTACAATGAAATGTTGTCTAGTTATGTTTGATACATGGAGCTCTTTTCTCATTTATATCCTAGAAAACCAGACAGTATATTTCCAGTTTGTTTGTTTCTTCTTATGTTTCTTTCAGAATTTTGTTTCACATTTTTATTTAATGATGTGCTTTGTCTCATTATAAGACAAAAAACAATAGATTGGATCTTTTAATGATTTACAAGCTTCTAATTCTGAAAAAAGCCTTTAAAGCCTTTAAAGCCTCCCTCAGTATTCCTCTATAAAATTAAATATTCTCCACTAAAGGAGCAATAAAAGAAGTTTAAAGTTTAGGGAAAAACTGACAGAAAATTGTGCTTTCATGTAGGACCTCTGGCACAAAGTAAGAAGAAAATTGAGAAAATAGGTTTTCAGGGCCTTTAAAGCACTCAAAAAATCACTAAAGACAGCACTTTCACATCCATTTAGGGTCCTTTGAGAATCTGCTGGCAGCTACCAGCTCTGCTCAGGTGTGACCACCAGAAAAAGCTCATTTAAAAACAACAGGTGTGGATCCTAAAGAAGTTAACATAAAGGCTCCTATAGCATCAGATACATCAGCACTGGAGAATATTTCTTTATCGAAAGAAGTGTAAAAAACAGCAATGATGGCTTTTCTTGATGGCAAAAAATGCTTTTACTCTCCTCCCAACTAGTTTTGCCAGGTTAATTTACCACCTTGCTCTGCTGGTAACTCTCTTGCACCTGATACATGATATAATTTATTTAAAATAACTGTGAATCCTGTGATATATATTGTAAAAAAGATGATTTTGTTCCCTCTATATTTGTTATCATCACCCTTTTAACACTTTCAATAAAGGACCCATCGGATGATTCTTGTAAGAATCATCAGTTTGGGCTTTATTTTATTTTCAACTCTTGACAATGAACCCTTTTGTGGTTTTACTGCATCCAGCAGGCCAGTGCTTCCCTGCATTTTCAGCTCATGACTAAAAAAGGTCTGAAGTCTTTTTTTCAGCCAGCTGTCACCTGCTGTGTGTCTGTAGTTAGAAATCGGTTTAACTACCTGCTTTATTACAGTCATTTTCAGAGTAGTTTAGAGGAAAAGAAAAACAAATAGAGAAAAGTTTGAAAAATACATAAAGCTTCCAGTATTCCATTTCAGATGATTTAATACCTTTTGACACCTCTTTCCCCCCTCACGTGTCAGACTTTGGATCAGTGGGGGCTGTCTCACCATTTCTGCAACTTTCTGAAACTGACAATTTGACATTTACTCCAACTTCACACCGTGATTGGCCGGCTGTGCGTAGGTGAGAATGTACAGAGTCTAAACTTCTTTGCCCTCTTCTGTCATTTTTAATATGAACAAACAACCACAACAGGATACGAACACCTAACAGAATTGACTTTTTATTGGAAATGATCCACATATTTTAACAACATCACATCTCCACCTTCCATCGTGGTCATTTGGAGCATCTGTGGCTTTTGCCTCGCAACGTGGTCAGACGACATGTGTCGCATCGTGTCACATTGTGCTTTAAAAGACCCAAATCACCAACATGGGGCAGAAAATCAGCACCATCTGTTACAACTCACTCTCCCTGCACTGGTTTCTCCTAAAGGAACCAAAGCAGACACTTTTTCATTACAAAGCCAGACAGTAAATTATGAGCCTGAATAGACTGTTGATTGATTACACATGTAAATCTAATTTATCATCCCGTATGATGACATCATACTGTGTAATTAGAGTGCCACTATCAGAAAAGACCGACTTCAACTTAAATAAAAAATCCTGGGTAATTAATCAAAAGTAATTTTCAGCTCTGATTTTAGCTTCCAGTGATTATGAAAACAAGATAGAGATAAAACGATTTTTTTCTGCAGCATATTTGTTCCAAACGATGTTCTCGTTTTGCCTCGCATTATGAGATCCAGCGCTCGTTTCCTTCACAGCCGTAAGCTTTCACTCCTCCCCAGACTCACTCTCAGCCAGGTTGTGTCATGTTAAGTTCAGCTTGCAGTGGTCAGGGGGGGCCGACATTTGCAAAAATGCAGTCAAGCCAGCTGCTACTTGGATTGTGATGCCCATCTATTTAAGCCGTTAGGGTACCAGTGCTTAAAAGAGTCCAAAAAGAACAAGAAAGATGCATTTCTGCAATTCTTTCATATACCAAAAGAAAAAAAATTATAGTACACATCATATGTCAAGTGTAGGATTTATATTTGTTTTGTTTTGGATAGTTTTTTTTGTACAATTACCACTATGAGACCCTCATTTAAATTAATTTCTTTCATTTTAATCGTATAAAAAGTTTTTGGAAATCCACAGTTTATTATTTTGTTAAGTTTATTGTAAAGTTGAATATATTAGTGATGTTTTACAAAATAAGTGAGTAATCATGCTAAATTATTGTGATTGTAAAATTGACCAAAATGATCATGATTATGATCTTTTCCCTAAAAGAGCAGCACTGCATCACAAATGCACTCTGGCATAATTTTCAGTGCTGCTGCATAACAGTCAAGACAGATTATTCCCACTTTAAAGCCAACATGGAGGCTTCTTCAAAGCTCCAACATCTGTGTTAAAAGTGGCATCTTATTTTGCATCCTCCATTCATGTGGCTCTGGGATTTTTTTTCTGCCATCTCTTCACCGCCGCGAAAGTCAAATCCTCTCTGCAAACATTTCGCCACCTGTTAGTAAACCTCCCGGGATGAGACAGATCCGGCTTGGCTCGCGTCCGTGTCACCCTTCTTTTCCCCTTTAAAGAAATATCATCCTCTCTGTGATGCGCCGTATTTCTCTGCGACTTATTGGTAATCTGGGAGAAGAACAGAGCCAGGACGAAATCAAAGAAACTCACCTGAGATCTTCCTTTTGTTTGAAGCACCTGTTCTTCTCCCTGAGAGCCTTATCTGTGTACACTCCCCGTCAAGTTCGTCTTCATTTGTCATCATCGTGCCGCCTCTGAATTATTGAATACACTGAGGCTAATTCCTTTGGCATTTAATTATGAATTTTTATGATGTTTTTGCTCATGCACCTCATTGTCAATAAGTGTACTTGATTTTATCTACGTTTGCTCCAATTTTCTTGGTGCTGAAAATAGAACAAAGCTAAAACAGTCCAACAAAACATTCAAACTAAACTTTGTTTTTACTTTATTTGGCATTTGTTTCAGAATAATGCATCCTGGGTGTGTGGCAAACTTCTTTGTCATTTTTTTATCTTGAAATCCTTTGCAAAATATCTTTTAAAAAAATGTGATTTCTGCTTGTTGATGATATAATGCAGACAATCATGCAGAAGGTTAACAGTTGAGTCGTGTATTTGACACAACATGTATTATTGATGCTTCAGTCCATTAGCACAACATGTATTATACTTTATTTTTTTGTTTTTATTGACGCCTCAGTCCATCGTCACTGCCGGCCTTTGTGCCTTAAACAACCACACAGGTTTGTGTTTGGTAACTTGTGAATAGTTGCACTTGTGCTGATGAGTTATCAGGGACGGAGGCCTTGATGTTGAGGTCTCAGTTATAAAGTGGATGGAGTCCCGCAGAGGAGATGTGTCAGTTTTTCATATCCTGCTCTCTGCACACACATTCATTACCATACAGTCATAGCTCTTGTCGGGCTGTGATCAGCTCCTTCACCTGGCAGTCACCTCTGTGGCTCAGTTTCACTCAAAATACCCTCCGGTGCCGGGCGTTGAGGACTGAAATCAAGATAATTAATTGCAGGAAATTTGGCTCTTAGGATTCATGTTTTGCCTCCCCAGCTGGCTGCCCCCTCAGCTTGATAATAATAGCAGCTTCCAACCAGAAATTACAGGCCTAAATATGAAAATATTTCTGTCAATTACATAATCGGATCATTTTTTATCTCACTCTGGAGGATGGTGCTCTGATTCCTGATGCACATGTCCCAAATCCATCGGAACAGGCAGGGAAACTGCACGATAAATGCTGTGATATTACTCTTGGTGGGGCCGAAATGTAGTTTCAGCGAACATTTCAGCTGTGATCCTTCTGTCATCGAGCTTGTTCATATTCAGAGAGGCTTATTCTATTCTCTTGACATGTATGGAGGACAGATGGTGCATAGACGTCTGATCAATGCAACAACAACAACAACAAAAAAAATCTCCAGGTCTCACTCATGTCGAGAACAAGCTTGTTTTCATGCTGTAAATAAAACCACTGCTTAAAAAGCACATGGGGATGTGAAGTGAGACAAGTCTGACATTAAGAAGCAAATGCAGACCAGACAGGATTTGAAGGCTCTCGACTCTCTTACAGCGCAGACATCACATGGTGCATTTCCAGGCCCAGCATCAGAGAGCTTTTCATTAGATTTTTTTTTTTCCTCCACAACTTTCTGCTGCTGGAGCTCTCCTCATCTTCAGGTTTTTCAAGTCTCTCTGCAGCGCAGCCAGCCACACACTCCTCTCCAGTTGATCCAGCAGCTTTCAGGACAGTCTCTGCAGTAGCTGTGTCCACACGAGAGTGACAGGTTCATTAAGAAGCTAAAGGCAGAACCGAACAGCTCTTCTGGGTCCCACTTAGCTCCGGTCAGACTTGTCTCCTGACGGTTTGGTGGGATTGAAATGTAGTGAGGCAATTTTTTTTTTTTTTTTCATTAAACAGTTTTGACTGCAGCAAAGAAATATGGTGGAGGTTTTTTTTTATTGTTATATAAAACATTAAATGCAAATACAGAGGGAATATCTGGTTTTATGTCCCGTCAGTATAAGAAAACCACATCTGTTATTCCTTTACAAGACTGTCAAAACTCACATAGTTAAAGTTCAGGTAAACTTCCTGATCCGTTTCACATTTTCTTCAAAAAATATTGAAGGATGCTCATCAGAAATCATGTCAAGGTGACGTCTGGATTCTCATTTTGTTTGAAATAGCAAACGTTTTTGCTCTATAAATAACTCTGACAGCTAGTTAATTATCAAAGTAGTTTACGGCCCTCGAGGGGATTAAGATTACCAAAGGCCAGGTCTAACAGAGTAAGAAATAAGAAAATAATTTATCTGTGATGCAGCTGAACTGTTTAGTGTTCATGCAGTCAGCTTATAAAATTTAAGACAATGGCAGTTGTTGTGCATTGATGATTGGTTTGCAGGATGATGGCTGGATAAACTCTTTAAGTTTCATTTAATGCTGTCACTTGATGTACAAAGCTTTATGTGAGTATGTGCGAGGGGCGAAAAATTTGTTTTAACATAAGGCCATTATGTTTTATGTATTTGATTATGTCGATTGTAACTAGCAGCTGTGGCTTAGAAACAAAAGCAGGTCATTCATCGCTCAAAAGGTCACATTCAGTTAATTACAAAATCAAAAGGATTGTCATTAGAAAATGCTTGACTCCACTATTGTGTTCACTGATACCATCAAATACTCATAAATCCAAAACAGGACTGAAGAATCTGATGAATCAAGAACCATAAAATTGCTTGTTTTTCATTTACACGTCCAACTTAACGATGTATGCCAATATACCTGCAATCATTATGGAAAGCCAAATTAAGTTTATTTGTTCAGCCCTTTTTTACAACCAAGCATTTAAAAGTGCTTCACATAAAAGCCTCGAGGCAAAACGCAAAAGACAACCAAAGCAATGACAGAAGACAGACATGCAATATGGTTTTAAAATAGTAACCGGGCCTTTTTTATATATATTATATAAATGTCTGTAAGGCAACATTTAGATACATGGATATAGATTTAAAATTAGATATTAAGAAAACATTAAAGTGCCATTTAAAAGTCAATGAATTAAAAAGCAACAGTTAAATACTTAAAAATTTGAAGAAATTTCACATAAAAGACTATGAAAACAACAAAAAAAGAAAAGGAGCCCTCTCAGTGACTGTATGTGATAGTAACATACAAAAATAAACTTGACTTTCACCTTTAAAAGCCTCCTTGGCTCACACAGTAAATATGCAGTGTTTCAGCCAACCTCATCCACTGACTTCAGCGATGACCATCAGCATATTTGGTCCCGTACAGCTCTGCGATACGGTGACCTTTCTGTGGATGTAAAGGTCATCCTGAGCGCAGCAGGAAAAGCAGGTCAGATTTTTTTTTTTTTTCCCAGAGAAGAAGAAAGCACATCGCAAATATGGCCGATATGTCTGCAGATACCACAGAGGTCGTCTGTTGAGATGACTTTATATGAGATGACTTTATATGTCAGTTTTCTGGGTGAATTTTGCCAAATACAAGGTTGATGAAGCTCTTTGTCACATCACTGAAAGATGCTGGACATTGTAGCATAAAAAAACTAAATATATAGCACATATAACGATCATATCACAAGGTCTGTTTAGTATTATTCTTGAGTTTTCACTCATTTCAACATGATGTTTGTCATTTTATCACATTTTAATTTCCTTTTTTCTCTGAGAACTTAAGACTTTTCCATTTTGGTCTAAAAGATGCAGTTAAAAGTTCTGTCTTCACCTTAAAAGCAGCAGTTGAGAGATGAAGTTAATATTTTTGTTATTCCATGCATTTCTTTTATTATCGATCTGGTTATTTAACATAAACTTTAGCTGTAATGTTTACCAGTCAGCAGTAAGGTGAAATTAGGTTCCAACTGTCGTTTAAACCTCAGAAACTCGACTTTAAACTTTCTGTACATGAAAATGGAGGCAGTCTGAGATGGATTGAAAAACCCAGAAGACATTTTTAATGTAATTGAATTTATTTTAAAGCTTTATTTTGCACGGTGTCTGAAACAAGCACTTCTGAAAATTGAGCACTTTGTCTTCTGGCAGAGTCGGCCAATCTGTGTGTGTGTGTGTGCACAGCATGTGATGACAGAGCCACTTTGAATAGAGTGAAAATATCACACACACACACACACATCACATTTAACCAACTTTATTCTGCACAGCTCAGTGCAATGTGTTTTTAAATGAGTCTTTTAATGACTCATCTATCCAAGCTCTGAGTAACCAGCAGATACTTGAGAAATAATTATTGAAAGTAACAAAGCCGAACACAGATTCTTGTGGTTCCTTAATGAACAGTTTGGGTTCAGAGGAAGAAATGGTGTTTTTGTGTTGCTACGGGAGATGGTATGAGGATGTTTGTAAAATAATAAAAAAGGAACATATACCTATTTTTTTTTTTTACTTAAACATCTTGTTGCTTGTTTACAGTAATTCAAATTCACCTTGAAAAACCGAACAAAAACGGTGAATTTATTTAAAGCTCAAATAAAAGACCAACAAACATATCAAACTTTGATTCAAGGCATACCTGCTGTTAGTTTAAGCAGCTTTTCAGAGAGGAAAAAAAAAGGAAAATAAACAGCGTAAGAGTAAAAAACATCCTTGCATCTTTCATTCCTATTTCTACAGGTCTGGGCCACAAACAGTCCCGGGTCAAAGGCACATTTCACAGATACTCTCCAAACTGTATCAACGAAAAGCAGATTTAAAGTCAAAGAGGCTTTTCAAATGCAGATGAAATTCATTTGCTTTTCTTTCTTTTTTTTTCCACGCCTTATTCCAGTAGCGCATAATCCGAAATGTGTGTCACTTTCAGAGGGTATGGAGATTTAAGCGATTTCAAGACGGCTCCTTAAAGTCTTCCATTTAAAATTCATTGAAAACAGATTTGGGGAAGATGGTGGGGGGAGGAAATCAATTTGAAACGGTTATGAGTTATGAAAACAAATTCCACATTGATTGGCTCTCGCACTTATCTTTCCGCGTGTAAACAAATAGTCCAGAGGAGGAAAATGCAAATTGCATTAGCCTCAGTGTTGCTGAAGGTCAGAATCAGCTGATACAATTATGAGCTGTTTATACTGGATTAGAATAATGAGAAGAGCCGCTTAAACATGAAGAGAAGCTTTAATATTCCACAGGTGAAGTTGTACGTATATCCGCGAATACATTTATGCAGGGAGAGCCACACCGAAATATCAATAAGCACTTAGTTTGTTTTTAATATTGCAGCTATTTCGACTCAATTGTTTTAAATGCCTCTCTGCCTTGAGTCTTTCGTGAAACAAATAATACAGTGAATCCCATCATCCTGCTCTAAACAACTAATTACTCAGGAATATTCATTCAACTATGAACTGAATAACAGTCAGTTTAACCTTGGATGCATCTTGTATCCACAGCTTATAAATCACTCTGAAAGGCAAAGTTGTAATAATGCAAACATCCTGAAAGTATAAACAGAAATAATTGATGCGTTCACACTAAATCCCTGAGCCTGTGCTCGTTTTTTCTTATCAGGCTGGAGTCTCCGACACGGACGCTGACCATGGAGGCACCCAGAGGGGTGGAAGTGAGTGCTGCCAAGGGGCCGCTGAAGGTCAGCGGTCGAAAGGACCTGCAGCTGGAGTCCACAGAGGGAGAGGTGGGGACGTTTAAAGTGATGAGGATCATTCTTGGCTGATTAGACCCCATAGTGACCCTCTTATAAATGTGCACTTAACATCAGTCCTGAAGACATTCATCATTTTCACTCTAACGTCATAACAGTGATTATCATCGGTTTTTGTGAATTGGACTCTTTAAAGATCACAGAAAAAGGCCAATTTTTCCACCAAAAGTTTGCATATTAGCTCATTTCAAATGTGTGCACATGGTACCAGAGCACCGAAACACTACTTGCTTGGCAGTGAAGTTATTGGTGCATTTCTCCCCGTGCAATAACTTTGTGAATTGCACGGTGTCTTTTTGTATTTTTGTGCAGGTTTTTGTGCCTCAAGAGTCTCGCAATCCTTTTGTGAGTTCTTCCCTGTCTTTTACTAAACTTTGCATCAAAGAGATCATACAAACTTGTTTAATGTATTTCCTTCTTATAGAATAATTTTTTAAATTTTAAATCCTACATGTTAAGCTCAATTTTTACTCACTATCGGTCATCTTCTTCACTGCCTCTGCAGGCACATTTCTGCACATGACTGTAGTTCTGGAGCTTCGTGTTCTTAGATTTATACTGAATTAAATCCTAAATCAACTAAAATTGACACTACCTGCCTCTATGATTCCCTGTAATATAACACCAAAACAAATGAGGTTTTAGTTAGAAATAGCCATGGACTGAAAGAGGAAATAGTCTTTTTGGAAGACAACATCATGGCCATAGTGGAGAAGATTGAAGCCATGCAGCACCTATCATTCAGTGGACTGACAAACAAGCCAAACACAAGGTTAAGAGTGTGCTGCAGTAAATGATGGGGGGGGCAGAAAGTCAGAACTTGGCCTGATTTTAAGAAGTGGTCTGACCTTAAGCTACAAGGGTAAAAAAAAAAAAAAAACATCAGCCACTCATAACTACAACTCTGCAAACCACAAACTCCTCACACCATTCTTTGATCATTTCTATCACATTGTTCATAAACTCAATGCAAAGTTTACCAAAGTGCTGGGACTGTTTCGTGTCCCAAAACTTCAGGAAAAATCACTTACGTCAAGTCTAGACTTTGCTTAGAGATAAGATCATTTCCACATCAAAGTTAGGGTTTCTAAATAACTCGTTATATGTGTTTTTCTGCTTAAGTCATTAAGATCAAAATTGATAGCGAGTCTGTTCCATAAATGAGGCCCCAGCAGAATAATGAGACAGTCAACAGCAGTGTGTGTATCCTTGTGTGCTTGTGTGTCCTTTTTTTGTATATATGATAAAAACATAGTGGCGACTCACTTATAATAACATCACTTCATGGCACTAATGGTGCTTAAATATTATACAGGATACGGATCCATGTGGTTTCTCATATAACAAGATCAGGAATTGGCTGTGAGCAAACATTAGCATGCTGTCATGCTAACAGCGACATGCTGATGCCAAACAAGTGTGTTTACAATGTTTAGCATTTAGTTTTGTGTGGATGCTACCATTTGCCGATGTAATCTAACATTTTATGATTTTAAGCCAGAAAAAAAGTTAAGGGGTCACCAAAGTTATAAGAAATCAACCTTAGGGGCTCATGAATTTTTTACAGAGATTTCATGGTAATCTATGCAACTCAGTAGTGGACTGACTAACACTGCAATCCCTAAAGCCACAGTGCTGCTGGCACGGCTAAAAATGAGCAGTGTTATGTTCCAAATCAAACTATTTAATTAAACTATTTAACAGAGAGATGGAGTTCCTCCCTCACTGCTCACCCTGACTCACCAGATCACTGCTGCTGTGTTTCACTCCACCTGTCACGTTGTATTTACTGACTGCACCAGAGTCATTTATCAGTTCCAGTTGGTAATACATCACTTCAGGGCACCTCTGGCGATGTTATTTGAATGACTTCCAGCATGTCTCTTGATGATTTTTCCTCCCAGATACTTTTAGACGCCAACACCATTCAGCTGAGTAGCCTCCCGCTCGGCATCTACACGGCGACGCCCACTCAGGCCTCCCAGGAACAGGCAGTATACGAGGTGTGCGTCTGCCCCAGCGGCAAGATCTACCTCTCTCCTGCAGAGAGCAGCTCCACCTGCCAGGCCATGAGCAACATCTGCCTCTGGAGCTGACCTGGGAGCAACGTCAGTGATTGGGGACACCATTAACATCTGCTGCGGAGCCAATGAGCTTGAAGCTCCCCTGTTGGTTCATTTGACGGAGCTCAAACTCTTCGCCGTCTGAGCCGCCTTGAGTTCAGATTAGTGCAGAAGCATCCAAGTCCGCCACCTGCAGTGGTCCGTTGGGGGTCAGGACTCTTGACTGAGTGACATTGTTGGAGGAGAGGCGGTCAGAGCAGCTCTCTGAAGAATCAGGAATATCACATACGAACAGGAACATTCCCACTTCCTTATATTAGAGCTCAAAAAGACACCCTTTATTTTTCTACTTAAGTTCATCATAGACATGCAGTGACTGCTTTGAAAGGTACAAAAGGTGACAAACAGGTGCCTTCAGCTTTGAAAGAAGTCATATAGTGATTAATATTGAACCTGTGTGTGCAGTGGGAGTGGAGTAGCTAAAGGTTTTAAAGTTGTGATGGTAGAAAGTCAAGTAAGCACAATTCTGTCATGTTTACCCCTAAAAATTCAGATTTTAGATTGTTTTATAATCACACTAGATATTTTGCTTTTTTCCCGTGTCAACAGCTGTTTTATTTGAAATTAAACATGTTTTTATGTGGCAAACATTGTACTTTAACTTTCATTGTGTTAAAAGTTTAGGTAAAGGTTCGCAGGACTTTTCCACCTTAAGGTAAATATTCAACCTCTTCTTCATGATGTTGATTCGACAACACGAGAAAATTAGTTGGGAGAACAATCTCTCAAGAGGCTCCATTTAGCAGCTGTTCTGGAGCTTTCGAGCATATCAAATGATCTTCATCAGCAGATGGAGTTTTCCCAGTTGTCATTCAAATGCAGATGTTCAGATTTTCATTATTTCTGAGCACTTTAAAGGACTTTTCAACCATTTTGGCTTCATTCTTGACCCTCAAAATAGCAACTAAGAAAAATATATCTTCACAAGGTCCATTTAGTAGCTATTTTGGAGTCTTAAATCTAACATGATATTGAATTCTGTCTCTTTCATCAACGTGAAACTGGTCCCATTCTGGTATTGGGCTCATAACTTGTAACATATTTTTAACCAAAAGTTATTTGGTTTATACCCCAAAATTTGCCTCCCAGCTGGAAGCAAGACAGAAGGTTTTTATTGAGCTGAAGTGGGAACTGAAGTGAGCGCATCAAATTCTACAGGTGATTGTGCACCATGCAGCGCCCTCTGTTGGTGGTGTATCCTTGATCACAATGGTTTCACTCAAAAATGAAGGAGAAACCTGATGGTTTGCTAGATAGTCCCAAGTCTAAACAAAACTAGGTCAAGAAACAGAGCTAATTTTGCATAAAAACACCCAAATTGGAGAAAAGAAAAGTAACACACACTCAGAAAAAAATTTGAAATTACAAGGACTAAAATTCCATCACAACTTGAAAGTAACTCTTGCATATCAAAACTCCAGTCAGTGTGTGAACTGTGCTTCTCTCCGAGGCAGCGCACCACTGTGGACTTGGACATTAGAGGCTGGCTGACCTTGGCGCTGCAGCTGAGAGCGAGGCAGGCAGCAATGTGTCAGCAGGCCTGCCGGTGTGCACAGCCTCGCTCCACTTCACTTCCTCAACCTCCTCCATCGCCCTGCGGCAGAGACACGCCAGTTTGGTGAGAGCCATGACAGCATTTTAACAAGGAGCTTTAAGTGGCGTCATGATGGTTTTTTATCCTTGAAAGATGCACAATGTTAGATTTTTCTTTTGTTGTTCCGTTGAAATATGGCGAAGTTGGACGACAACAGAAAAGTGTTAATTGAGATGCTGCAGCTTCACTTCATCTGCCTAAATGGCATTCTGGCATGACGTGTCGTATTGATGCTTTTCCAGCCAAAAGAAGTGACACATCCAAAAACTGAGCTGCTTTATTCCATTTTATTTAAAGGTCCAGAAGGATCTATTTGTAGAATATGGCAGAAATTGAGTATAATATTCATAAGTGTGTTTTTATTACTGAATATGTGTTTGTACAGTAGCTTAGAATGGACAGACCAAACACTGGCTCTGCAGAGTTCGCCTTTCACAGTTTTCAAGAGCCATATAGCCACTGTAGGTTCTTCTACACACTTGGAGGAAGAAGTTGAGCATATGGGAAGGGAATAACTCAAACATACTTTCTCCAGATGCTATCACCTGCTATCCCTCTTCCCCTGTAATTGTTTACCTGCATCTAATAAAGAAATGATGCTTTAGCACTTCACCTGCTGGAGGATGTGACATTATACAGGCTCTCCTTGGCCACAGGAACCAAACTGGCCCCGTGAGAGTGTGTAAGACAGGGGGTTAAGAGCGAATATTATCGTAGCCTTCTGCTGCACAGTCATGTCTGAGAGCACGTAACTTTTTTTTTTTTCTCTAATTAAACCCAAGGTTTTCTGCAAAAAGGCCAGATTATCTGCAACAGCTGATTAAGAAATAAGAACATGACATCAGATAATCTGTTTTTTTTTTGGATAGGGATTAATCTAGGCATTAAGTTTGTATGTTACACATATGAATATAAACAGTCTAACACCAGCTTAATCACTTTGACAAGTCACCTAATTAACATAGAGACAGAAGATTGTCCTGCATATTTGCATGACTTTGGGTCTTCATAGAAAGGAGCATCAAATCTCCCAACTAATAATTAACCCCCCTACACTGGCTGCAATATGCGAAGTCCATATTACCCTAGTAGGATGACAGGTGAAAGGTGGTGTAGACTCGCAAAAATTCAATAATCTCTTCACATTAGGGAGTTGAATATTATTGCTGCTAGCTAAAGACCTCCGTTTTTGTATTTCTGATCATGTTGCGAAACATTCATTTAATCTAATAGGCACCAGGTGTTTAAAACCTCAAAGATCATGGTTGTTTTCAATTCACACCTTCATATGCATGTGTTAAAAAAAAATACATGTGGACTGTTAGGTTCTCATCCTGAAAAAGTTTTGCCAAAGCTCGGGCTTGACATCCTCCTCAGATGATCAATATTCTGGTTTTTCAGTCTTGAAACAAATCGTTTTATCTGTAGATACATTTTAAATGATGTTATTTTGTGTCATATTAATGATCTTATTTGAACATTGCATGCACGCAGCTTTTTACTTTACTCATTTCTGTTCAGTTTCAGTAAAACAGGCTCATAAACACCAAGGTCACATCCTCAGGGGCTCACTGGCATTTAATACATTTTTTGTAGGTTTATTTGGTATTGCTAGGAATTATAATGACTCTGGTTGTAGCACACAGCTGTTGAGTCAAGGTGTAGCAAAATTAGGATGCCAGCCTTTTGTCTTGTAACACTTAGATATCACTCTTATTCCACAGATTGCCTCACACTGGATGTTGCATCATCCTGCACTGCACAAAAAGGTAATTTTTTACTCTGTTTGAAGCAGAAATGATTCAAATGCCACATTAATTACTCTTTATGCGCCTTTGTGCAAAAGATTATGTATTTACCAATTATAAACACAGTGGTGTCCTCAGTGCTGTCAGATAATGCAGGCTGTTTACAGTCGCCTGCAGGTAAATGTCATTTGCAAAGCACACAAACCTGTTGTGTATTAATCAGCTCTTCATTCCTTCAGTTCTTCATTATGCTGAAGAAACCCTCCACATCATATTACTGCGATCACTAGTGTTCATACTGCTTGTGCTGTTTTATCCAGGTGCTGCAGAAGACCTGCACTGTATGCACATCAGGACTTCATTTCACCATGCAAGAACGGTATGTTTTTAGTGTCTTACAATCAAAAAGTTGTGCTATTGTAAAAATGTGCATGGTTGTAGGATTTTTCAAGTTTCATATTCAGTGCGGCTTAAACACTTAGCTTGTGCTGCCATCTATTGACTTGTGTACCTAAAAGGACACATCCAAAAAATTCAATCAACTCAAGTTCAAAGCTGGATTAAAGCCTAAACAAAGAGGACAAGTGTCCCCAGGGACCTTGAAAGCCCCATGTCTACTCTATTTTTGTAGTTCCAGTTTTCTTTAGAAAACCACACCACACAAAATATATCAACTAAAATGTTAAGTACCTCCAGGTCAGTAACTGCATTTATCTGTTGTCTTTAGGCCATGTTTTGTTAACGCATTTTATCAAGTCAGTTTCTGCACTGCTCATGTGATATGATCACACAGTTCCATCAAATTTAAATGTTCCCTGCTCTATTATCCTAATATATCCAACCATTTCTTTTGGGTTTCATGACGAATATAATTAAAAGCTTCAATATGTCCTTTGTGTTTTCAGTACTTCAAGAAAAGCTGTGTACAATATTAATAGTCCATCTACATTCTGGGGCCCTTAGTGGTAAAGGACCATGTTTAAATAATGAGACAAGAACTCAAAGTATGAAAGAATCTTTATTCTTGAATTAAGAAAACTCCATAATTAACAAGGGCATCTGAACATAGTAAGATATGCCATCCCATGATCAACCACTGCCAAAGAACTGTAAGATTTTTTTGACTTATGGATAAAAAAAAAGACCATGAACAATTAAACTGTAGTTAATTATGCAATAGAGTACTGCCAGTTGTATTATATATGATAAGGACTAGTAATACAAATACTGAATAGTTAATATTCTGATTATAGATATAGGCCATAGATATGAGGCTCTTGTAAAACCTTTTTTATTGTTCACCATTTAAATCAGGTCAACATTAAGATTAAACCCGCAGTAATGAACTTTTGTCTCCCCCTTCTGGCAGTGACAGTAAATACACATCCTGTTGACGTGCTTGTGAGGTCATATGCTCCACCTCACTAGTAATTGCTTCAGCTTTCTCTGCTGCTATGGAAAGGGCTGTCTGCTGGCCAGGTAAATCTGTGAAAATACTCTGGATGTAACACACACTCAAACTAATACTGATTTTTTTTTTCCAGATAGATCTTCGTTTAGCTAGAGAAAGTTTTCCAGCTAATTCGTCCACAGATGAGCATCTGTGATAGCACTCCAGCTCTTTCTCGAAACTGAAGGTAATGCATTACAATGGATTTGAGCATAAAAGTAGAGTATAAAATAGCTACAACTACAGTATTCCAGTTATGATGCCTGAATTTGTGTGTATACGGCTTTTTTATGTGCTAGGAAATAATTCTAATCCTAGCCTAATGGACAAACTATATTTTCAGTTTGTAATTAAGTAAAATATAATATATATAAACTGATTTTCTGTATACTGACATTTAAAATCCCAATATTTCCCTAAAATTATCAGTCATCCAATTATATTATTATGACTAACAATCTTGGCATGAATTTTTTATAGATAATACCTGCAATCATCAGTTTAAATAAACCTCATACTTTAAGGCTTTACTTTTGGCTAAAAAAAAAAAATAGTAAAGATTACAATTTGTTTGACATTTTCACCTTAAATTTCACCTCTAAAGAAACAGTTCACCAATTAACACTCAGATTTCCATGCCAATGAAAGTCAACAGGAGTTTTTTCCAAAACACATCTCTGCAGCTTCACAGTTAATCAGTGGTGTTACTTCAGATGTCTGCATACTTAAGAAATTGACTGTTCATTTTTGGGTGAACTGTTCCTTTTTAAAAAAAATCTACCATTTAAAGTTTGTGGTAAACAAAAATTATAAAATACTTAAAATGGAAGCAAATTCTTAAAACAGTGTGTATATACCATTGATAAGTGTACTGTTAAGTATGAAGTGATTTGCTTTTATTTCAGACAGTTGGCACTGGTG
This sequence comes from Acanthurus lineatus, assembly GCA_029814665.1. Lineage (NCBI taxonomy): Eukaryota > Metazoa > Chordata > Actinopteri > Acanthuriformes > Acanthuridae > Acanthurus > Acanthurus lineatus. The sequence continues at coordinate 9,389,365 of JAPZDV010000016.1, forward strand.
CTGCTCTGGTTGCTTCTGTGGTCGAGGGGGGGTCTATGAGGCCAACCAGGTCTTCGACTTCCACCTGCATTTCTTCCATTGGCATAATCGTTTTGCCTGTAAGTCAAACGATTGAATGTTTACATGCACAGTTAGTTGCCAGTTTATTAGCATAGATTAATCATGTTTTCAGGCCTGACTTGTTTAGCCTGTTGTGCCTCAGAGTATTAACAGAAACAGACAAAACAGTTGTTGTTGTTGTTGTTTGTTGTTGTTTGCAGGCAGACTCTGCTGATCTTAACTTGTGTTAAAAACAGCTTTATTTATATTTATTGCATTTAAAATGACTTGTAAACTTTAAAACTAGTCATAAATCCTTTGACTAATCATTTAATTGATCAGGATTCAAATAATTTGGTAACCATAGTAACACAATATGCTCATCAGCACTTGAGTGTGGACACTTTTTCTGATCAGGCTAAAGCCATTAAGTAATTCCGCATCATTGTAGCCTCATCAGGACCAAACAGCAGGTCACACAGCAATTAAATGCTTCAATCTAATGTTCATATTTATGTTCTCTGGTGTCACATAGAAATAACTGATTAAATGCATCATCAATATTTTAGACTGCAGATTACTGCATGATATGAATAATGACAAAGCAGTAAAGACAGGTCAAAAAAGAGGCATCTTGTGGAACAATAATTCATAGGGTGCTATGCAGAAATGCAATATTACTGTTGATGGACTTAACGAACTGCTTATCTGGACTGCTTTATGAACAGAGTCAGCTACAAACAGACCATACTGTTTACTGCTTCAGACGATTGGTTTTGTTGTGGTAAACTCTGACACTCATATGCTGATGGGCATGTGTTGCCATGGTTACCAAATTATTTAAGCAAATATTTTAAATCTGTTTCTTAGTCACATTAAAAAAAAGGGAAAAAAACCCCAACAAAACACAAAATTGGGTGATGTGTCTTTTCACGCCAGAGTCTGCATTAAAGCTAAGACCGTCCTCTTCAAGCAGTCTGCTAAGTTGTTTGGTTCAAATCAACCCAGACATTATTGTTATCATCATTGTAATAACTAACTCTAACACTTACAATGTAACAGCATCTTAATGCAAAAGCCCTTAAAGGAATATTCCCTTTACGATGGTCATAATGTTCAGTTTTTGTTGGAGCTGTTTCAGAGAGGTGCTGATTACAATCATCATTTCAGAGGATGTAGTTTGTGGTGCCGCTGAACTGTTTTGCAGTTTATGTAACACCTTTCATCAATATGTTGCCCAACAATTCAACAGCACCTAAACCTACAGCCTCCAAATTAATTCAGCTACTCTCCTCAAACAGGTTAAACAAAAACTTTATCATCTTCATGATGTATAGTTGAACATAAAATATTTCGCAGTAACCATGTCTTGACTCTAGCTTTATACTTATTGGACAGACAGGAGAAAATGGCACTCACCCCACATTCTCATCTTGCAGGTCATCAGCTCTGAGGGCAGATTTGGAAATGCCCATGCCTTTAGGAATCCTATCTGGATATCTCACAGCAATCTTCATGCCGTTAAGCTCATAGCCCTGACGAAGAGAACAGAGATCATGAAAACAGTTTTACAAGAGGAGTAAATATCAGTAGCCTTGAAGAAGCAGAGACTTTCTGTGTACTAATTGTGCATATTATGGAGGAAACAATTATTTGTTCACCTTTAGGACAAAATTCAAAAGGATTAAGAGGAAACAGATTTCAGGGTTCATGAGGCCTAATGTAATAGGTGCATGTAGCAGAATAAAGAGATTAAACTTTTTTGGGTGCATAAGTGATATTTAACATGACCTTGTAGACAAAACAAAAGGTAATTGTGACTTCCTGATTAGAACATAAATCTGGAGACAACTAGTTGAAAATATATTTGAAAAAGTGGCTAAATTTAAAAATAATCAAAGTTTTCTTTCAAATTAGGCTGCAATGTCTTTTTGCTTCCATGAATTTACTTATAATAAAATATTTACATGCATTTGAGACAGCTGCACTGTTTAATGGTAAACTACAAATAAGTCTTGTACCGTATTAGCAGACACACCTTTGTGCTCATATGACTGACCTAATGAGATAAGAAAAGGGAGCACACAGGAAGGAAAACATGCCATTTCGAACAAATGAATTATGAGTTCAGACTGCACTTACATGAAAGCGTCGGATTGCTTCTTCACAATGCTCTTGTTTTGTATAGTTAACAAAGGCACATCGTCTGTAAGTCAGAACCTTTACACTATAGACGGTCCCAACCCTGCAAGAGAAGACTAATGTGAGCAACCACTTACTACAAAGTTAATTTGTAAATGAACAGAATAAAGGATCAGTGTTCTCTTACTTGTTAAAAAGGTTAGCTATCACAGTCTCAGTTACTGGGAAAAACAAGTTCCCCACCCAAACTGGAAACAGCTCCCTGTTGAAAGAAAATATAGATTTTTCTAACATGTTATAATAAAGATGACAGATTTTGTCACAAACTATGCAGAGATTGTTATTTTGTAGACAAGCACACCATCAGTCATGACAGCAATCAATGATTTTCTGCTCCCCTAGAATATACTGTCTCATTACGAAAACAGCAATACTAATAACAGTGTCTACTGACTGTAGAGAACTTAATTGAGCTTGTGCAATACAGAAGCTGATGAATATTATCCAATCCCACACATGCAAACAGAAAACATTTTACCCTTCACACAAGAGAAGCATTACCACTGAAAACATTATATAGCACCACATCAGAGCTCCAACAACAACACCACCCACAGGCATCAGGTAGTAACAGTGTGCACCTGTTTTCTATACCAGGACCTATTGATGCAGCACACAACTGACACTACAGCTGTTCAATATTGCCCAAAAAGAGGTCTTGATTTGTTTTTGTTTTTTTCCCCTCAAGCTTTGTGCCAATTCATTGTCTTGATCCATTCTTTCAACAAACATGTAAGAAGGATTACACAATTTCAGTATAATTTTAAGACTTGTGGAAGATTGCTGAGCATTGATTAAGGAACTGCATCAACCACAACTCCGTCATGAGAGAGAGAGTGCAACTCACTCTGTGGCAAATACTGGAAGGAAACAAGAATCAAAGTTTGAGATCTAGCTGTATTAGATTTATAATATGAAAACAAGCTTTTGTTGAATTCATTTTCAAATAAAACGTTTCAAACACTGAAGTGTGACTGAATCTGTGCTTACTGTGTTAGGTGACTGTCCTGATCAGTGGCCTTCACAGCCCGGTTAGGACCAGGTTTTGGTTGACTCTTTAGATTCGACACATTTTGGACTGGGCCTAAAGGTTTGTTCTGAAGTGGCGTTTTTGGTGCACCCTGGGATTGATGAGGACCGGGGCTTGTGTTGGCTGAAAGGACTGGAGAGACCCCACTGACATTTGCTACTTGAGCCAGTGGCAGCGAGCCATTGTGAACAACTCCTAAACACAAAAAAAAGAAAGTGTTTAAAATTGTTGTAGTGCACAAGCAGACATAAAGATAGTTTATTTAACAAATTTAATTTTGGCATTTAGGAAAATTACTCTGAACAAGAAAGCAACAGCAAAACAATGGGATCTTAATTTCCTTTGATGCACTGCACTGTTTAAATCTAATCCTTGATATTAAAATCACAGACAGGCAAACACTCACCTTGATGGGGGTTTAATTGAGACAGAACTTCTATTGCTTTTTCTACCGTCCCATGAATAATTAAAGCGTTTGAGCTCTGTTCCCGAGTGAAACCGTACCCCTAAAACAAAACACATGTAGTTATTCACCAACAGAATTTTGACCTGGACTTTTATTAGCTTGTCTGCAATGACTCCTTTTTCCCAGCTACCTCCACTACCAGTGACTACACATGTTCCTGTTACACACCATTAACTGTGTAATCTGCACCCGCATCAGTTCCTGGGCAGCTTCTGCACATGAACTGTCCACTTTGAGTACTTCTCTGAAAGCCTCGGCAGCTTCGTCATACCTCTGGAGGAAAAGGAGAGTGGAGAGAGAGAGAGAGAGAGAGAAATAAAGGACTAAATCAAAGTTCAGCTCCTTGACTGTCAGGCTGCTGGACTAATCAGCTCAGTTATTAATGTTTACAGAAACATCTAGTCAAAACAAGTCTGAGTAAATAATGTGAGCCTCCGCAGCTCAATGACACTTGGAATTAATTCCATGGTGTCGCCACAAGGCCAGAGTGATTATAAAGTCATTTCAACCTGAAATACCGGGGCTAAACGAGACAATGTAAACACTGAGGACAAATGACTGACTCAGAGGAAACGGCTACAGACGCTGGTAAGAGGTTGAATATATTCATGGGTGTTATGGTAACACTTTAGCACATATAATAGCTCTGTGGTCATAGTTCAGTATGGGATTGAAAAGTAAACATCACACAGTGGCTCATCAATTACCACAAATGATCATTATGCAAAAGAAATCAAAACAGTATATCAGTATGCCTTGATTAGAAAAATATCTGCATGTTAAGAAACAAGGCTAAGCACTCCAAGCTAATGGCTGTATTCCATGTTTTTTATAACTGAGCTAGATGCTGATTAAAGATTGGGTAATACTGTTGCAAAAGAGTGTGCATACTGGCTCGATTTTGAATTGTTCTGTCCTCCCCCAACATCCCACATGTCAGGCATTAACAGTGACTTAACTAGAGGACAAATATGGGAGGTGCAGAGTTTTCTAGAGATCACTAACCTTTAGACCTGCCAAAGCTCTGCCCTTCCTAAACAGACCTTTGACCCAGCCTGGACACATGCTGAGGGACGATTCTGCATCGATAAGCGCCTTCATATATTCTTGCATCTTTTCAAAACAGAAGGAACGATTGCCGAACAACCTGCATCATAAAATTTTTTTTTAAAAAAACTGTCAGTGGTTGCACAGAAACCAGTGAATTTGCTTTGAATAGGATAAAGAAACATGTTCTTACTTAAACTCTGTAGGGTTGTATTTAATTGCATTGGTAAAATACTTCACGGCCATGTTAAAGTCTCCAGAACTTGCAAACCTATTTCCTATATCTGTAGGGAAACAAAGAAAAGTAGACTCTCATTCAAGGGATCATTTACATATGAATAAATATTGAATACTTTCATCATGATAAGCCAATCTAAATGAGATTTGTGTGCATGAGATGGACAAAACTCACTTGCAAGATCAGTACTAATTTTTATATTATCTTCAACAGTGGGACTGCCAGGGGAGGGAGGATCCTGTTTACACAAGAAAGAAAAGAGATGAGCAACCTTATCCCATGAACCAAAAGGCAAAATTAAAAGCAATTGAATTACGGTCAATCTGTATTCATTGTAAAAGTAGTCTTTTTACATTTCTGTTCAGCATCTGACTCAACAAGACACCTCACCTTTTTTTCAGCCTTTGGGTCTTCATTTTGTTTGTCTGGGACGGTTTTAAGTTCTTCTTTAACCGGAGTCTTCTTTTTCTCCTTATTCTCAGGCCTTGAATTCTTCTCCAATTTCCGCCTGGCTATAAGTGCAGCTTTACTCACAAAAGTACTTGTCATATCCAGTTCCTTAAAAAAACACACACACAACAAAGAATTTGTCACCTTCCTCCGTAGTTAAATCTGCAATATGGAACTTAAGTTTCTCCTCTGTCAGGGAGTAGTAAAAAACATAATGATTTTTTTGTGCCTTTTGACTGCACAAGGAAGATGAAAAAATGATAACAGGTATTCCCTTCCAACAGCTAACAAATGTAAATTGCAATTTAGTTACTTTAGTGACCGTTCACTTGATAATGAAAGGATCAAACTATGCAACTAGATGACTACTGGTACTTTCACGCAAAGACATTTTTAATAAACAGTTATCAGTATATGTATATAGTGACTAAGTAGGCAAAGGCAAATACAGGAACTGTTTCAACAGTTCAATAATCTCAGAAAATTACACCTTTTTGCTGCAATGCAAGCCTTAAAAACCAGGAGAGGACAACAATGAAGCTATATCATGATATAACAATTTCCAAATGTAAGCGCTCTGTCTACCCTTGTACCATGATAATAATATTAAAGCCATTAATGTCTCAGTCATAAAAGTATGTATTTCAAGATGAGCACAGTAATACCTCAGAGTCACTGAAGTCATTCTTGGCATCACTATCTTCATCGCTGGATTCGACTTCACTACTGTCACTGCTTTCTGTATCTTTTGCTGAAGCCAAGTCTTTAACATTGGAATTGGATTTATCATTAACAGGTTTACTCTCATCTGCTGTGGATTTCTGGCCATCATTTTTTTCCTATAAAACAGGAAAAAAAAATGTTTAAAGAATGGAAATGAGCACATTGATTAATATGCAATACTTTAAAGGGTTTTGCACATAAATGATCACTACCTCTTCAGTTTTTACAGGGTTCTGTTTTTCCTTCTCTGACTTTTCAAGCTGTTTTCTTTGCTTCTGTTTCTGATGGACAAAAATACAAACATGTACGTTTAAAATTAGACAATCTGACATTCACTTATTTCTATGAAATTCATTTTGGAGGTTGCAGAATTTACCTGTTTCTTAAGCCTCTTCTTTTCAGCCTTTTCTTTGCTTTTTTTCGCTTCTTGTAATAACTGGGCTCTTCTCTCAGTATCCTAGAGTTGCAAAAAAAAGGAAAAGGAAATGCATAGATTTCAACCATTTGAACTTTGCAGCATTACTTCATACCATGGGTCATCTCACTTGACAAGAGTTACAAAGAAAAGCAGACTCACGCTCTCCTTTGCCTGAACTTTTACAGAAGGTGGGGGACGAGGGTCACTTGCTAAAGTGTAGTAATTCCGTGGAAGCTGATAAGCAGAGCCGGGTGACCTTGTATAGTTCCCTCCTAATCCTCTATCATTACTCCTGTCAGAAGGCCTTGGGTATCGATGGGAATTGCTATGATCATGCACCCAAGGGTCATATTTGTAATTATCATCTGGAGCATCTAGTTCATCACCATAGCTCATTTTGGCTGAAAAGAAGAGCACAGTTTGACAGTTTGGCAATACAAATTTCATAAACTGTAATTATAAGCAAATGTGTAATATCTATATTAAATAAATGCAATTTCACAAATAAAAACACTCAAAACAGTTATGTTTGTGTGTGTGTGTGTGTTTGTGAGAAATGTGATATATTCTTACCGAGAAGACCAAACCTTAATATCTGCTGAAAATCAGGACGTCCCTGATACATATCCACAACCCTTTGCTTGACAATAGAAAGAGAGAGACTTGATGTCAGTCCTGCGTAGTTTCTCATAATCATCAAATAAGCTCAACACCTTCAGCCTTGAAAAATTCCTCTATACTGTGTTGCCTGTGTTCCCACGCCAGTGTAGATTCTGACTTCAAGTCGTAGTGAGTTTACTGATACTGAAGCCCTGCATCTGTTAGTTTCACTTTCCTTTAACCAGAATAGGCTGACTCACTAGATCCGGAGTAATCAAATGGGAGCTGGTGTGATCTATATTTCTGAGTGCTTTTGATGTTGTTAAGTAATACTTTGAAGGTTGATTTCTAATATTGTGTACATCAGGTGCTCTTCCAGCAATGTATAGAGAAGAGAGTGCAAGCCACAATCAGACAGCAAATTGTGCAAGAGGTCACAGTAACCACATATAAGCAATGTCACAGATTGTGTTTGTCAACAGTGGGGAAAAAAATCTGGAGGTCATTTGTCATTTTGACAGATTGAAACACTAAGGAAAAATTACAGCAAATTTCATCAATTTACACACAACACTATCAATATCCACATGCAGACCACCTGCAGTAGACCACTTGTGACAAAATAACCTCAGGTTTAGCCTTGGGTTTTCCATGTACATCCACATGGAAACTATGTCAGATGTTCTTAGATGTGCCTATTTTACAATATTTTTACAAAATATATATACAATATTTTTTGTGTTTGGTGGTCTACATCACAAGGAATTTAGTAAGGGGATAATACATAAGACAATAATAAAATAAAGAGTTTCTCTTTCCCACCATAAACTGTTAGCACAACACATAAAGCATATATCCAAGGATGCAAGGGACTACAGTCGGATCTACTTGTGCCCTAATGATGAGGCGCTAACATAAGACATTAAAGAAGTGTAAGGAATAGCTTTGTGCCCAGCATGTCACACAGAATATTAGAGATTTATATGATCCTATAAGTCCAAAACAACCTCTGGGATGAATATGCCACAAAGAGTGGAATTTTCACATTTTAACAGTATCTCAAAAAAGAGAAGATGGCGCTGTCCAATGTAAACAATGTATCAATCAACACAGAAAAGGAGCCGCTGTAAGTGTTTCTAAATTATATCTCTTATGCGTTCTGGTCCAAATATGTTGCAAGTAAACATAAATGTATTTACATTGAGCAGTAAGTTTAACGCTGAACTGATCATTCTGACGTTGAGCCCCGGTAACGTTATGTCAGTATTTACAAACCAGTATGAGAGTCAGAGACATTATGATGTTGCAATAATGGCTCGCATCTTGTCTTAAATGATTGCTTTGTATCATCAGATGCAACGTTAGCCTTAAACACAACGCACTTAAGAATGCCGGAGTATTAACAGGAAGTGAGTACGTGCTTTGTTCAAAGTAAGGTTATCTCAAAACACGTTGGTCAGCAGGACTGGTAAGTATTGTGCCTGACTGTATTACAACATTTTAGGAATAAAATACACACCAGCTGCTGCTACACTGCGGTTACATGCCCCTGAGAGAGCAGTGTCATAGGTTATCCAAGTTAGCGACATAATAGCCACCCACAAGCCGAGAGCAAACAAATGGGCGCTTCCGTGAGTCTTCGGTGAATTTAAAGCCAAAAAGATTACTCAAAAAGGGTACTCACAAACACTGGGATGTGTGTCACGTTAAACTCTGAAAAAGACGAAGAAAAAATGTGTAAAATATTGCAGTATAGACGTTAAACTAAATCAACAAGGTTTAATGATAGTTTATCTGTATTTAGTTGGCGATACTTCCATTTAAGGCGAACTATTTTGCGTACGCAACTAGCTCGTTAGCTGAAGTCGCCGCGAACTTCTTAAAAAGAAGCAAATATTTATAACAATACCTGTCTCCTCGTTATACATATTCATGACAGTAATGGTAGGCCTCCGAAAGCTTAATATATTCGTATATTCAGGATAATATCTCTCATACACACACTTGCATGAAATTAACACTAATGATGACAGAGCCCAAGTTTGTAGCGTGCATGTTTGACGCACGCTCTAGACGCTCTGTATCGCGTGAATGAGCGAAGTTTGCAAACCCGGAACTGATCATGAATGACGCATTACTAAGCAACGGTACACAATCTAGCCACTGAGGCTTGCTGATACATTTTGCTGTCGCCTAACGCGTCTCCCCAACCATTTTCTCATCCACAGTCGTTCCTTCTACTATTTTTTCCCTTTTATTGCAAAGTATGAACGTTAGTACAGCACATTGTTGCTCCACTGTCGCCATTCTGCTTCCTCGTCAGGTCAGTGATAGATGACTGGGAAAGATCATGCGAAATAATGCGTCGCTCCCTCTCTTGTGACATACAGTAGTACGTGGTGATCCATGATTTTAAAGTCTTCATAGTGTGAGCAGGCATTCCCCTAATGTGTGTGCTGACACCAGATTTCACTTTTGGTTAGGATTTAAAAACTTCTGTAGTGTATGACCAGCTTGGCCCACCTGTCTTTCTGGAGCGGGCTGGAGTTACCCCTCTTTCTCCGGTTTGACTTGCACACAAAAACTAAACACAGAATAAAAGAGTTTATGATGACAAAGATCGAAAAGGAGAAAGGGGTGAGTATAATTTTCTATGTAAAGATTTTTAATATGGTTCAAGCTGTTACAGTTTTAAATGCTATCTCTTATGCTGTTGTAACATTTAAATTTCTCCTCAGGATCAGTAAAGGCATTGTGCTAAGTTGCATCCAGCGCTTGAAGGATGAATAATCTTTTCTGGGTTCAATTGCTTTATCAGTAAACAGCCCCTTGAACAGTGGCAAAAAGTTGAACAAAAAATGACCCCGAAATGTTACAATAACATTATTTCTTTAAGGTGTCGCTCAATCAATCTTAGGCATTCATAAATTCAGACATCACTGTCTAAATTATATTAGGGAGACAACAACCAGTAGTTTTTACACAACCACAAACTGAGTTGAGCAGAATTAGGGGAAAAAAATAAAAAAATAAAATAAAATAATAATATCAATTCAAGCTTCTCTCTCTTTAAAAGTCTGAGGGTGGAAATGTTTTTACTTAGAACTTCTCACCTAAACCATTTACATAATATCTGCATCTTTATCAAGTGTCATTTCTTGTAGGACAACAGTTATTGCATGGTAATACATCTCTCATACTTTTCACTCGACAGAAAATCTTTTTAACAAGCTCAATCATTAAATTAAGAATGGTGAATGTCAAAGTGAATTAATCAAACGTAATTCAGCAGTAAGTACATTTACATTTGGTAAAAGCTAATATCAGACAATTTGATCAGATTGCAAAGTCCACATGCCTCTAGATTTCATAAATTAAAAGTAAAATGTATTGGAAAATCATTCTGAAAAACCTTTTCAGGTTTTACAAAGACTTTGCTCAAGTAATCTGTCTTTTAAAAAATCTTTTGTTCAAAAATATTATGCTTAATTTGAACATTTGAGGCCAACCATGCATTTCCATTAAATTCCAGCTTTCAGTAAAAAAAAATACTTAGTGTTTGTTTTGATATTATGGACCCTACTTAAATCAAGAAATGTTACATAAAATTATTTAAAAAAAAAAAAAAAGGTGTCACATGGCTTCTTTGACGATCAGAAAGCTGAAGTGCAGCTGCAGTCCTGGCTCCCTTTTAACTTTCAAAGCAGCCATCTTTGGTCAAGTCACAAAAAATAACCTGGCCCTATCACTTCAACTTAGAATTTTAAGGTCAACCCTGAGTCAGAAACTCTCAAAAGCTTACCAGTTAGTACATGTAATGCAACAGCAACACAGCTGTTAAAAGTCTTTGAGATCAAAAGTGGGAAACTCCCATTAGTCTCTCCAGTGGCAATCTTCACTGGTTATTCTACAATCCTTCCATGGCGCACAGAAAAAGCAATGAGCCTATGGTAAAGAGAGACGAGGAGGATGATGGCCAATACCACCATACCACAGATGAGGCTGAAGGCCCAGCGGGGTCCTAGGATGGTATAGACATGGGAGACGAAGACTGGTCCCAATGTGCGAGCCCCGCTCCCTGAGGCCGTCAACCAGCCCATGTATATACCCTGTAGGAAAGTGATGAACATACACATTCTAGGTTCAAAAAAACTAAGTTAATCAGAATTTAATTAATTAAAAGCAGCCTGACAATTTTTGCTGTTTACAAAAAACACTACTTTTTCATACCTGAGGTTTTGGTCCAAGGATTTTGGAATACAGTGTGTAGGACATCACGTTGCAGGCTGGGTATCCCACCCCAATGAGGATGTCAGATGAAATGTACTGGGCAAGGTGGATGGCAGGAATATACTGGCACCAGGTCTGTTCATACGGGCAGCCTGTTGGCTCCAAAGAGCTGTTTGAGGTTATCGTAACTTCAGAAATCTGTTTGACCAAAGAGTTGTTTTTGAGGTCTATTTTAAAAAGAAAAGCAGAATACAAGCAATTGAATTCTCAGCCAGACACTGTCATTAAATTAAATTCTGCTGTGTTTCATCAGCCAGAGGAATTGGCAACACTACATACAAATATGTTAATACCCCCACATTGAAATAGTAAAAATTCTTTTAAAAAAAATCCTAAAACTATCAGAAGAAGCAAAAGAAGTCAAGAAAAAAAAAATGTCAGAAAAAAGTCAGAAAAAGACAAACAATATGAGCAGTTAAAACAGTGCATACCTGCCCACTGGATTTTAGGGTAATGATTTCCCCATGGGAGCAGAATAAAGAATCCACAGAATATAATAGCCAGGCCTGCTAGCAACACAGGACGATCCCCAACTCTGGAACGAAATAAACATTCACCTTCAATAACCATAGTCATTGAAGCCAAAATATATTTTTGATCACATCTACAGAAGTGTGAGGAAGGATACCTGTTAGAAGCCACTTTTACCACTATAAACACCAATATGGATTCGAATCCAATGCAACAGATGATGATGCCATTGTATAACACAGCTTCTTTCCTTGTCCAAGCGAACATGTCCATGGACAAAGGGGTGGCTATTCTGAAACATTTTACATAATATATGCAATTACATTTTCAGAACTTCATACAACTGGGTATAGGGACATAGGTAAAGTAGCATACATTTTTTGGTTATATTCTAATATGACTTCTTCAGTAGTCTGTAAGTAAATACATACGTCTCAAAGACAGCAAAGATGAACATGACGACGAAGAAGAGGAGATTGGAAGTCAGGACTGCTACTTGATCAATGGAGCCCTCAGGTTCTTCATTAATGTCAACTCTATCTATAGAAAAGAAAAGAATATAAGAAAGGCTCAAACCAAAAAAAAACAAAGATCAATGTCCTGCAATGGCAACTATAAATATTGTGAATCTTTTCTGGTCTTAACTGTAATTTTGAGAATGTCTTACATTCAAAAAAAAAAAAAAAAAAGAATTACAAAAGGGTAGTAGAACAGTAAATACCCTCTGATGTGTAGTTGATGGCCGGAATAAGTCTTCCATCATCATCAACACGGTGCTCTCTGTTGAAGAAAATCACAACAGATATCTTAGCTAATCAAAAAACAATGAGAAATTGGTCCTTTCCAAAGTTTGAAAGTTATGGCAGGGTCTCCAAGACCCTAGTAGGGGTGCTGGATATTTAGTTGGTTTCAATTGGCAACTCTATGACCAGATGCCAAAAAATCCTACACACCAGACTTTTCAGGCTTATATTCCAAAATACACAGACAAATAAGGCAACAATCTGTATATGCATGCAGGGAAAGTCTTACCTCAGCACTAAAAGAACCAGCAGGATGTTGATGATGCCAAAAGCTGCAGCCAAGAGAGCAGGAGCAGTGTACATGTCCAGCTGCAGGTCTATGAAGTTGATTCTGACACCATTCTCACCAATAAATGATAGACATGCCTGCAGAGCTAAAACACACAATAATATTTAAATGTTAAAACAACAAACCCATTTCTTTTTTCTTGTTTCCTTGCTCCACGTCACATACTATACTTGCATCATTGCTCTCTATTCTGGGCTGGTTTACTAAAATGACCAAAATATAGCCAGTTTTACCTGGTCCCAGGATGAAACCCAGCGCCTGACAGGCACTCATGTTAGCCATGGCACTGGTCCTTTCCTTCAGAGATGTAGCTCCAGCAACATAGGACCTCACCACAGCAACATTACCTGCCATGAAGAGGCCAAAGCTAATGTTGGGAGTTGCATGACATGGTATTAAGTGAGAAGGACAGGTTATTCAAAGATATTCAATATTCAAACCCTAACAAATCACCTGCTCCAAAGCCCACAAAGGCTCTGGACATGAGCATGTGGAACTTGTTATTGGTTTTGGGTAAGTATGCATATGCATAGTAGATATTGGCTGACAGGTTGATAAAGATGGAGCACACCAATGGCTCCCTGCGTGGCCGATAGTTGGACCAAAGGCCAAAAATGGGTGAGGCCAACATCTGAGCAAGACTGTACGCTGCCACCACCCATCCGAGGAAGCTGGCATCAGCGTCAACATCAATCTATAAGAAACATTACCAAAAAAAATAAATAAATAAATACCATGACAATATGAGTATGGTTTTACCAAAGTCCCTGCAGTTATCTTAGCATGCCATTGTAATTATTATTACAACAATTCAATCATATTAAGCAGTTAAATATCCTATTGATGCATGCAGTTACATTTGACAGAATATTAAGGTATCAAGGTAATTTATTTGTCCATGTGCAACACAGGGCTGCACAGCAAAATGAAAGTTTGCAGTTCTTCATGCTGCACACATAGTATGTGGAATTGCCCTGTTGTTTTGAATTGCTTCACTCAAAACTTTGACTAATTAACAGAGAAAATACAGTTCTTCTGTATTTCTCTATATCAAAATGAAGTCACCAAAATGGCCTTCTTTGCTTCTTTCACTTCCTTTTTAGCATGCCTAGACCATCTCTAAACATCAAAATAAAGAGCCTAAATGTGTAACTGAAATCAGCGGTATCAGCCAACAATCTTTTACAAAGGAAATGTCAAGCTATACATACTTTTTGCAAATAGGGCCACAGTGATGTGATGACGATAGTGAAACCTGAAAGGGGACATAAAACACAGATCAATCGACGAAAGCCATAATTTACGTGTGTGAGAAGTTTTTAGCCGCTGAAAATGAAAAGTGGTTCTGTAACTGAATGTTAATACTTAAAACCTAAACAAAAAGATTAAATATGTTTTGTTTCCTATATGTTGATCATTTTGTTTGTTAGATGTATTTTTTCCACTCTTCCACACAAACACAGCATGTCAAAATCTTGGCAAAGTTTCACAAGGTCCACAATCTCCAAGTTTAGAGTCAAAGCTCGTGTGAATCCTCACCTACACTGCTGAGAAACATGGTGAAGTACATGACTCGGATAGACCTCCACCGACTCTTGTAATCTTCATCCTGAGAGTCTTCACTGTACACAGACAATGTGACAAGACAGTAAGTTATAGATGATTTGAGGTTAGAGATATAGACTCACATGACAGGCCCATTAAACAGCAAATCAATTGGACCCAAACGGTTTAACGTAACGTACTGTATAAATCATAAAGCTTTACATAACAGTACATGGTAAGTAATACTACGGCTTCAGCAACTTGTAAGTAAACAATACACTTTTAAAGTTCGCTTTGTAAACATAAGGTTACTGAGGCTAAATTGTCAAGTCAATAGCCACTGAACTCTGCACTCACCTGCTTGCATCATCGCGAAGCAATGGAGTAGTATCGTCAGAGTCAACGAGTCGAGACATTTTTGCTAATAACAGCAACAACACAAAATTGTGACGCTGCCGCGGACTTAAAATATGTCGCGTTTACGTCGAAACAAGTTTGCTAAGTCGCCATGTAATGAAGTCGCCGAGGGTTAATGAACTGCATTGCTAACGCTAACTGAAACTCCTCCGAAGAGCTAGCAAATATCAGCTAACGCTAGCAAACTAGCATAACATTTCAAATTCTTAAATATAAGTTTAACAAATCAGCACAACACATTATGTTAAGCGGAGTAAGCAGTAAAATAACGTAAATACGCCACAAAAAAATCTCTCAAAACTGGACTATGGTGTCAGAGGCAGAGACTTCACTACTGTCAAATGTAGCACAGTTAAAACAGCTATTTCCGCCTACAATTTTCAAAATAATAATGTTAATGAGAAATAAATGTCATTTTTTCGTTTAAATTTCAAAATGAACTCCTCGTACTCTATCTGACTAATTCAATTACATTTTTAAATATAAATATTGAACACCTTTTAAGCCTTATCATATATTTGTCAACTGCATCTAATTACTTGCATTTGTTTTGAAGGTGAGACTTGTGACATCCAGGCACTTTTGAGTGTTTGAAATGTATCTTGATCTTGACGCACCGCTCTCACGTGAGAATTCACAAACCAAATAAACACTCGCGACCCTTGTTAGCACATCTGCGGTCAATATTGTTCATCCATAATTTCAGCACAAAAATATAAAATTCAATCATTTATACCTTGTATTTCGCTTACCAGGTTTTACAAACCATCTGTGTGGCTACATTCATTAAAGTACACAAACTCGTAATTATATCGAGACAATAAGATTATTTCAATTGATATCAAATTTTAAAGACCATTACTTTAGCATATGTTTGTAAATATTTATTTGGTCACTGTTCCTAAATGCAGTTTCTTTTCCTTGGCCAATGCATGACAACTATAAATTGTGATTTTCATCTTCATCACGTCATTTTTTTCAGTTTTTTCAACTAAAGATGCAGTTACTGTGGAATGGTAGGCGTTTTTATTTGTTTCCCTCCCGTAATGTGCACTCACACCACACTGTCCATAAACCAAAGTATTATGTATTAAATATTAAGTATTAGACAAATTCTACAACTGACCTCACGGTGGCGCTAAACGCAAAAGTCAAAAGGATTATTACAGCTAAAATTCATCATAAGGGGAATATCAGTGCCTTAGTTAAATTTAAAGACAAGTTTTCAGATGAAATGTTATTAATAATTAAAAAATACTAATAAAAACCCTCCAACAACACTCTTTATTTATTATTATCACCATTATTAAAAGTAGTAGTAGTGATAGTAGTGGTGTAAGTATAATAAGTATTGTATTGTTTAATCGTCCACTATATTAATTCACGATTAATATTTTAATATATTGTATTTTTTTTCTAAACTACATATGATTAAGTCTTTCATTATCTCATATTTAATCATTACATTAAACTTTTTAACCCTAAAAAGAGGGATGTGGAGACATGAATGTGAGGAATACAAGGAACAAAACACAAACACACAGAATGACACAAAGTGTATGTTAATGGAGAAAAAAGTCGAGACTGCGGAGTCAGGTTATATCTTTTGATTTTGAACATTTGAAATGCATGAAATGACTACATGGAAGAGTGCGTACGGAGTCTCATTCGGATTTCTTCTTAATGTCATGTAGGCTAAGAATAATATCCCGCCCGCCTCATATTCCATATTGGACACTGGCTTCTTCCCAAAGGATAAAGACACGTTAGCGTTTCCGTCAAAAGTGAAAGTATGATTCAAATCCCGCACAGGGAAGACCACTCCCGAGACAAATACACTAGGATATTACAAATAAAAGCCGAAACTGACTTCAAATCTGCTCATCTACAGTTGAATTATGTCCCAGTTTCTATCTTGATGGATTAGACGTCGAGTTGCGCGACCGATACTTTGCCCTGCGGGACACTAAAATGGGTAGGTCGAAGTTCGATTCATGCACATTAAAAAATAGCTGTATTTGACACAAAAATTTTGTATTTGAACGGCTTTAATCTGTGGTTTAAATCAGAGCTGCAGGCTGTCGACCCGCTTACACAACTTGCGGTTAATGTGCGTATTTCCCCTGTTTCATAGGCTCTCAGATGTTGTACGCGTGCCTCGCGGCTGCTCTTTCGTTATTGTGTGGTGCTGCTCCTGGTAAGTCCCTTTGTCCACAGGCTACATCTTCACATCTTTTTCATGAGTGGGATTTTCTTCATGCTAGTGTTTCTCACCAATTTTACCATTTTCATTCAGTTTTTATGGTTAATTTCTGTGTTAAATCTAACACTTTTTTTCCACACTATACCTTGTTTGCACAGAAGAACTTGCTTTGAACAGAACCTCATGTATCACCCATATTACAACATATTATACCTGTGCTGTACTGTACACTATAAAAGTAATACATGAAAGAGTCACTGGAGAGGTAAATGTGCCTTTATGGTCAGCACAACTTTAGGACACTAAGAGGCTCTTGTGTGAATTGTTATCAAAATTCAGAAAAATCACAAAAACAAACTAAATTAACAAAGTTCATGTTGCCTGTCTCACAGTTCCAGAAAGCCTTGTGGTTTTGGTCAGCTCTCCTATCTCAGTGCACCGCGGTCAAACAGTGACATTACCATGCTGGCTCAATCCACCACAAAATGCAGAGAGTCTGGAGGTGCGTTGGTACCGCGGCGATGATCACGACAATTCCCTAGTCATGCTTTACCAGGATAAAACACTAAAGGACACATCCCAAGAAGCTTCATACAAGGGCAGAGTGATGTTTGGCTCAAAGGATGCAGAATCTCAAGGGCTGACGACAGGCGATGTCAGTCTGAAGCTGCTAAATACCACATTTCAGGATGCAGGACATTTCACTTGTTATGTCAGCAGTGATCAGGTTTATGACCGTGCAAGTGTCCAGCTCATTGTGACAGGTGAGTATCATGAGAGTTGGGAAAACACACAATTCAAAGGATGGTTAAA
>JAPZDV010000016.1:9407508-9434135 GCA_029814665.1 Acanthurus lineatus
TCTTCTTCTTCCACTAACCCACCTTCTAGAAACGGGATCCCAACCTCTTTTGTCACCAGTTTGGCAAGAAGATAACTTGGTGAATATGAGCTGTGAGTCTGAAGGCTGGTATCCACAACCGAGTCTGCGCTGGTTCAATCAAAAGGAGGTTCTGAGTCCAAAAGACCTGAAGGTCAGCAAAGACTCTTCTGGTCTCTTCTCAGTCCACAGCTGGATTCTTGTCTCCAGCACCTCTGATGTTTCCTGCTCAGTAGGTCCCACTGGTGAAGAGGGGAAGAAGTCTAGAGTTCACCTAAGGAATGCTCCTCAACCTGGTAATCAAGGTAAAGAGGATTATTTGCATTTGTGAAACAGCAGACCTTGTTACCCAACAGACAAAAAAATATGATTTTTTTTTTCTTTGTTTCTTTTTTTCAGAGTCTGGATCCTCAGTAGCTGGATGGGTGGCCTTCGCTCTCCTCCTCATAGCTGTGTTAGCTGCACTTGGATATCTGTTCTTCAAAAAGAGAGGTACATGTTTAATTTGAGATAGATATTTGTTGTGGAAATTTATAATAAGAAGGAAGAAATACATTAAATTGATTAATTAAAGCTTCAACTAGTTACATGGATGATCATGATACAGCAATGAAATCTGAAAATGTTCTTAAATGTTTCAGGGAAGAAAACTGAGGACAATCAAGTTGATGGTACCGCTGAGGGTAAGAATGGCCAAAGAGTCATACTGAACACATCATTTATTACTCTTGCACAACATGGCACTAAAAGTTTAAGATAGGGTAATTATAGGTATTATAAAGCTGGAACTCTAAGGAAAGGATAAAGTGTCAGTTCTGAGTATTTTGGCTTAGGGGCTAAGGGGAACATAAAGAGAACATTTTTTAAGAAGCATTTCTTAATGAATGAAGCTCTAAAAAAAATGGGTCCTACATTTCCCAAGATGCAACAGAATAGCATCTTTCTTTAGACACCCCCCCCCTGCTCACAGCATCTAGTGACAAGTGTGTGAAATGTGTAAAATCAGTTGAGAGCCTCCATAAAATAACAAAACCTGTGGGTTTAATTTTTGTTGTTTTTTTTCCCTCCAGAAAATAAGGAACTTTTACCAAAAGGTAAGAGCTCACTCAGTTGCTGTAAAGTGAAATTAAGAGATGACAACTGTTAAAGACTTTATTGTTTCACTTATTTTCTACAGGAGGGATTAAAGAAGAGCTATCAACAGCTAACAAACATTATGGTAATTACTTAAGAGTTTATTTTAATTGTTTATTCGTTTGAGTATTTTCTTTACATGACTTTTTCTCATTTGATCCTTTTTTTGTAAATTTTCAACAGAAAATGTTACGCTTGACAAGACCGATAATCCATATCTCAAAGTCAAGGGTGGTAAACTAAGAGATGCCCCCGTTCCATTTCCTGATGGAGAAAAGGTTACCTGTCTCACAGCTATCAAAGGGACACCTGGCTTCTCCTCTGGAAAACACTACTGGGAGGTTTCTTTAGGAAATGCTAAGGTAGCCCCCAAACAGTCCTGGTGGGTAGGAGTTACAAGTGCAGCTGTCATCCCTGAGGATCAAGATTTTTCTTCAAATGCATCTAATGGTTTCTGGTTCTTGTCCTCTTCTGCTGATCACTTTAAGTTTACTACAGAATCAAAAGTTTTAGTGCCTGTCTCTTCCAGACCAGTGAAGGTTGGTGTGTATTTGGATTATGACAGTGGAGAGCTTTCCTTTTACAATGTGGAACAAAACAGTCTCATTGGAAGATTAACAGCCACATTCTCAGGTGTAGTTTTTCCTTTGTTCAATCCTGGTAAGGGTGACAAAGCTGTTATGGAGATATTACAGCGTGAGAATCCTGGTAAAGGTGACATAGCTGCTATGGAGAAATTACAGTGCGAGACAGATCAGGGCCAAGAACAGGGTCCATCTAGTGACACAGGAAACTCTGTTGCTCAACCAGCACAGGAAACTACATCTTAATATCATCAATAACCTCTGCTGAAGACAGCAAGATGAAACACTCCAATTTTCTTTTGAAATCCTAGCTATGAAACCTGTTTCATTAAGACAGACTTCTACTGAGTTCAGGAAAATCTAAACAACCATGAAAAATTTGTAAATGAGACTGAAATCAATCTGAAATTTTAACAGTCTTTCCGATTCAAACTATAATTTAATTTCACACAGGATAAACAACTGACACTAAATCTAAAAAAAAAAAGCTACTTTTTTGATGATTATTTTTTGTGTGTGAAGATATGAAATGTGATATTTTCCCTTACACTTTAAATATGCTGACAAACTTGATTATTCACTCTCTTACATAGAGTCAGATGAGAAAATTAAAAAAATATATTGCTGAGGTTAGCCTATCTTAGCATAAAGCCTGGAAACAACTAGCCTGTTTCTGACGTAATGTTTTTATTTTGCACAAAAACCTCGGGGGAGAAAACAGCAATTAGCTGTTACAATATCAGATTTACCCTGAGCTATTCTCATGGCGCGTAAAGAATGTACAAGGTAATGTAAATGGTTTATACTGAAAACACTACAATAGTTAGAGTCTGTACTGTGACTGTGCAAAAGCATACAAAAAAAACAATTACACTTACTAAATTATTCCATTTTCTGATGAGCTGCATCTTGTATGAAGTTGCATTAGAGCTGCCTACTATAAGAGGGGAAAGAGGGGACAAGAATATACAATTTAATGTTTAATTTAATGTAATATTTGAACACTAAAATTTCTCAAAACTACTACTTTTGTAATAAATTTAGTTGAGTTTTGTACTTTCATCACTACACCACACTACACTACACTACTACACTAAAGCTAAAGGCTGTTTCTTCATTTTAATCAAAGGAAAATGGATGTATTGCCCCAAATCATTGCTTTCAGTTTCCATTTGTTTGGTGTTTTGATAGCCTAGTGGTTTCCACACACACTAAGCCTGCTATGATTGTAGTGTTTCTAGTTTGATGTCCTTTCTAAGGTGAACTGTTTGTTATCTATAAAGTTCTGTAAATTGTACGGACATTGGTGCATGAAACCATTTAACAGTTATATGCTGTTGTAGACTTACACACTACACATGGTTTATTGCTTATCACAGGTCTTGTCCAAGCATTGTCTTTGAAATAGCTAATATTGACACTTTTTTAATAAAAATCTTTGTAATGCTTTACATTTATATGCATGATTGTTTAGATATAGTTACTGATTTTACAGCCAATCACTTTCATGTCTTTTGTTATTTTTTTCATGCAGATACACTAATCAACCCTTAATGGGTACTACTACTGTCGCTACTACATTAACTTCTAGACTTTAATGAAATTGTTTTATGCAATCTATAAGGGTCTCCTAGCTTGTTTAGCTCATTTACTTACTTGGTTTGAAGTGACTGACAATTTGCATTATCATATTCTAACACTAAAACTGATAAGTTAAACATGTTTTTTGAGTGGAAATAAATGGCATCTATACTGAGTCAGCTCTTTTTTTTAAGCCAAATTAACAAGCTGTTTCCAAATATCAGTTCACTTTTTTATTTTTGTGTGCAGAATGTGATTCCCATTTTTCATCACGTTTATAAATGTTTTTTTGATCACATTTGCTATTAAAGTGAAACAAATAAGTCAAACTTTTAAATAAACTCAATCAATATGGGATCTTGTATTTATTTGTTTTTTCTATTTTCTTTGTGTCACTCTGCGTCCACAATGTAAAATTCACTTTACAATCCAGTTTAAGAAAACACAGCAAAATGTCATACACTTTAATAAGTACAGGTAGTATTTACAGTATATACACCATAACACAATACTAACTTTGTCATCACTACTGTATACTTTTCATAGAATAGGAAGTATTTACACTGTGAATAAGACCATATGTATTTTTTTTTGTTTGTTTTTGTTTTAAATTCTGATACACAATAAATTCAAGTAGGCGTGCCTTGATACATAACAGTCAGACTATGATCATGGTTTATGGGGTATGCAAGAACCACTTCACAGGTGCATTATGGTCTGACACTTCCAAGAGGAAGACTCGAATACACTCATCGGTTGGGGGTCATGTGTTGAAAGTACAATGGCAGTCAATATCAAACACAAACTATACAAGTTCATAGATGCCTCACTTCTGAAGACATGTAGTTTATCTCTGGGGTTTCTTTTTTTTTTTTAAGATCAGAACCATTGGTTTCTCTCTCAAAAGCTTTACACAATCACGTTTGGTCATCAGCCTTCAGTAGAAACAAACACTAGACCAAGGATCATTTGCTTTAGCATGTCCCTGTGTACAAACGCCAACCTGCTTGACTGGTATCACTCCAGGAGTCTTTGTTGCTTAACAGCTTTCTCTTGCACCTACATCCCAAAATCCCTCAACACTGCCAATTGTTTAAGTAGAGATGACATTTAAAAAAAACCTTAAAAAAAAAACAAAACAAAACAAAAAGCATTCACTGTGTCTGAATTCATATTCACACTTTTAAGTACATTGTGTCCAACTGCTTACTGCAACTGGAAAAAAAAAAGACACCGGGCATCCCGAACACTTAGTACAAATGGCCCTTCACTGGAGCAACCCATCTGTTTTCTTGGCTTAGCTTAGCTTAGTCTGTTTTGCAAAACAACTGGCTCATGACAAGGGTGATGAGACTGGGCATGCACCTCACTTCAGGTACCACACCCACGAAATAAAGAAACAGAGAGGCTGCACTCCACCATGACCCGAGACTTTTTCTCTCCACTGTGATTGCTGGTGGTTTATACATTATGATACGTGTTCTCTGTCACGTCGGTGTTTTTCCCTAGCACACCGATGCAGCGCTTTCCCTCCTCCCCTGTTTCTTCAGCAGCTGGATGCGGTTGTGGACGTAAAACTTGATGGCCCTCCAGTCTCGTTGGTTGCTCACCAGCATGGGACAGAGTTCGAGGCAGCGCTCACAGTCCGCCTTCGCAGGGACTCGAAGCTCCATGAGGTTCCTCTTGAGGTGAGTCTCCACCGCTACTCGCTCTGCCTCTGACCAGGGGCGCTTCAGCACACCGCGCTTCCCTGAGGGGCAGCAGGTAAGATGTGTGAAGTGTAAATGAATAAAAACAATACAAACGTTCAAATTTATATGGATGTGACCAAAGTTTGACTGGCCAGTGGTTACCTGATTTGGGTGGAATACATCTCCTCTTATGAACATTAGCTATCGAGGGACTGACTGGAGTGGGAATTGGTGCTCTCTTCTTCCGTGGCGGCCGCCCTGGTCCTTTCTTCTTCACCATCACCTCAGCTTTCTCCTTCACTTCCTCCTTTTCTTCCTCTGCCTCTGAATCTTCTGAAAAGGAGTCTGCTGAGTTTCCAGACATCACTGTAGAACAGAGATAAAATGGGGAAAATTGACTGCAAAAATGTAATTAACATTTAAGAAAAGAAGCAACTGCAGTACTTTTACTCGTTAAAAATATTATTTATATTATTATCATTAATTGGTGCATACAAGTAAAATCTGTCCATAGATAAACATGTTGTCTGTGAAGGAATTTTTCTAACTCTCTAGGCCTTTTCACCCCTTCATTTATACTTCTTTGCACTTAAGTAGAGCAAATTGATGGCTGTGTCACACAGTCCCATTGTTTTTAATCAATGTTGTGTCTTACAGTTATTTGTACAGACTCTTCCCATCTGCCCTCGCCATAGTTACAAAGGCTGAAGGTACGAATGTTTATGTTCTAATACCCATTAAGATCCAGAAAGTGTACAGCTTGACCTTATTTGGATATGTGGTTTAGTTTGGACATGTGAGAACATAAAGACTTAAAAACATCTTACACACAGGACAGGCTCAGATTAGTGGTGGCAATACTCATGATTGCCTGTGGACATTGCAAGTACTGATCTCCTCAACGTTGAGTTTTGCCATAAATGCCTCTGCGTAAGACATCTACTATCTCCTGACCTCCTCATTCAATCCAGCTCATCTTTGATCAGATTCTTCCTTCACATTATCCTCTCATCTAAATGAGAGTGAGATGAAAAGACTGATACTGCTCTTTAGTTTGTATGCTAAATATGTTGCCACAACCAGAAATCGTTTAGCTCAGCATAAATACTGCAAACAAACAGCATGGCTTTGTATACAGGTGAGAAAAAAAAACTATCACAAGCACCTCTAGAGCAAAGTAATTAACACATCATATCTTATTTATTTTATCTGTACAAGAAATGAAGTGTTACAAGAAAAACGATGGGGTTTTACAAGTGGTTGGGTGCCAGACTATTTCTTGGCTGGGCACAGTGACCTCCTGGAGCTGGTTAATGGCAACCAGACTCGAGAAAAATTTTACTCTGAAGCCAAAAAATGACCTAGCATAAAGTGCTTGAAGCTCACCAAAATCTCACACTAACATTCAAAAAAACCCCAAAACATTTCACACACACATTATCTAACAGTATCCTTTTATTTTGAACTATCTTTTAAGATTTTTTCTAATGAGACGTCTGCAAAAAAAACCTCATAGAACCGAATTCTATGCAACCCGCACATATTTTTTTTCCTTTTAAGCAATTTAAAGGCTGACATTCCATTTTAAGTGCAATATATATTAGTGGTACCACTTCAAAATAATATTATTTCCAATAAAATGAAAACAGAGAACACTGGTATTTTGTATTGCTCAAAAACAGATGCTGGGAATTCAACCTTGAGAAGGTTCTTAGAAGCAGAACCTTCACTAAATTAAACTCTGCATGCCTGAAATACCTGCTGCTTGGACCAAGCGGCTTAAACATTCTCTACCAAAGACAGTAAAGTACATGTTTTAACTCCTTACCATCCAATTCAAGGCAGATGTGCTGCAGGCTCATCCCTCTGAAAAGCACACCTTCCCTCTCTCCATACAGAACAACACGACCCACACGACCCATCAGTGCTGGATCCCGTAGGATTGCGGAGCAGTTCTGGGTCACATGGTATTCTCGTTCCAGGAAGTCCTCCAGCCGTTTGATAGCAGCACCCTGGCTATCACCCTCCTCTAGTAGTAGCAGTTGAGTAAGTATTGCTACCTGCCGCCGCACACGTGTTGCTGTCAGTGCTCCAGGGTTCTTGGCCCCACTGGCTCGTGCCAGGTTTCTCAGAAGGTCCGTGCCCCTCAGCGGGGTGGCAGGGGAGTGGTAGGGTCGGGAGAAGACATAGGGGCTCTCTGGGTCAACACCCACATTAGGACTGGTTTGAAGGAGTAGGTCCACACAGGACTCACAGTGTGGTGGGAATGTGAGTGGCTGGATGCGACCACGCTTGCCCAAAACACCAGCCCGTGGGAGGTGACAGAGGACCTGGTGCTCAAAGCGGGACAGGAGGGATTCCATGCCAGTTGGGGAGCTGCTGCTGGAGTTGGCCTGGGGGGTGATTCGGTTGCGGTAGTCCTGGATAGAGAGCTTGGCCACTTCACATTCCCGGTGGCGGTTGTAGAGGATGAGCAGAGAGAGGCTGGAATGGCAGAGCAGACGCCAGGCTTCAGCGGAGTGAGGAGAACGGGTGAGAGAAAGGAAAGAGGAGTGCTGCTGGCGGCGGAGGTAGACGACCAAACAGGAGAGGGAAGAGAGCAGCGGAGACATGTGATGTCTGTGGGGGTTGAAAACAAAAAACAGAGAGAAAATTGCAGTTAATATCAAAAAGGACCACCAAAACCCAAAACATCACCACTAAATATCTTATTAGCTATAGGACTAAAAAGTGCTTTTTAAACAACAGGACAAATAAAAACACAATAATTCAACCACACCTTGCGATCTCTCCATTCTTCTCCTCTGGGGCATCATCTTCTCCTTCTCCACTCAGCTCCAGATCTTCATCTGGATCTACATCTGGCTCGGGAGTAGGAGGTGGAACCAGCTCTTCTTGACTTCTTGAGCTTTCCACCTCCACCTTTTGTTGCTCTTCATGTTTTTCTTTTTTCAGCCTACGACCCCTTCTGGGTGTAGATGGGGGAGGCGGTGATGGACTTTTTACTCGTGTCACTATCGGGGGTGTGGGGACCGGACGCTTTGTGGTGGGCAGCGGTAAGCTTGGTCCCTTCTTGGTGGCTGCAGGCTGAGCTGAAGAAGGCGGTGAAAGTGAGAGAGAGAACGAGACGCCACCTGTGCTTGAGCGTGTCGCTGGCGATTCCCTCTCCCTAGAGAAGAGAGAGGGTGGAGCAGGGTTGGAGGCGGAGGGCTGGGGGACAGCAAAGGAATGACTGTGAGGAGCAGAGGTGGAAGATGAAGACTGGTGAGGGTGTGCCGCGTTGCCATTTGAAGAGCTGTGAGTGTGCAGGTGTGCCAGCTCCATGGCTGTTCGGACCTCTGGCTGGTTGGCGTGGTGCTTCTCTAGGTGGCGTGCAAGAGAGCGATAGTGGCGTCCACAGTAAGGGCAGTGCTGCCGCCTGCTCACTGTGGCACCGCTGGAGCTGCCAATGTTTATGTTAATGTTGTTGTTGATGTTGGTGGTCGGGGGTGCCAGGGTGCCGACTGTGGACTGGGACTGGGATCTGGCTGGGGTTGCAACGGGTGCAGGCCGGGAAAAGGATGAGCAGGGACGCCCAGGTCCTCTGGAAGAGGTAGGCGCGCTTTTTTTCTTCGAGTTGACCACCGCGGGGAGCTTGCGTTTCTTGCGGCGTCTGAGCATTCGACCTCTTATCTCCTCAATTTCCTCTTCTTCATCATCGTCGTCATCATCGTCATCTTCCTCCTCTTCGTCCTCCTCACGGTCTGAGTCACTGGGCTCAGAGTGGGTTAGTGGGGAGGATGAGGGTGACAATGACCAGGAGGGGGTAAGGTAATCAGAGACAGAGAGGGACAGGGGGTGGGGGCCAGCCTCTTCTTCCTGATTAGAGAGATTTCAAATTAAAAATTTAATTAATTAATTAAAAATTAAAACGAACCACATTAGCTCATCATGTTGCTATATTAACAGGACCTACATTCTTTTCAAATTAAATCTTAAGTGGCAACAATGAGTCTGTTTTACAGTAGTTTTTGATTCAAAACTGACCAGAAACTTTTGCTGCATTCATCTCTCAATTATGGTTATTTAATAAAGATGGGGAAAGAAAAAAAAGCCCTAAAGATGCATTTGCAGGGGACAATTTTCTTAGAGTGTGTGACTAGTTATAGCATTAACAGTGTATGTGGGACTGACTATAAACAAGTTACCCTGCTCTGGTAAAAAAAAGAACATGCCATCCAATGTATCAGTGCAGCTCATAAACACATTTTTAATAGTTGCCTGATAACAATGGAGATTATGGCACAGAGTAATAAGTTTTATTAAGGTTTTGGCGGCAGAGACAACATTTGTTAGGAGGATAATTTCATTGCTGGTTTTGGCCTTAAATTCAATGTGTTGTGTAAGAAAAATATAGAGCACCACCAAACTTATCCTTGAAGCTTTCCTTGTCCACTTTGTTCAAGTTACCGTAAAGTTAGTGGCTCACCATCGCATTCTCTCCCCAATCCGTCAGGCTGTAGTCAACTGTGATCTCCTCCCCTTTGGCGATGTCTCGGATTGCTATGACAACCAACCGCACCTGAGTCCCACAATGAACTTCTCGAATGCGGCAGTTTGGTGGTGGATGGAAGAGAACAGGTCCACGAACACCACTTGCTCCCTCTTCCCCCAACTCTGGCACACTGTAAAACATAAAGTGATGTAAGATATATGGATTCCCAGGCAAGAAGAGCATCTTTGCACAGTTGCCATGGCAAGGATCCTCCTTACCAGAGCTGAGAAGGATCAGGCAGGTAGTAGGGGCTGCCTGGTGGAGGGAGGCGATCTTCTGCGCCCTCTGGATACTGGCTATCACCTGAAACAGAGTGGACCATTTATACCTTATGTTTAAAAGATGGAAGGTGGATTTCCTTACTACAACACACTGCTAATTTCAGCAAGGTACTTATAAATCTACTGATAAAAACACAAACAGCAGGTGGCAAAATGTGTGTGTGTCTGTGTGTGTTTCTAAATATACCAGGGCTGTAGCTGTGTTCTGACATGCTCTCCTCCTCCTCATCTTCTGTTACATACGCTCGGTCACACACCTTCACAGGTGTCCCCTTCCTTTTTCTCCCACACACGCGGCTGTAAAAACAAATCCATGACTTCATTCAGCGTAACAATACATCCTGACAAAGCAGAGCTCAAGACAGTGCTCCAGTCAACATGTGAATAGAGGAAAGCTGAAATGAGCTGAGCATTTGATACATATGGCAGAGGAGCACTTGCATCTGTTCATGTAACATTTCTTTTAGGTTGGTGACTCATCCACAACAATAAGGCTCTAAACTTGTTAACTAGTGATGGTTGCAGGAGTGGTGATGGCACAAAAAATGTAAATGACTTTGATTGATCAAGCAATCAAAACAAAGACATTTGGAAAATGGGATTTTTGCACAACCTACATATATTGCTGGTTCAGGCACAAAGAGCATAGCAGAGGAAAAGCAAGCCCTGGAGAATATATAAAGACAAAGAAGATGTACACAAATCAACTACATATGATCTTTTAATTTCAAGTGTTAGTTAAGTCCTCAATCGAACAGGCTCTTGATTAATGTTAAGATTAATCTAGTCTTAATTTAGCCTAAATAGTAAGAAATTAGCTTGTAAAATAGTATTGCCAAATGTTCAGTTATGACAATTGTGGTGACTTGTGATGATTACCATTAAAAATATATTTTTTGTATGTGTACTTATCTTATTACTTACCTATGCCCTAGTTAGACATATTCAGCTTAAGTGAAGATGACATGCAATTGCCAGCTATTTAAAATGTATTTAGTTGTCTGACCATCATCCTTGCCATTACTTGCCACAATTAAGGAATATATAATGGTAAATTTCTAAATGACAATCCTGGAAATCCAAGTGTATATCGGACCCTTATTGGATGTGGTGATCAGTAGTGAGGACTGAGGAAACACAGATGAACTGTAAACTGGCGGTTCATGTAAAGACAAGGTTTCTGCCACCTCGGTGATCATTATGATTTCTAATCTAAATATTGGAAACGACCCCACCCCTTTTAACACTCAGATCAAACTATTTAAGTACATCTGCTGGAGACCTATTACCTCAACAAAGCTTGCCTATTTCACTGAGCCTGGTGACAGTCAACTATTTTAAGATGCATATTGCTGATGGTCACCAACTTTGTTTACTCAAAGCCAAACAAGCCACGAGTCATGATCTGCACCAGCTGAGCAGTCAAGCAGTGCATAATAATAGCACCACAGACGGTTGGTTGAATATTATGTTTTCGGGATATACAGTAAAATATCTGACATGACAGAAATTATCGACATTAGAGCAGATCACTGGTCAGCTGCAATCATTACTGATGATTCCCGCTGGGTGCATGCTAACATGAATGCTAAACCACAGCTAGCCTATTAGCTTCCAGCAGCTAACGTTGAAACCACGTCCCGTCAAAACATTAAAAATGAAAGGTTAGCAATTAAACGCGAACTTAGGCGGGTAGGGGAATGCGCAGCCGTAAAGGACACGGCAGCTGCAAACAAAAACCAAACAAAATTCACTCTCCCTGCTCTCATTTTTTTGCAATTCAACGCTGAAATCATGCACGCGAATAAAGGCTTCTAACGTTAACTAATTGGACGTGCACGCTCGTAGCGCGTGCGCCTCGGGCATTTTTGTTCACAAATCCCCGGTGAAAACAACCCCGCGCGGCGACAAACCGGAGGCTATCTGCGCTCACTCACCCCCTCGGCGGTGGCGGTTTGCTCCCATCCCCGTCGCTGTCGAGGGTCGGTGGTTCCCGGTAGTCAAAAGGCGAGCGTACAGTCTCCGCCATTAGGACTGCCTTCCCTACCTCTCTCGCTCCGGTAGATTGCACAACGCGCATGTGCACAACATCCTATGGGGTTCTAATGGTAAAATGGGGTGCACTCACCTCTGAGGAAAATAGAGACCTACAGACTGAGGAGTCGGATTTACTGTGTGCACTGATTGAAATCAGTATTGTGGCTATTTATGAAGGCGTGGAGGAGCGGTCAAATCACTGCCTGGAAAATAAGTAAGCGTGAAAACCAGCATAAAACGCTGGTTAAGATTCTGTTTGAGGTCCTGTAGATACTGGCCCCTTTGTAGGTTCCTCACAAAATTAGTTGAAGGCCTGTATTCTTAATTCTGCATAACATTATTTGATTGTAACTCTAATGCAACAATACATTAGTAGTTTACAGTTGTGGCTGGTTGTAAAGCAGCCAGTTTTAGCTGCTTAACATACCACTAGGTAGTTTAGTCCAGTGCCCCCTGACCCATTAGGCTTGGATTCCTTAACAAGAGACACAGGATGAATGTGAAGGGTTGTAACACGATTAAAAGGGCCAAAAAGACAAAAAACGTTTTTGGTTTTTTTTGGTTTTTTGACACAAATATACTGACTGGAACTGCTTATGTCTCACATGTGATAAGGAGCCCCAAATAAAACCCTTTAAATAAGGTGTCACAAGCCATTTGGAACCACAGGTTTTTTCATATACAATTTGTTGTACTCTATAATTTTGTAAATTTAATATGCAACATCTTTGTCTTAAAAGTAATTAGTAGTTACAGCTGTTACATAAATGTAGTGGAGTAGAAAATGCAAAATTCATTCAGACATGTAGAAAATAAAAAAGTAACGTAGCATAAAACGGAACTACACAACTTTTGTACCTCTGAACTGCACTTTAGTACAATATTTGAGAAGATGCACAAAGTTACTTTCTGTTACTTGTGGAACAAAGTTAAATAGAATAGATATTTAACATTACCTGTGTACTTTCAAGAGAAGTCCAATGATGAATCAGCTGAGCCTGACTCCTCCTGTGCAAAATTACAATCTAGAACAACATAATTTTTTTTTGTCTAGGAGGGATAATTTATTATTTACAGTTTTATAATTTATTAACAAATGCATTAAATATTTGGTGTCATAACTGTGCCTTCAGGTCATTTCTGTATTTTCTCACTTTCATTAAATGTGCAGGCACAGTTAGTTAAGAAGGAAGGGATTACCGCTCCCACAAATTTCTACATAAAGGGTTCCAATAATGCCAGAGGAAAAAAAAATTGGCAGAGCTTTATTTGTGATTGTAATTAATTGCAATTTTCTAATAAATGTCTTGGAAAGTTTCCTGAAAATAAAATCTAACTTGGTTTTGATTTAAGGGGAAATTCCTTAATAGAATTGCTATTTATTAATGGAAGAAAAAAAGAAATACTTTGAATAATTAGCCACCACATTTACCTTATGTTCACAAAAAGACACTCTAGGCTATAATAGCCGTAAGATATTACCTAATTATAAGCAAACCAATTACCTCTATTTAAATTGAATTTGTTTAAGATTATTTAAAAAATCAATGTAAATTCATAGGAAACTTGGGACATCATGCATACAATGTATACAAATAAACTGAAAATATGGTTAATTTTTTCAATTACTATCTTTGAAAAAAACACAGCAGCACAGTGAAAAACACAAGGAGAAACACAGGTTAACATTGGGTTTTAATCTTCAATGCACATTCAGTTATTCATCACAGAGATAAAGGAAAAGCCTGGCATTAAGAAATTCACCTTACCAGTAAGTCTGGCAGTCACAGCTCATTCACTCAGTGAGTCTACACTGCATCACACGTTTACCACTACAATGAAGTCGTCGTGGTGCAGAGTATTTGATACTTTTGGCTACAGCCACTACAATCCTACTGTAAACTATTAGTCTAAAATAAAGGCTCTCAAATCTTCTTTCTGCTTCCAAAGGAAGAAGATCTGAGATCCACTTTTCACGTCTTATGGTTCAAATTAGTGAACAGTGTAGCAGCACATTCAAGTACAACATCAGGAGAGAACTTGGTGACCAGAGCAGCAGACATGACACTTGTTGATCACAGATTATTCCAAACCATAAACGATACAGGCATTCAGTCAATACATAAAGAACAAGGAATTTGATTAGGAATTATTAAGATAACATATGTTAATAAAGTGTTACTTTAGTGACCTATTAAAACGGTACATGGCTACAGATTCAGCTGCACATCAGTCACAGTTTTATCAGTCACATATTTTTTGGCTATATTCTAGCAGTTAGTAGATTTTGGAGTGTTATGAACAGCACGTGAGGAGTCATCAAAGGTAAATACATTAAAATAAAATAAATTACACATTGTATACAAAAAAAAAACACTTTTCAAACAGTCTAACTCTGTCACTTCAAAGAGTAAACCAACCTTTATACAGTTAACAGTCTACACTCACTTCTTTGTCAAAGGAAAAAGCAACTGTGGCAAACTGGAGGTCATTTTAGCACTTGCTATGGAAATACCAATGTCTGGCAAAAGCTGTCTGCTGGGCTTTGTCAAAGGAGCTTAGCTGTGATTTTAGTTAAGCGACACGTTTTTTTAACCTCTAGTGTACACATGGTAATTTACACACCGCTTGATTTTTTATTTGGTATACCTAAACAAGAAAGCTGGCTGTTAGTGTTGTAAGAGTTCATTCATAGGCATTTTTGGACTGAAACAAAGAAGATCAGATCTCTTCTGTTCCTTCTCTCTCTCTGTGTAAAATGTGGAGGGTCTGCGCAGCATGGTCAGCCCAATGGATTAGCTCCTGTAGCACTCGATAGGTCCACATTTTGAGCCCGAAAATTCCCCCAGCGCCATCGGGTTCCTACACAAAAGAGGGCGAGTTAACATGTACTGCCTTTTATTATACCCGAATACAGCACTAAAGAATAAGAAATAGTTTTAGGTGGATGGAAAAAAACTAAAGTAAAACATTGTTTATGTTGAGAAGACACTTAAACTTTCCAGTTATTATCAAGTTTCAGTGATCTACATTAAAAGTTAAAAAAAAAAGGCAGAACAACAAGTTAACAGACTATTCGATCGTTTCTATATAAATATGTTGTATGTAACATCTAAATGAGAATTTCACACACATTAAAAACATTTCAACTTGCAATAACTAAATTATCTCCTTAAAGGCAGCGGAGACAACCCATAAACAGCACGGAAAGTATGGCTTAATTACTTCAGCATTAACAGTCCTTATAATGACCTTATAGCTTTGTTGTGGTCTTTACAGCCTCCTCAGTCGATATATCTGTGCTTTAGTTGCTATCCTCTTCTTTAAGTCCAAATGGTGAACCCCCCCAAAAATAAAGCAGGTCTAAAATCCCCAAAACCATGAGCTTAAAGATGCTAAAAAGCTCCTAAGAGCTAAGAAATTGCAGATGATTTATCCTTATCAAACTAGCTATAACCAATAATGTACCTCAGTGCACTGGTGGTCTGGGGTGACTTCCAGGGTCGTGTCCTCGGTCTCTGCCAGATCTTTGGTGCTGTGAAGCAAGTGCTCAAGCCGGAATCGAACACTCTTCCTCATGGTCTCATAGGCCCCCTCCAGCTCACCCCATTCCTCCTCTTCCTTCTGGATGACACAGTGGAGGAGTCCAAGGCACTGCCGCAGAGCTGAATGCAGCAACTGCACCTGCTGCTCCGTGCTAGGCCCGTCCGTCTCAGAGGACAGGGACACGATGCGCCCGCCGTCTGGGGTGTGGTCCGCCAAGAAGGTCTCCTTCTCTTTCTGAAAGGGAACGTAAAACATGTTTTCACACTGGACGCTGAGTGCAAAGCAGACAGATGTATGGCGCTACCGGTCTCGCACTTGTGTCTTAAATTCTATGTAGGATCAGTAACGAAATTCGAGTCAAAGTGACAGCCATAAGAAAATATTGATCAATTAAAAGGTGTTCTAAGAGGAAGATGAGCACAGAGGCTTGACAGCGGGGGGTTGGGGGGGGGGATCCAATACACTCTATCCATTAGACAACCCTAGGGAAATGGGGAGGTGGTGTGGTGGGCGTCTTTTAGTGTGATTACACTCTGCACCACAGCATGCCTTTCAAAAACACACAAGAGCACACTTTAATAGGAGTGAATGCTGATTTATACACAGTTAAAGTCATGTATAATTCAAATGCGACAGGTAGCTAGCTGCCTCGGGACAAAATAAATGCTCGCAAAGTGTAACCCAATGCCTGACGGGTAAGAGGAAAGCATAACGGGTGTGTAAACTGATAACTCACGTATAGCTGGAGCAGTTGAGTACATTCGTGATGCAATAGCCGGGCAAGAGCCACGGCTCTCCCCGTCTGCGACCGGCCAGGCACCGGCGTGTCCAGCGCGGTTATCTGCTGCGGCTCCTCCTGCTCTGCCATTTGCACTCCAGCCCTGTTTAAATAGGTGGGTTAGCAGCGAGCTGGATGAACACAGAGCGGTGAAGTGAGACGCCCCCAACGTCGTCAGTGTTGGCACCAAAACAACGTTTTTGTTTTTGTTTTTTTTGTTTTTTTTGAACACGAGGAATCCTTCCAGTTTTTTCGGGTGTCTAAGCGGTTTGGACGAGAACCGGAGATCCTCGCGGCGAGTGTCAATGAAGCGTGTTTATGTCGGCGTTCATGTTGGCATGCACGCACAGAGTTGGGGATTTAATTGGTTCCGCAAGCCACAGGGGCGTTTTTAGGGGGACGCACAGGAGAACCGTTTTTTTTTTTTCGCCTCAAAAACGTCACCATGTGGCCCACCCATCCGTCCGCAAATAATAAAAACTCTGTATAGAGAGCTTTTTTTTTTTTTCCAGCCGCTTAAAGCTACTGCGGGAAACCACATGGAGGTTATGAATATTTTTTGACCAGTACAATACTGAGAAATTTCTTTTAAATACTTCAAAAAAATTCTGCAAATCGAGGGTTAAATGTGTTCACAAGCACGGACAGAAACGGTTTTGTCCTCTTGCATTTTTTAAAATTAATGTATCCATATACTTATGACATCACATTGTTTTGGACACAACCTGTTTAGCAAACGTAATATTTAGTTATCCGATTATTTTACAATATTATTATGATCAACATTCCAGGAAAATAGATTTTGTACTTTTTATTAAACTGTTGGTGTTTTCATAAAAAAGACACCAACCTAGCAACTGCAGGAAACAATGTTAGAAAGAATAATAATTTAAATAAAAGATTTATATGTAATTTATTAATGTTTCAGCAAATCAAGATTCAAAAGCTTGGGGCAAAAAAAGAAATTGAATGATAAACAATATTTAGCAGGACAAAAATAGAGGAAAATAAAAACATATATTATACACTTGTCACACGTAGTTTATCAGTATTACACAAAGTGCTTAATATATAACTATTGTAACAAATTTTGACAAAAACTTATCCAGAATTTGCAGATAAATGCTCTTTGAGCTATTTGGCTAAGTCAGTGTTAATTTTACTTACAGCACAATTCCTTGATACATAAATAAAGCTAAAAATGTATAGTTTTAATAACGAGTCAAAAATAACAAGGAATTCACAACATAATTTGTTTATTATAGTTATTCTGAATACATTTTCTGATAAATTAACATTGTGAGATTACAAATGCTCAGTAGTAGTGGCAGTGTACAGAGGTATATTTTATCATCTCTGCTTTCAAAGAAATTGCTGACTAAAACTATTTTCATCATAATACTGCTGCCAGTGTGGCATGTGACACTTTTATGTGTTTGCCTACTTATTTAAATGTGTTATTAATGTGTTATTTTATGCACTTTTTCTTACATGTCAACAAAACTTGTTATTTTTCAGGAATTGTTTAAGTGTAGTAGTCTGTTATGAGGATTTGGTAGCAAACCAGCATTGACAAAACCTTTATTTTTTATTTCATCCATATTTGAAAACCGCAATGTTTGTTGGTTCTATTGCACTTAAGCAAGAATAATCAAGGTTGCTGTGTGTCCAGAAACAGTGTCTGAAATCAGCAATTATGAATCTTTCTCTGATTTGGTTTGCAAACTCTGGTCTCTTTGCTTTCAAGATCTCTAACTCCCTCATTTATACCAGTAAAACCACTAAAGACCAATGCACCCACAGCTGTGATATTATGGGTAATGTGGCACAATAGGGAAGGGAAGTGACCCAACTGAGGTCTTTGAAATTTCTACAATCAAACAAAAAAAAGCCTCTCATTTTGCAAAAGACATTTTAACATGTCACAGTAGGAAATCAATGTTCAGTTTTGTGTGCACTTCCTCGCTACCACACTGTTATGACTGACTGGGACTTTTGAAT
Source organism: Acanthurus lineatus (assembly GCA_029814665.1). NCBI lineage: Eukaryota > Metazoa > Chordata > Actinopteri > Acanthuriformes > Acanthuridae > Acanthurus > Acanthurus lineatus. Next base: position 9,425,694 of record JAPZDV010000016.1, read on the forward strand.
AGAAGGGAGCCACTGTAAATGTGAAAAGTAACACCTGTGCTTTTACAACTATAACAATTCAAAACATCTGCAGTGAAAAGGGCCCATTTCCTTATTGAATAAAGGAAAGATCTTTAAAAAAAATTTCAAAAAACTGATAGATTCTACCAGAGGTTTCTCTTTGTCTATCAAAACCTCTACAGAAAGCAAAACAATTTAGACCTGTCTGTCCAGACTAAAAATTTATTACATTGTTATACAGAGGTAAAAGAAGTGTTGTAATCTATATTTTTTTTATGAAATTATACTCCCTGATGTAAAGTAGCTCTCTAAAGCTATGCACTATTTATGACCACTTTGCTAAACATAAAATCTATTATTTCAAATATTTGTAATGCCAGCTTAGAAACTTTTCACAGGTCCTTTAGTCTTATGTTCCTTTCTTAAATCAAAACTTTTAATTAATATGTGTCTCCCTTCAGCTTACTGTACATAAAAGTTTCTGTACAGCCTGTATAGCTGCCTTCTATCTATATTAAACTATCTCCATGAACTCCGGCACACTGTAACAGAATCTGCCTTTCTCCTTCTCTCTCCCAAACAATACCTTCATCTTCTTTCCTCCGCTCACTGTTACCCTCCCACATCATTTCCCCTTCATCTGGATTACAGCCACCCACCACCACCCTGTTCCACAGCTCTCCCTCCCCAGGCAGCTGTACATCCTCATGAGCCTCCCTTTCCCACTGCACAGCCTGCTGGGAAGTCAGGGAGGCTGTGGAGGCCAGCATGGTGACGGAGCTCAGGGTGAGGAGGGTGCTCTGGGGGTCTGCAGTGGACATGGATGAGACGGTGCTGATGGGAAGGCTGGAGAACTGAATGATTTGAGGATGGCTGGTGTTGGAAGGGTGAGTAGGAGAAGCAGCGGTGAGGTGCAGCAAGGTGGGGGCCTGCTGCTGATGTGCCACCTGCACCACATGATTATTGGGCAACTGGGGGAACTGGCCTTGAGATGCATCAACCTGTGTCTGTGGATTGAGCGGGAGCGCCACCTGCTGCAAATGAGTGAGTGTATCACTTGCGGCTCCCTGGCTCCTCTGGCTGACAGGGGGTTGGTCAGGCTGGGTGGGCTGCGTGAGCGCTGGGACAGTCTCTGGATTTGTGGTGGGACTGCTTATTACAGAGCCACCGTTAGCTGCCAGGGCTTCAGCTATGAGCACCTCTGGATGACTCTTGGCCTTGTGGGCGACAACTGAGTCCTTTTTCTCAAACTTTTTGCCACAAATGGAGCAAGAGAACTGGTAGGAGGCTTGTACATCATGTTTCTTCATGTGCCAGTTTAAGGAGGACTTCTGACGACAGGTGAAGCCACAAATCTCACATCTGCCACAAGATGGGGACAAAGAGCACATCACAGTTAAACATATTTAATCACAAGACTTATCTTTGCCACTCCAATTTTCCTCTAAACCAATGGTAAATGACAAAACTGAATGAGTGACTTAGGTAAAAATATTACTACCAGAAAAAAACTACAAGAAAAAGCCCCACATTTATGATTAATAAATTAATATGCGTAAAATTTACTTTCAGTTAGACAGAAGTTGTACTAACTATGCAAGCAAAACAGTCATTGTTAAGAGTAATTTCATTGTTCTCTGTAGATCTGATTTATTATTATTAATATTACTGATGAACTAATATGCAGCATTTAAACATTTTGCAGACTCAGATGAGACTGATTCTGGCTACTTTATTATCCAATATGTAGCTTAATTAACTTTATAACAATGCATTGTATTTTACATGCTTATAATTAATTCTTTTAATATCTTCATCTGCAAGGTAACTACAAACTACAGCTAGCAGACACATACAATGGGGTGAATAGTTGAATACTTTCATGCAAACTGTGGTCAAGACCAAAGGAGATATTAAAGTGAACTGTAAGGCTTATTTTAACTGGATTATTTCTAAAGAAATGAAACTGAACTTATACAATGCACGTCCATTCTTGTGATACTTGGCACAAGCCAGACTTAATTATAAAGCTGCGACAAGACACCACTAAATCATGTGCCTACTCACTGTATTGGCTTCTCTCCTGTGTGAATCATCCTGTGAACAACCAGGTTATGGGAGCTCTTGAAGGCTCGGGCACAATACTCACAGATATAGTCTCTTTGATCTAAAAGGCAAATGACAAAAAGAAAATGTTGAGATTGCTTTTGTTGTGCTACTAGAGCTTAAAAATTGAAGTAAAATAATTAAAAAAAAAAAAATTCTTATCATCAAATGCAAATAAATATAAGGTATAGTGCCAGTCTAAACACTATGTAGATGAACGTCACCTGTATGATGTTTGGCATGGCGCAGCAGCTGCTTCTGCAAGCGAAACAAGCGTCCACATGATGGGTACTCACACACATACTTCTTTTTTAGCAAGTGTTGGTATTTTATGTGGTGCTAAAATAAAGAGAAGAGCGAAAAAGAGTGACCTAGTTAAAATGTTAATTGCCATTCAATACCAAGGTGAAACAATTTTAATTACCTAAACACACCCAACATCTGTTGCTTCAATAAGCCAACCGATCTAGCTCAGTATGTTCGGCACGCTATATTATTATCTATGGCTACCTGTAAATAGGGCAATTGCACAACGCCAATTATGAGACAATGTCTTTCCAAATTTTATCTGAGATTGCCATGGTAACAGTTGGGTTAGGCAATGGCAAACCTGTAGATAGCGTGGATGGGCCAAGATAGTACCACAGCCCTCGATTTCACAGCGAACATACTGCACTGGGGGCTTTTTCCTATGAAAACAGAAAGAAAAGAAAACTTCATAAGAATTGCACTTGATCCAAATATTATGAGTAATCAACAGTGAATAATACAATTGCTTTCATTAAGACTGTCACCTTCGTTTGGGCGGTCGAGGAGCTTTGTCATCTTTTTGTTGCCTCCCTCTCCTGAAATAGATTGCAAAAGTCATCCAACTTCTCAAAATTACTCAACAGCTCAATTACAGTGACGAATCTGGGTAGGGCATAATTTGGTTTGATATAATTTGCTTGAAACAGGTACAAAATATTAATGACAGTCATAGCACAGCCCTTTAAATTAAATAACAGGTTGTTTCCACCTGTTTTCTGTTGGTAGGTTGTTATGTGTTATTTTTTTTGTTGGGCTTTATATAATCACACAAATACTTCACATTACTTCCTGAGCGGCTCTGTGCCATCGTCCTCTCTATTTTCAATCTGCACAGCAACCTTGGCTGATTCTTTTTTGTTGAGGTTACTTCCATCTTCCTCCTTTTCTGACTCCTCTTTCTTGACCTCCTTTTGTTGTAACTTCATAGCCCGCTTTGATTTTTCCCTAAGGAGTTAAGCATTTTGTATAAATTATAAATAAATAAATTTTGCAACAAACTATTTTACATTGAGCATAACGGAAGTTTTAACATAAAGGGACATTTTTGACTAATACTTGTTATAGAAATGCAGTGAGTTCAGCATACATCTTTCTCTCAGGTTTACTGATGAGCTTATTTGGGTCATCTTTGAATGAAGGGTCCTCATCAAGAGCTGCGTGGCGATCTGCAACACTAACATGCACATCAACATCATACTGTCCACAATGAAAGTCACAATGACAAACACAACAGAAGTCCAACATTTGCTGCTCATTCAATGGGTTATATACCACTCACCTGTCGCTGTTTCCTTTGAAAGCACCTGTTATCTGTCCTGAAAAACAGAGATCCTAAATATCTCTCTTCAGATGATTGTCATTGTTAAATTTCTTGCAGTTTTATTGACACGACAATGATACAGTTGTGCATCAGAAAGATAAAATAAGCGGTCTTTTTCTTACCATGCAAAGATGCAACCTTCATCTTTGCCTTAGACTTGCATTCTGTTGCTGGTGTGGTGGAGGATGCTTGGATTGGAGGTCTCCCTTTGCCCTTTCTTGGTTTGGAAAGCTTCTGTCTAACAGTTTGTTTAGTTGCTGAGGAGGTATGAGTGGTCATGCATAAGTGACTGATGTTAAAAAATTACAGGAGCAGAATTGATGCATACATATAATATTGGCTTAGTTCTTTTTACCTTTCTTAGATGTGGACTTCTTAGTTGTGGATCTGTGTGAGAGAATATCTACAGTGAATGACAGCTAAGTGCAAATCAAAATAAACCTTGGAACCTGCACAGTATGCTTCATCTCTACTATTCTTAGGCATTGAACGAGAACAGGAAAACAAGAGCTGAGACAGGAGAACACATGCATTCAACTATATTTGTGGTCTCAATATCTGGTGAACCTATAGCTTTAAGAAACCCCAGTAATATAACACACTTCCGACAATTACAACCCAAGCCTCCCTGCAGTGCAATCTCACAAGTACTTCTAACAAGTCTCTTGCAAGTGATGTTGGTACCCTGTTGCACTGGTAGTGTATTCGACGTGCCTTAATGCACACTTACTGTTTGGCAGATGTATTTTTCTTGCGAGAAGCTGCAGGTCTCCCACGTCCACGGCGAAGACTCTGGGAGTTTTTCTTGCCTTTAGAAATATTGGCCTTATTGACGTTAGTCTTACCGGCTCCAGCTCTCCTAGGTCGCAAAACACGCACAGGACCCTCGGTACTAGACCGGGAGTCACCAGAGTTCGTGGAGGTTACTGCGGTTGCCATGCGCCTCTTCCTTCCTCTTCTCCCGCTGAGCGGTTTAGTCGAGTCCGAGGATGGTTTCAAGGCCTCCGTTGGGTCTCCTGTTGTGTCCTTCTCAGGACGAGTAGTGGAAACCTCGTCCCTCTCCGAGTCCATGCTGCACTTGATAAACTATTTTAGCTCCTACAGACGGTCGTTATAACCTAACATTAACGTACTTGTGAACATGTAAAATTTAAGATCAACGCAACGAAGAAGGCCCTCGTGGAGCCAAGTTTTGTTAGCACGGTCGAGTATAAATTTTCAGTCCTCGCACAAGCATTTTATTAACTAGAGTATCAATGCACAAAGTCAAGTTGAATGATTTATATATTTTACAAACATTGAGCTTTATTTACCTCTTAAAGCTATAGCAAACCTCATATTTCTTTGGCAGTGACAAGGCCTGATAAGGATGCGTCTCCTTTAAGAGCAGCGTCAGTAGCGCGGATATGAGAATATTTGATGTTTGGACTCACGGGCTTCCATACCAAACAAAAAGAAGATGCTTGATGGAAATGTAGATAAAATTCAATTGAATTTAGGTTCATGTCGCCCGATTGAGTCAAAATAGTTCAAATATGAATTAATCTTTTTTTAGGGATAAATGAAAGATTTATTGTTAAAAAGTAGTGCTGAACATCTTTTAGCGTTCACAGCCCCTTAAAGTACAATGCACACAAGCACCTAATGAAACTGGATATTACATTTATAGGCTTTTTTTAATTCTAAAAGAGCCTTACATCCGCTTTTATTACATTGTGTAAAACCTGAAAAAAAAATTTAGAAAAACGTTTTTGTGGTTTTATTCTTTTATGATATAGCACAAAGAATATATCTAAAAGAAAGATCACTTTTAAATAACAGTGGCAGTTTAATGCCATGAAGTGGTTGAGCTCCAACAACTGGTTCTTTAACAGTGTAAAGTATCAATACCACATGATGTTGGAGATGCAAATATTAAAAGGCTTGGTAGATGCTGAATGTTCTTTGTTCACTTAATTGGCAGCGTTTCACAGTTATAATTATATCAATCACCCTTATTACCCATTGTGTACTAATGACCTTGATAAGAACACAAAAGCGAAACTTGGCACAGAGGTAAATCTAACCATGTAGGTCAAATTCAAATAGTTGGGTGATGACTTTCGGAGGAGCAAAGCCTGCCTCACTCATGCAGTCAGGCATGTGTAGACTATTTCATATGTGCCTACTTTCACCGCAACATAAAGCTACAGTAAAAGGCTTGAAGTCCTGGCAAAATGATGGGAAAGTCTTCACTATGAATAAGAAAGGGTGAAACATAATTCCAATTTCCAATCCCTGCTTTGATCAGTCTCTGCACTTGAATCTTATTCGTTTCATTCCTGTCATTCATCAATATGAGTATTTTAATGTTTTCTTGTCTTTCTTTTAGATGTCATCTTGATGTTTGTATGTGAAGCACTTGGAATGACTTGGCTTGTTGGTAAAAGGTGCTGATATGCTACTCAATGGCAAACAGATCAGACTGCAGTTGCAATTGGCAGTTCACAGGTGTTATTGTATTTGTTTTTTGGCTGAGTGAGCATTTGTTCTCATCAAAAACTTTGTTTTTAAAGTTTTAAAGACTTTCTTGATCATATAACCAGATTCTTTTCATAAGGATCAAATGAATAATTTCTATGTTCCATCTCATGGCTACCATATGTCAATTAAAACCAGTACAGATAGTTGCCGAACTGGATGCCCCACCTTCTGCTCGCCACTATAGGACAAAACAATTCTTAGTTTCCTTATAGTGATGGCTTAGATGGGAAAGAACAAATTTAAACATAATGAAAACGCCCTTTACACTAAATGTCACCATACAGCAGGATGCTATATGCTTTTCAATATGGACAGACAGGTGTCATCATAATATAAAACTGGTTTCATGAGATAGTTTACATTGCCCTTCTTTTTGAAAGAAATTTCTTTACACTTACTATACTGACAACTAACATCATTTCTTTGGAAATTAAACTACGAATAAAACATTTTACATGTTTTGTGAGGGTGAGTCTCTCAAAATAGAAAAAGAGTAGAAAAGAGAGTAAACATGATCGTGTGAGCGAAAGAGAGAGAGAAAAACAAAGAAAGAGACGGAATGACAGGTGGGGCACTTTGACAAAAGTCTCAGACTTCGTTCCAACCCATGACATTGCAGGTTGTATGTATGTACATGGGTTAAATCCTCTGTACTTAAGTAGAAATGAAAGTGAATGGCTTCCCCACTATCCGTTGAATATACATTTTTAATTTCAAATTTAAAAAAGCTTAACATAAAACTGTTTAAATAGTGTAAGTGGATGAATTAATCTGCCTTTATCCCCATCCTCTTGAAAGCTCCTGACCTCTACAAAGCAGACTTACAGTGCTGTGAGAGACTTGTTGCAAATACCTGATTAGTTATTTCCCATGGATGCATTTAAGCCTTAGAGTCAAAAAAACATAAAATAATTGTCCGTTAAAAGGGTGTTATCCAGGGTTCATAACTTGGAGAAAATAATAGAATCTAATCACCAAATTTTTTCAAAAACAAGTCAAAAATTCTTAATCATTTACTGTATATAAAACACAACAATTATATTTTAATAATTGCCAACTCCATTATTTCATGAAGCTGCAAGTCAGTTAGCATATAAACTTACCATGATAGCTTGTTAAAATCTACTTCAAGCACAAATCTGGTAGCAATACACAGCCATGGGGCATTTCCAGTCCACATTTTCATCTTTTCATGTGACATATTTTCATGCTGCATGGCAAGAATTTAATAACAAGAAGGAAGGCTGTGCCAGGCAGTAAAATATATGCGAGTAAAATAATGGCACAAAACAGCAAAAAATATATTGTACAGTATCCAGACTGACTTAGAGACCGTGTAAAGACACTACAGGGATGCTTATGTACCACTGAGTTGATGAAAGAAATCTACAATACATTATCTACAGCATTTTTTAAACTGCACATATATTGTACGAATAAATACAATATATGCATGGCTAATAAATGCATGGATGCAAGTTTGTTCGCCATTGCTGATATATGTGTTTGTCTTCAAATAATAGCAGATAAATGCCTCAAATGTTTTTGATTTTTGTCTTCTATTTGTTATCAGATATGCTTGGATAACCATCACCTACAGCCATTAAGTAAGAGGTTTTTTTTTTAAAGTCTAATGGCAGATGAGCCATGTTACTTTGCATCAGTTGTTCCCTGACGTGACTAATTCTGTGGACTGTGTACAGCCCCACCAACATCATGACAGGACTACCACATTCTACAAAGTCCAGACAACACTCCTTGAAAAACTCACCTTAAAAGAAAAATTATAGTCACTTTTATGTGTCATACCTCAAATCCAGCTGTTAATATAAATATTTCTTTACTGCTCTTACTCACAGTGGAGGAAAATAAACTAAAATATGTAAGGAAATATAAATGATGAAGCTATTGTGAAGTTGTTTTAAAAAAGGATAAAACCTTTTCATGTACATATTTGTGGAAACATGTAACCTTCAGTCCTCTGAGTGGGCATTTTTCATGGGAGCAGCTGACTGACGTCTGAGAGCGGGAAAGGCTAGGAGATTGGGTCGAATGGCTACCACTCGCAAAGTGGAAAGTAGTTAGCACCTCCTCCCACTTTGCTGAGGCATTGGCAGCTCGTACACACTAACCATTGTGTTAATCCTGCATTATAGGAAGAAGGACTGTATGACAATTGATCC
>JAPZDV010000016.1:9434235-9457211 GCA_029814665.1 Acanthurus lineatus
AACAATATAAAAAAAAAAAAAAAAAAACATAAAAAATATTTTTTCCTTAAACAACTTCTTTTTTTTAGTAATGTGTCTTACTTCTAATGAATTAAATTTTTAATCAAAAACAAAAAAGAATGTGACACTTCTTTACAAAACTTAAATGCTCTTGCAGTTCAGCATCATGACAACAACTCACCTGCTTATTTAATGTAGGTTTAATTCAGGCTGCTGATTCCAATACTTTAAAAATGAGGACCTATAACTACCTATGACTATTTACTCTTTTCATATGCTATAAAAATGAACATTTTTATAATTTGAGCTGTTGTTGCTACATACAAATATTTTGAAGGAGTCACAATGTTTTCAAAGAACTCGTAATGGGCAGGCCACTTTATAAATACTTTTTCATATTTTTGATCCTTGACACTAAAAAAATAATGTTTATACTCACTGAATTTTACTCCTTCACTGCAATGAATTGTGCCAAATTTGCCATGAGGGAAGTTTTCTGACATTTTACTAATATGGCGCAATGTTTGTTCACTTTATTAAAAATTTAAGTTAAACGTACCTTTGGCTGGTACCTTTTAACAAACCAGGTTTCATTTGTTACAAGTTCAACAGCCAACCTCAGACAAGGAGCAAGGGGGTATTATTTGTGCACAGAGTGGTAATGTGAAGAGTTAACACAAGTGCAACTGCTAAACCTAGCCACTGCTAGCTACAAGCTAACAGGCTAACAAACAACAAAAACAAATAAAGACATCAAACTACACTAAACTTCACCATTGTGATAAATATGTTATCTCATTTTAATGCACAACTGACTCTACCTGTAAATGTTGTTCTGACCTTGACTAATGATAAATGGCTGAATCTCTCCCATGTTTCTTCTTGGCTAACGTTAGCCATCACTGTTAGCTTAAAGCGGGTCAGCACAGCAGGCACAAGATTTAATAATGATTGATCCAAAATTTAAAAGAGTAGATGTGATTCTAACCTCTTCTTTGATCGTTTTTCACTTTGTAAGAACACGATGATAAGGAAAATATTAATCATAGCAAAGTATTTTTGTATATTTTTGGTCTAAAAAACATGTCTGGAGAGCAACTTAAAAGACCACATGATTTTTTTTTTTTTAATTACCCAAACTACCCCAGTCACGCCCAATAGTATTCCTCTTTGATTGATTGATTGATTGATTTAAACAAGTAAGAATTTAATTAGCAATTAGAATTTAAATAATTTAATTAGCAATTTAAAAAAATAACTTTTTTTTTTTTTTTTGAAGATTTTATTACGATATAATGATGCTCATCTTGCTTCCAAAACTGGCCTGTGTTTTGTTTCACTGCTCTCTCGGTGGAGACGATGGAGTTAAGCATCCTGGCTGGGAAGAGGTTATTTTTATATCTGCTGATCAGAGGAACCGGAAGAGGAAAGCGCGTGGATTAGTATGTTTACAACTCGCATCATCCTGTGTGCACCCGGCATCACCCTGCTGTCCAAAACAGACCCCTGCAACTTGCATTTTGCAGGCTGGTTCTACTTATGGCATCACGTATCTTGTAATACGGGCCTGTTTCACTTTCTTAACGAGGACTAAGGGGCTGTTATTGCGGACTAGCTTTGTAATATCTGCTTCAGCGACGGGCCACCCACCATCTGTGGAAGTGGGACACGGGAACAGATGGCGCACCCAAGCCGACCTGCAGGGCTGCTGACGCTGACTGTTAGGACAGCACGGGAGATGAGTATCAATCATTAAAATAAAGGCTGTCGTTGGCTGTAGCACAGTATTTTTTTAATTTTTTTTTTTTTTTGGCAGATTTAATGATGCCAGAGTGATTTAGATGAGGGTTTAACAGGGAGCCTCGCAGATTGACCAAATTGATGCGCGACGACTCGACCACTGGCGTCAACTTAATCCCCTTGCTCTGTGAACAATGGTTGACAACCGCTACGCCACGGCTCTGGTCATCGCCGGTGTGCTGAGCATACTGGCCACCGTGTATTTGTCGGTGGCCATCGGGACACAGCACTGGTACCAGTACAGCAGCCCCACCGTGCGTGGGGAGGCCAACGTGTCCGAGCTGCGCTCCTTGTATGAGGAGTTCATGGATGGGGAATTTGATGAGAAAACCTACAGCGACACCCTGTTCCGTCTCAACGGGACCGTGGGCCTCTGGTGGCGGTGTGTGCTCGTCCCTGCCAACGCTCACTGGTACAAAGAGCCAGGTAAGTGCGGTAGGCCCAGCTGACCTAACCTGTATACTGATACAGATTAATGTCACATGCACGGTGATGAGTCACTAGCGGCTGTCTCAGAAGTTTCAAACTTTAAAGCTGCTCTTCAACTATGAGTCGCACCTTAATTTCTCACATGCGCGAGCCAATGTGCCTCTCATTAACCTCACATCCGCGTTACAGAGATAAGCATGAGCAAAACCCTGAAAAATAATTTCCCAACAATCTTTGGAAACCCTTCAGTGGGCTCTTTTGTGGTATTAGATCCGTTTAATGGGGTTTTTCTCTGTTTAATAGGGGTTCAGTGAAGGCAGTTGGTTAAGTAAGATCTTATCTGATCTTTCTCAAAATCTCTTATTAGAAACCTAATGTATTTGTTTTATTATTCACCAGTGTTTTGATGTTTTATCTAAGTTCTTTTGTTGTTTCTATGCATTAACCTTGTGCAAAACTGGTGGACTTGAAAGAAAATGAAAGTGAAAGAAAGGGCCCCCTATGGCAAATAATCATGATAGTTGTCTGTCCAATATGCAACAAAAGAATAAGAAAAAGGCCCATAGATGGTCCTGAAATGATGCAATGATGCAGTGTCATATTGACTGCCTCGCATGCATGAAAACTGTGTGAAAATGTTCCACAATAAATGCATCTTTTTACACAACGGTGCCACACCCACTGCACCCTGTGATTGTTTTTTGCCCCTGCTTATGTTTAGTAAAGTAGTAGTATTTCATCACAGAAGTGGTGTTGTATTTAGAAACTGAGGAGTCAGGCTGTAGCCCGCAAATTCACTTTCATTGAGTCTTGCAGTTATTTTCTTGAGTAGCTGATTTGTTGTTCTGTGTATAAAATGACAAAAAAATGTCAAATATGCCCACCAGTATTCCCTGAGTTATTCCCTGATTTCACAACATTTTGGATGCAGTGTAAAACATGAATAAAACCAAAAAGCCATATTTTTCTTATCATTTTTGACAAACTGCACGCTCATTGAAAGCAGTGCAGATACAATGTTTTTTAATGTCTTACCCTCATCAGCTATATTGAGTTTTTGGTTGTATGCCTGTTCTAAATTTGATTCTAGCGTCACGTTTTAAACAAGTTGGGACACGAGCAACAAAAGACTGACTACATGAGCTCAGGAAGACTTTGTGAAAGTGTTGTGGATAACCACAGTTGCACCTGCAAATGATTGCACTCTGTGGTTATTTTCATTTTACACTTCTTGGAAGTAAGGCTGTCCAAATTGCGGTTTTTATTTTTAAGTTTTTATGTTTATAAATGTATGAGACTTTCTCAAACACTTGTTCTTATGTAAATGACCTCTTTCAGATGCCAAGATGGTGCTGGAGTGTCGAAGTTTCACTTTATCTCAGCAATTCATTCCCAAGTATAAAGAACCAGGGAACCACAACAGTGGAGAGGACATGCTGCGCACCTGTAAGTTCAGTTAAAATAGGATTACCTTTATTTCAAAGTTATAACTGGCATGCAAGTTAAGGACAATGTGCACCAGATTTAGCCCATCTCCTATGTGGTGCATTAATTATGACCAGTATGTGATGCTGAATAATACATTTCCTCCAAACAAGGCTGCTTCTTCTGTCGTGTGTAGCTGAGTGAAACAGATTTTAAGGACTGCAAAAGCCCTCAGACTCAATACCTTTCTGTTTCTGTGTGCATGTATGCTCAGACTTGTGGAGGTGCCAGTTTCTGCTGCCTCTGGTGTCCCTGGGTCTGGTGGTTTTGGCAGGTCTGACTGGATTCTGTGCCTGCCTCTGCCGAAGCCTCACCCCCACCCTCGGCATAGGCGTGCTTCACCTGCTTGCTGGTAATACTTCAGTAGCTGCAGAGAACCAGTTATTGATAACTTTGAAGTTTCACTCAATGAGTCATATATGTACTTATTTAACCGGTTAAGCCTGGCTTGACAGTTTGCCTGAGCTTATATTACAAGTGAAGACTAAGAGCTGTGATTGTCTCTAATACTAATACCAGCAACGAGCAAAACAATAATTAGAATTTAACATTTTGAAAACTTTATTTATGTAGTTTCACTGTAAATAATCCATTCATGCATCAACAAGCATAATGTTTTAGTTCAGTCGCATCACATTTATCATTCTAGTTCTTTTCCGCACCCGATAGCTGTTGATCAGCAATAAAGCTGCGAACAACCAACTTACCCAGTGGCAAACAGAAGACAGACAAAGTTAGAAACCAGCTGCTGAACACAGTGGAGCATTTAGCCACTGAGAAATCAAATATTTCTCTCAGGAGTTGGTGGAGCACAAAATATAATAAAAAATTGTTGTCTACTGAACGTTTAAGTAAGCAATTGATAACAAGTTAACCACAGTTAATATAAGGTGATGTGGTTACAGCTTACTGCACTGCTGTTGGCAAAAAAAAGATCAGAAAATATAGGAATAATCGCCTTTGTCTAAGAAATAAATGACCTTTAACTCTGCACTCTGTTAACTCAAGCAATGCAACATTTACCAGTCCTGACTCAGTATCACTTTTTTGTTTTTTCTCCATGAAAGCTATTAAACTGTTTGTAAGGGCACTTAAAAAAATTCCTACTTAAATGAGTCTCTGTGGGTTTGACACAACAAAAAATGTATAAATCTGAAATTTTTAAAGACATGTATTTGTCATCCAAAGATGTTCCTTTACACTCTTTTCACTCTGTGCCCTGCAGGTATCTGCAGCTTAGCCACAGTGTGTTGCTACCTGGCAGGGATGGACCTGCTCCACAAGGTGTCCATGCTGCCTGAGAAGGTGGACGGCTCTCTGGGCTGGTCCCTCTATTTGGCCCTCATTTCATCCCCACTTCACATGATGGCCGCTGCGCTGCTGGTGTGGGCGGCACGCAGCCACAGTCAGAACTACTACCGCATGACAGCCTACCGGGTGGCCTAGACTGAGATTCAGCTCTGAATCTCTGCCCTCTTTGAATTTATATCCCACTCTGACACCAAGATGTATTTTATAATGATCTCAGAGGAGTGGGATGTGGGTTAATCTGTGCGTTCTGCCCTCTGATGGATTAAAGTGCATGTACTCTATAGTGATGACCCTATCTGCTGCATTAAAAGATTTGATTTTTATCTCTCCAGAGGTTATTAAATTGGTTTGAAAAAGGTCAATCAAAAGGATGTTCATAGTAGATCATGTGCTTTTCACCAAGCTGAGAAGTATTCACTGTTTCCCAGTTTCGTATTGCACAATCAGTCACTTAAGGTTCTAAAAATTGCTGCATTCAAATTGTGAAGGTGTAATTACCTTGACAATTACCCTACCAAGGCATTATTAGGTCTAATTACAATAATTATACACCAAGCTCATTGCTGACATTTAGGCCCGGCTTCAAAGCAAGTGTCATGCTTATGAAACATAACTTTAAATGAGTTCCTGGAGTGACCAAACTTATTTGAAGAAGGAGATTAAGGCAAAGTGTTAAATACTTCCTCAAACAGGTTTAACCTTGACTTGTCTTGCTGCAGCCTGCATGCAGGTTTTCCTGTGTAACTAGGCATAATTTTCAACATTTCAACCCAGATTAAAAAAAAAGGGGGGGATTCTGTTTAAAATGTAAATGAAGACAATGAATCACTTTCAAGGAAATGTTTTCAACCTCCGAACAAAATTTCCCGAGGTAATAAATTACTTCTTAAAAACAACCTCACCCAATCCTGGCATGTGAGTGACTGAGCTTTGGAGGATGCCCCTTTCGTTGTGACCATGATGCTTGCACCTGTTACCAAAGCACAGGTGATGAATATAGCATGCAAAGTTCCAAGAAGGTATTTTATAATCACAGTTAATGACCCTGTCCCAACTTATTGGAAAGTTGTTGCTGACATCAAAATCCAAATAAGCATATATTTACAAATCAATAAGTTAATGAGGTGAAACATGAAATCACTTTTCTTTGTGCTGTTTTTTTCGACCGAGCATACAGTATGTGAAAAAAGGATCAGCAAATTATTGAGCTTTAATTTATGTTTTACACAGCATACCATCGTAATTTAATCTGCTAATAAACAGGCTTTGGTGTTCATTTAGTATCTAATTAGGACACAATGTTGACCTTTTCTGCTGCGTTCTCTGATCACACCCACAATCACATGCTTGTGCGTTGGCTTTATCCTTTGTTGTACTCTTAAAAAAAAGTGACAGTAGTGTCTTTGCATACTGAACACACCCTGGGTATGTTTTTGTGGCACTGCAGAAAAACAAAATCCTCACACACAAGCATCAGGATATTTATTTTGGCAGAGGATCATTGTAATCTGTTCTTCTCTTTTGCTGCTTTCACACGGCCTGGGAATGCAGCCACTTACGTGAAACAGATAATAACCATACTTGTAAATATGTTTTGTTTTGTTCTATTTCTATCCACCCCTTTTTGTTACCGTAAACTTAATTTATTTATGCCATTGTTAAGGTCAGACTGTGTTTATTTATAATATGTCTGTACTCAAATCCAATGTTTTCTTTGCTATTTTCAAGTATATTTTTAATGTTACAACTGATTTTATAGGTTTTTGTAGAAAAGTTCAAAAAGTGATTGTTTTATTCAACAAAATAGTGTTTTTTCACCATTTTTTGTGGGTTTTTTTCTTCGCTTTGTTTGTTTTTTTCACCCTTTCATGCTCATAAAAATTGGTTTTGCAATTCAGTCGTACCTGTTACTATTTATACAATTTCTGTTTGTTTCTTCAGTTCAACAGGATTTAAGGGAAATGACGTTTCCCTGTTAGGCATTATGAATGTAATTTAAATGCCATGCTGTGATAGGCGACAGTATTCCTTTGCACTTAAATTATTGTTGAACATATCCTGAATATTGCTGTAGTGGTTAATTATTGAATTTCTATTTTTTGAAGATGGTAGCGTCTCAAAAATTATATACATGTAGAAAAAGGAAAAAATGTATTTTTACCCTAAAGCCCATGCTTTTTGTTTCCAGTAATTTACAAATTACTACCAGTCACACGGTTTCATAAATCTAAAGAATATGAAATGATGCACAGTGTGTGATTCGTCCTATTGTAAATCAGATTGTACTTTGCATATTCACCCTTTAATTCAAGAAATTGTTCTATCCCTGAAAACACTGGGGCATAAATGTAACAGTAAATGTCACTGTATGACTGTGCTTTTGTGAATCCACAATGAATGTGTTGTTCATTCTACAGTTGTGAGCTGAAATTATATAACTGTACTCTTAAATATTGTGAGTGTATGCGAGTGTACACATGAGTATTCAAGCTTTCGTTTCAATAAAAGTGACATTTTTGTAAAATTTATTAGGCTGCTTGGTCACATCATGTTGATGCGTTTAAGGTCGATCCTCACTCCTCTTCTTCTTCTGATGTAAACTCCTGTTCGTCAGCTTGTTGCTCCTGTTCTGTTTGCACCCGGATTGCAGGGATCATCACGCGCCTTTTTCTTGCCAGGGAGACGGCGATGCCCTTCTCATAATAGGCACATTCATTGATGAAGAAAGGATACAGAGGTTCTTTGCCTTTATACCTCAGTGTCTCACCTGAGAAAGTCTGGAAAAGTGGGTCCTCGGGGTGGAGCAGGCAGAAGTCTCGGTCCTGTGGAGAAAAGAGGCCCATTAGTTTGATTGCTGATGAGATTTGGCTGCTCACAAGCTGGTCCAGAGGCTGTGTGCTCTAACTTTTGGAGCAGTGGGCACAAAATCTGCTGGAAGATTAAAAGAACAATATGATTTTTTTCTTAGAAAACTTACCAAAAGTTCATCTTTAAATCAGATATTCGTGTTTGTATGCTATTTAGGCTAGAAGCCAGCAGGCTAAAACTTTAGTTTAACTGAAAGACTTAAAGCATAAAGAAACAACTGGTCTGGGTTCATTTAAAGGTTAAAAACAATAATTATGTATTAATATTGTGGTTTAACATGAATTTGGTGCCAAATTTATCATCAAAACTGAGTAATCTGAGATATTTCCCAATAAAAAAACATTAAGTTATTCCAGCAGTTTAGCATTGCATTTCCAGGAAGTTGTACCAGTTTATTTGAAACCATAACAGTAACCAGATTTAAATCTCTATCAGTGATATCTTGTTCCTCGTAGCCGTTTGTACTGATTATCATCAGTTCAGATCCAAATCAGCATATGTTTGATAGTTGCCAGAGAAACTGCCATGTGTTTTTCACGATATCATTTCCTGTTGTAAAGTCATACGATCAGGCATTATTGTTGATTTTTATTTATAGTTCAAGTCAATCCTGCTGCTGCTAGTTGTTATTGTAAAATTCGGATTTTATTACTTTACTTGCAGTGTGATTAACTGGTCTCACTGTTATATTGATTAATAAACAGGTTATTTGCAATTGATTCATGATTTTGTCTCTGTCAGGTTGGACAGCTGACAAAAGGATAATACTTAATTTTATGGGTCGTTATTTTTCAAGATTTAATGAAAGAGTTACCTATGAAAGGCATGTAACTTAAAACCTAATATTTATTCATTTCATATTGAAAGGCATGTAACTTAAAACATAATATTTATTCATTTCATGTTGAAAAAACATTTTAATTTTATTTTTTGAATAGAATGTTCACCTGTAACCATGTTTCATGTCCTTATGTTCAGCTGACCTGCTGTGAACCCGCTAATAGACTCTTAGTCACACTAGTCACAATAACAAAAGCAAAAGTGTGCATACTAAACACCTGATGTTCACTCAATGTAACACCAATCTAAATTTAAATATTTCTCTTGCCAAAACCCTGTTTGGTATGTTCAAGAAAACAAGACTGATGAGTCGTCAAGTGATTCTTCTAGTTTAAAACATTTACTGGACAACATCACTTCACAAAATAAATTCCCAGCTGTCAATTAAATCCAATTTAGAATAGAATGTAAGCACATTATGGACGTCATAGGCCTTTATAATTACACTTTGGTATGAAGCCGTTTTACAGGAAGAGGCCCCACCCTGCGCTGTTAACATTCACTCTACATATTCTACAATGAAAAGCACACGCACATATGCATGCATACACGCGCACACACACAGACTGGCAGACAGACAGACTCCCACACAAAGCTGATGTGTGAACAGAGGGTGAGGCCAGGTCACATACTAATTGATTTGTTCTTGTATTGTATCTTTGAACAAAGCTTGATTCTTTCTCTTGAGGCAAATTCTCTTTATACTAAAGCCAACTGTACTTTATTATTACTTAACTATTTTTCATACTGTTTGGTAATCTTTTTACAGTTTCCAAAAACATAACTAACAAATTAGTTAGCAAGTCTAACAAAAGTAAAATATCATTACAGGCTGTTTGCTTACTTGGAGTTGAGGATGAATTGCTGCAGCAATGTTGCGAGTCTCACCGTCTCTTGGATAGTCGATGTGTTTAATCATGGTGAACACATCCACAGATCCTCCTTCAAAAATAGTACCTGACAACAAAAAATTTAAAAAAAGAGGGATAAAAAAACAAGATATAAAAGAGCTTGAAAATCTATTAATTTTTCAAGACTTGGGACATTTTGGAGCTATGCAGTAAAGCAGAAATTCTCAATCAGCAACCTGTCCTTAATTGTACCTGAGTTGAAGGAATGGACCCAGTCGAGCATGTGCTGCACGCCAAATTTCATTGCTGTATAGATGTTTGACCTCACCACACCATGAGGCTGGGGCCCGATCTCCATGGCTGCAGAATATGGATTTTAGAAGACAAATATTACACACTGTCCAGTATTCAAATGCTTGTTTTTAAGCTGATGTTACATAAGAAATAAAAAAACGTACCAAAGCCATGTTTTCCCACTGAATCCAGGGAATATGATTCTTTTTTGGTGACATCGAAGTGGATGTACCTCATTGGTATATCTGGCATCTTCCTCTAAAAGTGACACATAAGACTCAGCTTTGCATTTTTTGGTATTTTTAATCGCAATTCTTTGTTGCATTTAAGTGTAGCAAGTTCAGAAAAAGCTTCCCAAGCAAACAGGAAGAAATGATTGAACTCAAACTTTAGGAGCTACTTGTGCTTGCCTGCAGATATCTGAATATGTGCATGCAGATCCAGTCGCGATCGGAGTACGCGATGAAGCACAGGCCCATGTTGGCTGTGGTGTTGTGGAGGTCACAAACCAGATCCACTGCCTCAGGACTTCCTTTGGGACCCAGCAAGGCATTAAGTTCTCGTGATCTGATGATCTCATAGGGGGCCATGTCTGATACGGGGCCACTGGGAGACAGAGAAACAGTCTGATCAAAAACTCATCATGATGAGAGCTCTTACCACGAGCATCCTTTGATTCTTTAATGCTGCCTTACTTGAGGGTGGCATGGGTGAAGCAACGGTTCAGGTCGGTGTTGACATATCTGCGGCACTGCTGCACCGCCCACGGGTTTGACAACACCAGCATCAACGACAGCGGCTTTTCCTTCTCCTCCCCCTCCTTCTCCATCCCTTTCTTCTCCGTCTTCAGCAGCTCTCTCACCAAGTACACTCCTGAAAGCTCATTGCCATGGGTACCGCCGCACACAGCGACCCGGGACAACCTTGGCAAACACACCACCTTGTCTACCTCCATCTGACTGAGAGCAGGCAGAGAGACAGAGGAAATAAGTCCAAGAATCTGAAGGCGTTTGCAACAAAAATACACAGCTTTTTTTTTTTTTTAATCCTCCAACATCCCTGTGTAAGATGCATCCAGTTTTGAGCAGCAAATGCATAGATTAAGTTACATTATCTCTCTTTACATTTTAGCAGCTTATATCTTGTATCAGTTAGCAGGAGGTATCTGTTTCCTCAGTGTGGATTTCACTGGGAACATTGTAGACAACACTGCAACACGAAGCAGAGACATTGATCTGTGAAATCTAAGTTTTTTTTCTGACTTGCTGAAAGCTATAAAGGGGGAAACCTGACTTAAAACCCAAGAAGTGTACTGCAACTCCAAAGCAGCTCAATATTTAAAGTCTCTTTTGAGTCTCTTAACCGAGGAAAGGCTGAGGTAAAACAGGGTGAACTGTCAGCTCCCCATTCACAAAGGAGAGACTAAATGAATGACGAAGCATCAAATTGTACATCTTACCCAAGCCGTTACCTTTCTCTTCCCTCTCCCCCTGCCGTTTACCCTCTTCCACCCTCTCCCAGGCTTTCATGCAGTTTCACTGATTCAGCATTCCCATCCCTCCCTCTGTACAGGCTATAGCAGCCTGTTATGCAAACTCTCACCGTCTCTCTACCACCTCTTGTCCACTGCACTGTACTACACTGTATCGTAGGCAGAGTGTGTCCTGAGTTTGACGTGGTGTATCGATTGCTTCCTTTGGTCCCAGCAGCTGTGATGTCCGCCCCAACTGTAAGCCCCTCCCCAACTTTCCCCAGCTCCCTGTTTCCCTCTGCCCCATGTATAGGATGGTAGGTTCCAGTGTGCCTTTCAGAAAATTGGCTGAAAATAAATCTGCTGGCATGACACTGCAGGAGAGGCGCCTGTGGTGTGTACAGTGAAAAGAAACAGCTCTCCTCGCAGGGAAAATAACAAGAGAGCCAGCTGGTGATTTAAAGAGATCTCGGATTGAATCCTTAGCTGTAAATACGAGAGGTTTGACTGGCAGAGAAAAGGTTAAAATAGCAGATTAAATTGTCGTATTAATACCTATTTTTCTAAATGGCCACCGCATTGTCTTTTTTTTTTTTTTTTTTAATATCAAAGATGGTTTTGGATTAAATTTTTGGTTTTTTTTGTTGTTTCATATTTATCATTTAGCCTGACTGATACTGGATTTTAAAGACTTATACCAACAATAAGAAACTAATATCAGTTGATTTCTTTTAATAAAATCATTTTGACTTAAGATACCCTAATTTTTTGGAGTAGTTGTGGCAAAGATATGGACTTAGTGGCTCTTTCACATCTGAAAAAAAATTTACAGCCATATTTATACATGGGGTACTTAAAGCTAAATGAGCATACTGATACGTTGGTTTAACAGGTTTACCGTGTTTGCCATCCTAGTTGAGTATTTTAGCATGCTAACACTAGCAAATTAGCAAGTCAGCTCAGGCTGATAGAAAATGTACAACTTTAGCAAGTGTTGGGTCATAAATATAAATAGTGGACAAATTATAATTTTCACCTGATGATGGTGCTAGTCTAGAAATCACCAAATTTATTACATTTCATCTTTGGGGGGACATGAATAGATATTGAATTTATTTATGGTCCATCCAATGGTTGTTGAGAAAATTCAGTTGCAACTTTTTATTTTTGTTATTTTTGTTTTTTTTTGTGGGGGGGTATATATTACAGCACTGATTTCAGTATTATGTCCTGTAAAAAACTCTGAAAAGCACAGATTTTTTTGCTTATTACATGTTCATTAACAATTCTTCTGATATTAGTGATAAATTTGGCAATTTAACAAAAAAATCTGGCACATATAAAATGAGATTTTTTTTAAATTGACATATTTTGGGTATAAAATGCAAATACAACATATAGTGTTAATATTACCTGGAACATATATATTAATGAAATTAACTGGAACACAAACTAATGAGAGAATATTTTCTTCATTGGTTTTTATTGTTTTTTTGACAACAAATGTCATCTTATCCGAAGCTCCTACTGAACAAGAGGACAGAAATTCCCAAAGAATCAATTTGGCAAATCTTTAACCATGTTACCCAACTAATAACTAATGGTAGAGTTGGAACAAGTGAAATTGAAGAACAGGAAGAAAAGCTATTTGTTTGACATCACAGCATTTGTTTATTACAGTTTTTTCTTTGTTAATACAAAATACTGAACAATGTCATGTCTCCTCAGCTACGTATGGAAACTCCCTTTTTTTCTGAAAATGAAGAGTCCTCTTCCACTAATATGTGAGGAACCAAAAATTAAGAAAAAAACTACCTTACAGATATCAATACTATATGAATTTTTATATATTTATAAAATCATAGTTATTTGCAATGCATTTTTGTTTCTTTATTCTTCATTTTTAAGTACACTTACAAACAAAATTATTAAATTCACACACACACACACACACACTCACACATTATATCCTGTGTTTTTGGTGTCAAAATGTACTTGCATATGTATGATCTCTTCAGCAGATACGTACATGAGGGTGTGACATTTATTTTCATCACTGCATTTATTTATGTTTTCTTTGTTCATTAGTCTGCGTTTCAGTGAACAGAGTATCACGCAAGTATCCCACATTTTAACTTACTTTCACTGCCATGTAACTTAGTTATCATTTATTTTATCAGCAAAATGGCTACACTTCATTTCAGTCCTCTGAAAATTGGTAATTCCACAAATTGGTACGGAATAAAACTGCACTATGTGAGATTTTACCAGCACGTTCCTCAATGAGTGTTTGGACATTTGGCGACTTTATAGTCTTTTCCAATGTATTTCTTAGAGTTAAAATGTTTGCACAAGAAACCGGCTACAAATGTTAGCATCATATCCACTCAGATGTCACGTGAATGCAAGTGAGAGCAGTTTTCTCATTTCTAAGGCGAAGAGAACAGTGTTTAGGGCCTTGTAGCCACATCAAAATGTTCACCATCAAGATTTCAATCAGGCCTTTGTAAAGGACAAAAATGTCTTCTAGCTATAAAACATGACAGTGTGGAGGTTCAGCAAGTAGTTTGGACAATCATTTCTTTTTTTAAACACAGTACACTGCACAGTGGCAGTGTTGCAAAGTGATGGAAGAGCAGATATGCAATCATACACAAGCACACAATAACCTTCACTTCATTACATTAAGACACTAAATCAGAGAGATAAACAAGAAATTCTCGCTAACGTCTTGAAGGCCACCGGTCGACATTTTAGTGAAATTATTTTAAATCATATTTTAATATAAATGTATATATTAACCAGGTCTTACCCCTTTTTTTTTAGTTATTACCAAAGCACACAATGCTGTGGATGAGAATAGGCACACTACATTATCTCACATGATGTTATCAGCACGAAACTTCTTCCGCTCTTGATCTGAGAGACTAAACAGACTTGAGCGGAGACACTAACAGAATGATCTACTGCAGATATGGAAGCACTGCCTGTTATACTCCCCCCCCCCCTCCGGTCATGCCCAGCTTGACCAAAGTCAAAGCAGCACAAACAATTTCAATCTTGTCCTCTCAGGTGTGTGACAGCAAATAAGGGACTCAAGGAGACGGGAACCAAAATGGGATGAGGGCGGCCAGAGGAGAAAACCCTGCTCCTCCTCTGGATCAGACAGCAGTGACCGTCCTGGAGATCTCTTAGAACAGAGAGCCACTGGAGGGAGGCAACTGTCCGAGTCGGGGGGGATGGGGGTGGGGGGCAGGCCAGCCTTCTTGGTTGCCGTCCAACAGGCGGCTTCATTGGATCAGTCTCTTCGGGGCACTTTGCAGTAAATGCCGAGGTCAAAATATGTCCGGACAGCCCTCCCAGTTGCCACGCTCCTTCGCTTCCCAGTAGCCGCCCTTGTAGATATGGATTTGCTCGCCAGTGATCCGGTCCTCACAGCGCTCGAACCAAAGTGCCTGGTAGTTCTCATGAGGTGGGCCTGAAAGAGAGAAGAGCTGGATTAGTAAAAAAGATTAAAAGATTAAAAGAAACAATCTAAAAGTGAACAGAAAGAGAAACTAAATCATAAGGAGGTGGAAGCAAAAGAGACACACACAAATAAAAAATCAAGGTACTTGCTTTTTAAGGTGGGATCAGTAAGAGTGTCCTCATCGACAGCTTTTGGAAGAGAAAAGGGGGGGAATCACAGAGATGGTTTACCCCTTGATTCCCAGATTTTCCCCATGAAAGATAGAGAGGAATACAGAAGTAAAGCATGAACAGGCGCTTGACTCTTACCTTCCTCTGACTGGCTGGATGTGCGTTGGTTAGCAGCTTCCCTCTCTCTCTCCCTGCGAGCGCTGCGCTGCTTCTCCTCCAGCCTCTGCTTCTCGGCATTGGCCTCGTCCCAGCGGCCGTCCTCCATCAGGCGCTGGTCTGGACGGCGCCGGCTGTCCGTGGGCGCCACTCCCTCCTCTAGCTCGTTTAGGGTCAGCGCCAAGGCGGTGAAGTAGTACATGGTCTCTGCTCCCTCGCTGTGATATAGCAGAAGTCGATTATGTCATTACTCATTTCATCTTGCACTACTGCAGCTTATCATTGCCTCTTGCTCATTTTACTGAAGTGTTCAATTTCATTTCACTTTAAAACATGTGTTCCAAACCCTTTATTTATTTCTCTTCGGATGTTAAGTGTTCAAGCTGTAGTTTATGAATGCAAGGTGCTCAAAATATAAAGTTTATTGTTACTGTTGTAGAAAAGTAGTCATGCATGTTTTCTTATCAGGAGCTAAAATAATAAACTTGCAAAAACAAGAAGAGCAGATCCAAGTACAAAGGACAACGTATTTTGCGTAGTAGTAAGAAAGGCTGTAAGAAAAATAAGAGTCATATATTGTAACTATTATTAACTAGTAACTATTACTACTAGTGATGACCACTGGTAGTAGTAGTAGTGTCTTGCTGCACCACTGCTGCCTTTTCAGCTCTTCTCAGTCTGTCATAAAAGGAAGACAATAACGTATTGATGCTAATCCTGCAACATATGTTGGACAGAACAGCACCTGGTCCAGCTTAAGGGGTTGAAAAGCAAAACCTGGTTCCGGACAACAAACCAGGAAATGAATAGTGGAGGTCAGATTATTGTCTTTCCCATCAATGACTAACAAAAAATAACAACTCAACAATAGTTGTTATTTATAGACTGAGTGCATGACTCAGGTTTATACAGTCATGCAATTATAGTACTTACGGTAATGGGTTCCTCCTCCAAACTTCTCTCGCTTTTAGGGTTTGATAGACAGTCTTCTGTTTGCCCTCGGTGCCGTTCTCCCCTCCTCGGCTGCTCTGCATCACCCGTGAAAATTCCATCTTCTCATCCCATGTTCCTGACAGCACATAGTGTGCCTTCCCATCTTTGTCCATCACCACACCTGTCACCTGTGAGAAAGGAAAGAGAAAGTAAGCAGAACAGGTAAAGAGAATGCAAAGCTTATCGACCCATGAAGCAGACCAGACTGATCGCAGGGTGGAGAGCAGAACAGAATAACCCTAAACCCTAAATGTAGCTTGGTTGAAAACAACACAGTTGGTGGCAGATATTTATTAACAAATAAGGTACAGGAGCTTTTCTGTGCAACACAGAATGCAAAAAAACTGTTTCATAAAACTGTTTCATATGATAAAGACAAAGATCTTTGCATTTTTCTCACCTTCCTGGCCACATCTCTGGAGAAGTAGCTGTAGGGTGCAAACTTCAGGTGGCAGCGGTCTCCGGTAGTGTGGTTTACTACGTCTATCTCCCCCGACTGTCGGAAAGATAGAACATGAGTGTTTGTAGAAAATCCCTAACACTGTAAAGGTATTTTTTATTTTCAGGCGTAAAAAAGTTTAACTTAAAGTTTGGGGCTGGCAATGTGATGATAAATATTTTTGTATCGTCACCGACATAAACAGCAGGTGTAGGACTTTTGAATCAGTGTGATGGAACATCTTGATTCTTTGGAGGGTTATTTTTCCAATTTAACCCAAAAATTAACATTTATCTGGTTATTTTATCTGTATTTGGTCGCTCAGGATAATTTCCAATAAATTAACATTTTCTACATTTACGGTCAAGTGTGTAGAATTTACTGGTGTCCAGTGATCTAGTGATCTAGTAAGCAGCAGATTGCATTTGACTGAATATCCCTTCTCTCATCCTCCCATTACAATCATGATGAAGAAAATTCTACGGTGGCAGAGAAATTTGTGCCAAGGCAGAGGGTTTTCTTTGAGCCAGTATTTGGTTTGACCGTTTTGAGCTTCTGTATAAACATGTGCAACAATGTAGACTAAATAATAGAGGATTCACTGTCTCTGTAGCTATTGAAGGCTCATTCCAAGGTTATAAAAGCACAATGACTGTTATTATTATGTGATTACACATAAAAGAAAACAACCTATGTTTACTTAACTCCATAACCCATTTCTTTTCTTTCGTTTCCTCATCTACTATAAGTTCTATTGAAAAAAGCAAAAATCATCAAACTCCAAAAGTGCACTTACGATCATATCATTACTAGTAGCTACCTAGGGATCCTTTTGTTTATTCAAAGCTATATTTTAATGTCTCTTCTTGCTTTAACTCTGTCAGTCTCACCTGATCAATCCATAGTTTTCCTACAATGATGTTGTGCACTGTGGTGGTGACTTTTTTCCATGTGTAGTGATTGTTGCCCTTTTCGAAGATTGCATGAATTGTGCCTGGTGGGAAAGAGGAAATGCAGACAGGGAAAACAAAACGGACGTCACTGAACAAAAGAAAACTTTTTAATTGCCTCTAATGATGCATAGTCTTCCTTAAGGCCAAGGTGTGACCAAGGTGTCATGCACTCAGTGATCTTTCATAACACTAAAATTAGTAGCTTGTGCTGTCCAACAGGAAATAATTGCAATATTTGCACCTCACCCTCCATGTGCCTCATCATAAATTCAGCACTCTTAGTATGTTGGGAATCAGTCTCTTACCTAAGGGCATGATGGAGAGGTATTTGCCCCTGAACTTGCTGGCAACGGTGATTTCCTGCCTCAGAGTCCAGCCGCGATCAGAAATCACATGATGAGCTGCTGCAGGGGGGTGATGACTCACCTGTGACAGAGGTGAAGATCACATGAAGCATCCAACTGGACTCAAATTAAGAACATAACTCAGGGGCTTCAAAATGGTGTCCTTGAGTCCTTTTGCTTTGTAATTTTGGATTCTCCCTTAAATATATATATGTCTCACATGTCATGCACAGACAGAAAAAATGATCCTTTTGTTATACTGCAGTGCTTGAAAATCCTTGCTATAAATCTCTAATCCAATTACATTACTCATCTACAATAGGATTTAATGGTTACTCCCACTTGTCCAATCTCATTTAAAGCCTTTTTGACTGAGTGAAACCAGTCTAAATATATCTGTGATAAAAAAAATCTTTGGATGTGCTGCCTGAAAGCACAATTTTTGGATCATGTATTGAATCTGACATGTTTTCTTGTTTTTCTGTAACAGAGACTTGATTCTGTGTCCTGCAAACAATTCAAAAAACCTTTCCTGTCTCTGCCTTAAACAATCTCTTTGCATCTTATTCTGAAAGTTGCCTTTTCGCTTTCCATGCAAGGCTGTGAACCAAATTTAAGTGATCAAATAACATATTTTTTCACTTTTCTTGTATTTTCATTTAAAAATGCTACATCTACAATTTTCACATCTAATGAAGCATACAAACTTATATACCATGAAGTTTCAACATGAGTAAAAATGCTAGCTAACCATGATAAAATCATGTGTATTTGTCCTCTGACCTTCAGTCATGACTAAACTACCCTTTTCTACTACTGACTCAGTTAGTTTACACTCAGGGATACTTGTTCTCTTTAACATACATCCCTAAATACAGAAAAAAACAGGAAGAAAAACACTTCCAAAATGCTGCGTCAACAGGATTTTTCAAGTCATCCTTCCTGAGATTTCAGTCTTTGTTCAGTTTCACTTCTTTGTTAGAAGCCCTTAGTCTTTCTGAGAATCTGTTCCCCCTCACCTGCTCACAGAGGGAGCGGTAGCCGCTCTCTCTCCGGCGGTCCAGCTCGTACGTCTCTCCCAGCAGAGGGTTGAAGGGCTTTCCCGTGCGGTGGACGGTGGTTGAGTAGGAGGACACGGAGAAAGCAGCCACGTAGCACATTTGCTCCAGCGAACTCTGGCACTTGGAGGCCTTGTCCAGCAGCTCGTGGTACTCCAGGTCCTCCGACAAGCGCTGCAGCATGGAAATGGGCTCGTTGAAGTTCACCTGCAGAGAGCAGAATAATCCTATTTATGTTTTTTTATTTTTTATTATATTATCCTCTATCATTAACACATTTATACTTTGATCCAAATAGAACAGAGACCAAACTATTTCCAGAAAGAGATATTGCAATATGAAATTTGAAATATTCTGGCCTGACCATTAACGGATTCCTAAAGGTTGGCTGACATGTGATTTTTTTATCATTTTACAACATAAATAAATAATCTAAACAAAACTTACTTTAAAAATAATATTTATTTTTTTTTAATCCTTAAAGTATGTGACGGTGTCCTGATTTTAAAAAACCTCAGACCTAATTTTTTGTGACTTGTTGGCCAACATATAAACCAGTACAAATATATCTGCAAGTTACTAATTTAAAGGTCCAGCTCCACTTTACATTTTGTTAGTTTGTACAATGAGCATATTCTATTTTTGTATTAAAATTTTGTACTGAGACAACATTTTAATAGCATGTGATAATATTTATAATACAGCACAGGAGCTGCAGTCCCTTTAAGTTTTATTATCTTTGAGTCTTTTTATCAGTCACACTGAAATTTATGCAACTTGTTTGTATCGTGTGCTAAGTATAGGTTTATAACCTCTGGCAACCGAAACAAACACCAAAGGCATATCAAGAATATTTCCTTAAGGTTTGTCAAACAAACACAGCTTGATAAGTGGTACTTCAGCTGATGTGAATCTACGGAGCTATTTTGACCAAAGATAGCTTGCACAGAATGTTGCTGACCCAGTACTGCAGGTACGAGGAGGATGAGTGTTTTGGTTAAACACACATGATGTGGGCATGCTGGTATTGGACAAAGATATGGTTGTAAAATACTGTGCTTAGCTGGTTTCATATATATTTACTGTAACCTCAGAAAGACACCAACAAAGCAGCTGAGAGGTTACAAAAGCCTTTTCTGACCAGGCCCACTAGGAAACTTCCTGGAAGTCTGTTGTTCACCTCTGCAGCAAATACTCACAGGCATCGGTATCTTGGACAGCTCTTTGCCAATACAGTTCTTCATGATACTCCATAGATTGAGAGAGTAGTTGGGTTTGTCGGGAATGCGTGTCCGCCTGCTCTTCAAGGGCACTAACTCCTGAGAGGGAGACTCCTGGTTCATTGCTAGAGGCTCCTCATTAAGCTGAGCAGACAGAATATTTTGTTAATTAACAGCATAAAAGCCTTTGGAAAGTGATCTGATTTGTCATGACTTCAGTACAATCTACTACTCTGTGCAGATTTATTGCAGCTTAACAATAAATCTGTGCATGAAATCATAAAAAAAAGATGATAAACTACAATTCAAGACATTTTTTGTTGATTAACAGTGGACCAGTCATCCAGAAACCTACCGACTGATCATCAGGACACATTTCACTGTTGAAACCGCTGATATTACTGCTTGATCTTCTGTAAGAGATTAAAAGATAAACATAATCTATCCGGAAGATTTCTGATGAAAAGCAGTGTAACGTACAAGGAAATAGAGCACAGATTGTTTAGACTGATAGCGGCTAAATCAATAAACAAGTATTGTGCAAGAAGGAGGAGGATGAAGAAATAAACTTGTACGACTATAACATGTGAAAATGCACTGACTTGTGGAACTGGGGATCTGCGGGTACAGTGATAAACTCGGGAGCTTCTTCCATGGCATCAAAGAATTCGTTGTCGTCATCCTCGTCACTGGCCTCCCCTTTAACTGGCCCGGCAGCACCTTAAAAAACAGTTAGGTTTACTGTTTCTCATAGATGAAATTTCTTAAAACTTAATGGTGGTGTCATCAAATCCCTTATTTTAACAAAGAACTGCAGCAAATCCTTAGAAGTGATTAGATAGAAAGAGGTAAACTTTGATATATATGCTTGAATTAAGATCTTAATTGATAAATGATGATTAAATAGTTGCAGATTAAGTTTTCCCTTAAAAAGGTCACAACTAAAAACTGAAGCCTCTCTAGATGATTAAAAGGACATGCAAAAAATACTTTTTTCCCCCTGCTACTTTACACTAAATCACATCTCACAAGTAGATATAGTTTGGATCTTCTAATCTGTTGTTAATGAAAATAAACATGGTAAAATACAGATAACCAGAGTAAAAAAAAAGGGCTGATTTTTCAAAAGGCAAGTGAAGGACAAAAGAGGGAAGTGGAAAGAGTTAGGAGTCAACAGACCATATCCTAAGCGTGATTTGGGAAGTGCTCAGTGTCACCTCTTACTTTTATTGTCTGCGGTGGCATTAGCCTTTGCAGCCCCTCTAAAGGCTCGCTCCAAGTTGTTGTGCTGCTTGGCAAGTTGCTCTAAAGTCTCCTCCAGCCTCACTCGCTGGTCCCGTTCTGCTTGAAGGGCCTTCTGCCATCTCTTGCTGTGGGCCTGAGCCAGAGAGAGGAAGTCTCGGCATGCCTGGGGGGGAAAACCATTGAAAAGGGTCAACTTAAATCTTTAAAAGCTGCGATCTAATTAATATTACAAACTCCGACCAGTTAGTTTCGCCTAGAGGACAGATTGCATGAAGTGCAGATTCACAAGATCTTTAACACGTTATAGATCAAGAACAGGGCAGAAGTAGAAGTAGAAGTCTGGCAGACACTTACATTGATCATAGCGTTAGATGTGATACGAAACAAAGTGGCCCTCTCCGTCACCTGACGAATCTTATCCCCAGCCTCTCCAGTTAAGCGCAAACTATCCAGTTCTGATAAAGACCTGAAATACATATAAAAGATACAAAACACATGTACAACATGGATAAACAGTTGGGACAATATATCTTCAATTCACATTGTGAAATGCCATTAGGCTCAGAATCAATGCTTTTTTTTTAGACTGCTTAATTTGTAAATGGTGCAAAAAAAACACCTTAACTTTTCTAAACCTATTATATGTATGTTAATATGTTTTAGTGTCACAATCTTCATTTATAAGTTAAGACAGATGAGATGTGACAAATTAATTTAATTGGGACTGAAGACTCCAAGGTTGAGTAAAAACAGAGCTATAAGTTGTCAAAGCCTGACCTCTGGAGGGCAGAGCCATGCTTTGAGATTAAGTCGTTGCACGTGCTGAGATCCTCCACTTTGCTGCCTAGTGTTCTGAGAGCAGACTGGACCTCTGAATTCTGTGACCCACCACCCTGACCAGGTGCCACTGGCGGGGATGATGGAGAAAAGTCGTCCCCCGAGTCGTCTGTTAATAATGAAAGCAACAGAAGAGGAAATTACACCAGTTTTAAATGGGTTTTACACATAGCTACTCTCATTGCTTCTACATAGTTTTGAAGACTTTAATTAACAAAGAAAAACAAGTTCACAGAGCAAAAACACAAATACTTTTTTCCTCTGTGGTGTGTTTGTGTGTTTTACCTGACTCAGCCTGCATGCGGGCCGCCTTGGCTTTGGCGAGTTCCAGGGCAGTGATCCATCGCTGGCGTTCAACCTCACAGCTGGCCTTCAGGTGATATGTCTGTGCCCCGCCATTGGAGATGACAAAGTTGCAGGCATCATCCACAGTGATGGTTGCAGTGGCCAAGTTGATTGTGCCTCGACACGTGTGGCCCATCTCTGCCTGCGTCCTGCCAATCAGAGGTGTTTGATACGTCACAAAAATGTACTAGCTGGAGTTTTACAACATTACAGGCAGGCTTAAATATGTAATGAAAATTTTACTAAAGCAGCAAAGAATATAGAATAGAATAGAATAAAATAGACTTTATTTGTCATTGCACAAGTGCAACGAAATTTCGCTGTGCCATCCTGAGTGCAAAAAAAGAACAAAAACAAGTACAACAATGCATACATATGACAGCATTCATCCATATTAA
>JAPZDV010000016.1:9459811-9486962 GCA_029814665.1 Acanthurus lineatus
GGTTTTTATAATAAGTAAGCTGGTAATATGAACATTTCTCTAACTTGCGGAACAAAAGTGCGACTCCGGTGGGACTCGAACCCACAACCTTTGAATCACTTCATCTATGCCTAGAAGTCCAATGCGCTATCCATTGCGCCACGGAGCCACCTGTTGCATGAGAGTGGTACCTTGCTATCTAAACCTTCTACTACTCGGAACCGGGACGATTACATCTGATATCAAATAATTAGCTTTTGAGTATATTGGTTGTTCCCCCTCTTGTGGAAACTGCAACTTTTTACCGTGCGACTTCTCACTACAACCTTATGGAGAACAAATAATGATACTTCCTTGTGCCACATCAAACACTAGATGGTGCTGAAAAGCCATGTAACCACGACGAATGCCTAACACCCGTGGCCAAAGCAGCTTTTTATTGGTTACGGTCGGGTTGAATGAAATAAAAACTTACAGGTATAAATTATTCTGTATTAAAGAAATTACCCTTTGAAATTAACCCATAGCACATCCAGTGTAGATGTGAGCACCTATTCAATCATGGCTTTAAGTACGGAGAGCATATCTGGTTGCCATTTGAAATTAGTTAAATAGCTTGGAATAAAAACACTTGTTTTTTTTTTTTAAACGCAAGTCGGAAGTATAATTCAAATTAAATTACCATTCGTGCCAACTTCCGTCCTCTTTGTAAGTGCTTCTGGAGTGCCTACACCCTAATATCCTTGAAAGTCAAATTTTAGTACAGCCTACTTGTACACTTATTGAATTATTAATATAAATATAATGATGGCCGAGGAATATGTAAAAGCCTAAACCTGGTAGGTCTACACAAAATTGAAATCAGGTATCCGTTTTTCACGCATGCGCAGTGTTGTTAAACCGTATACAAATGTATGCCTGTTTTTTTTTTTTTTTTAATGAGTGATATTTTTACAATGTCGTACTCATAAGGAAATTGAGCAGTGGCGGACGTGTCGGGTCTGGCAGACATGAATCTGGAAGTGAACGGATGATTTCCCTCTCGTCTCCTGCGTGTCTTTGATATATCCTGCCATGAACGGAAGTGTCTGGGATTCTGCTCAATCCATCTCTCCAAATCAGTCGTACGGAAAGAGGGACGGAGCGAAACCCCGTCTGCATCTCTTCCCACACCACCGCCAACACCACCACCACCATCAAGCCGGGCTTCATTCAGCGTCGCCGTGCACCAATTAACATTATCAGCACGTGACATGCTCTATGAGGTTATGCTTTTACTACATCAGACATGCGTAATTACTGACCAACCAACACTACACCGGCGGAAGATTTGATATTAATCCGAAAGGGTCCTTTTTTTATTATTTCTAATGGACGTATTTTGTTATAGGTCTGCGCAATCGACGTGAACGCCTGCTTGGACACAGGAGAGGATTAAGTTACTGTTGCTGGCGAGGGATTATTTTATTGGCCTCCTCCTGTCACGCCCGACCATTTGGTGATCCTTTTTCCAATTAGGAGAAGTCGTCTTGAAGCCAGGTATGCTATTGTGCTTGAAAATAACAATCTTGCCATTTCCTTGAATTGTCTCATTGGTAGGATGAACTACGCATTAATACGCGTCCTTTGTTGCTCATGCCTGTAGTTACTCTCTGCAAAAGCCCCATTCCCCGCACTGTGTGCAGACAACAATGGACCCCTTTACATAAATGGTGTAATAATGCTATGTGGATATTTTGTAGCAGTGTTGCAGGAATATTAAAGTACAATTATACAAGGGGAGGAACAGTCTTTAGTAACCACAGATCCAAATACCGATGGAAGGGTCTTACTCTTGGTCTCTTTTATACAACACTGAATGGATGTGAGGGAGTTTTATTCTCACCAGCCACTTGAAAAAATGCTCAGTACAGCCTGCATACCTGGCAAAATGCAATTTGCTTTGACAACTGTGAAGCTCTACGTAGATGGTATATAGAGTTACTGGCTTCCCTGCCTCAGCAGCTCTGACCGCCCAACCCCCCCCTTCCCCTCACAGCCACAGCATGTTTTGGTTTCAGGCGGATCATGCCCTTTTGTCCACTGAAGCCTGACTGTACTTTTCAGGACAGACTCCCACTATAAAAGAATTTGCCCAATGTTTTGACAGCCCCTTTTCTCTCTTGCTGACAATCCAAGGATGTTGAGGTTTCGCTGAATGAACTGTAGAACAACTGAAGGTACTGTGAGTTGAATTATCTGGACACAGGCGCAGGAAGCCTTTATGAAGTCGATTGTATAGGAAGTAGAGAGGAAAAATGCTTTAAGGTACAAGTTTACCCTGAGAAAGAACTTTCTACTTCAGGCTTTGTGTGAGAAACAGGAAAATTTTGTGTTTCTAATTTGATTAGCCATTTCCTTCTTTGTGTATCATTGATGTTAAAAAGCTCATGTTTTCCCCTTTTTATCGCAGTGATACACATTTAGAAGATGAAATTGAACTAATTCTCAGCATCATTAAGGTGGCACATTTAGGAAACCCACAGCTGTGCCTTTAATTTGAAAAACTAAAGGCCTTAACATGTTGAAAGACAGCATTTTTCACATTTAAGAGGCTGGAACCAGGAAGTTTTCTTGATTACTGACTCAGAAAAGTTGTTCTCAGTTCATTTGCTGTTATTCAAAGTGTGACATTGCCTTCTTGCTTCCATTCTTAACAGTTTTCAGCTGACTTGCCATAGAATTTACATGTCATGTTTTGCTTTTTTCCTCTGCAGGAAAATATGTCTTTCCGGCGAGGTGTAGTCAGACAGAGCAAGTTCCGCCACGTCTTCGCCCAGGCGTGGAAAGCCGAGCACTGCATCGACGACGTCCGAGTGTCCCGAGTGACGTGGGACAGTCCCCTCTGTGCAGTCAACCCCAAATTCATCGCCGTTATCATTGAAGCTGGCGGAGGAGGGGCCTTTCTCGTTGTTCCGATCAGCAAGGTTCATCCCTCTCTAAGTTACATTTGGCATCCAATATGGTGGATCAATATTCTTAAAAGCCTCTAAATCATTTCCAATCTCCCTCTCTGATACTCAAAGCAACATGTCAGCAACTCTTTGACGCCTTGCCCTAGTCTGGCTAATGCATATGCAGCACTTTTACGGCTCTGAAACAAATAGTGGACAAAGGTTGTGTTAATGTGTCATGTGTTAAAGTTTCTCCAGCCAGCTGTGACACATTCACACTTTAAACTGTTTGTTTTCCCCTTTAGAGCGGTAGGATCGATCAGTCCTGTCCCACGGTGTGTGGCCATGCAGCCCCGGTGCTGGACATCCAGTGGTCTCCTCATGACGACAACATCATTGCAAGTGCCTCAGAGGACTGCACAGTAAAGGCAGGTTGATGATTTGAATGCCTGTGGAACTTGTGTGTTGGTGGTGGTTTGTGGACCTTTATTGGTTATCTTTCACTCATAATAGAGGGAACTCAGACCACAGTTGTGTTAATTAGGTCTGCAAACCCTAGAGCCCCAGATGGTTTGTTTTTTTTGTTTTTTTACTTGACCAGACTACAGAGGCTGATATCTCCATCAGCCAAATTTGAAGGTAATCCATGGGACCTAAATGGAAGAGTCTAAAATTTTAGGTAAATGAATTTCCTTTGCCAGAATTAATATGAGAAAATTGATGCAACTCTTAAATGTGTAGGAGATATTAAGCTACAGCCACAAGACTGTTAGCTTAGCTTAGAGCAAACACTAGAAGCATCTAGCCTGCCTCTCCAAAAGGTAATAAATTCCACAGTACTTGTAAAATTTCCTAATAACCACATTATAAATTCATTTTGTGCAGTTCCTTAAGTAAAAATGACAATTTAAGCTTAAAAAAGGGGTCTTGTGCGGCATTATTAAGATGCTCATGATAAAGAAAATGTTCTGTAGGCAGAACAAGGAAACAGCTATGTTAAAAGCTGATTCTAGTTGAGTGTGATGGTTTAAAATGCTGGTTTCAGACTTATCAGAGCAAAAACTAAACAAAGGCTTTCAACAAAACTTTTCATATTGCTCTGCCTGTGTAGTGTTTTCTGTGAGTAATAATAAAATTCTGGTAAGAGACACTCTAGGCTGAAGAATTTTAAAATATATGTAGCACAAACATAACATAAACATAAATAGCTTTTATGCACCTGAAAGGATCCACCATACATCACCATGAAGACATTCACAAACAAACCTCTGCTGTGTCTTGTTGATTGAAGGTTTGGCAGATCCCAGACGGGGGCCTGACGAGTCCAATGACTGAGGCCATTGTGACTCTTGAGGGACACAGTAAAAGAGTGGGAATCCTGGCTTGGCACCCAGCTGCCTTCAATATCCTTTTGACTGCAGGTAACCTTTTTTAATCACATAATCGGTTGTGAAAAAAACTACTTGGAGTTCCTGAGGCTGCTTTGAATATGACAGGTCACAGTGCACGGCAGAGAACATGGTTCATAGTAATTTGAAATGTGCTACTGTGCACCAACACCCTACATTTACATTTACATTTGCATAAAAACAAAATGAAGTGCATGTGTCTGTTTTTACCAGGTGAAAAATTTCCTGGAGTTTTGTTCCCATTGCTACTAATGCTGAAAGTAAAATTTTGGTTACATTCGATGTTCTGTTTAAAAAACTAAAAGTAAAATGACATTTCTGCATCTTTTCTTTTAATAGTGAGAGTTAAATAACAGCTCTAATGTAACTTGTTGGTCATCAGTGACAGTCAGTTCAAACTTTACTGCATGATATGAGCAGAGAATTGGATTTTCCCCCTTAGCAAATCATAGCATGTAATGCAAGTTTAAAGGAGAACCTGATAAACCTGAAACATAATTATACTTAAGTATGTTGGAATGTGTGTCCTAAACACATCAGACCACATTGTAAGCTGCTGCCTCTTCTTACGACAAGTCTGTGTATGAGTGCTGAGTGCATTTCCTCTCCTCTGCCTGCATCTTCCGCATATCTCAAATTTCTAAAGAGAAGCACTCTGGAACTATAATGATGTTTATAAAATGATAATGGATCATAATGGAGTCAAAATTAGCTTCAGGAAATAACAAAGCAGAAATTTTAGTTTGTAAAATGTGATGAAATCAAAGAAGGCAAATGACACCATGATTTATCTCTTAAACTAAAACAGTGAGAACATTTCAAACGTTTCAAATCTAAAGTGTGTCTTTGAAATATTAAATATGTAATTTATTGAATGAAAATAAGAACTGAGCACTCAAAACTCATAAAATCAGCTTCATCAGGACTGTGTGGTTTCAGTTAAATTTGAATGAGATTGCTGCAGCATTAGCAAATAAATAAAAATAGTTGTTTCTTTGTTTTTATTGATGCTTAAAAGTACATGGCAGCATAATTTTCCAGTTCAGCTTTTTCCAAATAACTGTATAAAAATAAAGGAAATGTAAACCCCTCAAAAGTTAAGACCAAAACATCTTGATGCCCTCTGGTGGTCGGCTGCAGAAAAAGGTTATAAATCCCGCCTCCTCTATGCTAGCAAATAGACATGGAAAAAACTGCATAAAACCAAATCATGTGTCAAATAAATTAACCCCAAAGGTAAATGTCTGTGCTGGTGACAGGGATGATTTGGCTTTATTTTTTGTATAGTGAGAAGAAATGGAAACACATCCTTCATCATTTTACAGTCATTGCTCCGTTTTCTTTAAAGCAGTGACACAAATGGCAGAATCTCTCCTGTGAAATAACCAAAATGACTCAAACATTTGCAGAAAACGTGCAAGGTGAAGCAACCGCTGCTGCTTTCAGCCACTGAACTGTATTTGCATAGAAGCTTGCACTCGACACACTTCATTTTGTAGACCATCACAAAACAAACCACAACCATGGTCATTAGATTTCATTAGGTGAAGCTTTCGAGTCACGTTGCTCCCCTCAAATCAAACCCTCAGACATCTCATTGGCTTCCTGTTGGTTTCCGAGCTTAAGTGCTGAAGTCTTGCATTTCAATTTTGCATCCCCCTCTTGTTGCAAAGCTCTAAAAGGCTTTGGTTGAAACTACGTTAGCATTTATACGCTTAGAAAACTGAAGAGCCTGAACTTACAAGTATTTTTCTTGCCCCTAAGAAAGACAAATAAGAACATATAGATACACAGATATATATAAACATATATATAAGCATGTTGTACAGTTATTTTATCATCTTGTAAAGCACCTTCAGCAGCTTTTATATGAAATTTTTCTATACAAATAATACATGAACTTCTTTTTCAGATGTTTCTTCTTCTGTGTACTAACACCACTACATTGCATGTTGTGTCTCCCTCTCTCCAGGCTGTGATAATGTGGTTTGTGTGTGGAACGTGGGCACGGGGGAACTCGTGTACCAGCTGACTGATGCCCACCCAGACCTGATCTACAGTGTCAGCTGGAACAAGGACGGCAGCGCTGTCTGTACAGTCTGCAAGGACAAGGCTCTGCGTGTCATCGACCCACGAAGGGGCACCGTCCTCAAGGTTATTTTACAGTTTTGAAAACTCATACAAAGAAGTAATAAGACATGACAGCATGCATGGACACATCCTGACACTAAAGTAACCCTTCAGTGCTTCTTTGCTGGCTCATTCTTTATCACTGTTATGTTGCTCCCACATCAATCCTTCATCAGTCTCTGTTTATTCTCCAAGGTGAGAGAGAAAGTCCATGATGGCACCAGACCAATGAGAGCTGTGTTCCTTGCAGATGGCAAGATCTTGACCACAGGCTTCAGCCGTATGAGTGAGAGACAGCTGGCCTTGTGGGATACGGTAAGTCTAATTTTTACTAGCTCTGGCGCTAGAAATTGTGTTCATACCGAATAATTCTGCAGCATTAGATTTCATTGTCACTGTAGGAAGTAGCATATGCTGTATTTAGTAGGACAGAGAGAAAGGATGTGATTATTAATGTGGGGGATGGGCATTTAGTGAAAAAAATTTTTTTATGCAGATGAGAGTTTGCAGACCCCCATTAGTGTTTATTTTTACCCGTCTCTCGCTTGCTATGTTCTACTTTCATTTCCCTTTTCCTCCTTTCCTCTTCTTCATTTATTTTTATTTACTTGCTAGGGACAACTCACACCAATCAACATTTTTGTTTGTTTTGTTTATGTTTTGTTTATGTTTTGTGTGTTTAGTTAGTTAAATTTGATGAAAAAACATCAATTTATGTAGTTTTTTATTTATGACACAGTTTCAATACTTTTATTAATTATTATAGTATACTGATTTACATAACCTTTAAGTTCATGTTGTACAGACTTTAGGGGTATAGAGCATTTGAAGATATTCCAAGAAATTAATTTCAGCACTGAAAAAATACCACTGTAGACACTGGTGGACCATTTCAGAGTTTAAAGGGTTAAAGTAACAGTCCAGTGTTCATATGAACATTTTTGGTTGTAATCATTCGTCCTGTTCACACTGGTAATTAAAAGATCACCTCTTAATGCCCTTTCAGTGCAAGTGCCAGGGGAAAAATGTACAACCTTCTTTCCTTGTTCAAATTCTTTCTATTTTATTTGTTAGCAAATCTAAGTTATGAGTCAATTGAAAGGGAGATCTTCCAAAGTAACAGTCTTTTTGTGCAAAGACTGTCTTTGTGTTTCCCTCCATGTTTCTGTGTGGAGTGCAAGCTGAGGGACA
Organism: Acanthurus lineatus; assembly: GCA_029814665.1. Classification (NCBI taxonomy): domain Eukaryota; kingdom Metazoa; phylum Chordata; class Actinopteri; order Acanthuriformes; family Acanthuridae; genus Acanthurus; species Acanthurus lineatus. The sequence continues at coordinate 9,467,454 of JAPZDV010000016.1, forward strand.
GTAACAGATTGACATGTTTATACAGAACAAGGACAGTAAATTTTGTATGATTGCTTCTATTGGAAGTGCATTAAGAAGGGTTAAAATGAAAAGGATAAGTGATTACAGCACACAGAAACTGTTTCAAAGTAAATATAGACACCTAACTATCCTTTTAAGAATTGACTTGAAAAAGTGTGAACCAAATGTTTTACCTATATAACCTAAACAAACTACAACTATTTATTTCTTTTTTTTACAGAAAGATCTCTCTGAGCCAATGGCAGTGCAGGAGATGGATACAAGTAACGGGGTTCTTCTACCCTTTTATGACCCTGACACAAACATGGTCTACCTGTGTGGAAAGGTATGTCCTCAAGAGAGACAAAGATTTTCTTAACTGGTATTTTCTGTTCATCCATGACTTAGTCATCTTAATGGGACTATCCTCTGGCTTTCAGGGGGACTGCACCATCCGGTACTTTGAAGTCACAGACGAATCCCCGTATGTCCATTTTCTCAGCTTATACAGCAGCAAGGAGCCTCAGAGAGGAGCAGGCTTTCTTAGTAAAAGAGGTGTGGATGTCAACAAATGTGAAATTGCAAGGTAAAAATGCTTAATATTTGTTTATCTAGGTGTCATTTAAATTGCTTGAAAAGATTTTTGATAATGGGTGATAAGCTAAACAAGAAAAAAAAATTTCTGGTCCTGTAAAGGTTCTACAAACTCCATGAAAGGAAAGTGGAACCCATTTCTATGACTGTACCAAGAAAGGTAATCCATGCACAGCCTTTCCAAAATTATGACTAGATTTAAAATGACTTAATTTGTATAAGTTATTAAAAAATGAGATGGCAGTCCAATCCATAATCCTATCCTGAACAACCTTTCTGTCTTCATCTTGCCTCTCCAGTCAGATCTGTTCCAGGGAGACCTTTACCCAGACACAGCCGGCTTAGAGCCGGCCCTCCTGGCTGATGAATGGATTGCTGGGCAGGATGCGCCGCCCCTGTTGGTCTCTCTAAGCGGTGGATACACAGCCCCTCCATCAAAGCACAGAGACACCCTCAGAAGCAAACCTCAGCTGGTCTCGCAGGATTCTGGGACTGGGGCTGCCCAGACCTCAGCAGGCAGTGCAGCAACCGCCACATCTACACCTGCCTCTGCTGCCAAGGAGACAGAGGAAGAGGTGCCACAGCCACGAGCAGCCATAAAGGAGACAGATGGAAACACTGAAAGGCCGAAAAAAGAAGTAAGTCGAGAAAATGAGACATTAACACTACTGTGGTTTCACATGCTCAAAATGGTTGTCTGACTTGTTCCTTCTCTGTTTGCTTTTTCCAGGAAGACCTGTTAAACGAGTTATTGGCAGAAATGAAGGCCTTGCGCGCTGTCGTCCTCGCTCAGAGTCAGAGGATTGAGTTGCTGGAGAGGCAGCTGGCTCGGATTGAGGATGGAGATGTATGAGCAAAGCAGAGAACCACTACATTCGAAGGGCATTCTTACTAAATCCATAGACCATAGCCTTACTAGAATCAACAGTACCTTAAGCTGTGTGTGAGAGAATGTAGTGAAGGGTAGCGATGAACTGAGAATCACTGTGGCTTGCAACCAGGCCAACTAATGAGATGGAAAGGAGATTACAGTTTGTTTCTGTTGTTGTTTTCCACTTAAAACGGGATGTCATCTGCATAGAGGGATTTCTGACAGTGAGATAATTTTTACTTTCTCATGTGATGGAGTAATGTAGCAGCTGTTTGGTGGTGCACACAGTGCAGCTTTAAGCTTGGCAAAATCCTCAAGTTAATTTTGAAGGGCTTTGAAGGAGGTGCAAAGGCACCAATGCCTCAAATTAATGCACAAAGTAGTGTTCAAAGCAGATAAAGGTCAGCATTCTATCGCAAAGTTATTTAGTACCTCCAACATGCTTTTTTTCTATGAAGCACTCACAAATGTAACCATTAGGGCTATTTAATCAGGTAGTTGAAGCTGCTAAACTGTGATGTCATATCAGAACCTCAGTTGTTAACCCATTGTGTGACTTGTGCTTTATTTTACTACTCCATTATAGAGCGTTGCTCGTAAGATTAACAGTAGGAATCTTCTGGTACACGACTGATGACCTTGACAGTGAGAAGTCTGTGAATAATAGCTGCTGAGAATGTAGTTGAATATTTATGTGTAACGTAATTCTGTGTAGTCTTTGAAAACAATGAGAAGGTGACACTGTGTAATTATGTACCGTGTGTCACCAGAATATGACAGCAGCTTTGAAGTTATGTATAACATCATAAGGCAAGATTAAGTCAACATTATCATTAGGATATCAATAGGCAGAAATACTTGCCTTTTTCCATGTTGGATGTGTGGAGGGTTTCTCTTAAGCATCTTCCCTGAGCTGTACACTAAAATACACTAAAAGAGTTGCCCAGTGGACACAAAGCCCAAGCTGTGATTTATACAGTTCAGAGAAATGGTACCACTTAAGTTTTACAATGTTCACAACAGTGCAAGTATTTTCATCTACATAAAAGAAAGTTATACCCAAATGTTAAAGATTTTCTGCAGTTTGCAATCGTATTTGTATTGATGTTGAAAGATAGAAGGATCATTTAGATTTTTTTTATTTTGTTTTTTTTTTGTTGTTGTTGTTTTTTTTCCATTTTATTTAGAAGTATTTGTGTTTACCTCTCCAAAAGTCAATGAGTGTGTAACAATGGTACATTCCACATCAGCGTATCCCTTTATTACTTAGGTCTTAAATATTTCCTTTTGCACTTAACCCTGTAACACTAACTGTTGAACCAGTAGCAGGCTAAATAAGGCTGCGTTGTGAATATACAATAAACTTTCATTCCTTCTTTGTATTAACTGGTTGTCTTGTAATTTGAACCTGGTAATACTGTTTAGGTGATCATATATTTGTTGTGTTTGTGTTAAATTTAGGCCAGGTTGTATTTGAGTGGTGTCGTATTGAGTGTGTTGTTTGTGTGAGAAGCGACTACTGCCTATGCCAATTATATCGACAATTGCACACACACAAAACACACTGCAAGATCCTCAGTACTTCACAAATTTCATCTTGGCTTCTGTAGGAATTTGTTATCTGAATTTCCTAATGTTTATATAATATTAAGATTTCCCATACAATGGATAATGATCCATAAGTGGATGATTCAGTTTACTTGAAAAAAAAAAAGACAACGAGTCCCAAAAGATGACATCAGAAACTACAATGACATGAGGCGGTCTTTCGGATTAAGAAAGATAAGGGATACATGAGGGGCCCTAAAGTTTAGGAGCTAGACAGCACCTCAGCTTCCATTATTAGCTGAAAATTCCTTAGTACTCTCATTTGTAGTAGGTTATCTAAACAAACTTACCAACCAGGAAAAAGGTACAATATATGACAAGCGACAGACCTAAATCTTTCCAGGGTGAAAGACTGGCAGCATGGCACCATTTCCGATGAGAAATTGCACACTGCAGTTGACGGGGGTTTGCAAAAAGGCTTGCAACAAAGGAGTTGCATGAGACAGAGAAATTTGTGGCCTGTTAAAACAAAAACTAAACTCAGAAGAGTTTGCAATGCATCATATGTATACACCTAAGCCCCCGTCATGCATTGAAGTGGCTGATAGTGGGATGAATATTGAGGCTGTAGTTCTGTCTGTCTAAATTTAAAAGGTTAAAAAATTAAGTTTAAAATCTTACCAAAGCAGCAGGGACCAAGAGAAGTATGGTGATACATCAAGACAAAATGATCACTCTGTTCACCCATCAGACAGTCAAACTGTCAGAGAAATCCCATCCAAAAGCCTTTTGTGTCTGACCTGAAGACAAATTTTCCAGCTGCAAGCCATCCAAGCTGACCAAGCTGGAGCGAATCTCTACTGAAGAGCTGTGTCCCGTCTACGATATAAGCAGCAATTTCATAAACCTACTAGTGAAAATGAGATCACTCAATTTAAAAGACAAAAAAGTAACACGAGACAGGGTGAAAAGGATGTAAAAAATTAAATTAATCATGAGTCTCTTAAAAGCTTATGGTTTTTACAGGTGGTTAGTACAGTGTAAAATGACTGAACAGTACAAATTTGATATAGCTGCCTTTGTTGATTGTAGCATCTGTGGCTGCCTGGCTATCAGAGTGAAAACAGGATGTGGTCATTTTCTTCGCCCCTACAAACTGGTTGCATCTTTTAAACTCGATTTGCTCATGCGAGAAGTTAAATCTAACAACTTGAGTATATAATAATAACCCTAATGCTTTCGTCATAAAAAGGATAATCTGTCGGTTTAGTTCTGTGGTTGTTAAGGACTTAAATACCACTGTTAGACTCCTCTTTTCATGTAGTTTCAAATCTTTTACTTTGCGATAGATTTTCATGGCAACTTCCTGATAAACTTCTACGTCATGTTGACAGCTGCTGCCCTTTGTGTTGTAAATGACAACCTGCTGGCTAACAAGACTGTAGAGGGTTGAAATGTCTCACAGGAAATGGATATTTTAGTAAAATTATGTACTTTTTTTTCAAAAATACACTTAATACAAGTTCTGTAATATAATCTGCACCTGTACGGCAAGTTTAAAGTGATAGAAGTCAACCTTGCAGGGAAAAAATTCAAATATGCACGTCTTCCTCTTTCCAAAAATATGTTGCACATGCTTTTATCTGTGCTCACCACCCCACCCAGAAATTTTTTTTGTCTTTAATCTGTGTTTCTCACCCCCTCCTTCCTCCTCCTACCTTCACCACTCTTCATGCATCAACCCCTCTCTTGCTTTCACATGCTTTCTCTTTGAGCAGACGTAAATGTCACACCAGGCAGTCAGTTGCATTTTGGCACTGAACTGCTCACTTTATCTTTTGATTTATCTCACGATCACAACTCGGGTAAGTGCTTCACAGTTTATTTCCTTCCTTTTTTTCATATATTAAATAGTTAACTACTTTCTGCTACGCACATTTTTATCAGTTCTTTGCAAACCATCATGTAAATGCCTCATAAAGTTTGTCTGCTCTTCCTAACTACAGCTTTACATATATATATTTATATAGCTTTATAGGTATGTTAATGTTTAGTTATTGTATTGATCTTGAAAGTATTGCAGACTTAGGTCCACTTACTTCTGTATTTAATTTTTGTTAAACATGATGTTTCAGTACTCGTTAGATCTCAGTCTGATTCACATCAAATAAAAAGGTTTCCTCCCAAGACAGGCTGACTGAGGCCGCTCAATTATCATTTGACAGGAAACCTGCTATGCTGCGAGCGGTCTACTAACTTCCTGTCACTCCACTGCCAACAGTGTAAAGTCAAGACAAGATAAGGGCAATACAGACTTCCTGTTACATCTCCAGTATATTCTCAGTACGTACAATATGATACAATAATTAACCTTTGGTATTGTTTCAGCAAGTGTGGATTATAACTTGCCTAATAGAACTGGATGGGAATTGGATGTCAGTGCAGAAAGTATATAGGTTCATTTTTAATTTGTTTAACCTGACTGCAATTTTGCAGTCAGGTTAAACAAATTAAAGTTGTCATTTGTTGTCATTTTTTGTTGTCATTTTGGTATATTTTTGGTATATTATAGGACATTGCTGGAGTAACCATGCACTGCCATTTATTTTTCTTCTTTTGTTTTTCTAGATTCTGAATGTAAATTAACCAATGGATCTCTGTCTAATGAAGACTTCAAAACAGCTTTGAAAGTGCAAAGTCTGACTGCAAGGTTCAGCCTGTATCTGTGACACCAAGCCAGGGAGATTTTTCTGCTCAATAGTGAACTTTCTAAAGAGGTAAAGTACATTTTTAAATCTAATCAGTATTGTAGGTTTAACAGTTTGATAATACTGAGAGAACTTTTGGTGCTGTGGATTCTGACATCCCACATATTGTTTAGCAGCTTCTTCAGCCTGTTTAAGTTGGCCAAAATTAATTTTGGTACTGTGTTGAAAAAACATGCAAACTGCAAAGAAAATAAAAATAAAAATAACAATTCAGTTTGCATTTGCAGGCATCATGTCATCCACTTCCACACGAGACAGTTTTATGTGACAAAACCATACATATGTGGAACCCAAGTATAGACTAAAACAAAAAAACAACAACCCCTTTAAGGGAAATGCACATGTTTCAGAGTCAGATGAGTAGATTGATTTTACTGTCATGTCTGTATGGTTAATGATACAACAGCAAGTGGTCAGCTAGCTTAGCTTTGCTAAGCTTAGCTTAAGAACAAGGGAACACAGCTAGCCCGAATAGCTTCGAGTTAAATTCTGTCAACCAGCACCTCCAGGGCTCATTATTTAGCTCAATATATCCTGTTGTTGTTGTTTATATAACCTATATTAACATTCATTGTAGAAACAACAATTAACTGTCTTAAAATATGTTATGTGCTAGAATAGTTGATAAAGGCTGGATCCTGTGAAAAGAACGAAGCTTGCTGTTTCCTCCTGAGTCTCAGCTTTATGCTAAGCTAACTTTAATTTTGTCTCTATTTTGTTTGGCACAAGTTAGCTCTACTAGGTAGCTCAAGGTACCTAGAGGGTTTGTTGGACTGCCCACTCCTGTGTTCAGTCTCCTTAGCAGGAGCAGTAGTCTGACAATTTATGCTACGTTGTTGAGAAACACTACCTTGGTGCAAACAGATGAAACTATAACCTTTAAACCTATGCCAGATCTCCAGCTTCATCTACATATTTGCCATACAGACGTGAGGGTGGCATGTATCTCCAAAAATGTCAAAATATTTCTAGCAATGCTACTTAAAAGCCTGTGCTTTGAGAGAGTTGTGCTAAGCTAACTGGCTACTTTAGTTACATTTTTGCTACATCTGCATACTTCCCATACAGACAGTGAGAATGGCATGTATCTCCAAAAATGTCAAAGTATTTCTAATAATGCCACTTAAAAGAAAAATATTCATAGAAATGAACTAATTTCAATGTGACAGTGCTAACTCAACTAATTCCTCTTTTCTCTCTCTTCAGTTCAGGCATGACTGAGAATACCGCAACATCCACTGTGCTGATCCTTTTTTGCCTCCTTGTAGTTTTGGTTGTTTTGCTGTTCGTCTTGTACAAGAAGTTAAACAAAGACACAAATGGAGACTATACCATCGAGAACATTGTATTTAAGGAAGGAGGGGTCAGGGACCAGGTGAGGGGAGCAGCATTAGCTCTGGAGAGCCGTCTCGGAGTCCAGCTGTGGCCTCGCGGTGATACTGATGAGGAAGGGGATGAAATGCAGGAAGTCCAAGATGAGGAGGGACTAGTGGAGGAAGGTAATAGACAGGGAAGTGACAGTGAGGAAGATGACCAGGGAGAGGAGGAAGTGGATAATGTGGCGCACAGTGGGAAGGCAAAGGAAAATAAAGGTGACACTTCAGATGAGAACTCAAGTTTGGAGGACTCCGAGGGAGAGGAGGAGGAAACAACGCTGATAAATCAGTCAAAGCCTGAGGTAAAGAAAGGGGAGGAGCAGGAGGAGAAAGTGGGAGATGGGGGAGGCAAAGGTGAAGCAAGTGGAGGGACTGGACTGCTGATAGATCTAAAGCAATTTTCTGGAAGTGCCATCTGGTCTGAGGAAGAGGGAGGCAAGGGAAAGGAAATTGATGTGACTCCACTGTGAATGTTGAACAAACAGAGCATGTATTACAAGGGAGGCACTTGAATATGACTCCCAGTGAGCTGGTAAAATATACTTTCTGTAAAATATGAGTATTGTCCAACATGAAGGTCTATATGCTGCTCCACACACTGCCAGGACAAACTAAGTGTAGTCAAGTAGTAAAAAAAAAAAAAAAACCCAACAACTATAGCTTATACAACACCAACCAAAAATGTGATAAATAAATAAAGCTTTTCAATTATGTGGGAGTACACTGGATTAGATTTTAAATGATTGTTTGAGTGTATCTTTTATAATGTAAAACTAGTTTGGCAAGTCTTTGTATTATTGTGTCAGTCTGTTGCATGCTGTAAATCTTGGATTGTGGCATATGTTTTTTTTTTTATAATAAATGCTATTTTCTGATTCACATTGAAATGAAAAAAATGTTGGTATTGTTCGTAAAAAAATAAATCATCTGATTAAAACTATTGTGAAGCAAGGATTTTATCACTTAGAGGGAACTTTTAATGTTTTCAACATCTCAAATGTGCAAATTTGTGAACTGATTAAAAAGTGAAGAATTTTTAACGATTTCGGACAAACGAGTACTTTGAAAAATGACCGTGAGGAATCAGTTTTACAGATTTTAGACATTGATTTATAGGGCAATCAATTGGCAGAAGTTATGGTGGCTTAATGTGTCGCAAAATTGGTGTTAACTTTGTCAATAGTCTGGACAGAAGCAGCGCATTATTGGACAGTGTAATGAATTTATTGGATAGCCATTTATAAAGAGAAATTGATCTACAATACCAGATTTTATTTCAGATTTAACTAATTTCCTGTTCACCATATCAACCAATGGGGATGTAGCTCAGTGGTAGAGCGCATGCTTCGCATGTATGAGGTCCCGGGTTCAATCCCCGGCATCTCCAGTGTCTTTTATTAAAGCTGATTTTTATCTAGAAACATGACATATTTAATAAAAAATATATACACAATCTGTCATGCTAAGACTTAGTTATTAAGATGGAAAAAAATAATATAGGAACAACAATTTATACACGATACAGTGAAAATATGTGTTTCAGATGAGAGACGTTTGTTATTGGGCAGATAGAGCACTTGCTCAATTCTGATTGGATGGCGGAGGCCTTCGAGGCGTGGGAGTGTTCACGCACGCGAATGTCAAACATTTATTTTTCGCCGGCCAAATTATTTTCAGTGGTGGGTGAGAGCCAGTCGATCGAGACATAACAAATGAACCGATAAGTAAGCTAGAGGAAAAAGTCGATATAATATGAACTGCAGTGACACATTATCAAAACAATTATGTAACCAGAATACCGGGATTTTACCTGAAGACAGAAGACATTCTCACAGTGACAGATGGATCATTACTAAAGCACCCAAACTGTTCAACAAAGCAGTGATTTAACTGGACCGATCCAAACAGGTAAATATTTAAGTTACTTGCTTTGAGAAATCTGATCCTCCCTTGCTGACAGCACAGATTTGTTTGAAAAATATGCATCCTTGCACTGCACGATCAAAGCCAGTCTGTCACAGTAACCTACTTCACGAGTGCTGCACCACCGTGAGCATCCAAGTTGCATTTTCTCCTCTCACCCTAACTTGATTGTGCTGGAGAAATGATTTCAGTAGACGTCACTCATCTGCATAGGGAGTAAAAATGCCACCATCCTGCAAGGCTTTTTGCGCCTTGAAACGCTCTGTATCCTCGCAGTGTGACAAAAGGACCTACTAATTGCTGCATAACCGAAACTACAAACATGGAAGGTACGGTTTGCATGTAGTGTCATCCCAAAACATGTATTGATATCATCAGATTGGAGGCACATCTGGGTTGAAAACTGTCCAAGATGGATGCAGCGCCGCTGTGCGCAAGGATGCACGGCGGAGCTGTGCTTTAAATAACCATCATCCCCGCGGTTTCGCTTTCATTCAACGTTATGCCTCCGTGTTGTAAGTTTTATTTTTTCACCTTTGCAGGAGTAGGATGTTACTAGCATCCGCCGTAGTGGTATGGGAATGGCTGAACGAGCACGGACGCTGGCGGCCCTACAGCCCGGCTGTCTGTCATCACATCGAGGCAGTCATCCGGAGCGACCCGCGGTGTGGTAGTGTTGTCCTCGGCCAGGTGGACTCTCGCCTCTCGCCCTACATCATCGATTTGCATTCCATGCACCAGTTCCGACAAGACACAGGTGAGAGGCAGAGAGGAGACGAGGACACACACGGTGGAGGGTGTAACGGTGTAGCCGGGCCTGAGGTGGAGGCCTTTTTTTATTGCTCATGTGTGTCTACTTTATCTTTGCAGGCTTTTCTGTTGATTCAGCTCCAGAAGTTGGTGGCTTGGCTTGAGTGTTTTGCTGCAAAGTGGCTTGTTATTTCTCCAGCAATAGCATGAATGCCATTGCTTGTTTTTTTTAATTTCATATCCTTAATCTAGCCTCCCATGGCTTCCTGCATTAGGTCACATTTCATTTAGAGGATTAAAGGACAAGGTTAGATGCTGTGTGTCTGTGATTTTGAAAGGTCGCAGTGAGTCATTCTGGCAGGACCTCTGTGCGTTTACATATGGCACATTAGCCTCAGTAGCAGCTGAAGTGTCCAGTCAAATCCAGAGACTCAGGAACATTTTCATGCTGACACTGTCATCAACACTGCTGTCCTTTATAGCTGATTATTCACAAAAACTCTAAAAAAAACAGAGGCTGTAAGACAAAACAAGGTATTGTGAGTGGTTTAGCACAGACTCCAACATTTCCCATCTCTTACAACATTAGCTGACAAAAGGCTTTGTGCAGTTTGTTTTCCAAACCCAGCAGAAGCTGAAAGGGGGGCGGGGGTGATGCTCCAGTGTAAATAGGGTTGGGAGGAATTTCAGGAGTCTGAGGTCATTGATAAAATGGGGTCGATGGGAGCAGATTTTATGAATGAACTCCTCTGTTGTCTTGTTAAATGTGTAGGCATACTGTGCCACACATACATATGATCTATGGCACAAATTCTAAAGAGTGATTTAGTTCCTCTCAGAGGCCCTGAGAGGTGTTTTATTGTGTGTCTGTTCCTACTGAATGCATTTCAAGTGCACTGAACTAGAGAATGTACATGTAAAGTGATTTCTACATTTCTGACTCATGATGGCAAAAACATTTCATCCCTCGCTTTGAGTTCAGACTCATTCGGCTTCAGCAAATCTTAGCTCCCCATTGTGTTTCAGACTCAGGATTTGATATGTGAAGGCTTTACAGCATGAAGACTCTGTAGAGTTTCTCTGGACACCCTGGGAAAGCAAACACAGTCAGCTTTGGGTCTGATCAAGGCTGCCAGCCAATCAGAATTTAGAACATCGTGTGCTGTTACCAGGGGCAACCTGTTTGCCCAAATTCTTAGCAAGCAAACACAGACATGTTGAATTTGTTAGGGTTGCAATCTATTTGTGCACAGCAAATAGCACCACAGTCAGACTCTTGCTTCCTATTGCACCCACCTCTCATCATCAAGCATCATAAAAGGAGCTGAAGTGGAGAAACAAAGATGTTGCAACTTTATAGTTACAGTAGCAGTCTTGCACATGTCTGGAAATCTCTTTTGTCTAATGTGCTTATCATGGAAATAATTAAAATGCATTATGATGTATATGCATGTTTGATCATGTCAATAACAGTTGTTTAGTCAAAATACTAATTATGTGCATATATTTTTTGCATTGTTGTGACCTCTAATCTCTGCCTCAGGTACCCTTCGACCGGTACGACGTAGCTTCTACGACCCCACCTCAGCGCCAGGTCAGGGCTGGTTGTGGGAGTGGGAGAACGACGCTGGCAGTTGGACGGCGTACGACACGGAGGTGGGCATTGCCATCCAAGCGGCACGCGATCGTCAGCAGCCCTGGCTGGACCTGGCGCCGCTGGGTTTCTGCTACCTCATCGACTTCGAAAGCATGACCCAAATCAACGGGCAGACGCAGCGCTGCCGACGCATCCAGCGCCGCTCCGACCTGGCTTATCCGCTTGTGTCCGGGCCCCTGCCTAAATCCCACCATGCCTGGGGGCCCATGTCCATGCCCAGCCACGGAGGACTGCTTGGCGTGGATGTGTCTGGAGTGGGCATGGGGATCAGAATGAGCAGCAGTGGGACTGGAAACGGGAGTGCGTACCCCAGTGGGGCTCTCCCCGCCTCGGCCATCACCTCCTTGGGACAGCCCTGCGCCTGCCAGCAGTGTATGTTGGTGCTAAGTGTCAAAGCGGGCGCCATGTCGTCCGCTCACACTCTGGGTCGCAGACCTCCACAGACCAAGCCCCCTAGTCCCAAAATCAGCAGCCACCCCATCCCAGGGGGGTCATACTCGCTGACCCTGCCTCGGCCTCCTTCCCTGTCACGCTCATTTACCCACCACAGGACGTCCATAATTGGGGCATCAGGGGGCTTCAGTGTTGGAGGTACAGGTGGTCCAGGAGGTTTAGGTGTTGTTGGTGGTGGTGGTGGGGTTGGCAGTGCCAGCCTTGGTTTCGGAGGAGGCTTCGCCAACTCTCTTTCACTGCTCGGCTCAGCTACGGCCGCCCTCTCCATCTCCTCTACCCGCCCTCCGCCTCCACCTCTCCCTCCTCCTCCACCGCCTCCTCCTCCACCCTCCACCACTCTCTCATCTGCCGCTATCTCTCCTCCTCACCCCTCGACCTCATCCTCCCTTTCTGCTTCCTGCTCCGCCCCCTCCGTGCCCACTCCGGGCCCTCCCCTCATCTCCACGGCTGCCTCCACCTGCACGCCCTCGCCTTCTGCCCGAGTCCTGGGTCCAGTGTCTTCGTCCGGTGCTGCTGCCTGTGCAGCCCCCCTGCCGCCCCGGTCCAGCCTAGCGGGGCTGAGCCGACCTGCACTGCAGCGTATCGCCATGGCTCAGTCACGTGCCCTTATCGCCTCTGGGTGAGTAGACAACAATCAATATGCTCAAACATTATTTTTATAGTTCGAGAGGTTCTGCTGACCAAAAAAGGGACTAGGAATAAAGTTTAGGGATATTTAGCCATCAGAAGAAAACAAAACTGTTACTTAGTAAATATCTTGTACTACTTTCTTACCCTGACTTGCATATTTATATCAGTGACTGGTGTGATGTGCTCCGTGTCCACAAAAACAGAGGGTGTGGTATTCAACAACCATCAGATATAACTCAATGAAACATTTTAAGATGCAGGCTCATTTAAGCTAAAAACTACAATAATTCACATTTTTATATTAATGGATTGAATGAGCACATGAGACTTAAACTGACAAATTCACAGAAAATATGACACCAGTCTGCAGCTTCCTACACCAAGTGTTTACAGCTCATTGTTTTGGTCTGTTGAACTACTGCTTTTTGCTTCAGTCTCAGCATGTTCCACCTCTTGTCCAGTTGCAACTTGCAGCTGTTCTCAATGCAGAAAGCTATGAAGAGTTCCCCACACCAGCTAGCAGATAAAGTTAGTGTCTAGCTGGTGATTATAGAAGAGCATTTGTGGCTAAAAACATTTTTCCCTGGAGTTAACTGATCATCTGTAAACATGCTTAATATGAGAATGCAAGCACATGTATAAACATATTAACAGACAGACAATAACAGAGGAGATTATAGTTAAAAAAGAGGTACAGTAGAGTTTTAATGTCAGCTGGTTTAGGACACTTTAATGGAAATGAATTGCAAAAAAGTTGATGTGACGTTCAAATAATGCCTCCTCATAGACTACAGCCACTATCAACTGTACATGAGACAAAAGTACACCAAATCAACAGGATATGTAGGAAAATCAATCTCGTCAGGAATTTCTCATTTGTTTGCAGTCCTCATTACAGTGTGTCTGACATTAGCCCTCATTAGCATTCATGAGCCTTTAATCTTTGTGACAAAGTTCATTGGGCTCATTCATTTCCATGGAAAACAATGAAGTTCATTCACAGCGAAACGAGCCGAGCCACACAAGCGTTTCACATTCCAGCCATTTGTCATGCAACCACTTAGTGATGAATTTACTTTACACACGCACACACACACACACACAAACACACACAACACAATCATACACAAAGTTTGTACATAGTTTTAATGCAAACAATTGTGGGCTCTGAGCCTCAAAACATCAAAAAAAGGAAATACTGGAAATACTTGGTGTTGTGTGTGTGTGTAAACAACCAGCATGGACCAAAGGCAGGTTTCTTTATTTATTTGGATAACTGTTGATAAAAACTTCAAGCACCCTCAAATCTAAAACATGGGCTGATAAATAAAAAACCTTTGGGATTTACTCAGCAAGCTATGGAAACCACATCTGGAGAAGTGAAATGCAGAACAGCAGGGTTTGTAACCCTGTGGTTATCGAATGCTTGATATTGCACGTCAGTGATCTTCCTGTGCTACAAATTTCTCTTGAGTTGTGCATTCTTGATATCAAAACGGAAAATAAAATTTTCACACAGTCTTGTGGGTCTTTTGTTGTAGTAGGGCGGGGTCGTATCTGCAAATCTATACAGGGTGCTGATGAAAGTGCAACAAGTTTCCTGCAATGTTGTTCTCTGCTGAAAAAGAAAAGTTTAGTTGTGCTATTAATATCTGTTTGAGATGTGTATATATATCAGACAGGCCTTTTGTGGCATCATCATCGCAAAACGTATGTAACTTACTCAAGTGTGATGGGGAACCTTGAAACACTGAGAATTAACTTTACTGAAGGAGGAGAAGGAGAAATCTTTTTTCTTATGATTAAACTTTTGAAATAAAAAATATTTAGAGTTCTTAAGAGGGTAGATGTGAGTCTAAGAATCCCTATAAATGACTTTATTGTTGAAAATTACATATCAGACACCAGTTTTATTCAAAGCAGATTATTAAATGTTCTTAACATGTATGAAGGGAATTTTTGACTATGGGGACAGTTTACAAGCATGAACTTATAAAGTGCAAATGCTCGAGATAAACAAGTCATTTGGCACACTAAGCATCATTGTGTGGCCGTGTGGTTTTAAGGTCTTGAATGTTGTCAGCATCAGTGAGTTGTAACAAAGGAAGTCACAGTGTGCAGGTGTCATAGCCAGGGGGCGCTGGTCAGCCAAGTGTCTGAGGTTAAGGAGGTTCAGTGATGTTTTAGTTACAGCGAAAATGTCACCGCTGGTCTACATTACACTTGTTTTGCGTTTTTTTCTCAAATACAGCATGCAAGTAACTCTTTGTCATTGTCATTGTGTATCTTAAATAAGTCAAACACAAGCAGCCACTTTGTGTCTGACTGCAGGTCTGCATGCACTTGCTTGTGCTGTGTTTAAATTTTAAAAAACAACCTCACGCTGAGGATCATTTCGACCCAACATTGCCCCAACAGAGCACCCCAGCTTTCTAAATCCTCGCATTAGCAGTCCAGCTAAGCCTCAGATTAATACTAAATACCACGGGCTTAATATTCTTGCTTCAGTAATCTCTGTATTTTGCATCAGGTGAGCTGTGTGACTGACCCACTCGTTCAACCTGGCAGGTGAGAGCACCTGCTGCTGCCGTAAAACCACCAGCGTCACGGATCAAGAGCCCCTCTGATCCCGTCAGCCTGGGATTCCCTCTTCTGCTCACCCCTTTTCTCTCCTCGAGTTTGTTTTTAGCTCCATCTCTACTTAGTGCTCCTGCTGTCTCCATCTAATTGCTTTATCCCTAAATTCATAACTGGCGCAGCAGGAGGACTGGATCAGTGAGGGGAAACGCCTCCTCTGGTAGATTTTTATCGTGCTTGTAGCTAATCAGGCTTATGTTTACGCTGAATTTTAAAGATTAGAAAATGATAAAAATTTATTTTTCTACACTTAAAGCACTGCCTTTATCAGTTAACATGTCTTTATCTGTCTACTTCTTTTGCTAGTTCTGTGAAATTTTATTTTTTATTTTGTCAAAGGAAGTTATTTCAATAAAATCTACAAAATTATTGCAAAAATAACTGATGTACAACTGAAAAAAAACTGCAAAAATAAGTGATAAGAACTACGATTGTTAATTTTGGTGAGTTATTAAAAAAATGACCAAAATCTTTAAATCCAGTATATTGTTTTAAGGCGTCAAAATGCAGCAATCACTTGGCCCTGCTGTCCTCAGATGAGCTAAACGCTCCTTTTTGCTTAACAGCTAGTTTTTAGCTGCATGTGTCTCTCAGCTGTTTGATGCTGAGCAGACAGATGTTTTTCTTGCTTAAAAATAACTTCCTGCCAGGACTTAAAGCAATGCTAATGAGAGCACTGAGAGGACTAAACTAAAAACATTACAGATGTGAAGAAAAAAAATCAAAACAGTGAGCTGAAGGAAGTGTAAATGCTCTGTAGAGCTCAGGGGAACCGCAGTCGAGTGATAATTCTTTATAGGCTGAATACTATGAGCACCTTCTTTTGCATTGCACACAAACTATGTGATCCGTTGTAGATTATTAAGACAACATCTGTGTGGTTTATGTGAAATTTATACAGTGTCATATATCTCTGTTATCTAAACATCTCAGATACAGTTCTAATTAGGGATGCACTGTTATCTGTGTTGATAGATTATTAACTGATATTAGCTTGTGACTAAAAACTGCTGCACCTGGTTAGAGCCACACATTAAGACTACAGAGCCAAACATGTTGTCACCAGTAAAGACTTCTCTGCAGTTTCAGGAAGAAAACATGATTGTAATTTGCAGTATGTTGTTCCACAAGATAAAAAGTAGAGGTGTCAGATCTAATTAAGTCAAAGCTTTGTAATATTTAATGGTTTATCTTTATTTTCGGCATCTTGCCTTCTTTAAAAAATACAAAAGTGTGAAATAACTGCTTATCATATCCACCATAGGAAGCAGGTTATATTCTGTATTAATTATAATACTTGTTATAAACTTTAAATAGAAGATAGATTTTTATCATTTGTTAGTGAAGGTGAACTTCATCAATCTGACCAGATAAAATAAAGTGTCACAGCGGCAGAGGAGTATTATATATCAGTAAACACTGGCTAATAATGTAAAGAGATATTAATGTAAACTGGCATTGTTTTGGTTTGTAGTAATAGTTCAAAGTCATTTTGAAAAGAAAATTACCAGAATTATCCCAGATTAGGATTAAAAGTGTAGTTAGTGAGGGAATATGTTTTGAAAACTTAATCCTCTTTTCCAGTTGGATTGTTGAGCTCATCTTTAACATTTGTTACCGTTACACTGTTGGGAGAGTTTGCCTGCAGTGAAATGAAACAGATGGTTTTTTCCAGAGGAAGCGTCACAGATTATCACAGTGACGAGCTTCGCCTTTAGTCCACACACCTGTTGTGCTCCTTTCTCCGCTGCAGCGACTTTGATTTCTGCAAACCTGCCCTTCGACTTCATCATTCATGCCTGAGCAGAGGTCTTCCTCCTGCTTAAATAGCTTATCTTTCTTTCAGACCTGATTTCAGGTGTGGGCTTGTATCTGCTCAATGTGTATAAATGTATGTGTGTGTGTGTGTGTGTGTGTTGCCATATGCCAAAGCTTCAGTGCCTCCATCATCCAGTGGTCCAGATGGAGGCTGCTCTAATGCCACTAGATTAGCTGGGATCAAAGAAACGTGACTAGCTGCCACTCCTGTTGTTAGCTACTCTTTCTCTGCTTTCCCCACCTTCTTTTAATCTGTTTTGTCATATCGCTCATGTTTTCCTGCCCGACGTGCAAATGTCAATCTGCTTATTCATGCGCTGGTTTGATCCAGTCAGCCAGCTTGTTTTGCTGTAGTGTGGATAACGTACAGCACGTACGCGGTACGCTTACACAACAGTACGCACACTTTGTTTTTGGTAAATAAGCAAAGATAGTAACAGAGTACAGTGTAAGCAGATTTTCAGGAACGGGAACTGTACGGTACACTTGGAGACGAGTCAAACTTAAACTCTTTAGTTTAAAATAAAGGTTGCTTACAAAACAGATGATTATTTTTAAAAACCCAAAGATGCAAATTTTCCTAAAGAAGAAACAAAATTAGCCCAACAAAAGATTTTGGGTCAGCAACCTTTTCAGGTTCATCTCAAAGCTCAGGATTTTGAGTTTGACCTAAAACTCAAACATTCTGCAAAGACACTTGCCCTGAAATGATGATTTTTTTTTTTGATTTTAGATTTTTAACTATTACTTTTTCTTTTTTTTTTTTTACAGTGTATTGTTAAATATGGGGTGGATTTTAATTAGTTCCAGTAATTTTGAGACAAGTTTCTCCAAAAAAAAATCTATATTTTATGGTACAGAAAGCTGATTCTGCAATTACAGGTGAAAACACTAAACCTTACTTTGGGTTTAAGGACTATTATCTGACATCTGCCACCCTCCTGCTTTGAGCTATATTTGGGTTAAGCACTTGTAAAAAGACCGATCTGCCTCTCATCATTTCGTTTTGAAGCTATAGTTAGAGACAAGATAAGTGGTAAAACATACAAATGTGCATGGAGTAGAAATATTAAAAATCAAAGCAGAAAAAAAGTTAAAAACACAATTAGTAAAAAACTTTATTGAACCAAGTGTGCATTTATTAAATAACAGTAAATATCATAAGTTAAAAAGGACACAATTTAACATAATGACATATATTCATTTTTATGAATGAAAGTTTAATTTTCCCATTAAACAAAATGAGAGAAGGGACTGAAAAGCAAAATGAAGTAAGAGTAAGACAGAAAAAGAAAAAACGTACATAAAATAATGACTAAACAGGGAGAGATAAGATTATTAATTGATTAAAAAAATAGGTAAACAATAGATTGCAAATAGTCCATAAAATGGCTGTTCCAAATTTTATAATAATAATAAAAAACTTTAAGAATCTGATGATCTGATGATTTCTAGGTATAAATTGCTTTGTCTGTGACCAATGTGTTTGTAACCATCTTTAAAGCTGTTAACGAGGTACACACTCTTCAATCTAAAGGTTGTATTGTTACCCTTTCATTTAGTCAAAGTGAAGACAGTGAGTTTGAAGGACAATAGACTTTGACTGATCCGACACGTCACAGCGGGAAAATCTTCCTGCCAAAACTGGAGGTGAGGGTGTAAAGATGGCAGGTGACGGTGTGTTAGCATGCAGTCATATGTGCTCGGGTCTGTCAGCCTTATGGCGGCTTGGCAGCGTGACGTGGTCGCTGACAGGTAATCCCTCCTGTGACGAATCTCTGGCCTACAACCAGAGTTCAGTCAACAGATGGGAGCAGGTGGATTAGCCCCATAAAAGGAGGAAGGAGACCTGACACCTGCACACAAGCTGAGAGAGAAGAGAGGGAGAGAGAGAGAGACAGGGACAGAGACACTGACACACGACTGCTCAACCACAACAACAACAAGTGGAGATTATTGCTGGAATACCCTGAGTTGTCTCTGAGGTTTTTAGTGCTTTCAAGCAGGAAAAATGACTGTAATCAAGACTGGCAGACCGTAAGTCTAAGTTTCTGACTGGACTGTATTATTGACTAATTGTTATCATGTTGTTCATACATGAGTTTCACCTGTAAAAGGAACAGAGATGCAGTTTAGCTGTCATGCAACATTACAGTAAAATCTTTTTTTAAAAGCAAAATGCATCTTAGATGAATGGCTCTAGCATGTATTGATATGGTATACGAATAAGTTAGTTTTTTCATGGAAAGACTATATCTTAAAAAAAATTGAGATGTTTATTTGAATTCATATGTTTGTTTTGGGAATTTATGAAAATAAGAACATCTTTGACTCTAATATGTCGACAAAATAACATCACAACTTTGAACCTGGCTTGATCTGCTCTTCAAATGTTCTGAAAATAAATGCGATTCGCAAGTATTTATTAGATAGTGCAATTATAGTGCAAATATAACATTTCTAACTACTAGAAAACCAATACAA
>JAPZDV010000016.1:9487062-9512325 GCA_029814665.1 Acanthurus lineatus
TGACTGGACTGTGTTATTGACTAATTGTTATCATGTTGTTCATACATGAGTTTCACCTGTAAAAAAGAGCAGAGATGCAGTTTAGCTGTCATGTAACTTTACAGTAAAATAAGGGCATGTGCATCTTAAATGAATGGCTCTAGCATGTATCGATATGGTATACAAATAAGTTAGTTTTTTCATGGAAAGACTATATCTTAAAGAAAAAAATTGAGATGTTTATTTGAATTCATATGTTTGTTTTGGGAATTTATGGAAATAAGAACATCTTTGACTCTAGTATGTCGACAAAATAACATCACAACTTAGAACCTGGCTTGATCTGCTCTTCAAATGTTCTGAAAATAAATGCGATTCACAAATATTTATTAGATAGTGCAATTATAGTGCAAATATAACATTTCTAACTACTAGAAAACTAATACAATAAATGATCGTCATCATGGAAACAGCCAACTAGGGAAGTTTTACAGGAAGTTTCTATCTCACAACTTCTTAGTTTGAATTATATGATTTATAATCATGTTGCCTATTAATGTAAATGTTTATTGCAGAACAAAACGCTAATGACAGTGATATTTGTCAAAGGCAGCACAAGCTAACATTGTTCCATAAGTTTAGTACGTGGAGTGAACTTGTTTTGGTTCAGAGCATAATGTAAACCACTTTATGCTACAGACTTGTGGTCAAACTACAAATAAAACAAGCTTACAGAGACTTCAGGTAGCTTTTGATGATGCCATGAGAATTATTCTTAAGAGACATGGATGTTGTAGTTTAAGTGAGATACAGTCCACTATTTTATAACAGTTTTCAGAAATTTATTTAAGAATGTATTTGCTCAATGACTCTGAAAAAGAAAATCTTAATTTAATTTCCTGCTCCATATGATGCCCTGTCTGGACCCTGAGTCTAAAATACACATTCAAATTGATCTCTGCTGCCATATGCAACTTAATCTTAAACCTCAAACACAGCAGGAAGCCCTACCTGGCAAGTTATAGGACAGTATGTCAAATCGTGATGAGCAACGTCTGTTTGTTTCATTGCATGACTCGACAAAAGCTCCTTAACCTGCTGACATGGGTTGAACCTAAAGCGGGCGTATGCTGCGGCTGGCTGAGTGTCATAACACCTGTTTATAGGTGACTCATCAGATCTGGATGATTTGGATCTGGGCTGAGGGGCCAGTCTGTTTTTAGTGTTTCAGACAGTAAAAGATGAATAAAAGTTTGTTTTTCTTGTGTTTCAGAGTGCCAACAGTTCCAGTGAAGAACCTGAATGGATCGAGCCCGGTGCACCCTGCGCTGGCAGGTAAATAAACTGACACAAACAGTTTATGTTTCATTGCTTTAAAATTGATCTGAAGTCAGTTCTTTAAAACAGCTCAAAAAATTCTGAGACTTTGATGAGTCACTTTAAGACTCGTTAAAGTTTGTCCAGCTCTTTTCATTTACTTACTTATTTGCTGGTTTGACATTAGTTGACTGTCTTGCAGACTCACCAAATTAAATTTGACTTGTATTTCAGTAAATCCACTTTACAGCCTTTATAAGTTTGGTTAATGGATAATGTCCTTATCATAAAATGAGTATTTCCTTAATGCAGTATCTCAAATTGCCCCTCTGCTGGTCATATCCAGGTATAACAGGCATCCTGATGAGTGCAGCAGGACTTCCTGTTTGCCTGACTCGCCCTCCTAAGCTGGTGCTTCATCCCCCACCTGTTAGCAAGAGCGACATCAAGCCCGTGCCCGGTCTGGGTCACTGCTGTCGCAAGACCACGAAGAAGCAGGCCCGTAAAGGTGGGTTTAATGATGATGGCGGTTGTGTGTGTTTTGCTTTTTCCATCCATGTGCAGACACACCCGTCAGGTGCATATTGACATACTGGCGGCAAAGGAATCATCATACTTTGTGTTTCTGTGTCGTAGGCAAGACCCCTGAGGAGGTGGTGAAGAGATACCTGCAGAAAGTTCGCAATCCCCCAGAGGAGGTGGGTTCTTCTCTTTGATGATTTTCAGCTGTCAGTTCAGTCAAGTCTTGCCCTTCAGGTGGCACCTGTGAGACCTTATTTCGAAAAAATAAAAGAGGAAGGGTTTGTCTTGCTTGAAAAAATAGAAAAAACAAACTTTTATCCTACAAACTGTGACTTTCTTCTCTTATAGAATGATCTTTTAAATCGAAAACATAAGAAAAATAAAACATGACAAACATTTCCTTTATTTTACAGAACAATTCAAACAGCATCAGGAGTATTTTTTGTCTCCTGTTAAATAAAGCACATATTTTTCATGCAATAAGGTACCATGGTGGTCCAGCAGAAGGAAGGGGCTGTCAGAACTGCATAAAAACAGAACAATAACCTTGACAAACATAAAAAATATGTTAAAATAAAAACACAGTGGGCCAACATAAAGATAAAACATGTTTTAAACTGTGCACAAAGCTTTGAAAATTCATTAAATGTACTTGTCCTTTCATCCCAGGACTGCACCATCTGCATGGAGGCCCTGGCTGGACCGTCAGGCTACAAAGGTCCAGGTGTTGGTGGCATCTCCCGCGCCGAGTCGGTGGGCCGCCTGGCGCAGTGTGGTCACCAGTACCACCTCCAATGCCTCGTTGCTATGTACAACAACGGCAACAAGGACGGCAGCCTGCAGTGCCCCACCTGCAAGACCATCTATGGAGTCAAGACCGGCAACCAGCCCCCAGGCAAGATGGAGTACCATGTCATCCCCCACTCGCTCCCTGGCCACCCAGACTGCAAAACAATCCGGATCATTTATAACATCCCTCCTGGCATCCAGGTAGAATCCCATCCACGTTTATGTTGAGCTAGCTTCTGAATTATGCACACAGAAAGTTTTCTTGGCTTTGCTCGGATGAGATAATGAACTTTACCTTGCTGTTTAGGGCCCAGAGCACCCAAATCCAGGCAAACCCTTCACTGCCCGCGGGTTCCCCAGACACTGCTACCTCCCTGACAGCGAGAAGGGACGCAAGGTAAACAAGACACCTTCATCGTCCAACCTCTATTTAGTTTCAAGCTTAGATGGCGTGTGTATTAAGTGTCGTCTTTTTTTCTCTCTGAATATCAAGGTTCTGAGGCTTCTTCTGGTGGCGTGGGACCGCCGGCTCATTTTCTCTGTGGGTACATCCAGCACCACCGGGGAGTCAGATACAGTCATCTGGAACGAAGTGCACCACAAGACGGAGTTTGGCTCCAACCTGACGGGCCACGGTTACCCCGACCCTGGCCACTTGGACAACGTCCTGGAGGAGCTCAAAGCTCAGGGCATCACCGAGGAGGAGTGTCTACCCAGAGACTGAAAAGAGACATTACAAGACGCTGAAGACACGAGAAACCAGGCTGGAGTCTGTAAAAACACGATGCTGGGAAGGGATCCTCAGCTGGATAAATGAATAATTTTCAAAATCTAAAATAAACAGTGAGAACTTTTAGCACCAGACACTAAAAAAAAAAAAAAAAAAACACTTAAAAAACAAAAACAAGAAGAAAACTCTTTACATGAGCAGTGCAGAAACTGTTCTGACAGTATTTGCTGGGGATAAAATTTCTCTAAGGACAGCATGAGTCAGTTTCGATATGTGGGAAATCGTTTTTTTCTCCCGATGCAGTAACAGTGTCAAGATCGCAGATGTTTTCCATGAGACATTTGAGACCACTGTGCACATACAAGTCAGTGTTAGATTAAAAAAAAAACATTTATACTGTGAGACTTCATAACAAGAATGTAACAAAGTGAATTTTTGCTGAATTGATGAGGTGTTTACCACTACTACTGCTGCTATGTGGAAATGAAAAGAGCTGAAACTGAAGAAAAGAAACGGGGGTCTGTAAGTTTTTCGAAGTGTTAGTCCACAAGCAGAAGAAACTTTTCACTGCAGATAAATATTTCAAGTGTATAACTGGATATCTGAGCATGAATATTTGCTGACCTCTAGTGGTACTTTTCCAGAACTACATTCCTTTTTAGGTTTGATTTTTATTAAATTGTATTGTTGTATATTATGAATACTTGATATAATATATGATATTGTTTCCATTTGATCATGTTTTTATATTTTAATTTTACATTTTTGTTTTATATGGTGTGTTTCTTTGCATTGTTATGGAGCGTGGTGTGACAGACTGAGACGTGGGATGAGGTGACATGAAGATTAGCTGCTGGTGTACCAGAGTTTGCCTGACACTTTATACGTCCATTTACCAGCCCATTTTTTTCAATATTTTGTATTTGATAGGTTCACAATCTGACATTCCTTAACTGTTCTGCCCTTAGAGCATGGGTGCATTTATTAGCTTTCTATGTCTTCTTGTATCAGCGTTTATGTCAAGGTCTGATAGAGGAAAAGCTATTATGGATTATACCTTTACCCCCAGGAGGAGTAAATTTAAAAAAAAAAAAGCTAGGATTGGACCTCCTGCCTGAGCTCAGATTTGCACAGAGCTTTCTGCTTAGTCTCAAAACGAACCGGACAGCTTGTATTTACTATATTTTCGTGTAGGACACACACCAGCCTCAAATGCTGTAGTCACACAACAAAATGTGGTCATCTGTTGTTTTTTTTGGGTTGGTTTTTTTTTGCCATTTTTATTTCTCGCCATGAGCAGCAGGTGCAGAAGACTATCTTTTGTTGCAGATCCAGCTTTGGCCAAAGTGGTCCAGTCGGTTTGCATTTGGTCCGTTGTGGACCAGTTTCTTATGACGTATGTTAGATGAGATGTACAACGGTATGTGCTGACATACTAATGTAGGCCAACATTAAGAGCATTTATACTTTATGATACTTTATGTATGCACTGTACTGTATGTAAGTGTTTTATGTGCACAAATTTGCATTAAACGTTTTTCTAAGGTTCAAAGAGATTCTTCATCTTATGTAATGTTGATTGCAGAATGTTGCTTTTAGTCCATGAATGTGCCGGCTTTTTAATTACTTAAAATACCGAGTGTGTGGGACTTAATGAGACATATTGGTAAAAATGAAATATCACATTAGGGCCATTTGATATTTTGATGGCCACTGTAGTTTCTCCTACATGCTTTAAATTAAAAGGAGTGGTGTATTGTATTTGGTTGGTTGTAATTGGCACAATGCCACTAAAGGCTTCACAGATATTTTCTGATTCCAAATCTATGACTAAAACACAACATTAAAGCAGAATCACATTAAATCACATTAAAGCATTCAATTTTAAACAGGCACATCTGATGAAATATTTAAAAAAAAACAGTTTTTTATTACAAAGTAAAGTTTCACTTTTAACTAGCATTTGAAAGGAACTAGTCGTGTTTTCATGGTTAAGTTTACTCTGCAAGTGCTCGCTGAATACGGTGAATAATTCATCTCTGTCCTTCTTTTGTTTTTTAGTTATATTAAAACTATTGTGGAAGCACATTTTTGTCAAATTTCTTTGATTTGCAAGATGAAATTAAAACAATATGTAAAATGTTTCTGGTAAATAGACCCTGGTCAGTGAGTGGGTGAGTGGTCCATGACCAGTTTATCTGTAGATTAGTCTGGCTCCTGGATTAGTAGTCTGGATTACCTCTACCTTAATGAATGAAAAAAAATGTACGGAGATAATTAAACACAATTATAATGGACCCCCAACATGAGGATTCAGTCACGATACAGAAACAGCGTTAAAGATCAGCTTTAATAGGGAAGTAGGTTGAACTGAAAAAAGCATATATTCATTCAAACATGAACAATGAATATTCACTTTTTAGATTTGTCTGAGAAAACAAGTGAATTCTTTTATGGTGGAAAAATGTCGACCCTTTTTAATCCTCAGTGAAAACTTATCACTGCAAAAAGTCACAAAGCTGCAGATATAATGAAATGGTAAACATCAGCTCATACACAAAAGACCAATCACATTTTAAATGCACACTGGAGGCAACAGAGAAGTACAAGCATTCAAAAATAAACCTTCTAACGCCAACTTTCATTTGCTCCTCCATTTCTGCAACAGTGGAGCTTAACATTTCTCATAAGTGACAGATGTGATGGATTGGGCAAAGCTGCCGAGTGTGGTATAAAAATGCACCAGCCGCCTGTCAGGTCACTGAGGAGCAGATGGGTTAAGGGTCTAATCAGGCCAGACACTCAGTTAAGCTGGACTGACAGCAACTAGTGGCACTAATAAAGATGAAGTGAGGATGGATGACTTCTATCAATGCAGAGCCATTTCTGCTCCTTTCAGTCAATATAAGTAAATAAGAGAGACAAAGCAGGAGGCAAAATGCTGCAGAGAATCAGTCATTTGGGGATTTTTATTTTAAATTGTACAGCCTTTCTGTAAATGAAAGTGGGGATTTGATGCATGAATATTCCCGAGAGAGAGAGAGAGAGAGAGAGGGATGGGGACAGATAGAGAAGTAGAAGGAGAGGGAAAAAAGGGCAAAAGCAACAAGTTGAAAAAGCATGCATAATATGGGGGATTAGGATGCTTGAGATGAGGGTAGACAGAGATCCACCCCTTGCTGAGACCTGAAGGGGGGAGGGGTTTTTCAAATGGTCTTAGAAATCCCTCCTGCAGGGGTTCATTGTCTACAACCCAGGCGATGAATAGAAAGCTGATTACAGCGGTCAGCATTTTGTATGCCATAGCAGCACTGACTGGCGTTGATCATTACATGTTGCCATTTTGTCTCATGTCTCTCCCCTCGTTTCCACCTAAAGCGACAGATTTTTTTTTTTTTTTTGAAAGGGGGAAAGCTTTTGCTTGACTTTTAGCTCCAAACTGCAGGCTGGAGGTGTTTTCCTTTCTTCTCCACAGAGCAAATCCTCCCTCTTCCAGTCTCAAAATGACTTGTCTATTATTAAAAGCTTTTAAATGGAGCAGTGTGTTGGCTGACTACCAAATCCAGTGCCTTGTTGCCAGGGAAACACATACTCGTGGTCTCAGCTCTCCTTTTTTTTTTTTTCACCCTCCTCCCCAGAGGTTCATATTTCAAAACTGCCAGCAATCATGCGCTCACACTGCCTCCTTTCAGCTAAAAGCTTTTTATGCTGCCAGTGGAGCAACATGGAGGGGAAAGGAGAGCAGATGGGAGTGGTTGGGAGAGAGGGAGGGAAAATGAAGGGCCTCCCTCACGGTTGCCACGGCAACTTGATGTCATGGTGACATCACACACCACTAAAAGCTTTTAACCGGATTCCTCTCCTGCCTTAGGCCCCATTTTGAGTCCTCTTTCAGCTAGGCTAAGGGGGAAGGGCACAGGCAGGACGGTGTGTGTGCCTTTTTGCATGGATCACTCCTACACTGCAGATTAAACCCAGCTCCTAGCCCAGTAAAAGACTTTCAAATTCAACCTGTAAAGAGCCTTTTTTTGCAAAACACAGCCTGCACAGGTCAAGGGAACCATTTCAAAAATGGCAGTAGAGGATGGTTTTAGCTACTTAATGCCAGGCCACAGTGAGAAGCACAGGCGGGCCCCGAACTGGACCGATGGTGAAATGAAAGCGCTCCTGTACGTATGGGAGGAGCACCACAACGAACTGAAAACAAGCAAGAGGAACGCCAAGGTTTACGAGAAGATGTCCCAGAGGTTTTTCCAGCTGACTGGAGAGCAGCGCTTTAAAGAGGAGATCAAGATGAAAATCACCAACATGTCTTTTCAGTACAGGCAAGTGCAGCAGATCCAAATCAGAGTTATGACCTCTAAATCCAGCTGTTGCATGACTCTAATCACCTGTTTTGATCCAACAGGCGCCTGAAATCCACAGTCGGTGATAGTGGGGACACACCAGACTGGCCATATTATAAACCCATCGAGAAGATCCTCTCCAAACCACTGGAAAATGGGCGAGTGAACTCTTTGGAGTTTCAGGCCTCCGCTGCAGGTCCCTCCACTTCTTCCCAGTCTACAGACAACGTCGTGTCCCTGTCAGAGGAGGGGATGATGGGATTCCTGCCAGAGTACACAGGCTCCTCAGATGAGATGGAGATAAAACAGGAGCTGGACTCTATAAGCTCTGACAGCGAGCACACACAGGGCTCCAGGTAATAGGAACTAGACAAGACACGTGTTGGTGTGTGCGCAGGCCACATGTGTATTATTGATAAAGGTTATAACAGATTGATAAACAGACCACTGTATGCCATTGTTTAGGGGAAGGAATACACAAAGTTGTCCCTTTTCAACTCGGCTCACATACTGGACCTATAACACTTTACTATGTGATGTTTTTACATGTGTTTCCTCTTGCTTGTGTCGTATCCTAGCTATTTTACAACAAATGAATCATAGGACTTTAGGAAATATGAGAGAAAAAAACACGTTTTTAAGAGGCATTCCATCTGCATCTGGGAGTAATTAGTCTACCTTGAACCGTGTACAAATATAACGATTTACAGTTTTCTTTATATGTGGTTTAAAAGAAGCTGAACCACACAAAGTCATTATTTCCAGCATAAATGTTCACAAAGTTCACATAGCGGTCACTGCTACTATTAGCTAAGCTGTGCTAGATACTTGGCAGGAGTAATTTAGATGTTTTAAATTGCCCTTCTCTGGGCTCAGCTGCAACCTTGTTTTTGTGGAATAACAAACTAAGTTATTTTATTGAAATATAAATAGTCCAAAGGCAGGGAACAGATATGAAAACACTTAAATCACTTCAGCTGAGGCACAAGCTAGGCTAGATGTGGTTCTCTTGGTTAACTGCAGCTATGTGTTCAGTGTTTGGCTTGGTATTAAGCTGTATTTTTAACTAAATTACATACTTAAAATATATGAAATATGAAAAACATGAATGACCAAGATAAAAAATGAGTCACCAGAAAAAGTTTTGCTGTTTTTTTTAAGCTAGCTTTAACTTTTTCTATCGCTTTAGCTTCGTACTTGACCAGTTGATGTGGTTTTAATTTTGTTTAGCTCTGCTCTTAACCACGCTTTGACTTAATATGCAGTAACTGTATTTTTTTGTCTCTTTCTTTTAAGACTTAAGTATTTTAAGCAGGACAAAGAATAACTTCATGTACCTTGAAATTATTTTTTTGCAAGGCACCATCTTGTCTAATAAGTGCCTCTCCGTTCTCCAGCTCTCACCCCACTTCAGCCAGGAAAAGGCATGCCAACAAGCACCTGTCCGTAAAGAGAAAGAAAATACGTATAATGCAGGCCATGTTGCAACAACAGAAGAGGTCGAGCCGGGCCATAGAGGAGACATGCAGGGAGGTCCGCAGAGCCATGCACCAACAGAACCTCCTCCAGGTCCAGTGTCTGCAGCTGCAGGACCGTATGATGAACCTTCTGGAGAAAATGATTCAGCTTCCCTCCACCCCGTCAGCATCATGGGGTCAGAGTGGTGTCAAAGATCCAGGGAAGCCATGAAGCTTGATGGTTATGGTTGTTTGAAGACATCGTAGTCATCGTAGGAGCAAAAAAAACAAACAAACTTATGTGTCCACATTTCAGTTTTACATTGATCATTGTTACGGTTTATCGTGTTGTCAATGTCAAAGTGAAACTCTTATCAGTTTTGTAGAGATGTACAAAAGTATGATGTTATGACTTATGAAATTGTCCTCAGCTTGAGTATCATTAATGGAAGATCACCATGTTAATAAACATAATGAGAACGTTGGCACTTGAGCAACAACTGTAAATCAGATATCAATCTAAGTATTGATAGTGAGGATATTTGTGTCGGATCATCTTCATGATAATTTGTCAAGTACCCCATTAAAATCACTGTGAGAACAACAGCTCTGCAAAAACAGACCAATTTTTCTACTGTGCCAAGATAATTACAAGTTGAGAAATTCTGATGCCAAAACATTGCAATTTGTAGCATTATAAGCCAAGAGAAGAGGCAATAATCCTGGCTGTTATTAAAGTTGTAAGCTGTCAGCAAGCAGTCATAATGTATCGTGTTTGTACTCAAAGGAATACACATGAACACACATTTCCTGCTTTCAAATGATGAAACGGTTCAAGGTGAATTTCATTTAGATGCAAATAAAAAAGAAATTTAAAAAATCTGATGAGTTCATCTGTTGATTGATTCCTCTATTCATATCCACCAACTTTGGATTGTGCATCACTGTGACCAACTCTCTGCTTGCACACATATTGGACTGTGAAATGGAAAACAAATAATGTATGTCGTGTATAATCTTGAGTGGCATTGTGCTTTAAGGATTAGATTTACATGCAAATTTCCTGACAGAAACAGGAAAGCATATTTTTTTCATGAGATTTTAATACTTTAATATGTAAAAACACACAGTTCTTTTTTGCATTTCTGCTGAATAAAACAACATACAGTCTGTAATCGTTTCTTGTCTTTTTATTTTTACTGCAGGGTAATTATTAAATTGCAAAATACACAGAAGGTAAGCCCTGATAGCACCACACTCTTAAAGTCTTTGCCTTTTGGCCCATTTTAAGAGGATTTGGAGAAACTGGGGATTAAGTTAGTTCCATCACACACTATACCAACTCCATGTCACTGCTTTATGAAAATGAAAATATAACAAAACCATTATATATTCGAGATATGTTCAGTATGAAATATTGCTATCTGTGAAATTGATGTTTTCAATAACAACTGAAAAAAACAAATCACTATTTAGCAAACAGCATTTGCATTTTTATCTTTACTATTACAGTGTCTTATTATTTCCTCCTCTCTGCAAGGCGTGGGCTGCACCTGTGTTGTAAAACCATGTGACAGTGTGTGTAGCCGTTGCAGCCCTTTGACCGGAGAGATATTGTTTACAGACCATATTCAGTTGAGTGCTGCTCCAGTGTGGAGAAGACAGAGGACGAGTCCATCCACATGCATGCTTCTTGGATGACATAGTTATAGCAACATCAACGGGTAAGGCTAAATAATATCTTTAATTACAGTAAAAACTTATAACTATTAAATATATTGTCGTGCGGTTTAATATTTAAGGCGCTCCTTCGTGACACGTTTCACACGGACGATTACAGAGCTATGTTGATTTTAAACTTAGTCTTTCTATATTTAAACGATGTTGTTTCTTCAATTAAAAATAGAAATGGGCTTTTAAATTTACGTACATTAGCGCAAAATGCAGACTGTCAACTGTCATCAATATCAGCCAATAGCGTTACGCCATTAGTTTGAATATTGAACGTGACAGACGTCGTGATTGGCCAAAATGAGACGTCACATGTTACAGAGACGTTACGCTGTCATGGTTACAATGAAAGACGCTTTGTGGTCTCCGCGAGGAGTGAATGGAGGGTGGTGCTCTGGCTGCTCTCGCGCGTTGCCATATGGACTACAAAATCACGGCGGGGGAAAGATTGTTTTGAATAATTGAAAAAAAATGGACGTAAATTGTGATATATGTTAACTTCCGGAGTTTTATTAACGTGAATGTGAACATAGTGGAAACTTTTTTTGTTTGTTTTCACCCCTGGAAGAGGTAATTTTAAAAAGTAAGTCTTCAAACAGCCTTGTTGAGGTCATCGTTTACGCTAGTTTTGGTGATAGTTTCGTACAAACATGCGAACGTAACCCTGAATTGAACAGATAAAATAGCCATTAGGATTTGTCAGGCGTTTCCGTCATTGAGGATGTTTAACTTATGTGGTGAGTAAAGTATTGGAACATTATCAAAACAGTGGTCGACCGAAACCAAAGAGCCTGGTTGTCATTTAAGTGCTGTTGGTTGAAAAGGGAGCCAGCTGGCAGTCTGTTTTGGGGGAGTGGGTGGAGGGGTGGATTGGTGGCTGGGAGTAATTTGCAAGCTGTGATAGGACATAAAAGCTGTGTGTCCTATCTTTGACAGATAATTGCTAAAATAAGATTGATAACAGCGTTTTACTTGGTTTATAAATTGCTTTAGTAATTTTAAGAAAAAAAAAAGACCTAGGGGATCCCCTGACATTTACTCTTTGTTTTGTAATTCTGTTTTCTTTTACTAGTGGTCTCAAGAAAAAAATGTGTATTAAATTAATATGATTATTGTTAAAGTATGTATTTGTTAGGTCACCAAGTTCCTGGGACAAAACAACCTACAACTGTCGTTTACAGCCTTTTAAAACTAAGATCCCCTAGTTATTTAGTCTCAAATGGCTCTGAATTAAATATCTTCTGAGTCCTGAGTCATATCAGCCTCTGGGTAACTGTACTGGTCGTTTTTCACTATTTTGACAAGACCAAACAAGTATTCAATTCATCGATGAGAGGGTGGGCCTGTTAATCCATGTAAAAATAATAATTAGATGCATGCTAGTATAATACTTTAGAGCATTTAACCACCACATGTTTGTGTTAAGAAGCTGATGAACAGCTAAATTATTGTGCAGTCATATGTGTTAATTCTTGCTTTCATGTAATTTGTATGATTTCATGTACTGCAAACAAACAGCTTTCTAATTTAGTTTTTTCTGTAGGATGACAACAGCACAATAGTGTTGGCAAGCTGCAAGTGTTTTTTTTCCCACACACCGGATCACACAGCAACCTACAACAAAGATGAGGATACAGGGACAGCCTGAGGGCGTGAGGAGGCGTCTTGATTTAAATGTAGTTGGTGAGCTCAGGGGTGTGGAGGTCATTCGTGGTCGGGCAGGATATGGCTTTACTATTTCCGGACAGAGGCCGTGTCTGCTGAGTGGCATCCTTGAAGGAAGTCCTGCTGACCTGGTGGGACTCAAACAGGGGGATCACATCATGGCCATTAATGGAACTGACGTATCCACTGCTTTGCATGAGACTGTGGTGCAGTTGATTGGCAGCTGCAAAGGACCCCTGCAGATGGTGGTGCACGCTCAAAATCGAATCATGAGGAACCCAATCCTTAACGATGCCAAATTTGGGATAGGCCAGAACAGTGGTATTTTCCAAAAGGCAGGTGTTCTACGCACTATCTCAGATGATTCAAATAATTCCTCCTTCAGTTCAAATCATGCTATTACCACCAAACAGAGGCCAGTGTCAGAGCCTGACATGTCGCAGTGGTCACAACACTGGAACTCTTTAGCTGAGAAGTCAAAGTTGGAAAATTCCAGAGTGGGGGACACAGACTCTGTGTTTACAGACACAGAAGAAGCTAATCCAGACTGGAGTATTTTAAATATGACCTTGGTGGTGGGCTACCTGAGCTCCACTGAGCTGATTTTAAACACATCAGAATCAGAGGAGGACTGTTTAAATGCCATTCGGGAGCGAATACGACAGTTGGGAACAGAGCAGGATACCCATACCCTGGTGATGATGAAGATCATGTTTGACTGTGTCCGACTTTGTGACGACACTGGTGCTGTTTTGGCAGCCTTTCCTACTGAGAATCTGGTTTTAGGGGCTGTGTGTGCTGAAGACCCACGTTTTTTCTGCCTTGTGACTACAGCACATATAGTTAATGGCCGTGTACCAGAGAATGGTCCTCTGCGGGCCTCCTGCCACGTTTTCTTCATTGATCCAGAGCTGGGAAACCACATGGACCACATAGGCATTGCCGGACGCTTTGGCTTCGACTGCACTCCAGATCCAGATGCTGTGGGCTGTCTGGAATTTCCTCAGACTCCCCCAGATGTTCTTCACTTTGTCACAGTCCTGTATAGTGACATGGGGGAAGCTGTGGAGAGGCTTCGAGCCAAACTAGACATGGAGGCACAGCAGCAAGCCAAGGAAAATGGCAGCACTGGCAAACAAGGCAGCGCCAGCAGCAATGGCGACAGTGGAATTGGAAATGCGTCCCCCCCTGAGGAGAGAGCGGACAGGGATTTCCCTTCTGCAATCCGAAACCACCCTGGGGCCCACCTCCCAAGCTGTCCATGGGATTATCCTCCGTCTGAAGACCTCACCCCCATAAACCTCTCCAAGAATGGCCAAAAACTTAATCTAGAGACCAGTGCCAGCATACATTCCCTTTCAGAGTCACTACCTGGCCCTGACTGTTTGACTGGCCTCTATGGAGGTCCTCCACCCAGACTAGAGTTTCAGTTTAAGCCCCCACCACCTCCTCTGCCTTTGGATAAAAAGACAAACTTCTTAGGAGATCATTTCAGAAATAGCCAAAGGTGGTTCTCAAAGCCAAAGTGGCCAAAAGCCACAAGTTGTGAACTTGAACCTCAGGTGAAGTCCAACAACTGGCCCTCCAGCGTTAGCCTTACCAACCTGCCTCCTCCCATGAGCCAGATCCCCTCAGACAGGTACCGGTCAGCAGAGGTCATGATGCTCCCACCCAGAGAGGAATGGACAAAAAGGTTTCTTGAACAGAGAGAGAAACAGCGGAAAGATGGCAGTACAAAAAGTGTAAGTGGTATTTAAAATTTTTAAATTTAAAAACAGAAATCTGCAGTTTTTAAAGCAGGACATATCCTGTTTATTATTGAGCGACTATTTAGTCCAACTTGTGACAACACGCAGGAGTCTTAATTCTGATTTAGATACACATTAACAGTTTGGTTATTTACAGTTCATTGCTTTGCAACAACAACAATAAAGGGAACTAGTTTCAAAAATTACAAAAGTTGATACAACAGATTCTTTACCATTTCTGCTATAGTTTGAAAATGTGAAATAATTACAGATTGCCACTTTAATGTTTTGATTATGAGTGAAAACTACAATCACATATACCTTTCAGATCATGGTTTGGCCTTTTTTTTCTTACCTTAAAGACTAATCTTTTCAGATAAATCCTTGTTTTTCCTAATATATGAACTTTATCCTTGCAGTTTTGTGGCCAAGGGTTAATGAGAAATCCTTACATGCAGTTAAAGAGTTCCATTGTAGGAAAGCTTATACCGAGACAAGAGCATCTGTTTCTGTACTTCATTCATGTTTAACACAGCGACACAGGAAGTATTAAATGGTCACATGGAGTTGAGTTTCCAGACACACAGGGGGTGTTAGAAAGCCTATTTTCAGTGGTGTTGCAAATGAAATACAATAGTACTATTTTAACAGCAAATTGGTGCTGAGTGTGAATTAAACTCAGAAAGCACCTGTAGTAAGTCAATGATGTTGTTGTCATCAACATGTGGAGAGAAGAAGCTGTTTTTTTTATTTTTCTTTTATTAAGCTACAGTCCTCATTGCCCACAAGATGGCCCTGTGTATCCATGTAGTCCTGGAAATGAGTGCTCCTTAGAAAATCAGTGATCTGCATGCAGTCTCTCCAAATCAGTTTTTCTCAGGAAGCAGTTAAGATAAATATTAGAATTTTTTTTGCAAGTAGCTGCAAATTTATGTTTACAAATTTAAATTCAGGGCATTTTAGGTCAGATCCAATGTATATTTGATTAAGTTCGGCTAAAATATGTGTAGTTTTAAAAAATGTATTCCAGTTTATATTGGTGCTTTTAACTTTATTTTAGCAAATATGTTGCTGTGTTTATAAATCAGAAGTGTTTTGTGACTTTGTGCCCAGCTTGCATTAGATCAGAAAGACGACAATTTTGCACAGGAAGCCAGGCAAATTATGGGGTAGGGCCCATGCCACGCAGCAGTAATTATCTGCAATTCTTGAACTCTTGTTCAAACACTAGTTAGACCCTTGAATTATAAGAATACGGGTGGCTGGTTTCACTGCATTTTCCTTTTGAGGTGAAATGGTTCTATCTGATCTGTTAACGGGGGGGTTTTGATACCTATACTTTTGTAAAAGGTTTGTTGTAGTTCAGGGTAACTTTATGTGACCAATCTGAATGTTTTTAGAGAACTGATGATATTCCTATTTAATGTAAAAGCAGAATTTATGCCCGGAAATCTGTCAAGTTAGTAGATTATCTAAAGTTTCAGATTTAAACAGTATTATGAACCCGGTGTTGTAACTCAATACTGCATTATTTCACATTCACACACAGGGGTATGCAAGGTCATAACTGATAACCAGAGAGACATACAACTGATAATACAGTGTTATTCAATGTGTTATTGATCATCTGTCTCTCCTTTATTCTCTCAGGGCTCCAGGTTTTGGGGTAAAGGTGTTGGCCGGGCCTCTAAACGCCGCTCTGCCAAACGTCTCAGCCTGGCACGGTCACTTGATGACCTTGAGGTAAAGAACATTTACTCTTTTGGCCTTCCAAAATGTTTAATTTAATGTATTTTACATGTATTGTTTAAACGAGACTATTTGGGTATTTTTTTATCTTTAATTTTGCCATTGCTTCAGTATAACAAAAGTTGTTTCATAATGTAAAATGATCAGTAGTTTTATTGGGTTTTAATTTCATTATTTAGTTCAAGTTGATCAGGATTATCTTATTCTTTTAGTCGTTAAATCTTCTTTATGTTTTATTCTGCTGGGTCTGTAGGCAGAATATGCTTCTCTAATGTGCACTTTCAGCTCTTTTTTTTTTTAAACTTTCCTTTCCGTTGCCTTGAACTTTGCGTTTGCTGCTACACTTGTGGCACGAGAGGGCTTACAAAGTGATCTTTGTGTGGACCAGAGCCATGGTCCTGTTTGTTTGGCCTCGCTAATGAGCACTGCTGAACCACTGAATATGGTGCTGACATTTTCTCATATTAATGTTGCCGAGGTACTCACATTCTCCAATTGTCTCCGCATGCATGCATTACTCATGCACACTGATTCATATTCACAAAAACACACGCACACTGCCCCTTCTTCACATAATTGCTCTGAAAGCACATGGACAGACACAGAAACAAACCGAAAAGTGCCACTCTGTATTGTATATCCCTGCATTAGTCACATCCGCACACAGACACACCCGCAGACCACACATTGTACTAAAACGGACACACCACAGATCTCCTTAAGATTGTCTCAACACTCACTAAATAGTACCTTTGTTGATATGCTCAAGTTTCTGTGCAGGTACAGCCAAAGTATTAAAGATGCCAGAAAAAACCTGTAAAAGTTGCACCCTCTTTGCTTGCTGAGCACAGCTTTAACG
Organism: Acanthurus lineatus; assembly: GCA_029814665.1. Classification (NCBI taxonomy): domain Eukaryota; kingdom Metazoa; phylum Chordata; class Actinopteri; order Acanthuriformes; family Acanthuridae; genus Acanthurus; species Acanthurus lineatus. The sequence goes on from JAPZDV010000016.1 coordinate 9,503,955, forward strand.
CCTTCTTTCATTGTTGATTAACTGTAATCACTAGTCTGTGTTGAGTTTGATATTTGAGTTTGGGTTGCCTTTTTTGATTTTTTCTGGGCATCTTGTTTTTTTAGTAGTTATTTTGTTTTTTTCAAGCTCCACGTCAACTTGTGTGTAGTGATCCCCCTTACCTTTTTTTGCTGTTGTTGTTGGTTTGGGAATTTGTTTCATTAGATGTTGTTGTCAGGCTTTCCAGCAATTACAAATTGAGTTTCAACTATCAAGAGTATAATTACTTATTTTATTATCTAGTTTATTACCATCCCTTACAACTGATGCAGCTGTTTTTGAAGAGCTGTTATGAGACTAGGACTGCTCGCAAAAGATGGTAATTCAAATCATCAGTCAAAAACCCTCAAATAATGTTAGTGGATCATTACACTTTTGTTCTTTTGTTGGATTTGTTTGCACAAAGCAATGCAGAAGCAAAAGCATGACAGGCTTTAAACTTAACAAACCAAGTTTCAAAATGACCACAAACTGTGGTGTAATTTCAGTTATGCATGTCGTTCTATGTCACACACATCAGAGTTCAAGGGTCATAAAACATGTTCGCAGCAGTCCGTCAGAGTTACTGAAAGAACCCAACACGACAAACCGCAAAGCTAACTGGGATGGAAGCAAAGAAGGGTGATAGAGACAGAGGGAAGCGTGGGCAGTCGGAAGGCTGCTCTGATGCTCCCTGCTTCTGTAATGAATGTCAGTGAAGCCAAGCTAAACTACTTTTGAAACAGCCAGTTGTACAACCTCCTTTGCTGTTGCCCGCTGTGATTAACTTTTAGGCTCACAGCGCTGTCAGCAGCCCAGCAGGACAGGCGCTCCGTGGTACGGTGCTTTTTTTGACTGTGTGGCAGTCTGACTTTTTTCATCTAACAGGTGACAAAGAAAGGCATTAAAACTGTGGTCTTTATGGCAAAACATGAGACTTATGTATGCCGATAGAGAAGTTTAGTAGTCAAACCTTTGAACAGCCAAATCAGGTTTGGACTGAAAAATTCTGAGCATGCTACAGTCGAATATTATAAGTTTATAATCACTCTGTTAAGTTTCAAGTAAACTGAGAAGCTTGATGATGCTCATATCAGTTTTCTATTTTACACTTTAAGTTGGAACTGTTTTTCACAGACCAAAAATAATATTGGCAGGATAGAGAGCTGGATGCTTTCACACATTCAGCATTGTGTTAAGTTCTCTTTCTTAAAACTTGAGTTTGCTTTGTTACACAATGCTTTGTGCACCGGCAATACTTGGACTTCAGACTTTTGCACTATCAGGGGCAGCTGGTACACCAACAGGGAAAGAACAGAGAAAAGACACAGGCTGGTGAATATGTGAGAGGTGTCAGAAAGTGTGTCATAAACCACTGACCTTTTCACATGCGATTGAGTTATCAATGTGAATTTTTCATTGTGCAAACACGTGCAGAGCTGGCTTTCAAATTACCTGATTTGTTTCAGACATTTTATTATCTCATCCTGTAGTTGGTTTTAAAACTGCATTCACCAAGCTGCATGCATGCATGCATCTTGCAGTAATATAATCACATTTCATTGGTTGCTCAAGACAAATACAAATGACAAACAGAGAAATATTTATTGCCAGTTGTGAAGTAAACACCGGTTTTTGTCAAAACATAACTAGAGTCCATTTCCTCTCTAAACTTGACAACTTTGTTTACATTTATCATTCAGTAACAGATAACAAAGGACAAACAACTTTTATCAGGGATACTTTCAGTTTGGTTACCAAAGACTATTTATATGCACTGTTTGGGATTTTTTATGCACTGTTTTGGAAATAAACTTTTTAGTGCCTTCTGATTGACTTAATGCAACCACAATGCAATGACAACACTGTTTCTTAATTGTTACAAACATATCTTTGGCATTTCTGTGCTGTGATGTCAGCCATCACACACTGATGAACCTTTGATTAGTTAATATCTTGTGTTAATATCACTCTGGTAAGACATCTTATTATTTAACATTAAAGATATGAGAAAATAATTGTCATGGTGCATTCAGCTCATACTCAAACCGCATCTAATTAAGAACAGTAATTTACCTCATGCAGTTATAAATCACGCTAGGCCTATTGGTTCCAAGTAATAACACCATAGGGAATATGTTACAGTTGTCAAAGGCAATTAGGTACACACACCTAGCACTTGCCCCTGGGCTCTTGTTTCAGGGCTGAGCTTCATCATGGGCTCATGGTCAGAGATCAGATGGTGCACTTCTGAAAAGCAATCCCAAGCCCATCCAACGACATTACCAATTATGACCCTATTAAGGCTTAAACATGCAAAAGATTTGCAAAAAGATATGCAAAAATTGGCGGTTTTACACAAGCAACAGTTTTTGGAGAAGTATTTGCATTTCAGTCCATGCACACAGAGGACGCAGTCAAAAAAGTAAAGCCTGAGAACTTCTTTTCTCATTTGAAGGCTTCTCTTCATTTTAGTGGATAAAAAAATGGTTAAAAAAGGATAATGCCTGAAACAATCGTTGACTTTACATGACTCCTTGGTTATTATATATACTCAGTGATAATTTCTTGATTTAAAGTGTTTGGTTTCTGCAGTGTTTGTTGTGGAAGATGTTCGAAAGCGTTGTTCTCATGGCAAGCTCTGAAGAAATATGTGATAAGCTCTCAGTCAGTGCATGCATCTGGACACACAAGGACACCGTGAGACCATTTTGGAGTTCACCATCAGTGCTCAGGGCAGACCCCTGCGGATAACCCCGTATGTGGCCTCGCTGCATGTTGCGGATAGGCCCAGAACAATTTGGACACGTGTGACCATGTTGCTGTTTCCATGGTCAGTGGTGTGCGTCACAGTGGCTAGCAGAGGAATGAGCGAATGGCTGTTATTTTTCTTCACAATACAAAGGATCTGACACGTAGTTTTTTCAACCCACGCAACAAATCAGAATAGCATACACATAATCTTGTGCTTTTTGATGCATTTTGGTATGCACCTTTCTGGTTCGGTGGAGGGAGAAACTGCTGTATAATTCTGTTTTGGTTTGTGCTGATTTGTTTCCCCTGCATCTTGTGATGAGAATTTTTTTGATGCACGCTGAGCTTTTGTTGTCAGATCCACTTATGTTTGGGCATGTTGAAGAATCTGCTGCTTTGTACGTCCTTGTCTTGTTTCTGCACAGAGCTTGTCAGAGCCCTGCTGCAAGTGCCCCCACAATCCCACTGCACTGCTCCACCACTATGATCCTTTGCTCGTCAGACTCTTTGTTTCTAGCTCCAAACAGATGCTTTACGCCTGTGACGCTTGCAGATGACAGTGTTCAACTCTGCAGAGATGACACCATTAGCAGGCTGCTGTGCCCGTGTTCACACTGACTCTGTCTCCAGAGGTGTTAACTGCATGCAAGAACATCTGTTAATGTGATACATTAGTTAATGCACATTGTTTCAGTAAGGCAAACTCCATAGGTGCCTGCTGGGAAATTTGAAGCATGGTTTTTACGCTAAGAGTATGAAGTTTCTCCTCTCCTTTTAGGTGTGGAGACATTATCAGCTCTTGTTTGCATGCCTGCGGGTAACAGATCTATCTTGTGGGCGTAGCAGAAACCAAGAGAAGGCATGAAGACACTGAGACGGGGAGGGAGGTGAACAGAGAGGGAAAGAGGAGGAATTTAAAGCAAAACGAGAGAGCGAGAGGGAGGGAGGGAGAGAGAGAGAGAGGAACCGGCAGCAGAGGAAGAGAGAGGGAGCTTTTGAACTCCCAGTAGCTGTCAGGATTTTTCGGCTCTCCTGCACGCTCTCTCCTCCCCTGTTGAGCTCTGTCTCTCCTCTCTGCAAACACCGACACACACACACACACTGCGGAGCTCCAGCGGATGGACTCGTTTACGCACACCAGGCTTGTGGAGCAGCGCTGAAGACGAGCCAGAAACACGCACACAGCGCCATACATGGAGCAAACTTTAACTCTTAACTCTGTAAGTCTTGCCGCGAAATTCTGGAGTCTCTGTTAATTTGTCTGTCTACTCTCTTTTGCTGTTTGATGATGCCATCTTTGTCTGTCACACTATCTCCCCTGCCACCATTACTTTTCCTTCTTTGGGCTCTTTGTAGCTCCTGTTGTAGCCTTTGGGCGGCATACAGTGGTTAGCTTGTGTGGTCTGTCAGAGGAATGTTTTGACCAGTGCCAGCTGAACTATCATGGGCTGTATGACACACACTGTGCCGCTGTATAGGGCAAAATGTGGACCAGTATCTGTATCAGGATGCACGCTGACTTTAAATTAGACGTTTTACTGAAAAGGTTTTGTGAGGTGACCCGAGTTTTTTCTTGTGAACTGCAGATCCAAGGGTTGCTCATGGGCCTTTTGAATGAAGCGCGCTCTGTTGCACCACACTTGCCCTGAGAAGTCACCCTTTTTTTCAATCAATTGGTGTCTCTTGGAGAAGTTAAATTCAGTTCAAGGCAAACCGAGATTAGACATTGTTGTTACTGGATAGATAGAAACGCTCTGTGTTTTTTCAGGAGGATTGAATTTTTTTCGACGATCATGTAACAGCCGCAGTTTAGTTTAAACTTGAAATGGTTGCCTGTTGTTTTGCCTTGCCTCTGTTGGCTTTGTGCAGGCATGTCCCCACTCTGATTCACCAGCCCTCTTACTAACCTATCACACACATGCTTTGCTAAATACGTGTTTTTTTTTTCGATGCTGCATAACAACCGTGGGATCTTCGTTGCCTTAAAAAAAAAAAAAAAGGAAAAGTATATCCAAGCAACTAGCCTATAGACACTTACAAGTTAAGTTCAGATGAATAATATTATAAAAGCTGCTATATTCGTGTGCCGAACTTTAATAATGCAAACTATTCACTCTTTTTTAGATGTTGGTAGTATGACTAGAGAAAATGAGCAGGAATGGTGTGTTCCTGGGGATTAGCAGCAGAGGGAAGAGAACACGACGCACTTTTATCTCGCTGACATCACATGGCCAGCTTTGGAGTGTGGGTGGACAGTTGCGCTCACGAAATGTGTCCTTAGGCTAGCATTATAGGATGCAAAGACTAAACAGCCTGACATTTTCTAAATGTCTTCACTATGATTCCTCTTCTTCCTCTCCTCTCTCACAAGAGGTTGCATTGCAATTATATAGAATGCTCTCTCCAAACCCACCGACTGGAAAAACAGTGCATTAGCACAACAAAACTTGAGAAGAAGTTGTTTTACTGTCCAGCTGCTCGGAGTATGAATATTCAACAGCCAATAACCAGATGACCAGATGTGGCTGTGGTTGCTGAGTTTGCTGTTTGACCAAACTGTAACCACGGAAAATACCCGCTGCTTTGCCATCTCTGGACTGAGATGCACTGCAGCTCTGCTCTTGGCTGTTATCACGCCAATTCTATGACATCATCTATCAACAAATTTCAGGATTATATTTTTTTAAGTTGACCACACAATTTTACATCATTCCCTGTTGATTGGAAGACCTGTCTGAACCTGGATTTCTGTGGAAGTGACACACAACTTCTGGAGGTGATTCACTCCCTATACACTGTTTACCTTCCTCAGTTGTAGTATTATTAAATTTCCCTGCTTCATTGAGAGGGAATTTACAGCCAAGGGTGTGGAGGTTACTAAACAAGGAATGGCCCCAGAACTGCCAAAGCCTGTATCACCTCCTTGGTAACAGTTTAGACATGTCTGGGATTCAGTCGGCTGCTAGTCCTGTTCAGCTGTTTACCTCACACCTGTAGCTCAGACGACACTGTAGAGTGTTTGCTTCATTTCTTTGAGAAGTTAAGCAACACAAGCTTGTCTTGTTTGAACTGGAGAAGAAATATATGGAGGTTTGGAAAGTGAATGCAGTTGGTATCTTGTTGACCTTGTGTTGGCGCAAGATGCTGCAGACTCGGGCCAAGGTCTTGTCTGCCTTGCACTGTGGAAGTCATAAACATGGATTTTTGGGGCGGCCAAGTTATTCTCTAAGCACTCTACTTTGGCAGTCCAAACACTAACGTTCCCCTCATGAACTGTTTCTATAACTTCTTTATTCTGTGGTCAACCTAAAGAAATATGATTTATTTGTTTATATTGCCTGGTTATTACATGACCTCATTGTTTTAGGTTGAGTAGAGTGCTGCATGTTGTTTATGTTTTGACCTTAACCATGTGTCGCTATAGCTCTCAAGGCTGGAGGAGATATAAAGGTTGCCCTTTTGTTGTGCTAGATGTTATATTAAAACTGACACTGAAGCAAAGGTCCAGTGTGATGGATTCACGCCTTGCTTCCACACACATGTTTTCTGTCCCTAGATATGAATACAGAGTAAGCCGTGTCAAGGAAATGCCTTACTTTGAGGATGGCTAGAAACACCACCACACAATAAAAAGCAAGTTTTGTAAAGAAGTAGTTGTTGTAAGAGGTTTAAACCACAACACATGCACTCTATATGTTAAATAAAATATCCATAATTATGTTTTTTGTTACCTTACAATAACCCCTTTATATCTACAAAAGGAGCAGGTTTTCTACACTGAGTCCACTGTGTTGCAACGCCATGTTTCTACAGTCCACACAATAGACGAATCAAACACTGCCACAAGTTACTTTTTGTGTTTTTAGTGTTTTAAGCAGCCACCCTAGGGTCTGTCACATCATGGAAGATGAGATCATGTTTTTTTCACCACTGTAAACTTTGTCATAACTTAATGCCCTGCAAAACGCTGATAGAGACAGAGTGCCATCTAATAGCTTTCAGCATGGTGGGATAAACTTAAGACTAACTTGCCATCCCTTCTTTCCCAGTCTCACTCAACCAGCTCAGGTTCCAGGCATGATCAAAAGGATTAGACAGTGAGGGGTAAGGTCAGTAGGACATACACAGGAAGGAACAACTTTAGCAGTTTCTTGTCATTGGCGACAAACAGCCTTGGAGGTAGATAATTATTCATGTAAAGGCCTCATTATCATACAGCAAATGTTCCCTAGCACCCAGAATTATCAAAACACTGTACACCAAGATTTCGTGTAAGTTAGTTTGGTGGAAAACTGGGGGAGACTCACAGGGCTAATTATAGGTGTCAGGTTTCAGGTTGGAAAGTCCATTTCTGGTGTTTTTTTATGGAAGAGAAAGAGAGCAGCAACAGGGTGTGGTGGCATCTTATGTGGTTTACCCACCTCAAGCCCTCCAGGCTCATGTGAGTGCAGCCCTTTCTCTATGATAATAAACTGAGATGGGAGGGGTCGTGGTCTATGGCTTTAGTTTCCTTCTCTGATGCTATTCTATTTTTGCAGGGGTCCAGCTGAACCTTGTAAATCAAACATATTTTATTTATTGCTCATTTTGGGTGCAGCATTTCCTCTAACCTGCTCACCTGCCACATTTCAGGATTCCCTTTTGTTATTTCAAACAAAACAAAGGGAGTCACACCATTATGTGTATTTTAGGCTTCACATTTCAGATATTGGAAATGAGTCCAATGCCAAGAGCTTTGCAGGTTCAGGCAGAGTTAACACTGAGATCAGAATGTACATTTTTGTTTTAGGTGGGGAAAGACAAGTTGGGATATTGGCTAAGGAGCCATGTTTTTGACCCTGTGAGAAGTAGGGCAGCAAAAGAACAAAGGTAAACATCTCCAGTCAGAGGAATGCTTTAACTCCCTGTCAGCTCTTTCTTATTTTTTTTTTATCAGCAACAAGTGGCTAACACGCACCCACACAGCACTGAACAAATCATAGTAATGTCACTCTAATCCTGAAAGGAGCACAGCCATACCCATCTGCTGTGGTTAACCGGATGGCGTTAGGGGACAGGCAGTAGATTACAGCTGATCAGGAGGATTAAGAGATGAAACGCAATGTGACGATGGCCTTTGCTCGCATGCAAATTACTCATGTCTTCAAAGACAACGAGAACAGCCCATTTGGTAGTTGAAGGGATTACACTCGAAAGACACCTCAGTACGAGTCTGGACTCTCACGGCTCAGGGCCAGACACGTATTCCCCCCCAGCATCTTTGTGATGTTTGATCTATATTTGTTTGTTAAATTAGGAATCTTTTGATCATATCCATTTTTCTATTAAATTCACTGGAGAACAACATGGCAGCTCAAATATTGGCACCCAAATCCTTTTTTTTTATGGATTACATGACAAGATTTTACACTTAAATTTGCAAACTGTGAAAAATATCTGCTGTGTTTCTTTTTAATGCAAATTTGAGCTTCAAATTACGAAGCTGTTCTTGTAAATAACTAAGTACCTCTGCTAGTTTATAACAGGGTTCCCCAATTAGTTTTCCTTGGGGGCCAAATTATGTCAAGGATGCCAAGTCAAGGGCCAAATTTTCCGTTTC
>JAPZDV010000016.1:9516836-9558608 GCA_029814665.1 Acanthurus lineatus
TGTGTGTGGTCCCCTGTAGCATCACACATACCAACACACACACACACACACACACACCCCTTTGCTATTTGTTAGCTCTTCCTGGTCGACCTTTACAAGTGTGACACGTGGTCATCATCATTATGTCATTTTATTTTAGAAAAGTGCATCAGTGATTTTTTTCTATCAGTTCATTAGTTAATCTACAGGTAATAGCCAATAAGTTTAATCGTAGCAGGTGTATGAAACAAACGAAGCAGACAAAAACCTTTGAATTTTTTTTTAAGTTGTCATATGAGAAAATTTGCTACTTTTTTGAGTATCATATAACTTAAACAAATTTGAAAAGATCCCTTTGAGTTCTGGGAAATTTTGACAGACTTTTTTTGACAGTTTTCTATCATATAGAGAAATCTGATTTGAAAAAAATAGTCAGTGAATCAGTTAAAAATCAGAATAGTCTTTGGCTGTCCCATTTTTAAGAATATAGGTTGAATTTGAATTAAATCTAATTAATGGTGTGTCACAGTTGGCCAGACTAGTTTCTGTATTTTGCAATGTACCCATTCATTGAGACATTTCAGCCTACTTACGCAACTTATGACGCCTTTGTCATCAACATAATTCTCCTCTGACAGAAGCATTTAAAATGTAGGACATCTACTGTGTGTGTCAAGAAAGCTTTCATTAATAATTATAGTAATACTCCCACTCCTATCACATGTCTGTGAATAAGATGAAGTTTCCTGTTTACTAAAAGCAGATGTCTATCATATGTCACTCAAAAAGTAAAACCTTCCCTTTTATAGGTTTTAAAAGCAGCATTGACTCCCAAAGTATGAATAATGGTCATAACACCAGTTCAAAGTCACGATCTCAAAGTTTTAGTCTGAGGACCTTTTGTTTGTTCAAACCAAAATTGACGTCACATTGTGTGATGTCTGTCTTGTGCTTTAAAGTGAACCACAGTCACAACACTGTATATATTTAAGGTTTGAGGTTCAGCTGCTTTTAGACCCAAAAGGACAGACAGATGGAGTGGGTGTTCTCTCTCTTTTTTTCTCTCTCTCTTCTGTTTCGGCTTCATGTTGGTCCTCATCCCACCCATGATTACTGTACACATGCTAACCACCACAGAGGGGCTGGCTTTTGGGTGTTGACTATATAGGATGGACTCAGCAGCAGCAGCAGAGTTGTAAAGGGGCTGTGATAGACAATTAGTGGTTTAGTGGTCTGTGTCTGATAGAGCTTTTACATGTGGTCACTCCCAAAATGGAACGCAGCGTCACGTCAGTGCTTATGACCGCAGTTGCATCCTTTGCCCTCAGACAACTGGTGGCAATAACAAATACTAAAAAGGAATGGCTAGCTCAAAATATGCTTGGGCTTGAATTATGGTTTATTTATTTTGGGCTAAAAGCTGTTAATTAAATGACAACTCAAAGCAAATTTATGAATGATACTATGAATAAAATCAGTCAGGAAATAAATCATATCCTGATTGTTTGCCTTCAAAAATAGCCTCATTTGGTTGATCGTTTTTGTTACTTTCTATTATTCTGCAAAATTGTAAAAGGGTCCAGTTTCATGCAATTTAACTGAATCACACCAAGGCACCAGCCTGGCAGTAGGAGCCTTGTTTCGACGTATTATCAGCCTTGAATATTCACACTGTGGCAGCTTAGAAAACGCTCCTCTGGAAATAGTCTCCCTTTTTCAGATGAATCCTCCAACGCACTGATTTTTCAAGTGTTCTTGGACCATGCCTGGAGATTCGCCTCTCAAATCCTCTTCTACATTCAAATATATTTTTGTGAAAACAGCCACAGTTTGGGCTTTGAATCCCTCATCATTAGCCTTTCCAAAATTATTCTAACCTGTTTTACAGAAGTACAATGCCGAGGAAGTGATTTCAGATTAACAAGAAAATATTTGTCGATCTCTCAAAATATCAGTTAAATGTGGTGTTTTTTGAAGCTGTAGGCCTTACTTATCAGTATCTATGTATGAATGTTTGTCACTGTGAAATTTCCATGACCACCAGGGATGCTTGTGCTGTTTGCCTTTCATTCAGGGACATTTACGCATATGTAAACCATCTATTCCCTGAATTAGCAAATGAAAAGAGGAGCGCGAAAGCTAGTGATGGCCTCTCAAGGAGCGGTGCCTTGATGAGCTCTGATCTTTGTGGCTGCAGTTTAGCGGGAGCGCACACATTCAGGGCTGTGAGGATCATATAAAATGAGGGATGGGTCCTGCTGTGGAGGTGTGAACAGCTGTGTGTGGTAGTGGCCAAGGGATCCACCCACTTAACAAATTAATGGCCCTGTGTGAGGACCCGAGATCCAGCCCTTTACCAGTAGCACGCACAGTCTAACATACAAACCACAAGGACACACACACACACACACATTCACATTCACAGACACACACCTCGGAGCTAGTGGGATGCCTGAAGAGACACTGCTATCAGCCCAGTCTTCTTTCTCAAGTCTCAACACAGGAGGTCATGAGGGCAGCCTTTCACTCATGTCTCTCTTTGTTCTCTTTCAGTCTGCTGCTTCCTCAGATGGCGGTGAGTACAATTCATTTATTTCAACTTTTAAAAAACACAATTCTGTAAAATGTAAAAAAGGATCTTTTGATATGAAAACTTAGGAAAGAACCAAATACCCAAAACTATTCAAACCAAATGAAATCAGAAGATTAAGAAGATTTTTATGCCCTTTTCTCAATGATCCCTTTTTTTCTACCATAGTAAATTGCTTTGATCTTGTCCAGCCGGCAGTGCTCCTTCCAGCCTTTCTAGTGTCTGCAGTTTTTATTTCTCATTTTCTGCTTAACTCTCACTGCAGAACTTTGTTGCTGCCTAATAAATAGTCTAATAAAGGGACTGAAATAGGATGATGTACTCATTGTAGGCAACAAGCCTCATTAACAAAGGATGTTTGTTGAGTGTGTTTTGGGTTGCAGTCGGGGCTAGCATGCGTGCCGTCTGGTCTCCCCTTTCATAGCAGTTTTAATAACATTTGCTAACAGGCTGACCGAGGCTGTGGCGGGGAGTGCAGCTCCGCTCCTTTCACTGTGGATGTGGATAAGACATGCACGGCTGTTTGCTTTCTAAAGCCGTCTCATTAACCGCACAGCACACAATGTGGTAAACAAGGATCCCAGAGCCTCAGTCCTAATACATTAAACCAAGTCCAAACAAGTGGCTTGACAGCGACTTTAAACGACACAGGGGGAACCGCTTTTTGATCTTATTTCAAATAAGAAAAATTCCCAGTTTCTAAGATTGTCATCCTTCATCTAACGCCTATGAAATTTTAATGATATGTCCACTGGTTCGGTTGCAGTAATTGCTAAGAGAAACTAGGACATTTTGTATGTTTCAAAAGGTCGTGTAAAGGCCACTTTAATCATACTCCAAAAGACCTCCCTGTAAGGCTTAAAGAGATGTCATGTACTTTTTACAGAGCTTTAATTTCACAATGCCTCGGCTAAACTGCACACTATTTAAAAATCCACTCTAATTCTTGTGCAGGCATATTTGCAAACTAAAGATATGAGGTACTGTGCTGTTCCTAACGGCAGAGATAAACTCTCTTAATACCAATTACTAATGGCAGCCAATTGACTGTCCTCTGAATGACAACAATCTTTGCATCTCTAACAAATCCCACTGTGACCCTTTTGTTTTTTTTGTTTTTTCACTTTGCGCTTCCTGCCTGTTCGGCCCACAGCTCTTAAGTGGCCATCTGCTGCCTTGATAGCAGGTACTGCACAGGCTGGAGCCCCCACTTTAGTTCCTGGATCCTCACTCACTCTCCCTCTCTGTGTCCCTCTAATCAGCCATGTCTCTTTTTCTTTCTTTCTTTTATTTAACTCCCTCCCGTACCACCCCCTCTTTGAACCTCTCCCACCAACTGATGCCCCTTTTACATAGAATTCCTGCAGTGTTGCCTCAAAGAAGACCCATGGGTATGCTGGCTTTGCTTTTTCACACTGAACCAAAACCACAGCAACGCAATGCTGCCTCAGTGTGCCTTTTTTAGATTGCATGGCAGAACAGTATCTGCGTGTGGTTGGTCCACCTCCCCCATGTTATACAAACATCATCGGCTCTGTTGTGATGCATTCAAATTTTTCTGGAAGTTGGGAGTTGGATGATGTCACAACTCAGCTGACCACAGTCTGGCCCACCAAGTCAGAAAACCAAATTTTCACGGGTCAGGAGATGTGAGGTTTGATCTAGCTGGGTTGGCTATATTGAAAAAAAAAACAGTTATTAACATGGAAATATGTGATATTCGGCACGTTTGACTGCTGTAGCAGCACGTCCACGGATGGAAGTTGGACTGCACTTTGTGTATGACTGATTTAATGAGACACATATGACTTAAGTTCTGATAAACAGTGGATTACTACAGCTCACACTACTGTTTATGCATGGATTATTGAAGTAATGTTGGGTTTTGAGGTCGTGGTTGGTGACGTTCTCCCAACTTTCCAAGTCGGAAATCCGACTTAAGGGGCTTTCCAGTTGAAATTTTCCAACTTTCCAGTTCCAATGTAATGCGCCCAAACTACTTTTACTGCCAACTTTAAGGTGGTTCAAGGATGGCTCTATGTTTTGTGTTCTTTATATAGAACACTGAGGCAGAATAATATCACAACACTCCTGCTTCAACCAGGCTGTGTAAAAGGGGATAAAGTGACATCTCCTGTTTCTTGGATACAATCAAACCTGTTAGCTCTGTGCTCTACACTTCCCTCATAACATGGTTTGAACTAACTTCACACACCTTACTTACTATATAAGTTCACTTGTGAGGGGTTACAGTAAAAAACCGCTACCTATTTAAATCCCTTGACATTTATTTTATAGTCTAATCAGTGTCTGACCTTTTTCTAAATTTTTATTATGTTCGATGCAGTAACAGGACACATCTTGTTATTTTTACTCTTGTGTTTAGATGGCAAGTTCTTTTCTCAGTACCAAAATGTCTTTCCCTTTCCGTCAGTCAAATGTGTACATTAAAGGACATTGTTGAAGGTACTATAGTGACGGTTTTAGATGTAGTACTTAATATATGGAATAAAATAGAATATTATTCTAGTATTAAAATTTATCTCGTGTTGTTTGTGCCTGCTATCTTGTTTACACTCTCACAAAAAGTCATAGACTTGCCTACTTGTGTGATGCCTTTTGAAGCTGCGCACTAATACATGATGTACTTAGTCCATGTTTTCCTTCAAAAGGGTCTGGAAAAGTCTTTTTAAAAGCTTTTTACTCCTCTGTGGATTAAATTACAGCTTTTAGTCCGCCTTCTCAAAAATTTCAAAAGAAAGGAAAACATAAAAAAGAAGCTTAAATCCACAGAAATATTTAGAAGGTTGAAAGGGCACACATGAGAGAGGCTCTAACATTTCCCTCTGGCTGGTGTTACCCTTTAACTTTAGAGTCCTCTGACCTTGGCATTTCACTTTCCACTCTTGCAGACTATAGTGGAGTCCAGCTGCAAGGATGCTGCAGTCAGAGCAGCCTGAACAGTAATGGCAGTCTTCCAGGAGCAGGCAGCCATCGAGGGGTCCCGGAGCAGCGTGTGGCCAGCTGGGCCGCCTGCTTCGAGCGTCTCCTGCAGGACTCAGTTGGTGTCCGCTACTTCTCGGTAAGAACAGGAAAAAAAATTCTCAAATGATTAAATTCTTACAGACTTTAACCCCAAATGAAGTGAACATTAAGAGTCTTTGTGATCCAGATTTAAGTCTTAAATTTTAAATTGAGTTGGTGAGCTAAAGAGTTCTGTTTTGTTAAAAATTCATGCTGTATTATTTGAGTAAAGAAAGCAAAATAGTTAAAACTTATTAGAGATAAAAATTATTCTCTCCAGTTTTAGGCTTGTTTTACCTCATTTAGCTGATGACTGACCATTACAACTGTATCAAAAATGCTTCTTTCCTGTGCAGCGCTGCAGTAGATGTTTTGTTATGTTTGACCACATTCCTTCATGCATTAAATTACATTCATCAGTTTTTTTGTCAGCACATCTCTTTAAAATCCCAGGTTTCTGTAGATTTGAAACAGATTCAAGATCAGAACCAGATCTCACTGTCCAACCAAGTGAGTCCAGGCATCTCATTTATGCTACTGTACCTCCCACACAAAAGATGTGTCTTTGAATTAAGCCCACAACACCTTCAAAAGGCTCAAACATTAAGTTCTAGCATCCCAGAACCACCTCGCTCTTCACCTTCCCTCTACACCGAACAGAGCTGTACTCGCCTACACCATCCTGCGCCTACACAAACACCAATCTTGTTCACAACATTACACCCAGTAATTTCTTTCCTCACTACTCGTATCAACAACAACAACAACAGCAGCAGCAGAACCGGAAAGAGGTGGAAATGATCAACAGTTTGAGATCGTAAGGAAACTTGTACTGTTTGTCTCTACAGGAATTTCTCAAGAAAGAATTCAGTGAGGAGAATATCTTGTTCTGGCAGGCCTGTGAAAACTTCAGTCATGTCGCTGCAACTGATAAAAAGCAGGTAAGGCCCCAGTATGACAGATGCAGTCAGAGCTGCTGTGTGGTAGTTTTTTTTCTACTGTGTTCCACTGTGAATTTTTGGATTATTGCCCAAAGGGGGGGATTAAGTAACACAAAAAAATTTTTAAACAGTGCGTTGGGCTGATGTTTGTTTTTAGTCCTATTGTGATCATCATTGGAACTACTGGGACAGGCTACATCTATCCTCACTTAGTCTAAAAACAGAGATATAGTTTTTGGTCCAAAATGCACACGTTTGGGCTACTTTAATGTTCAAACTTCACATATTAAGGGTTTAGGGTAAGGGACCTGTGATGTCACTTGTTTTTAGCCAAACAGCTTTACCTGACATTAGCTTCATTTCATGAATTTCACTTACCTTCAATTCCATGTTTTTATACACTCTCCTCTTTCCAAGATCCGAACCAAACTCTGTACTTTTCTCCCTGTTTTTGGCATACCAATGATAACTGCACTTCATATAAACAACAGGATTTTTCAGGATTGTGTAAAGTCAGAAATCAGACCTTTTAGTGTCCTTGTATTTGTGTGTTTATTTAACTGAGTGACAGATCTTTAACAGGATATGATTGCTTGATTCCCTCTCTTGTTGATCCACTCTGACTTGGCAAATTAATCTTGCAACCCTTCACTACTCTGAAGCAGAGTTGACAGCCATTTTTACCAAATACTGAGCACACATTAATAAACATCTTGACGCTTCTATAAGTAATGTGCAATTGGATATTAGAAAAAGAATTATTAATGGAATGTAGCATCGTAATTTCCTGCAGTTTTTCTTGACATTCTGCAATATCGCATATCTTCTTCTGCAGCTGTCACAGAGAGCTGGAGAGATCTACGACTGCTTCCTGTCCAGCAAGGCCACCATGCCGGTCAACATCGACAGCCAGGCCCAGCTGGCTGATGACGTCCTCACCTCCCCAAGGCCTGACATGTTCAAGACCCAGCAGCTACAGGTAGCAACAACACAGCAGCAGTACTAAGCTTATCTTGGGACACCACAGTTTGTTCATTCAGCCTTTCTCTGCGTAAAATGACTCAGTTGTTTTGTCTCCACACTGAAGATGAAGACATATTTCTACACAGTATTATTAATAGGGGAAATTCTGTTTGCAATAGGGGTTTTTGCACTCATCTAGCCTTTAGTCACTTTGCACAAGCATATTGGGTTTTTTTAGTAGCCATCTGGGTTTGTTTACCAAAGGGCTCTGAGCCTTTACCAGAGAGATAAACACAAACTGGCATACACCCACAGAGAATCGAGAGCAAACTGTACACACTGACAAATAGACATGCAGTCAGATTTGTATATTTTCAGCCTGTACATGACAAAAAGTCAACTGTTAAGACACCTGTCATAACATAAGCTGTAACCATATGTTAACAGTAGGAGCCTCTGCTCCCTTGTTATTGTCTGTGTTTCATTTTTTGTTCCCCTCACTCCCTAATTTTAACTCTACATGTCTCCTCTCCATCACCTTCACTCACAAACACCACTATTTTCCTCCATGTCCACAGATCTTCAACCTGATGAAGTTTGACAGCTATTCACGGTTCCTCAAGTCCTCCCTTTACCAAGAGTGCATGCGTGCTGAGGTGGATGGCCGACCCCTGCCGGACCCCTACCAGATTCCCTGCAGTCCTGCGCCCTCGAAACACAGCGCCAGCTCTGACCGCTCTACACTTTCCACTCCTAAAAAGGTGCCACTGTTGCTTTTGACTGCTAATAAATCACTTTTCACGATAGTATGACGTTGTTGACAGCAGGTGAAATCTTTGTTTTTTGTTGTCTGACCAACAGGAGGGCAGAAAGCAGAGGTCAGGCAGGTCGCTGAACGAAGACAGCAGGGATGAGAGTGCAGACAAGAAACGTGGCATCTTTTTCTCTTGGTCCCGCAACAGGAGCTTCGGGAAGGGCCCAAAGAAGAAGGACATTGGAGACATTAATCTCGGTGAGTAATTAATTAACAAGCCTGTTGCCTTCTGGTCACCAAGATACAGCACCAACAGTTAAAAACTTTTGCACCACACAAACTTCCAAAATGCTGATGTGTCCTTGAAGAAGGCACCAAATGGCTGCCAGCTCCAGAGTTGCAGTGAGTTACATGCGGGGGAGGTTTGTAGAAACACAACTGCCCTGCAGTGATCAAAGTGTTACACTCTAACTTCTGGTAAACTGGTAAAAACAAACTTGGAGGCTTTGCGCAAAGCTTTGAGAATTTGGAAAATGCTTAATTTTGACTGTTCATCATAATCTGAGGTTTCATTTACACAATCGCTCATTTAAACCAATAATTTATATATTTGAAGTAAAACTATCACTTTGCCGTACTTGTTTATTAACTGCCATCAAAAAAGCAAACATTTATACTCTTATAAACCATATTTTTTGCAGTTGCATTTATTGTAACAATTTAGATGTAATAAAGGCTTTGAGAGACTGCAAAGGTTTTGTTGGTTAACATGAAAGCACCTGAAAAGTGAATAGATTTTACTTTTAAATGCTATTTAAACCCTTAACTTGTTGCATTTCTGACACTAAATTATTATCCACTGAGTGTAAGTGTTGTAAAGGTGGCAAAAAATCAATGTGATGTTGCTATGGAGATGTAAAACTTCTGATTTGTGATTATTATAACAAACAATGTAATTATAAAATGATGTAACTTACCTTAATTTAAAGGCTGCTGTTGACAAAAATGAAATTTTCCTTTATTGTTTGGATTTTTAAGCTTAGTTAAAGGTGAGATGAACAATTCTGGAGATATATAGATACTGTTACGTAGTAAAAGTTGGTTGTGTAGTTTGATTTCAAGGTCTCTAGTATTTGACAATCTAGTACTCAACAATCAACTATAATCCTTCAAAATTGCATACCACAGCTTTCAGTAAATTAGTAATAATCAGTCCTCATTTTCTTTGGTTAAGAAAATTTTGTGAAAAACCAGGTTAACTTTTTGTACACACTCTAAAGTTCAGTCAAAGATTAGACACAATTATGTGTCAGTCATGTGTAAATTGAACATAATGTACACTTACACTTACTTTACCATAGATGTCTTTCACTGACTGTAGTTACACTTAAATTGAAGGAAATACCTTCTATTTATTCACAAATGTCCTGTTTGGTGACGTACACCTTTGTGCCTGCCAAGATTTTGTAGCAACAAAACCACAATCAGAAATCAGAAACGTTGTTATTAGTCATGCTATAGCCCAACACTGTCTCGTTGCTGCATATTGTGGGTGTCATTTGATGTGACCACTCTGCAAATATCTCTTATCTGCATGAATTCATCATCCTCTGTGCAGACTACTGGGGCAGTAATGGGCGGAGGGAGTCCCAGGGCTCCTTGTCGTCCGGTACCAGTCTGGAGATGGCCACTTCCTGCTCTGCTGGCAAGATCGAGGTAAGATTCCTCTGGACAGATCACCATGGCAACACAGAGCCCAGTGTCTGGTGAAGCCATCATAATAGGCTAGAGTTGTTTATTTATTTATTTATTTATTTTACTTGTCAGCCCACTCTTTTTTTTTTTAATGGATGGCAAATGTGGCCACAGCTACAAGTGATTATATGTATACTTAACATGTGAAAGCCATAACCCTGCAACTATTGTATATTAAACCTTTTACTTTTTTTTTTTTCCATGTATGTGTAGTCTGATAATCGTCACTCAGTCAGTGTATGGGAACGTGCCCCCAAACACTGCAGCGTGATGCTTCCTGACGGTTCCTGCTCCTCTATAACTCTCCGGCCTGGTGCCTCTATAAGGGAAG
This sequence comes from Acanthurus lineatus, assembly GCA_029814665.1. Lineage (NCBI taxonomy): Eukaryota > Metazoa > Chordata > Actinopteri > Acanthuriformes > Acanthuridae > Acanthurus > Acanthurus lineatus. The sequence goes on from JAPZDV010000016.1 coordinate 9,527,174, forward strand.
TCCTTCAAGATCTCTGTCACAGCATCAGTGTGAACATCGCTGCTGTTGACCTCTTCCTGGTGGGAGGGGAGAAGGTGAGGGAGGCAGACGCCGCTAACAAATTACTGACAAGTGCTAAGAACATTTTCTGTGAATGCATCAGGGGGCAGGACGCTGTTACAAGCACCTCTTAAAAGAATTGACTCAAGCCTCTGTTTATTAAGAATCAAACCTTGTTGAATGCCGCATGACTGCACTTATGATTTAAACATGAAGGGTTTGTATCAAGCCTTAAAGGTCTATGAACATACTAAATTTTAATCTTTATGTTTTTTAAGGTTTTGAATAAGCTCGAAATTGAACATACTTATTTAAAAAACATAATCCAGTGTCTCAGCCTCAGAATAATTCATGGAATCATCCATGTAAACCAAAGACTTTCAATATTTGAAGTGGTGTTGAATTTTGCAAAATCTTAAATAATCATACACAAGCTGGTAAAATTAACAAAAAGTGATAATATATATTTATTGTTGTGGGTTGAAGAAACATCAGCTAAAAAAAAGAAGCTAAATTCAACAAAAGGAAATTTAAAAGAATAAAGCAGGGAGAATGTCCTTTACTTATTGTGTAAAGATGCCACAGTATGCAGTGTTTGGGTTTGTTATCAGGGCTTTGGAGACATTTTAGAGTCTTATCTTAACGTGCTGCTATATTTACCTTCATGCTTTTTCCTCATAGCCTTTGGTGTTGGACCAAGACTGCATGACCCTCAGCTCACGAGACTTGAGACTGGAGAAGCGAACCTTGTTTAGGTATAAATGATCAATTAAAGTTTTCTTTAATCTATAAATATCCTCTAATTATCACTTTTTGTGTTAGCGCCAACATTCATTCATTTATGCTCTTTTCCCTCAGACTGGACCTGGTTCCCATTAACCGCTCTGTGGGGTTAAAAGCCAAACCTACCAAACCAGTGACTGAGGTCCTGCGTCCCGTGGTGGCCAAATATGGCCTCCACCTCAGTGATCTTGTGGCCAAAATTGTAAGTCATCCCCGGTGGCTACCATGCCTTAATCTTTTTTGAAGCTCCTGTGTGTCCTGAAAGAAGCCTGTGCAGTGTGTGACAGTGCCACAGGGTGGAGTATCATGGTTCGGGGAGGGAAGCAACCGCATCCTTTTCCATCTCTACACGGTGGTTAGCGTTCTGACTCAGCCCAGCCTCTGAAGATGGAGCACCAGGGCTATAATTAAGAATGACGACACTCCTCAAACATGCCGACTCTTTACTCCTCCCCTAAAGCCCTGCCAGACGATTTATTTTAGTCCTGTGGGTTTTCAGGCTTTATAACTGTATTATACAGTAGACCAAAGCTGAAGGATGGTTTATGAATTAAACGCAAATAGCGTCCATATTTTAATCGGAATAGTAACATATTTAGACTTCTGCACAACAGTCATTGATGCAGTGTGCTGACAATAAACGTGTGTTTTTTAGAGTGGAGAAACTGAGCCTTTGGACCTGGGTGCACCCATATCGAGTCTGGATGGCCTGCGGGTTGTATTGGAGCGAGCAGACCCAGCTTCAAGCAAAGGTAACAACATCTTAGACACTGTCAGAAAATATATGATGGTTAATACTGCAATGTAATAAAAAGTTAGAGCTTAACTAGATTTAACATAAATCAGAGAATATTTTTCCTCCTGGAAGCTGTAAACAACTGTTTCCACACACTTACCACAAACTATGTATCATGTCATCTTCTTTCATTCCATTGCTAAACATATTTAAGTTTTGCAGCATTGGTGTCTTTTCATGCAAACTTCTCTCTCTCTTTTCTATTTTGAACAGACAAATCCAAGTCTTCCTCCTTGAAAGGCCACCCTCCAACCAGGAGTTTCTCTGCCACAGTAAGTGCTCACAACATCTTTATCTCATACAACATTTTGCCTACAAGTCCAGATGTGGTGATTGTGTCCTTTTCTATTGCTGCGCTGCTTCTGCAACATCGGGTACAGTACCGAATAGTAAAAAAGTGGCCTACATAGAGCTTTATTAACACGCACTTACTCTGAGGAGCTTTTAATTGGTGTATTTCCTTTTTTTTTTTTTGCCCTAACACTGCCTGTTGCTGACTCATTCGCTCATATTTCACCATGCTTGTGTTATTACACCATATGTAGGCAGATAGCACTTGCTCTAGATGCTAGCAAGGTCACTAAAGACACAGAGCAAACAGATGGACCAGTCATCTTTACATGCAGGTCCTCAGTAAAGTGGACACTTCTGCTCAGTAGGATGTTTGGCATCTCTGTGCTTAGCCCCCCTCATACGACCCCTCTGCTCCCCTCTCCCTGCATCCCTCCATCTCCTAACAGAGCGCATTGTTATTGTTGCATCTGCAGGGAGATGAGAGGTCAACACCAAAGGACTTTTCTGTGAGAGCAAGTGGACCAGACTCAGCACTCCCAGGGGAAAAGAGAAAACAGAAAAAGATTAATATAGATGAAGCTGAAGGTAAATCCCCTTTCTCTCTCTTTTTTCTCTCTCTTTTTGACTTATGGTGGATTTCTTAGCTTTGCTTCGCATTGGGACTAACTGCTATCTTTTACAGCTTTGAAGGGTTATTTTCTCTGTCAGGTGTAAGGCTGCTATGCTGCATGTTAGACACCAACTAATCCTTCTCTTCCAGGTTCTGAACTATTTGGAAAGATTAAACAAAGGAACTTTTTTGATCTGTTTTGCAGAATTCTTTGAGCTGCTGAGCCGGGCACAGAGCACCCGTGCCAACGACCAGCGTGGACTCCTGAGCAAAGAAGACCTGGTGCTCCCAGACTTCCTGCGCCTAACTCCACCTGACCTGGTGTGCTCCACCCCTGACTCCCTAAAACAAAGCCGGGAGAACGGCGTCTCCTCACGGGGGGCCCTCACCTCCAGCCTTCGCTCTGAGAGCCTGGACTCCTCCCTCAGCTCCAGTGCCAATGGACACTCGGGGACAAGGCGGTGCCTGTTGCCCCCTCCACGCCACCCAAATTTTGGCAGCCACCTCTCTCCCATCTCCCGGCACTCAGACGCCCGGCCAACCCTCCGCACCGTGGAGGAGGACGCCCACAGCGACCTGACCCTCGTGGGGGAGGGAGACATTAACAGCCCCAACAGCACCCTGCTGCCTCCGTCACCACCCACCATGCCGTCCTTCGAAAGCAGCCTGCCAGAAGCCAACTTCACTCCACCACCAGCCTGCTCCCAGTCTAAAGACGCAGGTGGAGAGGGAGAGTCCACTCCAGGTATTTCTCCAGCGTAACAAACCAGTACTCCATGTGTTTGCGTGTGTGTCGTATGTGCATGAGTGCGCTCTCTCCCCAGTGGTCTACACCCGACCACCACCATGATAACTCCCTCTACACTGACTCTGATGCACTTTAATGACAAATTGATATTGACTCTCTCTCAGTTTGCCAATCATTTCAACTGACTTGTTTTATTAAACTTAACAAAGCATGTAAATGTATATAGTGATGTGTATATTTTGTCAAGTGAGTAACGTTAACTTGGATGTCACTTCCTGCGCCACAAATTGTTGGGTTATGACAGGGATTTGTTCATTCCAGTGGTATATTATAGTTTATTTTGTAGTTTGGGGTGCATGAGAAAGCTGATGTAACTGATTGCAATGGGTTTGAATAATATATGCATAATGCATACAGATTAACGATCAATATTTGACAGTACTGTAGTCAGTGAATGTTGTAACTGAAGATTTTAATTCAGAACAGCTCAACAATTGAAAGAAAATACATCAGCAGCTGTGTTTCCTGGCATCATGGATTCAATAAGTAAAATTAGAAAACATCGTAGCGAACCTGATTGTTTTACAGTGTTGAATCGGCGAATGCTAAACATACATTGCAAAACAAATATTGTACTCCTCTCCATCCCACCGCCTTTAGTTAAGAGCAGTTCAACAATGTCAGTGTCACAAAGCTTTTTCTTGTTTCTTACGCAACTCTCTAAAACTGGTGAGTCATTTAACAGTGTCAGCTGCTGCTGTAGCAATTCCAGCACCTGTGAAAATAATTAGTCATCGGAGGACAAGTGCTCCTTAGCGCTGGTGACATTGTTGAATTGCCTGTCATTCTTTATCTGGGTCATTCATTCCCCTCTCCAGATGCCTGTTGTAGATAATCACTGCCAATAAACTCTGTACCTGTGATTGAGTAGATCTAATAAATGTTAGAATTGGAAATCACTCTTGTTTGTCTTTTTACACGTCCGTGAGATCCGTTTTCTCTCCCCTCCCCCTCCCCCCCCTCCTCCTCCTCCTCCTCCTCCTCCTCCTCCTCCACCACCACCACCTCTCCTCCTCATCCGCCTCCGCATGCCTTCTCCCGTTCTCCCTTAGCTCTGGCTCGTTTTGTCTTGTGGCTTCCTCCTCTCATCAGCTCCCACTCCTGTGTGTACTTTTCTTGTGTGTTCGCTCGTTTTGAGGGTGTCGCCGCTCGCTTGTGTGTGTTTTTTTGGCTCGGTGTCGGTGCGGTGTGTGTTGGTGCGGTCCTGTTAAACGCTGCATGGTCTACCTGCTTTGGTGTGTTGTTTCATGATTGGGTCGCTGCTTGGTTGCGTTATATTGTTGATGTCTGCGTTTTGTCAAACTTGTGTCCTCAGTGCTCGCTGTTGTTTGGTTCATAGTGTGTGGAGCTTTATCATTAGCAGATGGGTCTCATTTCCTATTTTATGTCCTTACTTGTCACTGTTTCCACTCCTCCACTGTGTATGTCTGAGATTTTAAGGTGAACAATCAATGGTGATTTATATTGGTGATGGTGTTTCCTATAGTGGATTTGACACTTAAAGAGGTGTCAAAAATGTATCTAAGGCCAAAAGCTTCATGTGTTGAGATAACAAATGAAAGAAAACACACTTTGATTCTTGGCTTTAAAAAAAAATCCCAGGAAACCTCCTTTGAAAGACTCTGAACTCTGCAGAAAGAGAAGATAACAACCCTCAACATGTTTGCCAACAACAAAGCTGATGGGTATCTTGCACTACAAAGCGCTTCATGGCAGGAACGCAGACATCTTCCTCCTGACATTATACTGCCTTGAATTAATAGCCAGGCTTAACTGTAAGGTGATATGAACACAAGATGATGAGGAGGAATCGAAGCCTTTCAGCTCCTCCACAGGCTCGCTCCTCTTTTCTGGTTGCTAAGTGCAGCAGTCTGATTCTTTCCACCACCGGGCGCCATGGTAACCTTATCCACGAGTTGACTGAGCTACAGATAGAAACTGTCACTACTTGTTTGCATCCATCTCTCCCTGCCTCACTATTTCTCCCACCAGCCGAAATAGAAACATAGCAATGATTGGATATACCCATTTTTTTGGACACAGTTTGCCACTTCATGAGGGATCTGCACACATGGGAATGCAGCAACTCAACACACCTACACTTTACCACTTTGTAGAGACCTTATGAAGTTGTTACATTTGAATTTAAGTGGAAAAATTGTGCTTGCAGGCTTAAAATATGAACATCAGAGACAACACATCATCTAAATAAGTTGAACATCATCAGTCAAAACAAGTAAACTATAGTTTAGTCACATGTTTCCTCTTTCAACGTTTCAGTCAGCCTTATTTCAGTCATTGCAGATGTCCCCCTCCACTTCATGAATTACTGTTAAACTGACGCCCTCTGCTGTCTCAAAGAATTAGACATAATTGCTGCTGCAGTGGAACAACATGTTCCTCAGTTCTTTTTGATCCTTATCTGACGAGATTCTTCACCACCATAAGTAAAAAAGTCATGTAGCAAAGGAGGAAGAAAAAGTCCAGCTGTTTAATTTTCTTCTAATGACACTATGGGGGGTAAAATATTACTGTGTTGGGATTTAATTACAAAGTCATACAAGTCAGTAAAGTATACGAGTTAATTAATGCATGAGGGATAAACATTAAGATTCCTGCACAGACCACACATATTGATTAACTGTATCAAGAGTGCAGTATCTCTGCACCCTGACATTAGTTTAAACATTAGCATCTTGGCTCTCAGGCAAGGTCTACCATGTCAAGAGTATTTCTGGCCCTGTAGGTTGTTTACTGCATTTACTTGGCATTTTAGGTGTAAATGAGCCCCTGATTAGGCTGTTTAAATCAAATCCAGAGGGGCTCTGGTCTGTATCCAGAAGACCAGAAATAAAAACCTGCTGCTCTGTTACCACACTCATTTGTTAATCATGGCTATAATCACTTTTCCCTGCCTGGCAGGTGTTGAGTCCATGGACTTGGTCAGAGGGGATTAGGACATCCACTAGGGGGCGACATCACACAGTGTAACTCCACTCATATGACTGATTTGAAATCAGTGTATGTAATCTTTAGATAAAAAAGCTGGTCTTTTCATAAATTAAACTCAAAAAGAAGCACAAAATGATAGAAATTATTAAATCGGTAAGCTAAGACTTTTTTTCTTTTCCACCCTGCAGTCAGGGTTAGAAGTCAGATTTTGATTTAGAGGACTGGTTTGGCCCATATGGAGAAGATAAAAAGGATTCCTGGGAATAAATGGGACATCTACCCGATAGCAAGACTATCTGCAAAAAGTGCTCTTTAATGACTCAGCGGTACACCTGAGGAACCATATGGCTCAGTTTGCCTTCAGGCTCACTTCACTTTCTCCCTCCTCGTGTCTCTGTGTCAGCTCTCAAAGCTGGCAGCAGTTGACCCCAGGCCAGCCATATCATCCATCTGGCGGTCAGAAGGGGGACTCGATGCAGATCTTTGGCAGCCAGCCTCAGCGAGGACTGTAGCTGTGTCCGTCTCAGCTCCCAGCTGCTGCCTCGGCTGCTGAAGAGACTCGCCACAGGAGACGAGGCTGTGTTAAATGGCTGTGAACATTGAAAGCATGAGTTAAAAAATGAAATGGGAATGGATGAAACAATAATCCATAGAATTTAATATAACAAAAACTGAATTGGAGGTGTGACGATGCAGCTTTCACGTCCTTCCAGGAAAAGTGTCAGCACAATCAGGCATGTTTAAACCATCTTGACATACTTCCATTATCTGACATTTTATGGACCAAACTATTAATTGATAAGGTTCCTGCCAATTAGTGGATGATGATAAAATGTACAGTCTTACCTATGAGCCTTTTAGATAAGAAAAGTTAATTGTGACCCCTTGAAAAGGTTAAATAGTTTTATAAGGCAAAGAAGGTGATTTGCACCCTTACATATGCAGATTTTTTAATGCCAGAGAAGGTATTTATCCAGTATTTTATAAGAAAATAGCATTTAAACAACTTATTTAAGATGATACAGGAATTTGCCAAAAAGATTTCTTATCTCATGACTGTTGGATCTATCTTGAGACCCCACTGGGGGTCCTGATCTCTAGGTTTGGACCCAGGAGTAGCACAGTTGGATAGTGGAAGGATGAATAAATGTATGGCTGTAAAAGTACAAATTGTTTTGATTCAACAAACACAAATTCATCAAAATGAGTCATCTGGCAGTTCTGCATTCCAGCTTCAATACATCACACATCCTGTGGAAAACTGTAGATTTCGGATCCCTGCGGCTTCAGTTATATCAGATTTTAATCAATATCGTGTCTTGATTGTCAAACAAAAGTCAGCGCCCTTGAACTTCACACGAGATCCTGACAGTTGTTGAAAAGTATTTGGGGTTGTCTCGCGTTCACCTGGTGGTTCATGTCGTACCATAGCGCTGTGGCCGAGGGGTCTGTGTAAGGTCAGCTGCTGGAGTGCACAGGCTGTGTTTACATCTGCACCGAACAGCTGTGAATCACAGTTAGTGGAGTCAGGAGAGCCAATGCTCAAGTGTTGTGTTTGAGTCACTCTGGCCTCTGTTTAGAGTCTGCAAGGCCACAGAGTTCACATGAGAAGTGGAGGGTTTATTGGCCATTATCACCGTAACTAGCAATCATGAAACTAAAGTTTTGAGCTCCCCGGTGTGATTTTAATACTTAAATAACTTGTGGTCAGGCTGTTTGATTAGCTAATGCAGCACTTAATTATTTGAACTCAAGTACAAGTGATAATAATGAAATAGACCACATGTGACAACGAGGCAGTTAATTCATGTAATTGGTCCTGCTCCAATTTCATTCAGTTCTTTTCCAGGATTTGGCAAGTTCATGAAGTTTAAACTGATGCAGTTATGTCATCCAGTTTGTCTTGACAACAGCTGCTCAGATTACACAACTATACAAATGTTGGATTATACAAACATGTTAAATTGATGTGTTCATTGAAGCAGTGTAGAATTTAATGCATGTGCAACCAAGCAATGGATGACAAATTTTCCAGTTCTGAAATCTTTTAGTCATGCCTAACATCAACTCATCCTACATTTTCTATGTTTTTCTTTTCTCCCATGCGCAGATGGGAAAAACAACCCAAGCTCCAACGCCAAATCACCCACCGAAAGAGCCAATGCTGCGCAGACGATTCAGGAGGTGATGGATGTGGAGGGGGTACACCTGGAGGAGGGAACCCTGGAAACATCCCAGGGAGAGGACTCTGAGCTCAGCCTGAGCTTCCAGGGCTACGTCGCCGAGCTGCGGCAGTGCCAGAGCAAGATGAGGAACGCCCAGATGCCCCACAATGGCCGCAACCCACCTGAGGGCAAGGACTGCACCCCAGACCTTTACAAGGCCACAGTTGTCTAAAGGGAAACCCCCCCACTTCTGCACTTTGAAAGCTTGAGGCACTGTCTTTTGAAAGGGAATTAGTCAAATGATGGGCTGCATGTACAAAGCTGTCAATTTACACTCCAAAAAAAAGTAATATTATGGTGATTGATATTGTATATTTGTTAAGATTTCTGGCATCTTCTTGTTGATTTTTAGTACTGGCTGTAATTTTTTGGACAGTGTTTTGTTTTTGTTATGGTATAGTTTATTATTGAAGTTTAAAGAAATTCTATAATGAGCCATGTTAGACTTGAGGACAACCATGGAAGAAGCCTGAAATGAACCTTGAAGTACCAGTTTCTAATTAGGCATACATTGTAAATGGTTTGAACAGTTGTAATCAATGAGTTTACTATAAGTCTTTATTTTTGATTAAACATAAACAGGAATTAAATAGCTGACTTTAAAGATAGTTGCTTTGGCATAAGGGATTTACCGTAAATTAATATGGTTAATAATCGCAATTGATAGATGATAGATGAAGACCATGATATGCAGTTGAAAACTCTCAAAACTGTCTTATTTATGACTGATCTCCAAAGCATTTCCGAATGTTTAATGCTTGAATCTATTAAACCATTATATAAGCTTTGAATTACAACCTGTAAATGAAGGTCGTGAAATGCTATTGGAAAACTTAGTAAGTGAACCTTTAATTTGAAAATTTTGTCAATTAACTTGCCCTGTTAGAAGGTGGTACCCACTTTTGGACCAGATGTACGGCAGGACTCGGTTTTTCGGATCAAAATGGTGGCAAATCACATTTTTCTTGGATATTTAACTATTTCCTGTTTACATCTTCTTCCTGTGTTTTACAGATACTACACAACGGTACCTATATTGCCTGTACTTCCTGCTTCTGTGGTTTTTTTGAGGTTGTCCACATGTTGAATGATTAAAAAAGCTTTGATAGCTGTAATTCCAACAAATCTGACAGTTTTTTTTTCTTTTCTACCTAATATATGAGTCATGCTCGTATCTCTGACAACAGGGAAATCCTTTCTGTCCAATGACCTCTAGTCTGCTTTGTAAAAAAACATACTTGAAAAGCCCCCAGGTTGTACTTTATGACTCAAAGCCTTACGCAAGAAATTCACAGTCCTGAGTTCTCCCACTTACCATATTTGACCGGCTAAATCTGTTTGCTAAGTTAGTCAGAATTGTCAATAATTAACTGTACAGTTGTCTTAGTTGAACAGCTTCTTTGGAGATACACTTCCTTCACCTGGGAAGGATTCGTCTCTAATGTGGAGGTGCTGTGGTCGTCCGGCCTCCTCTTTGTATTTTTAGCTCAGCATCTGGAGAGAGATTATTACAGCTGGTGAAAATTAGAGGTTAGATTATGGGACTGGGGAGTTTGTCTTGACGGAGCATGTCACTGCTGGAATGCTGAGAACACACGAGGCCTATAAATAGTTGGTTGGCTTCCTTCACTTTCATACTTTCCTCATTTCAAGTGTACTGTGATTACTGAATTCTTCATTCGGTAGTAATTCCTTCTGGATGCTTGAGACACCCTAAAATTGGACTCTTATCTTAGAAACTTGAGATATATCTCAGTCATCCACCTGTGCGTGATTTAATGCATTGACTGCCTCCACCCTCTGCTTTTCTGCCAGTTTCCAGCAACCACTTTGCCGCCATGTATAATGGGAGTCTTATTTTGGAAAGTGTGCACACCTGTACTCCTTCAGTCTGGATTTTGCAGCAACAAATTCTGAAGCACAGCACTCCCACACTGATGCAACAAATGTTTAGTCAGTTGTAACTAGAAAGCACAAACTAGATCAAAGACTGTTTTTGAAAGGCTCATAATTTTCAACATTTGATTTGTGATGCCACGTTAGCCTTCTTGACTTTTGACTTTAGGATATTTAGCTTCAAAACATAAAGAAACTAGAAGTAGTATTCGATGTCACTTGCACTTTGACTTCATTGTCATCCTTCGTTATATAAAATTTTTGCTTATGAATGTCAATGGACACAAATGTTGATATTTAAGTGAGTGCAAGTGACTGACAGTGTGTTTACTCGTTCCTACTTTCAGTTTTTGTTCCAGCTCACGTCATTAGGACTTTATGGCATGTAAGAACTTGGTTCATGTTGTAAGAGGAGCACCCCACTGATTTGGTAATAAAATTCCAGAAAGTTGAGCGAGTTTTGAATGAGGTTGAAAAAAACTGGGGTTTTCTCAAGTAGAAATGATCAAACACTATTTTTTTCAATACCAGTTCCCAAACATGGTTTATCAATCAATCAATATCAAGTTCTGATCCAGTGCAAGTGCATCAGAAATCGAAAATTATTTCTCAATAGAATCAGGATACTACTAACCCCATATGTATGTTATGTTATTGACTGCACTTAAAGCTACACAAGTTGTTTGCTTCAAAGTTGCTCAAGGAAATTGGCAGTAAAAAAATCTCCTATGTTACACGGAAGGTAGATCCTGTTGATACAACCCAGTTTCAAGACTGAAAAACAAACAAACAAAAACAAAAAAACAACCCAAACTGCATTATGTTATTTTTCTTACCTGCCTCTTACCTGCAACTATTAGTAACAGTTAGTTACAAAAGCTTTCTGTAACAATAACCTCTTAGTTCGACCTCAGATAACCCTGATGACATCAAAATGACACGTTCAGGGTTAATTTCTCAAACCGGAAGAAACAGCTTTAGAGGACACAGGTGACATTCAACCGTTTTCACAGGCTTTAAGGTAACTACTCCCAGTGATGAGTAATCTGAATTTAATGTAGGTCAATGCGATGTTAAAACTGATGGCACCTTTGACTTGTTTTGGGACTTAAAAAAAAAAAATCTGAAGTAAGGTAACACTTTTTGATGTAACAGCTCGTGATAGTTATAAATTTTTGTTCAGGTCACATTCTGATAGCTATAAATGGCTGTTATCGACAACAATGTTAAATTAAAGCGTAAAAAAATGTTAGCTAACCATCTAAATTAACCAGCCTAGCTTGATTTAAGCTAACTGCTAAGCAGGCAAAATACAGAGTTAACACTAAGGTTACTTCATTACACAAAACTTTACTATCTGTGGAATTTATTTAAAAGTTATAATGCAACTATGTCCTTAATTATCATAATTAACTGATATTTTATTTATAATAAAATACTATTAATTGTTTTAAAGGAAATCTAATTGGGTGTCATTTCAATTTTGAAATAGCTAGCTTAACTTAACATGCAAAAAAAGATTGATTTGGGGGAAAAGTGTTTAAATTAGCTTAAACTTAATACATGCGCTAACATTAAATGGTTTGTTAAAATAAATAACAGGTTCATACAACACTTAATAAAAAGGAAATGACTTTTTGTGTCAAGGTTTGGTATTTCTCATACCTAACTAAAACAAAAATAGGTCAGTCAAGCTTTAGCCCCATTAGCTAACTTAACTGACCCATTACTGATTACAGCTGTGAGGGTTTGACTAAAGTAGGCTGTGTCTTACTTATCCAGACCTCTTTTAGCATAAAACCAGTGTACAAAAAAATAAACACCACAGTTTATTAAATGTAACAGTGTTCAACCAAGCAAAAAAGCATTTTATTTATTCTAACTGAGGGAGTAACGCACTGTCCCCGGAGCTGCGATGGGGTGGGGGTGGGGGGGATTTTGGCCCCCCGTCCCTGCCTCTGGAAAGTTTTGGTCTGTCGCCCCTGCGGAGATTACTTGCAATGATAAACAGTGGGCGTCTGCAGAAAAAGGTGCAAAGGAAACACCAGCCGGGACTTGGGATGCCTCACAGATAGACAAGCCTAATGACGCAACGGGTTTACTCAACACGGCTTGAAATTGTGAGGGACAGGATAATACTTGCAGGGTTTCCCACGTTTCCTATGACCAAAAGAAGGCTGAGGACTCGGGAACTGACAGATATAACGTGACAGGCTCACAGACCTTCTTCCGACTTCTGGATATAAGCTTATCCGGGCAACAGGGACCAACAAACTTTGCATGATGATGGCATTCATTGTGTTACTTTTTCTACCTTGCGTCTTCACTGCACGGGCGGTAAGTTTTAACTATCCTACCAACCTCTGTGCGTCTTTTTTGAAATCAATTTTGCGTGCATTGAAAGTAAGGAAAAGTGCTTTAACTTCTCTTCCTCGTTTTTCAGCGCATACTAGTCCCTGGGTATGAAATCATCCCCAAAGAGCAATACAGGGAGAGCAGTAAAGGTATGTTTTTACCTAAGTCCTGTTTGATTTAGAGGGAAACGACGCAGGGAGGGAGGGGGGATGCGCATTGAATTGGCACTTATTGTGATACATTTTCAGGTGAGGTTATTAGGAAAGTTGTTGGTGCAATATAAATCTTAAAAACACCAGAGCTGGTGCTTGTATAGGTCTGTAACCTGCTGTATAACAGCATGGTTTATCAGCCTGAGGAGGGGATCATGCTGTCCTCTCATTCGAGCCATGGACAAGTCAAAGGATTCTTTGTGTGTGGGGTACAGGGGGGGAAACTGCACAAATGTTTCTGAGACAGTGTCTGATCTCACTTTTATGAGTTTTGTATATGTATGCGTAGTGAAATTGACTGATAAAGTGCTTCTGTTCTGTCAGTTCTTACCACAACAGGTAAAGAATGTAAATTCCCATTTCGTCAGGGCGGAAGGATTCATCATCACTGCATCACATTTTTGTCCTCAAGACCATGGTGAGTCCTCATTAGCAAAGTCAGTCTGAATCTACTGTTTTGGTTACACAAACAGTCACTAATGTGTGTGTAATCACGCAAAGTTGCCACACGCCTGCTTTGACAAAGGCACAACTCAACACCTGACAGGTAGAAGTGCCGCCTCGTCATATTTGGTTTTGTTCAGACAGTCACTCATAAACCACAGACGTACTGTACGTCACTAGGAATCAGACTGCAGGTTGTTGCATCACATTTGTTTGTGTGACATGTTTGCATGACCTTAAAATGAAAAAAAACAGTGGTATTTTCCGTCCCACCTTGCGTTAGAGGCAGGGATTTGCTTAAAGGACACTGGTGCGGTGAGTAATTTAGTTGTGTAGTCATGTGTAATTACAGCTGGCAGTGATGAGGGATTTAAGAAATTTTGGATGAGGTAATGAGGTAATTGGCTTTGATAAATTGTTCACTGCTGAATTGTCGGCCTTTTAATAATTTCAGTGCCCCAGTATGTTATAATTTGGTGTTATTATAACCAGTTTTTGAAAGGTGACATTTGATGAAACTGCTGTTAAGCTGCAACTGCAGCTTCAGTTTATGTTTAGTTTAGTTTATTTAGTCATTAACCACTTCATACAGTTTATCTTGGGGCAAGTACACAGCTGTCAAAGTTAAATCATCATCATGCATTTTTTTATTGCTTCAGATTGTGACACAGTAACAAAATGTTTTTATGAGATTTATATATGTGAGAAAAAAAACAGGAGACTTGCTGGAGGGCTTTCCAGTTATCGTTCCCTGGAAATGAAAACAAGATAGGTGGGTGCAAGCAGGTTGGAGCAATATGAATGTAATTATTTGTGGCCCAACATCTTTGGCCCACCTACACACAACATTACTGCAATATGACTCTAAGTGTTTTCATGTTGTCCTCATGAGCTCGGTGTCAAGGCAGGTTTGTCATAATGTACAGCAAATTCAGTGAGCCGTGCGGAAGAATGCTGATGTTACTGTGTTTAAAGTAGTGAATGATTGACAGAATTAATGTTGGTTATGGTTAAGAGAGATTTTGCGTCGATATCAGAACAGCATATTTTTGGAATAATCTACTGAAGAACTGTTAATGATAAAATGACTTGACAGTAATGTCTGTTTGGTGACAAAAATCATAAAACAATGCAGACAAGAGTCCATAGCCATGTGTACAGTGCTGTGTGGCTGTGCTAGAGCTAAAGGATAGCATCAGCATGCTAACATACTGATCTTATGTGGATGTATAACAGGTACTTTTTACCATGTTATAGCATCTTAGCGTGATAACATTTGCTCATAGCATGAAACACAAAGTGCAGTTAAAACTGATGGGAATGTCAGTAGTGTTGCAAGTATTCAATGATAAACCATTCAATGATCATTCAAATCAGAATATTAACCTGATGATCCCATTAGACAGGAAGTCATGGTAGTCATGGAGTGATTAAATTCATCCTGATGGGCGGCACAAAGATCTGAACCAAATTTCACTGCGATCCATTAAATAGCTGTAAGACATTTTGTTCAAAACTACAAATCTCAATCTGCTGGTGACGCTAGAAGAAAAAAGGAAAATGAAAAGATCTCGTCATTAGGATTCACTGTCAAAAAGCCATAAACGTCTGTATAAAGCCCCGTCCAAAAGTCTTTGGCCAGAAAATTTATATTGCACTCATCTCAACATTCCTCAGGATCGCTGAGGGAGAGATATAATCATATGAGCAATTTCACAAAAGTGCTGACAGTTGATGAATTCACATTGTCTCATTGAAAATCATATTTCCCAACTGTAATTTAATCACAGTGTTTCTTCTATTTGTAATCCACTTGACTTGTCATAGGTGCTCCCTCACGCATAATTTTGATCGGGACCGGCAGTGGGGCTTCTGCGCTCCAGAGAAAACTCAAACAAATGGTTTGTGAACTTCACACACCAGTGCATTTAATCATACATTCCAGTATCTTATCGTGTGAAACACTTTTGTTCACCGTCTAACTGTGTGTTTTTTATTTGTTGATGTATTTCAGTTTTTGTCCACGCATCACGGAAAGTCACAGCTCCGTGCCAGGGGAATCCATGTCAAAATGGAGGCGTCTGCAAAACGATCCCACACAGCAGCTCGTTTGAGTGCTCCTGTCCTGAGAGCTTCAGTGGGAGACTCTGTGAACAGAGTAGGTAGACTTATATTTATTATCATTTTATGAATGACAAGTTTAATCTCACTGCCTCCATTCATTTTTTCTTTAGTGTTAGAACAGGCTGTCAAATTAATGAGACATTAAATGTTTGGCCTTTTAATTTGGTTTTGTCAGACTGTGTGCTTTTGAATTGCGTGTGAGTTAAGTGTTTCCATATCACTGTGCACATTAAGCTTCTTACTGTCAATCACCTGACAGCCATGAAAGTAAAACAGTCTCTGCCAGGAAATCATTTCTTAAAAGTGTATTAACTTAACAGATTCTGTCATCATGTTTTTGGAAGGAAACATTTAATAACATTGATAGCAGTTAAATTACACTCAATTTTACTCCATTTACCTTATTTCCACAACAGTAAGCTTCAAGGTTCGCTCTTGAACAGTCTTGAAACAACTCAGGCACAGTTGTCTGATAAAATTTACTTATTTCAAGGTCTAATTTCTGGCTTTTTCCCAGAACTTTAAACTACATTATATGCTCTTCATAAGTCAGTGAAATTTGGTTTATTGAATTTAGTAGACTGAACATAGATGCTAGAAAGATAATACATATTCATCTGTTATCTCACATCCAAGGTCAACTGAACCAAATTCATTTGCAGATAAAGACTGCGTGACTTTTAAAAGCTTAAGAAACTAAATCTTTTGTGAAATTATTGTGTCAAAAAGAGACAAAAAATGCTTTTACATGTAACAAAGTATGAACATTTAAATTATTCCCTCTTTTCGTTTAAAATACTTTGCTTTGTGAAACTGCTGTTTCCAAGGTAAAGAAAAAGTAAGTTCATGCTCTGCTTCCCCCCTCTGTTAAAGAAGTTTCACCATGCGTTCTTAGAGAAGAAGGGTTAATGGAATAAAATCTGCTATGAGTCATTTTTTATCAGATTTCACTTGCATACCAGATTTTTTAAATGATTTACTTACAAAACAATCAAAACATAAACAAAACAACAAGAAAACACTTGCAAAAAGTATTCACTTTTAATGCATCTTGCATAGCTGAGCTGTCAAACCCTGCACTGTACACTCCATTAGGCTCCTCAGTCTCCTCTCAAGTTTCAACCTATTGCCTTTTATGTTATGTTGGCTTTACAGAAAGGTGCTATGAAACCTTACACCTGCGCTATTATGACACCGGAGAGTCTTGGGGACGAATCTACCTTCGTAATGTGGAACAGTGCACATGTGTGGCAGGGGAAGCCAAGTGTGAAAGAGTCCGCTACACAAGTAAGATGTGCTTTCAGATGTTACTCTGCTTCGGTTGCGTCTCGTTTTCTGCTCTCCAGTCTGCTTTTGTCGGGTCAGTAAGAGTGAAACCCAGTGAGAGGATGTATTTTAATTAACAAGCACCATGAACTTTTACAACCTGTTGAACTGATTGTCAGATAGGAGAACTTTCTTTACACGTATCCCCTAAGTTTGCTGCAGACATGGTACACTTTTAATACTAAACAGTATCACGCTTATCTAAAAATTGAGAACAGAGCTCTATTCCGCTCTCTAAGGACAGGATCTGAGGAATTTTTAAACATTTTCTTACTTATTAAGCCACAGAAAAATAAAAGTATAAGGTTTCATCCAGCCTGAAGAAATGCTTTTTTTCTTTTATCTCAGCTCCATAGTTACAAGAGTAACCTTGCCATGGAAGAAAAGACAGATTATATGACTCACTGTGACTCAGGAATGGTGTTTTAGGACACACCCCATGGGTCCGTAAGGTGCTTTCATCTCAAAGGGGGGATGTTCATGGGCATTTAACAGATTCCCTGACACAAAGGAGGGAGATGTGGTGAAGTGGTTTCAAGCTCCCTGAACCGAAACACTTTTTTGTCATGATGAAGGGCTTATCTTACAGCAGTCATGGGAAAACACTGTTCCTTTTAGCTAAATGCACCCTCATGTCCTTCTTTCTGGCCCTTAAAATTAATTTGTACTCTATTTTCCTTTTGCGGTGCAATCAACTTTATCTTTTTGCTCATTTTAACAAAAGTTTTTCTAAGATGACACCAGTACAGATGTAATTTCAGTGTTTCAGTGCCAATTTTACACAAGATGCAATAGATCTTTAAAAAATGTCAGGGTCAGTTACTTTGTACAGTATGCATTAGATGCTGCGTATGTATACTGGAGCACATAACTTTAACAAAAGTTTGCACTGTGCTATTTATGCCATTAGTAAAGGAACATAAAGTGGCATTTTAGTTTTTTCCTCCCTGTGGATGGTACAACCTGATGAAGATATAACATTAACAGTATTATCACCATCTAAATTTGAAACAGTGATCGTGTTGGCAAACAGTTCCTTATTTGTCTTTTGTCTTTGTCTTTTTAGCCCCTTAACAATCAGTCTCTACTACCTGTGTGGTGTTTTGTGCTGAGCAGCAGCACTTGTCAGTTTATCAAAGCAGAACAGCTGGTTGCTGCAATCAAAAACAATATCTGTGAAGCTGTGTGCTGTAAAACTGCAACTGTCAGCTGAAAGACACTAAAATAAAGCCTAAAGCCAGGAGGAAATGAAAAATTTGGTGTTTATTTTCTGTGGGTAGCAGACATACAAAGGAAGTGACTAAGAAAGTGGATTGTTAAGAAACCAAAGTGTCAGATATTTCACTTTAGGAGACCAAAAACTGAGCTTAAAGACAATAAATATAAGAACAACACACAATATGTATATGATTAAGATGTGACCTGATTTGCGTCTGTGTGTCCAGCATGCCGGTCAAACCCTTGTCAGAATGACGGGGCATGTCGACTCATCACAGCCACCGGCAAAGAAGTGTGCAGCTGCACACGGGGCTACAGTGGACCGTACTGTAGCTTTGGTGAGTAAAAGCAAGACTATAATAATAACTGGTAGTGATATTCTTTGAACTCTGTGTATTTGGCTTTTATTAGCGTTCATACGGCACATGCAGGTTGATGCATGTGTGTGTGTGTGATAATGGTTTGATGAATGGTGGCAGGTGAAGACATGAGCGAGCTGCTAAACTGGTACTCAGTTGTTGTTACTGTTGCCGTTAATGCATGCAAAGAGGTTTTTGAGACTTTAAGACTTTTAAGACTGACTGATTACGGTGAAAGAGATTTGTCATCATATACAGAAATGGATCTGCAGGTAAATATTTCAAGTCACCTGCCAGCATGGAAGATAGGTCTTTTCTAATATAAATAAGATTTACTTTTCAAAAGCATTTTTTATGAATCATCAAGGATGTGGTTACACAATATATTCCATGTTTCTATAGCCATGTGCCGCTGAATCAGTTTTGATAACTCAACCGTTTCTACATAGATTTCAATTTTGTGGTAGGTAATATAATTAAGCGGCCTATAAAAGTGTGTGGTGACCTGTCACGGAGGCAGGTGAGGTTAAACCTAATTTCAAACTCTGCTCATCTGCATCTGGAAATTGTCTGATTGCACTTACATTGTTTACATTCCTGTGTTATTCTGCAGAAACGAGAAAGACATTGAGACTTGAATTTTGTTTTTTTGTGTTTCCGCCTGCGGGTTGTGTGTTTGCATGTGTGTGCAGAGCCAGAGACAGAGTGCTATAACAGCAGGGGCTCAGGTTACCGCGGGGTGGTGGGCACCACGTTGTCCGGCGCTCGGTGTCTGCCGTGGAACTCAGACCTGCTGTACGATGAGCTCCACATGGGCACGGTGGTTGCCTCGCCCCTCAGGGGCCTCGGAGAACATGCATACTGCAGGTGTGTGTGTCGATTAATCCGTCTAATTAGCCTCTGCTGTAGATGTCTCATAGCAAATGTCGAATGAAAGTTACTTTCGGTTGTACTATGAGTGAATTTTATGTCAACATTGTGGTTGCTACTGTACTGGCAACTGGCTTATCTGCAGGGCCAGATTTCCTTGTACTTTTCCTATGAATTCTTCTCCTTCTTGCTATTTCCAACTTTCTGCCATGAGCTAGCAAAGCTGTCTGCTATTCCTAACCCTTATCTGTCAAGCTCATGTGTCAACACTTGTCGCTCATGAGGAAGAGCCCTCAGATGACGTCTGCTAAGAGGCAACAAGTAACCATAAAACCACTGTGAACATTGAAGAAGCACATGGTGCCAGGTCTTATCTCATCCATATTCTCTTTTCTTTCATTTCTTTCTGCTTTTCTCAGTTGTTGTTGTTTGGTTACCCAGCAGCCATATGACTTGCCAACAGCAAATGAAATGTGCTGCAAAATGACTTAAGTTTCAAAGAAAAGCCAATTTTGAGCAAAGTTCGGATTAAGGTACAAACACAGAAGCTTGGCCTAAAAGGATTGGACTCTGATGGATCATATGCCAGAAAAGTTGCACATTTCAGCATTAAAATCAATAAAAACGCCATTCCTAATAATTAAAACTAAATTATTGCAAAAAGGTTTAAACTATTTCCCGCCTCTACATTCAAAACTGATGAAGCCCCTCCGAGCCTCTTGGATGCTCTGTTGTATCGATTGATGCATGGGATCATAAACAGCAGTGTCGTACCTGCACACACTCTGTCCGCTGTGTTTCTGTGTGTGTAGAAACCCAGATGGGGACAAGATGCCGTGGTGCTACACGCTACAGGACAGCGCCATCTCCTGGGAGTACTGTGACGTCCCCTCCTGTACGATGGCTGTGTGTAAGTAAGCGGCACAGGAGAGGAGTTTTGTAGTGTTTTTTTCGTTGTTGCTCGTAGTTGTTTTCATCGCTGGATGGCTGTATTGATTAGCTTAATGCTCTGCCATATAGCTTGGTATAGCTGTAAGCTGGGCGGACATACTTTCTATCTGGACTTCATCAATGTTTTCATCATTTGTTTCTAGTGTTTATAGATCCTGCTACCTCTAAATTATTAACGCTGTTCTTCCTATAAATTTCTGGCCTTGTGCTATGCACCTTATCAAGGATAGCATATTAACTTAGCTGTCTTCATTATTGACCACTGTTTAAACATTGATCTCATCATTGTAATGAATGAAAACTGAAGGCTATTTATCAAGGCCACTCGCTGCAGCGTTCGATAACTTCACTCTCTCAGCTTTGATTATATGACACAGTCAGTGACATTTGTAATCAACAGTTCAACACCTCATTAAATGCCTCCACTTTTTAATTAGAAATACAGTGTTTGTGTTAAAAAAAATCAGTGCCCAACAGCAGAGAATACAGCTAATCAGTGCTGAGTCACATCGCTCTGATGTGTTGAATTCAGCCAAGTCGACCGGTTCAGGGGCAGAGAGCCTTTTTTTTTTGTTTTGTTTTGTCTTTTTTCAAATCGTGGGCTAGATGAGATAAGGGGAAATAAAGGCATGACTCATCCTGACTCAACATGTCATGTCAGGTGGAGCCAAATGTTTATGTGGTGAGTGGGGATTTAGCACACTTGGCTGTGTGTTATGATTCCTGGAGTATGCACAGAATCCACAAGCTTCTCCCATCTGCTGGGCTGTGTGGGCTCATATGGTTTTTTAGCATGAGGTTGATCTGTTACCGTAGCATTATAACCCCACAGAACAACGTTTTGTTTGTGTGCCTGCAGGGGAGAATCAGCCAGCAGCAAAATCCAAAATACTCAGAAGAGGTATTTAGGAAGAGTGTTAGCAATTATTGTACACTAGTTTGTAGAGGTTTAGCTTGTTTTAGCTCTAGTTCTAGATAGAACATTGTAGCTTATAGTGACAATTACGCTAATCGTTTTAAAATGATTATTAACTCACAACATGTTCCCTTATGCAGCCTCTGCTCGACGGATTATCCCGTTTAATGTCCTGCCCAGCATTAAAAAACCCAAACCCTCCAAGCCACGCAAAACGCCTGTGTGTGGAAAAAAGCATAAGAAGAGGTTATGGATTGCCAGGGGGCGGATAATGGGCGGAAACTCAGCTCTGCCAGGTACTCACCCCTGGATGGCAGCCATTTACATCGGAGAGTCAGACTTCTGCGCCGGGACCCTGGTCTCCTCCTGCTGGATCGTCTCTGCTGCTCACTGCTTTTTCCGCAAGTATGTAATAGAGGCTAATGTTTCATAGCACTTTTGAGTCAGCCGTCTTACATAATGCTATTCTTTGAACAAAATGTGAAAGAAAAACTTTTTTGTTTCAGTCTGTCAAAGGCTGAAATTGCTCAGTTTGAGTCAGCGAAGTAAAAGAACGTCATTGTTCAGGAAAGAGATAAATTTCAGGCGTGAGCTTTAATTTCTGTGACATATTTTTGTACTGTTGTAGCTGAGCAAGGGGTCAAAACTCAAAAGGCATGTGACTTTGACCCCTCAGCATCACAGCTTTATGAACAGGCTATATTTAGACAAACATCCAGTTCGAGGAAAACCTAAAAACGACCCATGCACAGATGCTGTTTACATTTCCCTTTTGTCGTCAACAAACAGGCATCTGTTGTCGTTGTTCAAGTTCAGAAATCTTTAGCTAAACCGTTAAATCAGTCAATTGGACATCACTAGCGTAGAATATGGGTGCACAGTATTTAAATGTCAAGCAGCCATTATATGTTCACATAACTTATGTTTAAAAAATAATACAGTGTATGATTTCTGCAAGGGTTCTTTTTTTAGCTTAATGTAACTGCTAAGGTGCTTTTAGTATCATCTCGGATCTGATTGAACTAATTAAAGCAAAACAATTGTCAACAATGTTCATCGCACCCTTCAGCACAAACGTGATGAACATTATGAACAACATCTTGGAGATTTTGCTATTATTAGAGTCTAATCATCAGTGGAGCAAAACCTGAAAAAAATTTGTCCTCAGGATAAGTGAAGAGATCATTAAATCATACCTGAAACATAAAGGGTTTATCCTCTGGGGAGTGTACATGCACCAGAGATATTTCACAGAAATTTGCTCATTAGATTTAAATATTTTTTGTGCACACATGGGAATTCTTGTTTAAGATTGTGCCTAAAGAAAGGCATCCAAGGGATCATTCGCAGGAATTTTAGCCAGTAGTTGTCAAGTTAACTTGGCCCTGGAAGAGTGGTGGTCCGGCAGATGGACAAACAATATTACAAGTTTTATGAGTGCACACTTTGCAGGATCATCTAGTGACAATGGTGTGTCTCTCCTCAGCCCCCTCAAGTCCCAAATTCGTGTGGTGCTCGGCCAGCAACATTTCAACGTCACCAATCCCAACACCCGGACATTTGGAGTGGAGGAGTACATCTTTTCAAAACAGTTCTCGGTGTTTAATCCAACACTACATGACATTGGTAATCATTAAAGGCACACACACACACACACACACACACACACAAATATCAATGACTCACATAAACTAGAAGACCTCCTGTCGCCATTCAGAAACTCACAAACTCACTTAAGGCCCGAGTCTGCGTGCACAGCTGTGCGTCAGTGAGCAGCTGTGTCGCTGATCTCCCCCGCATGAATACATTCTCACAAACACACACACATACATACAGACAGACAGACACACACACACACACACACACACACACACACACACAGACTCTTGGGTGTGGCAGTCTTCTTCGTTAAAGGGAGTCGCCAAGTCTGCCACTTGTGTCATCATTTTAACTGCGTTTTTTTTTTACGTTGTCTCTTTGCCGGTTTCAAAACACTGCGTCTGTGTTTTCCAGTTCTAATCAAGCTGAAAAAGCAGGACGGGCGGTGTGTGAGGAAAACCCCGTTCATCAGACCCATCTGTCTCCCAGACAAGAGCATGACGTTCCCTGATGACTACTGCTGCACTATCAGCGGCTGGGGACACATGCATGAGAGTGAGTGATAAAGAAATCATAACGTTGCTGCGTAATGTCTGTGTCATGATAACATCTACATTCATACAGTGAAACAAATCACAGACAGCTTATGTGGAAGAGGGAGTTCAACTTCCTGAATTATTTACTTGTGTATACATGACGCTGTCTGAGCTAGTTCTGGTTGCACGTTAGCTGCACTTTAGCAAAAGTGTAAGAAACATGGTGTTTGGAAATCCTTCACTAAGTTTGTGTTAAGGGTTTTAAAGAACGCTTGCTTGTTTCAAACTGGTGATCTAGTAAATCAGATTTTACCATTAAAATTAAGAAACTGTCAGCTAGTAAAGACTCCAGAAATGCATATAGGAAGTCCTACGTGCTCTTCTAATTTTCAGCCAAAGATAAATCTTCCTATTTTAAACCATTAAAATGCAGTTTAATCCAGTGTAAGTTATTATGTCAACTATGTTCCATGTTACCAGATAAAGTTGTCAATCAAAAAAGGCTATAAACCAACATTAGTAAGCTAATCTTAGCTTTGTCTGTTAAGCTAGTTCACCTATCTAGCTACATGACGGTTACACTTTGCTGATGGTTTTAGATATTTTGTAATAACTAATTTCTCATCTGAAATTGGGTGGAGCCGTCACAGACAAGAATGTGTTGTCAAAAACTTGATTCACTGGCCTTAGAACAATGATGACAGACTAAATTGTCCGACATGTGACGACAAAGCTTACGGGAAAGAGAGGGAGAGACGTCATCAGTGCAGCTGTCTCTCCCACAACCTACGTTATGCAACCTAAGTAAAAACACCTGTGCAGGTGAACTATGAGTGAGGTCAAACCTTTAATAACTTTCATAGACTTAATAAATGACCAACTAATTGCAATTAATAAAAACATTTAGACTTTTCTGGAGTTTTTGCCAGAGATTCATTACTTCAGTATCTCTGAAACTCTTGTAACTCGACAGTGTCATGTAATGTAATAAGTTATTGTACTTTATTTGACAGAGGCACAGGGGTACTCGACTCTGCAGGAGGCTGGAGTGAGACTCATTCCTCATGACAGCTGCAGGAAGCCAGAAGTTTATGGCAACCACGTCACTGCCGACATGCTTTGTGCGGGGCTAAACGGCTGCGTCGACGCCTGCCAGGTAGGAAAGCACATCGAGACAGTGATTAATAAATCCAAAACTGCCAAGTAGATGGTTGTGTTATTTTCTCGGTTGACGTATTGTTTGGATTTTCTATGAACACGTCAAAAAAAACAGAATGTAGCAGAGTTGGAAATAGGTTGCACCAGCTTTTTGTGAATCTATGAGTTTTTCAAGTCTCAGGTGAGATGTGTCGACTAAAATCCTTTACCTCTTTTACTTTTCTCTCTTAATGTGTTATATTTGAGCCTCTAGCTACATATCAGTCACACCTAGCTTCAGTAGGTGTGATTATGTAGTAAAAATTATTTTTATGTGAGAAAAATAAATAACCTGTTTTAATCTGTTAATGCATAAATCTTCACTTAATAACACTATAAAAGGTGTCAGTGAGAGGTGTCAGTGTGTTTTATGTTGGGAGCTGCTCAGTAATGAGAGCAAAGACATGAACAGGTTAGACATACGGATGATTAAATCATTGTCACTCTTGAGGAAAGTCAAAAACGTTTTCCTGTGCAAAGATGAAACTCTCAAGAGACAGTGTTTTGACAGATTGGTACGAACCAATTAAGTGTATATGTTGATGAGGGGGTTTCAAACTTGAGATTACATCCTGAAACTCTGACTGTTTTGAATTACTCAAATACATTTAATTTAGCTTTTAAAATCCAAGATTTGTTTTCTTTACCAGCGGTTTACAAATGCAGATCTCATGATGTATTTTATAAGTTGTCAACCTCCTCCTTCGGCCCCGGAAGGGTCGATATCACAAAGTTGACTCAGGGTATCAGGGTAATGGAGTGGCACTTAAGATGACATCAGGGACTCCCCTGAGTGAGATGATGGGGGAAGTTAGCGTGGGTCTGAAAACTGCGGAGATGTCTGCAGTGCCATAACTATCCACTCATCCTGTCCTGTAAAATATTTAAGCTCCTTCCACTTAAATTAAATGTCACGGTTATTTATTTACCTCATGTATTAAGTTTCAAGTGCGTGACTCAACTGTTTATGCAGCTCTGCTTTGATCTGTGCATGTATGTTTATGTGGGGGGACCCAGTCTGTATACTGTGCTTATGTGTGTCCTCAGGGGGACTCTGGTGGCCCTCTGGCTTGTGCGAGGAATGATGTCAGCTTCCTGTATGGGATCATCAGCTGGGGGGAGGGCTGCGGCCGCTCCGGAAAACCCGGTGTTTACACTAAAGTTGTGAACTATATCGACTGGATCAATTCGGTGATCAAACGCAAACCCAAGGCTTCGTGAAAAGACGTTTACCTGGACATTAGTTTTAATATATGAGACATTGTACTGTACTGTATTCTATTTTTATTTGTAATGCTTGTGGAAGTTTATAGGTTATATTTTTAACTGTGAAACATTTTGTGACTGAATAAATCTTTACTGACTTGATAAAGCCTAAGTGTTTTTAATAAATGAGTCATGTTTTGCACAGTTTTTTTTAAGTATTTTCACAAAAGAATCCCAACTTTGAGTGCACTCAGTAGCTGTTTGTAGTGCTTTATTGGATCTGTTGACATGAAAGCTCAGTAGTTTAAGTGTCATCAGGTGCTTTTAGGGTTTGTCATCAAATTAAGTATCAAAGTTCAGAGAGTTTTGAACATGTAGCTACACTGTAATGCACATGTTTGGAGATGCCAGCACCTTTCTTTTAGTGCTTTAACTTAACTGAAACTTTCATTTACTCAGTACTTCACACTTCAGTTTAATTGACTAGTCCTACTTTAATGCATCGGTCTCTTTCAACACATCAGTCACTTCAGCTCTAACTTGAGAATCAAATTTTTTTTCCAACTTTAAAGTTTAACTAAAAATACAAATACGGCTACAAGTTTACTTGCACTTTTTCAAATTTGTTGAAATATTACGCAACCTTTTCTGACCACAACAACAACAATAACGTGCATCCATGTGTGTATTAATAGAGCAGCATTTGAGACGATGCCTCTTAACTTTCAGAACTACAAATTAAATGTCGTTTTAGTGAAATGGGGTTGGTGTGATTGGGTCTTCCAGTAGTTTTCCCTGCCGCAGCAGGTGGTGTAAACCAGCCCAGGTGGCTGCAGCATGCTCGGTTGGCTGGTGCACACACACACACACACTGACAGGACAGACAGACAGACAGACGGACTGACAGAAAGACAGACAGACAGACAGTGGTCATGCCATTTTCCATGTGCCTTGCTGGGGGCGAGTTTGCGCCCACAAGCCGAGGCAGCAGCTATTTTGAAAGTGACCCCTCATTCAGGCAGCGACTGTGCAGCTGTCAGGAACCATGACTGAAGATGACGGATTCTGTTGTCGTGGAGGGATATGCCAGACTCCGAGATGGAAAAAAGGTGTTTAGCTTCACTTAATTTGCAGACGGAAATGACAGAAGTACCGCAGCGCACTTTCATCTGTGCTTAAAAAAAAGTTTGTCACTACTTTTGTTTCCTTCCACAGTGGAAAACTAGGTGGCTCGTCCTCCGCAAGCCGTCGCCTGTAGCAGGTAAATATCAACAACTTTTAACAGTCAGTTTTTACGCGTTACACTTTTTGTTTGTTGACTAGTAAGTGGAGCTTTTTTGCGCAGTAGGCTACGTTAATGCGCGTGTTTGCTGCGCCACAGTGGAGGAGGCTAATGAGTTAAAACGCATCAGGTGCGATCAAGCGTGTGTTTTCATGAGGCCTGTTTGTGTTCGTGTTTTCAGGGTTTGGGCCTCATTTGTGGCTTCAAATAAGGGCCAAAAAGAGCCAGAGCTCGTAAACTGAAGTTCAGAGAGTTTTAACAACTTGCAGTTGAGTTCCATCTTTCTATAAACCCTAAAACTCAACGTGAGATATGCACGTTTTTTTGTGAATATGTGTAAACAGTTTGCGTTTGTAGGAAAACAAATTGAGACTAAATGCAATCAGTGAAGCTACACAGAATCTGGTTAAAAAATAGCTGCTTTTCTGCAGCTGAAGTACATGTAAAAACAACCTTTCAGTGTGTAAATGTTGGCAGTGATTTACAGCTGTAAAAACATGGCTACAATTACTGCATGTAATTTGAATGTGCCCTCCAGTGTAACTTTGAATTTCACAGTTTTCTGCTTTGATGCTCAGTATTTAAGTGTAACCGCACTGTTGATATAATTAAGCACATCTTTTAATTTTGACATCCTCAAGTTTACAGAGGCCGATAGGTTCTGAAAATGTTTCTTAACATCATTTCACAAGCTCAGAGCCTTATTGACCCTTACTTGTCCCCATCCTTGGAGTTAATGTGCTAAAGACTGATAGTCTGAGCCCTGTTGTATTTATAGAAGCCCCACGAATGTGCTCTTAGTGAATTTGTACTTGTTAATCAGCCACCTTTACTGAGGAGAAGCTTGAGGTTACCCAAACCATTGAATTCATCAGTTACCTCAGGTCTTTTTTTTCCTGTGCATTTCAAGAATAAGATGCAAGGATACGAAGTGATGAAAGAGCTGTGTTGCGTTACTCCGAAACACGTCTTTGAATATCTGGTGCTGGACAGCTTAACATGCTCCACAGGTTAGACTGAGGCTGAGCGCTGCTCCTCCTCAGATCTTCGATGTCAGTGTTATCACAGCTGTCTGCGCTCATGCCTCAGTTATGTGGGTGAATAGGTGCGTGTGAAGGAGAGAGATGCACACACACACACACACACACACACACACACACTGCCTTGTTTTGTCAGTTGACACTGATTGTTTGAAGGTGTAAAAAAATAGAGGACGCTGCAGCAGCTACTGAGCGTATAAATACACGTGATTGGTGTTTAATAGTGAAATTAATATGGGATTTTGACTTTTTCAATTAATTTCAAGGATGGATCGACTCTGAACTGCTGCATTTTAAGTACAGACTCTATTTGAACCCCAATACAAATACATTTTATGCTTTTGTTGTGTCTTACATCCACTCTCTGACTCCCCCAGACTGCCTCGTGCTGCTGGTTTTCAAAGACAAGTCCGACAAAGCGCAAGGCAACAAGGAGAAGGCCAGTGTCACCTTGGAGGAGATCTGCGGTCTGGAAGTGGGACAGTGGTATGAAGGCGTGGCTTTCACTCTGGTCATCCTCTGCCTGAACCAGGCTGCTCTGCTGGGCTTCGACAGCAAGGAGACCCTGCAGGCGTGGGACGCCCGCTTGCGGTACAGCCTCGGAGAAGGTGAGGAGATCCCTCGCTGCTTTGATTGCCATGTTTTGTTCTTCTGGGGCTTCACTTCAAAGACTATTTGCTTGAAGTTTTTGCCCAGATATGTGAAACAACCTCACTTTGCTGTTGTCAAAGCAGCAACCAGATTAGTTCATCCATCATGCTGGCAGGTCCCAGTACAGTCGAGGTTGCCTATGGGAAGATTATTCAACAGCCTGGGTGCCAAAACAGCCAACTCTGTCACCCTAAGTTGGGTTTTTTGATTAAAAAACAGTTAGTAAACTCTGTTCAGCCAGTGATAAAAGGTCAGCGGATCATGTATATATCCAGGGGCCTGATTAATGAAAGCCTTATAGGTGACCAGAATCTTATATTCAGACCTGCCTTTTTAACCTGCAGCAAGCGAAAGGAAGGCAGGAAACAGGATTTTGGAAAAACTGCAGCAGCTTCTGTGATTTATTATAGCAAGGGAACAACACGTACGGTAAAGAGATCCGGCTGGGATGAAACAAAGCCATGAATAATTGACCTCAAAGTCAAGGTGAGGAAGAGGAGAGCGTAATTAGTAATATTTCAAGGTGGAGAAAACAAGAACAAAACAGCAACACAGCATGTGGTTAAGGATTCATACGCTGATCAAAAGCAACCTCTTGGTTAAACATTATGAAGATGCAGCTGGTTTTATCGACATTATGATTGATTTTCTAAAACGCTGTCGGCTTCTTCCACGTTTACACTTTTTAAAAGTTATATTAATGAATGAAAAAAGTTTTAATGAAGACAAACTGCATCAGTAGGCCCACAGTTGTTATAAGAAAAGGAACTGTGGTGTTCCTTGTTAACACCAGTTAACATACATTCAACAGACCGTCATTGTGCCACATGATTTTCCTCCATCTTCCCAAAAACTAATCAGTTTGCATCAAAATGAGAACCAATGTCAAAGATGTTTAAGCAGATCACAGCTTGCAAACCTTTATTTTATCATGAATGTTCATTTTAAAACTTGTATTAAGGCTTATGTGTTTTTAGAATGGTGATATTTTTTGTTCGTGCCTTTATTTTCCATGAACTTGACATATAGAATTACATAAGAACTTATACCATAGCATTAAGACACGTCACAGACATATATATATGGTCTGCCGTGTAGATCTGTTATATAAGTTATACAAGGGATAAACAAATAGGAGCTACTAATAGCACTGGACGGTCCAGCTGGGGCCTGGAGTCACTAATGACAGTTATTACTGTGTGGAAGAGGACGCGGTGCTAAAGACAGATTGCATTGCAGTTGTTTTCTCCAATCTGGCGTGTGTGTAGGTGTTTATATATATATATATGTGCTTGCTCGTATGGATGCACCTGTGTAAACGCAGGATTACATGTGTGTTTTGATACAAGACTACATTGTGTGTTGTTTTTTGACTGTGTGTGTAAGGCCCAGTCCTAAAAATCTCACAGTGGAGTGTGTCCAAACCTGCAGAAATGTCAAGCCTGTGGGCGAAGGGCCACCGTGCCCAGAGCTTTTGTTGTCGTTGTTGTGTGACACTCTATGAATCTGTCTTAACCTGAGTGATGATGTGATGCAGATGGCTAAAGTTTCCTCGTCATTGTCCCCCCTGTCACTCTTACCTGGTAATGTTTGTCAAGCACAGGGAAACTCTTTGATACTCCACAAGCTCCACAAACTCACAGGCAGTAACACACATTTAGCACTCGTACATCCATTTCTCCTCTTTGATGTCCTATTAGCAACAACACACAGACTCAATTACACAGATGTTTTATGTCAGGCTCTGGCTGATTGCATTGGGCTTCAGATCTGAGCGCGTTGTGTTCAGAGCTCAGCGCTCTGATTTCATTTTCTGTGTGCAGCTGTTTCTCCTTTTTATTAGCGAATGAAGTAATCGTTGTGAAAAGGACACTGCTTTCTGTCTCCTGCAGAGCCTGACTGCAGCTATTTTCATCCTTTTCTTCTTTATGATGATGTTTTCTGAAGAAAATCTGGGAAGTTTGTTTACTGTCAAGCTGCTTAAATCTTAATTGTGAAAGTGTGCAGCTCTTCAGTGCAGTCCAACAGTAAACACTGAAACTCAAACACACATCTTTCATCACCCTAACAACGCTTACTCCTAAACATGTTGACTTTTTGAGAATTAAACTTTGGTAAAGAGTTAGTCCATCTGTTAGCCTTGTTAAGCTTAAAGATTGTAAACATAGGTAACAGCTTTGCTAGCTTTGTAGGAAATGTAACAAAATCTGCCTAGCAGCAGCTCTAAAGTTTACAAATGAACATGTCATATCTGATTTGTTTGTTCAAACGAAAAACGAAAAGGCACATTATGGTTTTGTAATGTGCTGGACTATATCTTACCCAGGCTCAGTGACCTCCAGGAGTTTCTTTGTCACTATGAGGCTGCTGTGCAAAATTTTGGACAGAATCAGGCGAGATGTTTCCCTGTTTGTCTTAATGCTAAGCTAAGCTAAGCTAAACGTTTGCTTGCTCTGGCTTCGTGTGGTCATGAGAGGTGATGATCTTTTCATGTCAGTCTTAGCAAGAGAGCAAATAAATGTTTTTTTTAATGTGTCAATGTTTCTGTAAACATATGCGTGGATACATTAATATGGATTTACTGTGTGTTCATGTGAAATTTGTACATATGCACGCTGTGAGGACACTTTTTAAAAAGGCTGACCAAACACAACTATTTCACTATTTTTTCAAAAAAATTTCAATGTTAAAAATTCATTTTTTAGTTCTGCACACATCAGTACATTGAACATCAATAAATTACAAA